>CAMZMU010000085.1:124195029-124795029 GCA_947311845.1 Poa pratensis | reverse complement strand
CAATCTGCGCTTCACTTTTTGTTGTTTTAGCGTTAATTACGGTCACAATGTAAATCATATCGTTGGATAAACATGCCTGATTTGTGGGATTTGTCGGACTGGGATTCGGCGACTTCCCTCTAGCGAGTCACGTCGTACCAAGACCTCTCGCATCGAGCTCTCAAAAAAAAGACCTCTCGCATCCACCTCCATCCCAATGTCCATCAACGGGTGAGATTGTCCAAAAAAGTAAACACGAAATTCAAATATTTCAGAAAAAATCGAAAAAATCCAATATTGTCTGTTTTGTGTTTTGATAAAATTTATGTCATTTGGATAATTGGTTTCTCTCCTATCTAAAAAGAAAATTTGGTTCTTAGCCTGCCGAAACCGCACTCCGTCGTCGCTTTCGTCCGCTCGTGGGCCAAAACATTTCCCACTCATCACGCGGATGTCCGCTAGGGTAATCGCCTTGTCTCCCCTGTCCCTCCCAATTTGCCTAGCAGCCGCCTGCCCGCCTCTCACGACTTTCCTCCGCCGTATCCCGGACGACAACGGCTCCTCTCCGCTGCCTCACCATGTTGGCACCACCTCCTCGCTACCCCGTCCTCTCCCCAGTTTAGATCCCCTTCTCCTTCCCCGTCCCTGACCTTTCCTGCAGCCCCTCTGCCACGAGCTCCGATGTCGGCGTCCTCATCCATACGAAGCTCCTCGGTCGGCGTCCTTGTCACGGAGCTACCGTGGTTGAATTTCCCGGTGCCAGATCCCATCGCCGACGACTCACTGAAGCCCCACGGTTGCGGATCGCGTGCACGACCATGCGGTGGCGCGATACTGCAGCGTCAGACCTGCATGCCTTGCTATTCTTTTTTAGAGTTTTAGCCTTGCTATTCTTCATAAGCGACATGGTGAACTCGGCTGCTTTTTCTCCAGTTCTTGTTTGATTCATCTTGTTTGATATCTTTTTCTGGCCATATCTGTGAAGATCAATGTATGTGAAGATCTGGTTTGCTATGAAGTTCAGTGCTAAAAAGGATTCTGAATACTGGTTTCTGCCTTCTTTAGACCGGACTGTCTTACCTGTCCTCAGTGCTAAAAAGAAGTTCAGTGCTAATTTTTCCAGAAAATCAAGCTTGTTATATGGAACATTGATATTCTTCAGGTAAAAGTGGATTAAATCGTTTACCTGTCCTCTTCTGCCTGCCTTATCGAGGACATAACCTTGCAGTGTCATATATTCAGGACAGTGCGGCAAGGTCAACAGACGAGGGAGAGGAGGCTAAGTACTAGCAGTGCATAGAAGGGGATAGCGAGATGGACAGCAGGAACGTGTTGGGAAAAGGGCATTGGGGTGGTTCGTGGTCACTCCCTCAAACCTTAAAGTCTATATCAGAAGTAGGAGCAGCGCTCCAATCCACTCCAAATTTGTAGGTTCAGGTTTGTTTGCATTTCATTCGTATTGCAAACTGAGCTCAATTAAATTGCATACTGATGGTCATTGAATAATTAATGTTTCTTCTGAGAATATCAATGATTCATTATATTACATGTATGGGCAGCTCAAGGGCGTGAGATTTCATTGCATAAGTTATGTAGAGTAATATCTTTTTTTAGTTGCCAAAGTTCTCTAATACAGTTTTCAACTTCCTCTTTTACCAAACTTGTAAACTTGCATGCTTTATTTTTATTGTTAAAAGTCATGCTTGATGCCATGCTTGACGAGCTACAGCTTTGACGATACACCTCCAGTACTGTGGTCAACAACAATGGTGGCTGGTTGCTTCTGTAAGCTGTCATATGACTTCTCATGCATCAACCTTCAATCACTGGCTGGATTAGTTACCTCGCCAACATCAGAAGCTCAGTTTAATACGGCAGAAATTAATACTTCACCGGAGCTTGATTGCATGTTAAGCATGTCGGTTATTATCCATAGAGTTCGTGAGGTTGGAAAGGAGATGGTTCTGGGCAGAGAAGTATTCAAAGCACAGATGCTCTTCGTGCTCTCAAGACTAGCTAGCATCCATGTTAATTGTTTTTCGAAAGGGGGGCAAAAGCTTTGCCCCTATCGATTTATTAAGATAGGAAGAGTTTTACAACCCGGACCGAGGGAAAAAAAGAATTCTCACTCGGTCCTCACCCAAACATAACAAGCATACAACACGGATTACTCTCCCGGAACAATTTCTCCCAACTTCTTGGCGCCCGCAATCACCCAAAGGCGAGCGTCGGCTTTGATCTTGTCAAAAACCACCATGGTAGGCGCGTGCTTGTTGCGGAAGACCCTTGCGTTGCGCTCATTCCAAATCACCCAAGACGTGAGCAAAGTTACCGACGCCATCGCTTTACGGTTAGGGGCTATAGTTCCCGTCATTTTGCGCCACCACGACTCGAGAGATAGTCCCGTCCATTGGCTTGGATCTAAAGCATGAATGCCAAGCCAATCCTTGATGAGTCCCCAAAGGCGGAGGGTGTACCGACACCCAAAGAGAAGATGGGGCATAGACTCCGGCTCTCTCTTACATAGAGGACATAAGCCACAATTTCGCCACCCACGGTTGGCCAAGCGGTCGGACGTCCAATGCCTATTTTGGAGAGCAAGCCAAGCAAAGAACTTAACCTTCGGAGGGGCCCAAACCTTCCAAATCATCCGTTTGAAGTTGGAGGATTCGGACCCAAGGAATTGTGCCTTGTATGCCGAAGCGGCGGTGTATTCTCCATTGGCGGTGAGGTTCCAAGTGATAGTATCTACCACGTTTTCATCAAGTTGGACGTCATGAAGTTGAACCCATAGGTTGACATATTGAGCAAGGTGGTCAAGAGAGAACTCGTCATCCAAGGCAATTTTTGTAATCCAAGCGTTGTTGAGCAAAGCTTTCTTGATTGTCCATTTTTTGGATTTGGAGGAGGCAAAGATTAGAGGAGCAATGGCTTTAGGCTTCAAGCCGTGGGGCCAAGGGGCCTCCCAAAAGGAGGCCAAGCTTCCGTCGCCCACCGTAATTGTTGTAGAGGCATAGAAAAGGTCCATGTCTTCCTCGTTGCATGGGTTGCCGGTGCCAACCCAAATCTTTTCCCTAGCGCGCCATTCAAACCAAGGCCAACGCAATCGGAGAGCTCTAGCGAACTTGAAGTTGTCTTGTATCCCAAGGCCACCAAGATTTAGAGGGCGACAAATGGTCTCCCAATTAACCTTGCATTGGGCACCGGTGACCTTGTCCTTCCCGCCCAAAGAAACGCGCGCTCCACCTTGATGAGATACTCAAAAGTACCCGGAGGCACCGTGAGAAGCGTCAAGTGGTGAATAGCTTGAGAAGTGAGAACCGACTTGACAAGAGTAGAGCGGCCAATGGCGGTCATGAGGTTGCCATGCCACGTGGGGACTTTCCCGGCCACTTTGTCTTCAAGGTGTTGAAAATCCACCCTCTTGAGCCGCCAAACCGAAAGAGGTAGGCCAAGATACCGCAACGGGAAGGAGGTGCGCACCACCGGAAGGCCGCCAAGCACAACATCGAGGCTAATTAGGCCACACCTAATAGGAACCACGGAGCTCTTTTGGAAGTTTGTGCACAAGCCGGTAACCTCACCGAAGCCCGAGAGGATGCCGGAAAGATTAATGATATCTTCTTTGATAGGGGCCACAAAAATAGCCGCATCATCCGCGTACAAGGATGTCCTCAAGATGGTACCGCGACCCCGGAGCTTGTGGAGGAGACCACTTCTAGTTGCCAAGTCAAGAAGTTGCGTGAGGGGGTCAATTGCGATGACAAAGAGTAGCGGAGAGAGGGGGTCCCCTTGTCGCAATCCGCGTCCATGGGCAAAGGGGAGGCCGGGCACCCCATTGAGAAGAACACGGGAGGAGGCGGATGACAAGAGCGTGGTGATCCAATTCCGGAAGCGACTTGGGAAGCCACGGCGTTGGAGGAGGTCAAGAAGGTACTCCCAACGGATGGAATCGAAAGCCTTTCCTTGGTCAATTTGCTATTGCAGGTGGAATTTCTGGTATGAATTTGGCTCAATTAATTCGAAGGTAACCACTGCAAGTATGCTTCCTGAATCACCTGATATGTCATCTCTATCATTTCCTTGGTCAATTTGCTATTGCAGGTGGAATTTCTGTTATTGTTTCTGGGACATGAATCTTCTCTTCCTATGAAGACTATGGCTATTAATTGTCTATCTTTCAAGTTTAGAGCGAATTTTTGGTCGCCCGTTGGCTATACCACCCCCTTGGCAGCCGTCTGATCAAAGCATTGGAGATTCGGTTTGCTATGTCAGACTTCTGGGCAAGAAGGGTAAATCGTCCGCGAAATGGGTAAGACTAGTACTTAGTTGTTAATTATCCGTTGTTACAGCAGCTGGGTGCTGTAGTGCAGGCAGTGGGGCGCAGTGGGGCGCAGTACACGTAGTCAGACCCACTTGACCTATACTATTCATGCATAGAAGCATACCAACACGGTGCCATCGAGCTGAACTGGTTTAAATGCAAGCAGGACAAAATCTACTTCTGGAGTACTGTTGTACGATGAGATGCTCTAGTGGTAATCGTGGCATCGCCTTATAAATTCCTATGAACAATAAGTTAGATTTTCTTTTACGTGGAAAAATAATTAATCTATGACACGATAAGTACAAAGACTATGAGTTCACAAATGCTACTGGTGTGGACAGTGAACGTGCAAGAAACAAATTACAACTGACAATGATTGCTTGAACTAGATTCAGAATCAATAAACATCCAGTGTACACTAACGCGGTTGCAGAAAGATATCTTTGAACATGGTTGCAGAAACATATCTTTGTTTATTTGCCTACAAACTGGAATCAACACGAAATTACAACAAAGTAAACTCTTTCTTGCGTACCACATCCACAGAACGAATTACAGTGCTAATGATTACCATGGACTGAGAAGTAGGATATGTGAAATAAAAGACTGGAACGCTCATGTACCTAATTTCTTACCTACACATACACAGTGACCATGCATGCCTCGTTCTGTCTCTCCCGGTGCAGGACGCATGCATGCCAAGTGGCTGCCATGATGGCTCAGTGCACCAGTTAGTTTGGAGAAGCTATGCTAATTAAGAGAATGGAAAGGGAGTCCGATCACGAATCTTATGATGGATCGAACGATAGGTAGAGGGGTGGTATAGCCAACGGGTGGTCACACCATATTTTCGTTTCAAGTTTCGTATAAGTACTGTATATCATCCTATTGCCAGTACTGTTTTTTGGTACACTGTTACGACTAATTAAAAGTTTTCCACTTGATTCTAAGTAAAATCTATGCATTTAGAATTTTGCAAAAGGTAAATACTAATGGATTCCGCACATCCTGATTTAGACTTCTGTTATTTCTTATCTGATTGGAAACAGGTATCTTTTTCCAGATGCTTTGTGTTAAAGCTCCAAGCATTCAACATATCAATGCTTCTGAGTTACTAAGCTTGCCCTGACCGCTGAAATGTTTTTGACTTGCTCTTCCTGGAGATGCAAGATACTGCTCTCAGAAATCTCGTGGAAATATTCTTTTGCTTTCTCGAGCAAACAAAGACACGTTAGACCATAATTACTCATACACTGGGTGCCAAGGAATGTCTACTATGAATCTGACTTGGGAGGGTGGTTCTGCATTAAAAAAGAATGTATTAGGATTACAGGCACACACATTTGATCAGGTCCAGCAAGAAAAGGAAATATGGTCTTTATGCTCTGTATTTTGGCAACTGTTTCGGCCACTTTGACATTTTGGACATTTTTCGGCCCCAAGCTGACAAGAGAACTTTGCCTTACTCATCTTTGAGGACAGCCCCCCAGCGGTGTTAACATCTACATTGAAACCCTGAATCAAAATTCAGCTTGTGCCAGCCTGAATCCAATTTGTTCCATGATCCTGTAGGTTATTTATTTTCCTTGCACAGTCCTCTTTTGTGCAGAACAGAGCCTTCCATGGTTGATTATATTGATCAACAGGAGCAGGTAGAGCGAGGGACAAGATAATAATACACCCAACATGATAATACCGGCAGAGGAAGGGGAAGAAGAGGAGCATGCAGAGGAAGGAGTACCATGTTTGGAGATGATCAAGATGAAGTACAGACCACCCGGATGCACCAATGGATTTCACTCAGGAATAATTAACCACTTTATCTAAATTATTAAGATCTATCTAACATTAACGGTTGTTATGTTGTCATATTTTCATGTAATTTTTGGCTGTATGTTCAAATAAAATGCCCATGCTTAATCACAATTTGGAATCGAGTACAGTTGAGATAAATATCATATGTTTATCAAAATGAACATCTATTTCTGGGAGTGACGAGTACCACTATCCATCCTAAATTACTTGCTACTTTGTAGGAGGAAAATCAAAGAAAATTAGTTGTCATATTGTTTGATTCTAAATAAGATAAAAGAAAATTCAATATACAAACATGGAGCTAGCCGATTTTGATATTATGATGATGTCGAGTTTAAATTAACCAAACTCATGCGACAAAGCCTAAAAATGTCCCCATCCTGTAAGAATTAGTAAATACCCCTCCGTTTCTTTTAAAAACATTCTAAAAACAATAATATCTACAATATGGCATCAATACTGTTTGACACATCATGAATATTTCATATGATGTCCATATAATATTATAATTATGAGTTTTTTTTCTTAAAACCTTATCATACTTTACATTGTTTGACTCTAACAAAAATATGAGGCCTTACTCTAAAAAACACAATCGATTCCAAATTAAGTATCACACTTAATTTGGGATGGAGGAAAGTAATTGATAGGTCTTTGTGTTTCAATGTATATGTATCATGTGATGTGAGGTGACAATCTTATGATGCCATCATGTGATGCATACTAAATACGTGGAGAAGGGGGACACAAGTGCATAAAACTTTGCGATGATATTTGATGTGAACGAGAATCCTAAAATTACACATGTAACAGAATTAGTGTTGAACTACTGGAATATGTATTCCCGTTGCAACACACGAGCAATTAGCTAGTATCATTAAATATCTTTTCATGTTTTAATCTTAAAACACTATTAACTCATAAAGGGGCTATCCAAATGATACACAAATTTTTCAGAATGCATAACGGACCATATATGACTTGCAGGATTTTTATGATTTTTACTAAAATATTTAAATTTTGAGTTCACTTTTGTAGGCAATCTCATCCGTTGGATGAGCATTGGAAGGTGGATGTGAGGGGCCTAGTTACCACGTGACTGGCCAGAAGAAAGGTACACAACCCAGTGGTGATGATTAGTCGAGATGATGATGGGATAAATAGGGCCTTGGTGTAGTTGTGAATAGTAGCGAAGTCAGGATCGAAAGCTTGCGATGTCATTTTAAATCTATGGGAGTCAAATGCATTTGGTTTTACTTTTTTTTTCTTGTATATAAAGAATTTACAAAAAAAGTACGTATGGTCAATTGACCACACAGGTCAAAACGCTGGTTATGAAAACATAATTGGAGTACTTCTTCGTCCCCAAATATGTAATTCTATCTTTGTCATAAGACAATATTTAAAGTTTGACCAAGTTTACAAAAACATAGCAATACATACAATATCGAATTAATATCACTAGATACATTTCGGAAAGATGAAGATGTAGAGAATTTGCTGATGAAGAGATTTTTCTGATGCAAAGTTTCAAATTGGTCCAATCAAGGCGCGCGGTAGGTCTGGATATATTTGGGCCGTTGAATACTTTTTCAGAAGCAGACATATGCATAAACTGACAAATGACACATCTATCGTGCTCATCCCAAAACTTGATAACCTAATTATCGAGCTAAACGAGTATCGACCAATTGAGCTACACAACATTTTGTTCAAGATAGTATCCAATTGCTTGGTTATGCTTCATGAGGTCTTTGATGGAGCTCTTTTGGAAGCTTTCTCTACTTCATGAGGTCTTTGATGGGGAATCGCCTATCCCCTTTTTATTTATTCAAATCCAATGGAGCTCTTTTGGAAGCTTTCTCTACTTCATGAGGTCTTTGATGGGGAATCTCTATCCCCTTTTTATTTATCCTGATTCAGTAGAAATAATATGTCTTCTACAACAACCAATCTTTGTGGTAGAAGAGTCATTTTTATCGCCAAATGGTTTTTACAACGAAAAAAAATCGTGACGGAGAGCATAGTAGGTGAATCCACTAGTACAGAACGACACATCGGAAACGGGCCAAAAACCCCTTCGGAAACGGAGAAAGGGTTCGTGTCCCCGCTTCCGATACTGATGTGAAGGCCCTCATCGGCAACGGTGGCGGAACACCGTTTCCGATGTGAGAAAATTTCGGCATTGGAGCCTCCGGCCCTCCGTTACCAATGTGTGACCATTTCGGCAACGGAGGGTTTTGTCCTCCGTTACCAGTGTGGTATCATGTCGGCAATGGCTATTTCTGTTTGCCCGTTTCCGATGTCTAATTGCAAGCTAATAGTAATTAGCTGCGCTTGCACGCCCGTGCTACAGAAATTATTTAGCAGACATTCAGCAATACAAGTTTACAACAATCATATATGAACACAAAGTTTACAGCAAATGTTGGAATACAAGTTCACAACTATTGCTACAAATACAAAGTTTTCAGCCATTGTTCGGAAAAAGTGGACACAATTTAAAGAAGTTACATCACAATGGTGACAACAATTGTTTTGGAAAAATCTATAGTCCACCAGCGAGAATGCCGGTATGGACAGGTGAACAAATGCCGAATAGGATCTCATGATCATGGAATAGGGACGCGTAGTTTTCCCTCCTTGCTTATGACGTGTGTAAGGACGAACCCAGCAAACTTGCCTCTCAGCTGCGTAAGAACATCCTCCTTCAAAGGTGCACGTCCCATTCCACCTATAAGCTGCAGGCAGATTCTTAGTTAGGTATCTTTCATCATGTATGTCTACAAATATTGTTAGGAAACATGAATTGTTGATGATGTCGTGGATTACTAACCGAATCGAGGCTTGGCAGACTTTTCGAGGTGGGAACGACTTTCAATATTGCATTGCACACATAATACCCACAAAGATTTGTACCAGATGGTTGCTGAGGGCACTGTAATGTTGGTGACAAAATCGCTCACTTAGTTTGGTTTGCTAGCAGGTATTTGTGAAAACTAGGAATAAAGTAGCAACTGTTACCGGGTCAACTGTTACGTCACTCAATATGTCCTCCTGTTCTCCTCTCTTGGGCAACGGTCTCTTGTGAGTTGTCGTCAGGTACTTTTCGAACACACTACAAAAGTAATGAGTTGGCGGATAGAGAAAACAACACGTGAAAGTTAAATCATAAAGTAAACTAGGGAACGATGTAATACCTGTTCAAGAATTTCTTCAAGATTGTATAATCCACCCTTCCAAGTAGGGAATCTATATACAATACCTTGTTCTGTTTAGGAATGATGACAGCTAAGATCCAGTGAAAACTGCAAAGGAAAATAACAAACTTACGCCTGATGGTAAGGAAGCAGGATGTACAGATAATTTTTGTCTTCATAAACTTACTCCTGATTGTAAGGAAGCAGGATCAACTCTTTGTCTTGATAATGAGTCAACGCCTTCACGCATAGTCGAATGTAGTTTCGTATTCATTGCTGCAGAGGTTCGGGTAAGCGATAACAGCCGGGTCAAGGAAACCTACCGGTTCTTTCCTGCGGTTGCACTCGAATACCTGGCTCCTAAGTACAAGAAAGAGAATAGTTAGCATGTACTGAACAGAAGAAAGCTATTAAAATGTGAAAAGTATTTGTAAGGCACATACAATGTGAACAAACGCATGAACGTGCCATCAACAGTATTCAGGTTGAAAACTTGGAACATCTCTGAAAACTCCCAGCCATAAGTAACGCCATCTTGGACGCCGTAAAAATCCTCTTTCCTGATACTGAAGTTAATCATATCCTCATTCTCTTCACAATATTGGAGGTACTTTTCATGAAGCTTCTGGCAAGCCACGCCTGATCTTTGTAATCCATCTTTAGTCAACAATGGCTGTCCACGCACGTATTTGGGGCAACTTTGCACCTCTGCATCGTATTTCTTACCCAATTCTTCGTCATCTAGGTATTGGTCCTCGTAAATCGGTGCAGTACTTTTTTTATTTTTAGTGGTCATGGGCTTGGGCTTGGGCTTGGACTTGGGCTTGGGCTTGGGCTTCATCGGGGTTCTATTTATCGGGGCCATCTTGGCATTGTCCTTCGCCCGGATGGGTGTGGTGCCTCTACGCGTCCGAAGAAGTTGGGGCGGAGGCGGAGGCGGCAGATGAGCCTGCTGTGGCTGAGGAGGCAGGGACGGCAGTTGAGCCTCCTGTGACTGAGGCGGAGGCGGCAGATAAGCCTGCTGTGGCTGAGGCGGAGGCGTAGGCAGTGTTGGTGTAGCTTCAACCAAGTTGGTGGTGTTGTTCACCACAAGGGCAGTAGGTGAGTTACCATCGACAGGCGGTGTTGGTGTAGCTTCAACCAAGTTGGTGGTGTTGTTCACCACAAGGGCAGTAGGTGAGTTACCATCGACAGGCGGTGTTGGTGTGGCTTCACAATTCTGTGCAACCGTTGTATCTTCAACTGCTTGTTCTCTGGAAGGCTGTTTGGCCCAATATCAAGGAGGAGCTGTGCTGAACGGAGTAGGCCTTCAGACGACGCCATCTGTCGAGAAGCTGTTGAGGTGGATGGCAGGGCACTGAGAAGAGAAATCTCCTTCTTGGGCCACTGTACGTATCTCAGCCTAGCCTGGCCCAAGCTTTGTACGTCTGCATCGACGCGGTGTTAAATAGCAAGATGCCTTCGAAGCCAGGCATGATCTTGTCCAGAAAGCACATTGCAAAACCTGGCTTTAAGGGCACACCATCCACTTGAGGTACCACATCGGTAGGTGGCTGAACCATACCTAGTGCTGCCACCAGGGGATGATGCGTCATCACGGTTACAGGCACATGTAGTTTGCATCTCTCCGGGCTCGTGATGTCGTCCACAGCATATTTGCCGGTGTCTACAAGACCATCAACCGACAATGATCCACAACTACTCCTGGCTGTAGGGCACTCCCCCCGGTGGGATCAATTAGGTGACCGTCTCGAATATGCTTAACGATATTGGCCGTAATATTTGTCTCTAGTGCTTTCATTTGAGCGTCATGTCTGGCCTTTTTCATTGCCTGCCTTTCAGCCTGGTCTATCGCGAAAGCCTTCTTGTGGCCAACATGGGTGCCGTACGTCCGAGCCCGACCAGAGGCCTCAGGCGTAGCCAAAGCTTTTGAGAGAATGTCATCTTTCCCTCGTGCCACAATCTCTCCGCTGTCCCTTTTATTTTTCAGCTCCAACTGGAGATAAGACAAGTAGTACACTGAATTCAGTACACAAGGAAATATTGTGTCAGTTAAGGAGGAAACAACTTAGGTTATATATGGTTATTACCATTGTTTTATGTAACTTTTGGGTCTCGGGGTGAGTTATAACAAGTTCACCAACTTCGTTTGTTTTAGACCTCGCCCTCAAGAAGTCTCGTGCCCGTTCACCTTCAAGATCAGAGTAAGGAACCGTGCCCCCTGAAGCAACTGCTTCTTCATCCTGTTTTCTCCATATGGGCTTCGAACCAGCATATCCAAGAACCCCCATATTGTGGGGATGCTTGTTTTTACTGATGAGGGCGCTGCCGGCTTTACTCTTTGTTAGGAACTCCTCCGTCCTCCTATACTTCTTGAACTCCTTCCAGTCGTCAGGTTTAATGAAGGGGTATACAAGTGTCGCATCCCGATTTTTCTTCTGGAATTTGGAGTACAGACGGTGCCTGAAGTTACGGAACGAATCCTTTGCTTTAGAAAGAGCAGCAGCTTGAACTGCAGGCTTCCATTCCTCATTTGCGAGCTGGAACTGGCTCATTATGGCGTTGACGATGAAACTCTTTTCTTCTGGAGTGACTTGACTCCAGTCGTCAACCGTAATGGGGACCTTTTCCCTGACTACACACCCACACAATGTCTTAAATTTCCTATGTGCCTTGACTGGTTTCAACGGGGCACCAGTTTTCTTGTCAATCATCTCCACTGTAAATGTTCCTCTTGGCTTTAGGGTTGGTTTTCTAATTCCTCGACCCCTTTGTTTCATGATAAACTGATCCTGCTGCGAGGATGAGCTCGAGGACCCTTCATCACCAGACGACAGCTCTGAATAACAGGTGAATAATAGAAGGTGGATCTCAGCACTAATTAAAACTAAAAGGTCCGACTTTACAGTGTGTAATACAGTTAATCAGCACAACTAACCTGTCCCAAGTGTGTCTCCGGCATGTATGAGGTCGCCGCTGTCTGCCCCTTCCTCTATTGCGGGCAAATCTGTGGCGGCAGCAGCTCCGGGAGCCAAATCAGTGGAGACGGCGGCCAAATCTGTGGCGGCCGCATCTCCGGGAGCCAAATCAGTGGAGACGGCGGCCAAATCTGTGGCGGCCGCATCTCGGGAGCCTGAGGGGGGGCATAGAGCCCACCCTCTGGGCGTCTTCGCTGACCACGGCGTCGGCGCGACGCCGTCGTAGCCTGGAGCTGCCCCGCGGCGTGGGTTGGGGGACGGCCAGGGAAGCCGTCTGCGCCGCAAGGGCGGCCCGAGTAGTCCGCATAATAACTCAGCTGAGAGGGTGGGTTGGGGGACGGCCAGGGAAGCCGTCTGCGCCGCAAGGGCGGCCCGAGTAGTCCGCATAATGAACTCAGCTGAGCGTGAGTACGCCGCCGGGGGTGGTTTGAAGACGGTGAGCGGGGGGAAATGCGAGGGGTGGTAGGTTGGTCCCATAGTTAAGTCTGGAAGTAGGGTTTGTCACATCGGCAACGGTGCATTCAAAAAAACCGTTGCCGATGTGGTATAAATAATTTATATTTCGGAATTTGAATAAACGTAGCGTTTACGGTTGAAAATTAATTAAGAAATAAAAACAGCACATTACTTTGCCAATTAAGAAATACAATTATCACTTTAGGGTACAAATTAATTTGCTCATTCTTCGTCCTCCTCTAGTAAAACTGGATCAACCTGAATATTTCCTTTGTAAATTGCCCCATCGGAGTGATCATCTCTTGCGTAAAAGCCATCTCCAGGAGCCTGTCGGTCATTGATCTGTATGCGTTCTCCAGTTGCTGGCAAGTCTTCATACTGGTTGTACTCTTCTTCATCAGTAACGTCATCCACCCCAACGATCTTCCTTTTCCCATTCATCACAACATGGCAATTTTTATGTAGTAGGTCTTTGACATAGAAGATCTGGGTGGCTTGGGTAGCTAAAACGAAAGGTTCATCTTTGTATCCCAATTCGTTGAGATTGACATATGTAGTGCCGTACTGGTCAACTTTCGCATGACCCAGTTTGACCCATTTGCATTTAAACAATGGAACCGTGAGTAATGTATCGTACTCAAGCTCCCAAATCTCCTCAATTACTCCATAGTACCAATCCTTCCTCCCATTCGGATCTACCGCTTCCACTTTAATAGAGCTATTCTGATACATGGTCTTGTTGTCTCTATTCTTTGTATAAAAGGTGTAGCCATTCAGGTCATATGCTTCCCATTTATGAACCGTAAAGTTTGGCTTTCTTGCCAAACTTTTTAAAGTCTCGTCATCATCTCCGACACAATTCGTCATCAGCCAATCAGCGAATCTCTGGCTGTGCAGTTTCAAGACTTGTGCTTCCTTCTGATTCTCTGTCAAGCCTCGGCCTCCTAGCTCAATTCTAAGTAGATCCTTGTGAGCATCCACATATGGTGTAACGACTGCAAGGTGCTGCAATACGTACAAATGTGCTTTCTCAAATAATTCACACTCTGGCCAACATGATTTATCTTTCATTAACCCTTTTCCATCTAGCCTCCCCTCATGCCTGGACAGAGGCACCCCGATAGGTCGGTGGCCATCCATGTAGCTGATGAAATACTCAACCACCTCCTCCGAAAGATATCCTTCAACGATACTTGCCTCTGGCCGATACCTGTTACGGACGTAGTGCTTGAGTATACCCATGAAGCGCTCGAACGGATACATAGTGCGCAGATACACTGGACCACATTGCTTTATCTCATAAACAATGTGTACAATTAGATGGACCATTACGTCGAAAAACGAAGGGGGGAAGAACATCTCCAGCTGGCAGATAGTCTTCACAACATCTTCTTGCAATCTGTCTAATTTGAATGGATCTATTACCTTCTGGTATATAGCGTTGAAAAAATCACATAACCTCATGAGAGCCTCTCGAACGGGTTTAGGCAACATATTTCTAATTGCCACAGGGAGCATCTGTGTCATCATCACATGGCAGTCATGTGACTTCATCCCCATCAGTTTCTTTTCTTCAAACGACACCAGAGTCCTGATGTTTGCGCAGTATGCTGACGGAACTTTCATATCATACAAGAATTGCAAGAACTCCTTCAACTCTTCCTTCGATAACTGGTAGCAAGCAGGTGGGAGGTACCACTGCCCATTAGGCTTCTCTTGTGGCTTCAACTTTTTCCTTTTATATTTCAATGCAAGAATATCCAGCCGTGAATTCATACCATCCTTCGTTTTATCCTTGTTATTCATTACACATCCAAGAACGCTTTCAGTTACGTTTTTCTCGACATGCATGACATCGATGCAATGTTGAACGTCCAGATATGCCCAATACTTCAATGCCCAGAAAACCGATCTTTTCTTCCACACTGCCTTCTCACGAGACTGGGGTTTCTTCCCCTTACCAAAAATAGTGTGTACATCCTTCGTCTGGTCATCGACATCCGCTCCTGAAAATGGTTCTGGCGTGTCATCGGTCTCAATCGTATTATCGAACGGGGCCTTCAATCTACGATACGGGTGATTCTTTGCCAAAAACCTTCGGTGCCGCATGTACACTGTCTTCCTTGAATTCGGCAGCCAAAGACTTTTTGTTCTCTCTTTGCAAGTGACACATGCAAAGGATCCCTTCAAACTCTGCCCTGACAAGTTCGCAAGTGCAGGATAATCTTGAATGGTCAGAAACAACATTGCTCTGAGATCAAACTGTTCTCTCTTGAACGCATCATACATTCTTACCCCATCCCACAGTACTTGTAGTTCTTCGACAAGTAAACTCAAGTAAACATCAATGTCATTCCCAGGTTGTTTTGGTCCTTGAATAAGCATCGACATCATGATATACCTCTTCTTCATGCACAACCAAGGAGGAAGGTTATACATTGCTAAAAGAACTGGCCAAGTGCTATGTCTGCTGCTCATGCTGCCAAAAGGATTCATTCCATCTGTACTTAGTGCAAACCTTACATTTCTGGGGTCCCTGCCAAAGTCTGGGAACTCATAATCGATAAGCCTCCACTGTGGTCCATCAGCCGGGTGTCTGAGCAGTCCATCTTTTTTCCTTTTATCGGCATGCCAACGCATCAGCTCTGACTGCTTTGGGTCTGCATACATACGCTTCAATCTGGGTATTATTGGCAAATACCACACAACCTTGTAAGGGACTCCCGTTGTGACCTCATCCTCGCCCTTGTCTCTGTCTTTTGCTAGGTTGCGTTTGTAACGAGGAAAGTTACATATGGGACAACGCCGCATATTTTCATTTTCCCCTCGGTAGAGAATACAATCATTCTTACAAGCGTGTATCTTCACGTACTCGGCTGGAATGGGGCAGATCACCCTCTTGGCATGGTAAGTGTTCGCTGGCAAGTCATTTCCAGGTGGAAGTAATAATGCGACAAGTTTTAACAGCTTTGTGAAGCTCACATCGGATGTACTACTCTCTGCCTTGTATTTCAACAATTCTAGTGTCGCATCCAACTTGCTGAGCTTGCATTCCGGATACAGAGGTTTCTTCGAGTCCGCCGACTGACAGAGGAAATTCTTTATCTCATCATTACCTTCCATATTATTCTCCAAATCATTGATCATCTGTTCTAGGTTTTTTTGTGGACCATCGGCTCTGGTTTCATCTGGATGCACATCATCATCAGCGTTGCCCAAACCATCTCTGGCATTGACTTCATGATTATCGTTGCTCAAATCATCACGGTTGTCGGCAAAGATTGCTGGTTGTTGTTCACCGTGTTTTGACCAACATGTGTACGATTCCATAAATCCCTCAAATAATGTGTTCTTCTATCGTTTGTCTTCTAGGCCACAAGACTTCATTCTTACAGATAACACAAGGACAAAACATCTTCGATTCATTACTTTCTAGCATGTGTTGCGAAGCCCTGTCCAAGAATTCAACCACACCTTGTGAGAATTCAGGACTCGTGCGACAACCGTACATCCAAGCTCGATCAAGATCCATCTAGTAAAATGGCAAACTACATATGTAAGATTTATACTCCGCGCTCCTAAATCAAAATAATTAAAAAAATAAGTAGTAGGTTTTCGGGTTATACCACCGCCCCAGTAGCTGTGGAATCGGGCCCAAGCTTCCCTGCGCTGCCTCTCGACGCCGGCAACCAACGCGCTGCCTCTCGACGCCGGCAACCACGCGCGTATCGACGCCCGCAGCACAGATGTAAGATCTAGACTCCGCCTCCGCCCTCGCCGCCGCCGCTCCTATCTTTCAGTCTTATGGGAATCTCCGCAGCTGGCTAACTCGACACCACTCATAGCGTTAGGTCTGGATGGAATCATCGGATACGGTCATCCATATTAACCGTTTACAATAATGAAAATAATGCATACGGACACGAAAATATGTCCGTTGCTCATATAAAGCAAACGGTTGCGGAAAGCACAACCGTTGCCGATGTGTCGCGGGTCGCGGGAGGATAGCCCTCGCGGGCGGCTTTTTTCGCGCGGAAGGCTCGATTCTCCGTCGCCTAACTCCTGCCGTTTCCATAGAGGGGTATCCGATGTGTCGTTCTGTACTAGTGATCTACCACAGTTCAGGAAAATACATGATAAATGTGTTGGCATGTACCACAAAAAACAGAGTGTCAACTAGTATAACCGAATTGAAATAGAAATGAGGAAGAACGAGCAGATCCAGAAGTTGACAACAAAGAAGCCGCATACGTCAACTGTTGACAGAGACAACTGTTGATAGAGACAGCCTATTTGACGTGGTGTCACCTTGAAGAACATTGCAGCTGGCGTCATCAACTACCTCGAGCAAGATGATACGTTCTGCATACACGACTGCCGCATCTACAACCACTTCAGCAGTCAAAACATCATCAAGCCTGATATGAGAAAATAGTATGATTATATAATCTCAAGTAGATCAATGCTATGTGTATTTCAAGGGAGGGGGGGGGGGGCAACTGCCCCCGTCCCTAACATGAGACATTTTATACCTAAAACCACTTTATATTGGTTTGAATCATCTTATTTTTATCCTATCTTGTTCGGGACAAACAATTTTGATATGGGTAGATGATAAAAAAATAGATCGTTGTACTCCATTTGTCCCAAAATATAAGGCGCACTATATTTTTGTTAGTTTTTATGCATGATTTTGACCACTATTAGATAATAAATTATATGTATTGGAAATGTATAAATTGCTATCGCTGAATTCGTCTTGCAATTTTTTCATTTTATATATCTTTACATTAATTTTACAAACATATTATAAGTACCAATCATAGTTTGAGTGCATTTTCCAATGTCATGCATCCAAGAAACCGGTTGTCAACTTGTCTGTAGTTGTCAACATGTCTGCACAAATCATAGTTTTAGTGCATTTTCGCTGCAGTTGGAGTTCCCAATTCATCAATTTTTTTAAAACACATGAATGGTGTTTTTTTTTGACACATTCTACGACCACTGATACGTCTCCAACGTATCTATAATTTCTTATGTTCCATGCTAGTTTTATACCAATAGCTACATGTTTTATTCACACTTCATAGCATTTTTATGCATTTTCTGGGACTAACCTATTAACAAGATGGCACAGTGCCAGTTCCTGTTTTCTGATGTTTTTTGTTTTAGAAAAGCTGTTCTGGAAATATTCTCGGAATCGGACGAAACAAAATCCCAGATGCCTATTTTTCCCGACACGTTCCAGAAGTCCGAAGAGGAGACGAAGGGGGGCAGCAGGGCGCCCTCCCCACATGGCGGCGCGGGTGGGCCCCCTGCCGCGCCACCCTATGGGGAGCGGGCCCCGCGCCTCCACCGACGTCGCCCATTCGCCTATTTATTCCTCCAGACGCGAAAACCCTAAAACACCGAGCCATTATTCCAGAAAACATCCGCTGCCGCCGCCGCCATCGACGACAAGTTTCGGGGGACAGAAGTCTCTGTTCCGGTACCCTGCCGGGACGGGGAAGTGCACCCGGAGCCATCTCCATCGACTCCACCGCCATCTTCATCGCCGCTGCTGACTCCCACGATGTGGAGGGAGTAGTTCTCCCCCGAGGCTAGGACTCTACCGGTAGCTATGTGGTTTATCTCTCTCTCCCATGGTGTGATCTTTATGTGATCATGAGATTTGTAATCTAGTTAAATAAGTAGATGTTACTCTTTATCTATTATGCCACTCTAGAGGTTACTTTAATATGAACTCCGGATTCACTCTCCACGGTGTGAAGGTAACAGTGTGCGCATCGTGTGTGATTCCTTTATGACGTTGTCGGTGTTTGTTTACTCAGACTTTGAGGTGCGCTTTTGCAGCCCTACGCAATGAATGGTGTTTGTTATCCAACAAGAGAGTGTTTGAGAGTAGCATTTATTTATTCAATTATGTTGTCATTGTTGAGAGTGTCCACTAGTGAAAGTATGATCCCTAGGCTTTGTTTCTAAGCATTGAAACACCGTTTACAACAAGTTCTGCTACATGTTTGCTTGCTGCCATTTTTATTTCAGATTGCAATTACTACTTATAATCATCCATATTACTTGTATTTCACTATCTCTTCGCCGAACTAGTGCACCTATACATCTGACAAGTGTATTAGGTGTGTTGGGGACACAAGAGACTTCTTGTATCTTAATTGCAGGGTTGCTTGAGAGGGATATCTTTGACCTCTACCTCCCTGAGTTCGATAAACCTTGGGTGATTCACTTAAGGGAAACTTGCTGCTGTTCTATAAACCTCTGCTCTTGGAGGCCCAACACTGTCTACAGGAATAGAAGCGTGCGTAGACATCAAGCTATTTTCTGGCGCCGTTGCCGGGGAGGTAAGTGTTGGAAGGTATCTCCTTTAGATTCTGCAATTATTTCTTTTTGTCTCTTGTTTTTATTTTCACTAGCTAGGCTTAATGGAAAACAACAAAAAAAATAGAGATCTTTATGAACTTTATATTGAATTAGGACATGATGCTTTTGAAGAGAAAATTAAAAAACCTATGGAGGCTTGTTTGCATAATAGTGATAGCAATGTTATTAGCATGAATTCTTTGAACACTATTATTGCTAATGCTATGGAAAAGTCTAAGCTTGGGGAAGCTAGTTTTTATGAAAATGATCTTTTTAGTTCCCCAGCTTTAGAGGAGAAAATTTGCTCTGATGATAGTTTGTCTCCCATATGTGATAATTCGAATGATGCTTGTGATATTCCAAATCCACCTGTTGAAAGTATTTCTTCTAAAGTACCTATGAAAATTGTTGAAAGGGTTATGAATGATCAGTATGCAGGGGATGGATCAGTCCATCCAAGTGCTCACTTGTCTAAACTTACAGAACTTTGTGAGTTATTTAAGGTTGCAGGTTTATCAAGAGAAAATGTCATGAGGAAACTATTTCCATTGTCACTTAAGGACAAAGCAAAGGAATGGTATAGGCTGCTGGATGAACAACCTTCGAATTGGAAACAGCTTGAATCTCTCTTTCACTCTAAATTTTATCCTTTTCATGAAGTGCATCTAGATAGGAATTACATTTATAATTTTTACCCTCATGATGGAGAAAGCATTGCTCAAGCTTGGGGAAGGCTGAAAGCATTAATACTCAAATGTCCTAACCATGAGCTTTCTGAGGAAATAATTGTTAATAATTTTTATGCAAGGCTTTCAGGTCATTACAAGGATTATCTAGATGCATGTTCAGAGGGTTCTTTCACAAGTAAGCAGGTTGAAGCTAGATGGGATCTTCTTGAAAGAATTCAAAACAATACTGAAGATTGGGAGAACGACAAAGGTAAAGGATCAGGTATAAACTATGAATATGAATGCTTTAAGTCTTTCGTTGAAACTGCTGGTTTTCAAAAGCTTAGTGCTAATTATGGTCTTGATTCTCAAATTATTGTTGATTGTTGTAGAACCTTTGCTTCTCATATTAATGTTCCTAAAGAAAGTTGGGACATGTATCATGAACCTTTCAAAGACACTTGCATGAAAAATGATACTGTTATTAATGATTGTAATAAACATGCTCAAACTTCTGAAAATACTATTTCTTATAAGCATGTTAATTTTTGTGGAGCACTTAGACCTTGTGAAAAGAATCAAATCGAAGATGAATATTGTATCCATCATAGGAATGAAAAAACTAGAACATGGAACAGAGCTCTTGATGATCTTGGTGAAAAAGTTTATGCCCTCTATCCTTTTATTTGTGAACTTTGCTATAAAGTGGGTCATTTAAATTTTCAATGCTCGGGCTATGATAATAGTCTTTCGAATCCTATGAGTGCTGCGAGTTTATATTGTGATGACATGATCACTCCTAATCAGCATGATGAACTTACATTATTTTTGGGGTGTGAAGAGTTATCAAGAAAAACTTCTTTGGTAGATATGAGTGCTTTTGATATAAATAGTGTCCTGCATGCTTGTCATCTTTATTGTGTTGATAATTGCCACGCAAATACTTACATACAAAATATTATAAAAGATGGCACTTTACCAAAATATGACAGGACTAATATGTGTTTTGTTCTTATTAATGAAAGAGAGGAATCCTCCCAAGTTTCTTCTATTGTTTCTAACAATAAACCAGGTTATGTAGAGAAGCTTCCTTTTAAACCTCTCCCTCCTAAAGATAAAAAGAAGATGGGAAAGAAGAAGAAGAAGAAGAGGAGTAAAAGGAGAGAGGAAACAGTATCTTCCCCTAAACATGTTGCTCCTATTGTAGTTTTTGATGATGAGTCCGAATTAGATGATGTTCCTATGCCTGTTATTTATTGTAGTGATCATGATTGGAAAAATGAAACTACTTTTGATATTGAAAATCTTTGGGGTACCAATTCTGAAAATGATGATGTTAATGATTGCCATACTATTAGTACTATCCATGCTTCTTCCAATGATGATATGAAAAGCTCTAAGCTTGGGGATGAGGTGTTTGAAAATCCTTTTGCTAGTAATAATTATATATCTGAGACCTCTCCTCCTAGTGATGTGTTTGAAAATCCTTTTGCTACTGCTGATTATAGGTTTGATACATCTCCTTCTACTCTATTGCTTATGATGATACTATGCCTCCAGTCTTTGATAATTATTATAAAGAATACTATGACATAGGTTATAATTACAATCATCCTCATGAAACTTGTCATAGTTATGGAGGGATTACCCAAAACCATCCCTTTAATATACAACTTGTCTACCATGTTCGAGTTCTTTATGATGATCCTGCTCCCACTGTTATTAATGAGAAGAACTTTTCTTGTGTGGAAAATATTGATACTTTTGTGCATATGGATCATGGTAAGAATGTTTCATGTGATGGTTATATTGTGGATTTTATCAATGATGCTACTGAAGTTTTTTATGAGAGAGGGAGACATGGCTTTATATATCTCAATAATATTAAGTCTCCTCTCTTTTTGTTGAAATTTTTGAAGTTGCACTTGTTTTATCTTTCTATGATAGTAGCTTCATGCTTCAATAATTTGTTTTCTTACAAGACTCCTATGCATAGAAAGAGTGTTAGATTTAAACATGTTTTATATATGCTTCTTGCTGCTCTCTTTTATGTTTCAACTCTCATCTTTATGTGAGCATCATAAAAATCACTATGCCTAGCTAAAAGGCTTTAAACAAAAGCGCTTATGGGAGACAACCCATGTTTTTACTTCTGCAATTTTCTTTTATTGAGTCAAGGAGCTTGCTTACTTCTGTAGCAACTCATTTGTATCTTTATTTTATTGCATTGTTGTGCCAAGTAAAGTCTCTAGTTGAAAGTTGTTGCTAAAATTGGATTTCTGCGCAGTGACAGATTTTTGCTGTCCACCGTTTTGAACTGTATGCGCTACAGAAAATTCTGAAAAAAATCACGCATGATCCTTATATATGTACGCAACTTTCATTAGTTTGGGCTTCTTACATCTGAGCAAGTTAAGTGACTCGAAAAAATTCGTCTTTCCAGACTGTTCTGTTTTTTGACAGATTCTGCCTTTTATTTTGCATTGCCTCTTTTACTATGTTTGATTGGATTTCTTTGCTCTATTAAACATCAGTGGCTGTAAGTAATGTCCAGAAGCTTTGGTAATGATTGTGTCACAGTAGAATATGAGAATTTTTGATTATGCACTAACCCTCTAACGAGTTACCTGAGTTTGGTGTGGCGGAAGTTTTCAAGGAGCAAGAGAGAAGGATGATATGATGTGATCAAGAAGAGTGAAAAGCCTAAGCTTGGGGATACCCCCGTGGGTCATCCCTGCAATATTCAAGAAGACTCAAGCGTCTAAGCTTGGGGATGCCCAAGGCATCCCCTTCTTCATCAACAATTTATGAGGTCATCTCTAGTGAAACTATATTTTAATTCTTCCACATTTTATGTATTTTACTTGGAGCGTCTGTTTGCTTTTATTTTTGCTTGTTGTTTTTATTTTTCTAAATAAAGTTGGATCCTAGCATTCTTGTGTGGGAGAGAGACACGCTCCGCTTTTTCATGTGAATACTCATATTCTTCACTTATATCTTTTGAGTATTCTTATCTAGCTACTGCTATGCTTTTAGCTCCTGTTTTTCATGCATCTCTTTTAGAGCTGTTAATTCTTGAGGAGTAGTACTCTCTTGTTTCATTTGTAAATCATTTGGAGAGTTTTTGTTTAGTTGCTTGGTTGATGTGTTGGTTCAGAAAATGCTGCATGTGGTAGTGGTATAGTAATAACTTGCATAGTCTTGTAGATCATTGAACTTTGATGACTTGATTCTTTGCAAATGTTTTGAGGTATTTAGATGGTAAAGCTTGCTGGTTAACTAAGTTAAAATTATGATTGGATAGTTGTCTTTAAGCTTGTACCGTACTACAAACTCTATTTAAATTGTTGAATGTGTAGTTGGACTTGATAGCTTTTCATGTCTAAAAGTGATTCGTAATAACTAAGTTGTGCTGAAGGTCGAGGGATCTAACGGGGTACTTGTGCTGCCGTGAACGGCCCTTCTTGGAGTAAACTTTAATCATGTTCTTAATGTTGAACCTGCTAGATGTTTGCAATAAGCTTGTGAGTTCTTTTTGACTAATGTTGAGCTACGGTTTTTGGTACTTCCACCATCCATATTTGCTAGGCTCTTCGGTGCTGTGCATTGCCTTCTGCTCACATTGAGAGTTGTGCATACTTCGCCAGTACATCCAAACCCGTGGGAGGACTTTCTCTTGTTCTCCTACACATAAACCCATACATCTTCCTCAAAACAGCCACCATACCTACCTACTACAGTATTTCCATAGCTGTTCCGAGATATATTGCCATGCAACTTCCATCTTACATTACATGACTTGCTGTCATTCATCATATACATATTGCTTTGCATGATTCTATACAGCTAATGTGCGGTTTACCCATGTTACGCTAGATCATTGCATATCCTGCTACACTGGCAGAGACATACAGCTTACATCATGTTTTAGTTCGTTGTGAGTTATTTGTAACAAAAAGTGTATTGTCATATTAGAGTGTTGCCCCTGAAAGTGAAAAGAGCCATGGAGGCCATCGAAAAGAGAAACAGAAAAAGAAAAAAAAAAGAAAAAAGAAAAAAAGGAAAAAAAAGAATAAAGAAAAAGGGGGCAACATTACTATCCTTTATCCACACTTGTGCTCATGTTTCAGCACCTGCATTATTCATAGTCATCATTTGTGCTCATGTTTAGCACCTGTACTCCATATGAGAGAGTTTTCATGTTTTACTAGTATAATTATGTGGGGAATTTACACTATAGAACTTGGGTTGTATATTCCAATGATGAGCTTCCTCAAAAATGCTCTAGGTCTTCATGAGCAACCAAGTTGGATGCACCCCCACTAGTTCCATTGGAGAGCTTTCATACACATATAGCTCTATGTGCATCCGTTGCATGGCAATCACTACTCCTTACATAGTTTCGATTATAAGACTTCCTCTTGTCTAATGATCACTTATAGCTTTGTGAGACTTTCTTCCTTTGGCCTTCCAAACCCCCATCAATGATCTTTTAGCCATAACATCCTGGTGCCAAAACCAAATGCTTACGCTCACCGGTTGAGTAGATTTCGAAACAGTTGATTCATGATGTTCATGTTTATTTTTACTTGGCTGAATCCTTCTATGTTGTGAAAGATTACTTGATGCTTGGAATTGAAGGATAGAACTCCTACATTGGATACTTAACACATCTTTAATGAACCTTGTACGGTTTCATGTCTTTAAAGCAATCATTCATGAAAACTTTTAGCTTGTTTAACTAACTTGTTTTGTTGCCTCTTATATCAATTATAGACTTTTGCTTTGAATGATTTGATCTCAGCTCATATGCTTTACAATATTATTGATCAAGATTATGTTGGTAGCATGTCACTTAAAAAATTATTGTTGTTATCGTTTACCTACTCGAGGACGAGTAGAACTAAGCTTGGGGATGCTTGATACGTCTCCAACGTATCTATAATTTCTTATGTTCCATGCTAGTTTTATACCAATAGCTACATGTTTTATTCACACTTCATAGCATTTTTATGCATTTTCTGGGACTAACCTATTAACAAGATGCCACAGTGCCATTTCCTGTTTTCTGATGTTTTTAGTTTCAGAAAAGCTGTTCAGGAAATATTCTCGGAATCGGACGAAACAAAATCCCATATGCCTATTTTTCCCGACACGTTCCAGAAGTCCGAAGAGGAGACGAAGGGGGGCAGCAGGGCGCCCTCCCCACATGGCGGCGCGGGTGGGCCCCCTGCCGCGCCACCCTATGGGGAGCGGGCCCCGCGCCTCCACCGACGTCGCCCCTTCGCCTATTTATTCCTCCAGACGCGAAAACCCTAAAACACCGAGCCATTATTCCAGAAAACATCCGCTGCCGCCGCCGCCATCGACGACAAGTTTCGGGGGACAGAAGTCTCTGTTCCGGTACCCTGCCGGGACGGGGAAGTGCCCCCGGAGCCATCTCCATCGACTCCACCGCCATCTTCATCGCCGCTGCTGACTCCCATGATGAGGAGGGAGTAGTTCTCCCCGAGGCTGAGGGCTCTACCGGTAGCTATGTGGTTTATCTCTCTCTCCCATGGTGTGATCTTTATGTGATCATGAGCTTTGTAATCTAGTTGAATAAGTAGATGTTACTATTTATCTATTATGCCACTCTAGAGGTTACTTTAATATGAACTCCGGATTCACTCTCCACGGTGTGAAGGTGACAGTGTGCGCATCGTGTGTGATTCCTTTATGACGTTGTTGGTGTTTGTTTACTCAGACTTTGAGGTGCGCTTTTGCAGCCCTACGCAATGAATGGTGTTTGTTATCCAACAAGAGAGTGTTTGAGAGTAGCATTTATTTATTCAATTATGTTGTCATTGTTGAGAGTGTCCACAAGTGAAAGTATGATCCCTAGGCCTTGTTTCTAAGCATTGAAACACCGTTTATAACAAGTTCTGTTACATGTTTGCTTGCTGCCATTTTTATTTCAGATTGCAATTACTACTTATAATCATCCATATTACTTGTATTTCACTATCTCTTCGCCAAACTAGTGCACCTATACATCTGACAAGTGTATTAGGTGTGTTGGGGACACAAGAGACTTCTTGTATCTTAATTGCAGGGTTGCTTGAGAGGAATATCTTTGACCTCTACCTCCCTGAGTTCGATAAACTTTGGGTGATTCACTTAAGGGAAACTTGCTGCTGTTCTACAAACCTCTGCTCTTGGAGGCCCAACACTGTCTACAGGAATAGAAGCGTGCGTAGACATCAACCACCCATGACCTAACTGATGGCTCGCTCCCGCGAACCCTCCCCGCCGCCGGCCACTCCGGCCCCGGCGTCCCCATCCCAGGCCACCCCGCTGGCCTCCGGCACGTCCACCACTACCTCCTCCTGCTCCCCGGTGCCCTCTACCCCGGTGGGCCTCGTCTTTGGCAGTCTCGACTGGGCGACGTCGCCGTCAGATCTGGGCGAGATCTCGCGCCCGTCATCGGCGGAGGAGGTGCCAGAGACCCAGCTCGGCGCGGCGCCCCCATCCTGTGGTGCCGGCGCTGGGGGGACACAGGTACAGCTCGAGCCGCTCCGGGCGTCCGCGGGCATTGAAGTTTTGGCTCCTGGCTCGCTCCCGTTGGGGGGAATTGATGATGCGCAGGGCGCAGCTGCTGGCTAATGGCTGGCCTCCACTGTGGAGGGCACGCTCTCCCTCTCTGACGAGGTGCCGTGGACGCTCGTCAAGGACCGTAGGCAGGCGCGTCGTGAGCAGAATTCATCGCTGGACCTGCGGCGCCACCAACCAGCATTTCATCCTAGCAGGTTCTCCATCCTCCTTAAAGAGAGGACAGCGGGTGGGTGTTGTTTCAAGTGCTTCAGCCCCAATCACAAGGTTGCGCGCTGCAAGAACCCTCCGTCCTGTCTCCTCTGCTCTGAAGCTGGCCACATTGCGAAACAGTGCCCGAGCTTGAAGAAGGGTCCAGCTCGCGCCAGGCTTGGACCGGAGAAGACTCTCATCACTAGCAGGATTGGTACCAGGGTGCAGGAACAGGGTCAGCAGGTCCCCCAGCGCTCCGTCGAGGCTTTTCCCCCGCTGCTACCCGGCATGGACCATGTGCCTGGTGGCTGGGCTCTGCGCCCCGACAACGCAACCGTCCACGCCAAGTACACTTCTGTGATTGATGAGATGGTCGTGGCTCAACTCAAGATGCAGGGATTGATGGAGCGTGTTGGGAATTTGCTGGAGCGGGCTGAGGCTGCTCTCGACAGGCTGTCCCTGCCACCGGCTGTGGTGCAGGTGGAGCCAACTCCATCTATGAGCACCGGGGGCAATACTGATTGCGCAGACGGAGGGATCGAGCGCTTTGGTTGCTACTCTCCCAGGAGTGTGAGCCTTCCAGCATCGCCGCTTGCCCTGGACTCCATCCTCACGCCTATTGCTGCTTCGGAGCATGTCTCCCCGGTGATGCAGGGGCCCCCGATGAAGGATCTTGGATTGGGGATGACTTTGGCATTGGAGGAGTTTGGGGGTTCTGATACCCCTAGCCCGGAGGAGAAGATCGCAAAGGTGATGGCTCAGTATGACGCGATTGAGCCACATGAGAAGACCTTGCCTTCTTTGATGATGGAGCTATGCCGGGAGATTGCTGACATGCCCAAGGACAAGCAACTTCGGTTGGATGTTCCATCTTTGCCCGAGAGACGAAGCAGCATCCGTCTGGACAAGAAGAACAAAGAATGTGTCATTCCAGTAGCTAAGCGCGCCGAGTTTAGGCGGGCGGAGGCTTTTGGGGAAATCCCAAAACTCAAGAGCAAAGAGAAAGCCACCGAAGAAGCCATTGAGGAGAAGATGCAAGTTTGTTTGCAGTTGTACAAGAAGCAGCGCACACCACTGGTGTTGGAGGCGGTTCGAGAGTTAGTGGTGAGTAATGCTTGATCTCTTCTGTGTAGAGGATGCACACCGGTGCATCTCTAGCGGTGAGTGGTTGTGTGTGTTTGGAGAGTTTCTTTTAGTTGGATATGAGGTGTGGCCTGTTAGTTTGGGTCTAGGTTCCCTTATTTCAGGCACAGACGATGTTTCATGAGTAGAGTGTACGGTTCTTTAACCGCGCTTTGTATGGTTTTTGGGTCCGGTTTCCCTGATTAACTGGATCAATTCTTCTTCTAATAATGCATAGGCAGAACTCCTGTCATTTACGGTCAAGAATGGTGTTTTTGAATTTTTATAAACCTGATAACTCGGTAGCGATAGACAATTCCGACAGAAGTGGCCCTTAATTTCCCCATAATGAATCCCGAGTCATATGTTGTTGCATCTAGGGATTTCTCATTTAATGGAAGTCGGCAAAACTGTGCCGAGGCGGGAGACCGGTCGTAAAGTCCGGTGATGCGCTCACGTCGCCATTAATCACTCACTCCGCCACACGTGCGCCGGCCCGCCCGCGTCGCGTACTGTACACCCGTCGGCAGGTACATACGTGGCCCGCCACACCCTCGCTGATCCCGCGAGCCACGCCACGTCGCCCGGCGAAGGAACCACGCGCGTGCCACCTCACCACACGACGACGACGACGGGGCCCACGCGAGCACGACTCCCTCGGCGTTTCCTTCCAGAAGCCGGCCGGCGAAGCAACCGAAACCGAACCAGGGAGAGGCTGGAAAGCAAAGCACCATTCATTCCCGAAAGGATCCTTGGGAGCAGCGACCGACGAGCGCGAGCAGATCCGGACGTTCCCAGGTGAGTGATGAGCCTCCCTCTCCGTCCTGCTCCGTACGCCCGTGGAGCTCCCCTCTATCGAATCCTCTTCGAGGAATCAATCCTTCCCCCTCCGTCGTTGTGGTCGCCGTAGGTTCGAGTGGGGGTGTGAAGGTGGAGATCCTTGATCCTTCTGAGGCTGGATTGATTTTTGTTATTATTTTGGTTCTGCGGACGATCGAACCCTAGCGAGCTAGGATTTCGGGATCAGTACGAAATTACTGTTGATCGATCGGTCTCTTCCAGCCTGTCCCGCCGTGAACGAGATGCGGCAGAAACGCACTGTTTCCAGATATTTTTTTTTCCCGTGATCAGATCGTCACGTTCGCGGGGGACGGGATCAGGGATCGGAGTGCCGGAAATGAAACACCTGAACGCAGGCAAACTGAGTCGATTCCTACGGATAGTCCTAGACTGCAGCTGGCCGGCCCAAAGCTCGATGGCCGGATATGATGTTCAGCTGCTTAGGTTGTAGAGTAATTGCTCGCGTTAAGGCAGAACGTTTCCACACGCATTTGGGTTCTTGATCCGATATCTGCGAAGCATCTCTTGCTGGTTGTTTCCGTACATTGCAATATGTGCTGTACTGATTCCTGACAGATTAAGAACACCAAAGGAATGTTGTTGACTATTGTAGTAGGATAGGAAGGACAGTATTCTTGTTTCTAACATATTAATCTTCTGTATTTTCCTTCTGTTGTGACGCACACTGTTGCCTATGGCGATACTTCTTCACTGATTGCCGTTATAGTGATACTTTTCTTTTGTACAGTAAACTGTAAAGCATATCATAGTTATTACTAATTCGCAACCGTACTGACTTTCCTCATTAATGTTTACCTTTCTGTAGGGAAATTCGTGAAGCAATACAATCAACGTTCCAGATATAGAATAAGACCATGGAAACTGACGAAAACCCAAACATATCTATCCTACAAAGATTGGCTGCAACTGACGTGCCACTGGTGAAGGAATATGGTCTTCCTGGCGTTATTGGCGCTCTTCTGCTTGCGATAGTTATCCCCATCTTGCTTTCTTCAGTGTTTGGCAAAAAGGCGAAGAAGAGAGCAGTTCTTGCTGATGTGGGGGGCGAAGCAGGCCTTGCCATGCGAAACAGTAGATTTTCCTCTTTAGTTGAGGTTCCATTTGCGGGTGCCACAACAATGGCGGCTCTGTTTGAGATGGCTAGCAAAAAGTACCCTCAACACCGGTGTCTAGGCACAAGAAATCTGATTAAGAGTGAATTCATAGAAGCTGCCGATGGACGTAAGTTTGAGAAATTGACTCTTGGTGAATATCAATGGAATTCATATTCGGAAGCATTTACTCGTGCAAGTAACTTTGCTTCTGGTCTCATCAAGATGGGCCACAAGGTGGATACTCGTGCTGCTATCTTCTCTGATACAAGAGCTGAGTGGATCATTGCTTCTCAGGTAATCACATTTGTATTAAGTTGTAACATTGTCACTCACTAGAATTTAGTATGTGAATAATAATTGATTTTCTTTGCCAGGGATGCTTTCGACAAAATTTAACTGTTGTAACAATCTATGCATCACTTGGCGAGGATGCACTGGTGCACTCACTAAATGAGGTACAATTATTTTGAGTTTTTTGGGTGTGCAGTAACTATGCAGTCATCATTATATTTAATCAACCTGGGAGCCATTTGCATTCCAACTATTTATGTTGTTTTCACTTCTAATTGTAACTTTAGGTGTTTTTGTTGATAAATTACAATATATTGCCACGTTTTGTTAGGAAATTTTATATTTATATGTACATACCAGCTGTGGGCTATTTTGGTCAAGGTTTAGTACAATTCATTGGTCTTGGTGCCCATATCAACTATGGTGTACCTTGCCTCAACGTTAGTACTTGTGTTTGTCCTAAATTAACAAACTAGTTATGGATGGGATTGAAAACAGAAGTGTTTACCCGTTACATGTATGGACTTCCAAGAAAAATCCACCTGACTGGTGCTCGTTGCATCTGAGATATTTTCTTCTTTTGAATTGTAGACACAGGTTTCAACCCTGATCTGTGATTCAAAGCAACTGAAGAAGCTGCCTGCGGTCAGCTCGAAATTGCAGAGTCTTAGGCATGTTATCTATATTGAGGATGAACCCGTTGAGGCTGACACGCTTGATCAACTGAAACACCTGACAACACTGTCTTTCACTGCGGTTGAGGAGTTGGGCAAAGCATCACATATAGATGAAAGATTACCATCAAGCACTGATACTGCCGTTATTATGTATACAAGTGGAAGTACTGGTCTCCCCAAGGTATAAATCTGATTTTACATTCTTCTATATTCACTCAAATGCCTGAAAATGACGTTAAATAGACTGGTGTGCTTCGTAATAGAAAAGGTTAGATACTGTCAAGGATTTTTCACTGTTGGACTATTGCTTTGCACATTTAAGCGGAATATTCGTAACTACGATTGTTGCCAGTTATGTACACTTGTTCTGTTCCACAGAGGGGAGACAAAACCTGAACTTTTCCTGCATGATTGATTTTCCTGCTCTATACTTGCTCTTCAGTAAGAAAATCTAGTTAATGTTTTAAAGTATGTGTTCACACAGCCACTCACATATTCTGCATTCTCCAAACGGCATACGAACCTGCTACACCTGCTCTTACGCACCAATTCATGAACTAAATGTAAGAAAATAAAAGGTGAAGGATCTGATTTGGCTCTTCTGAATGTCAGAGAACTGAATGAGCCAAGTGAAACTTGAGTGAGAAAATGTTGCATTAAGTGCAAAGTTCGAAGTGTTAGGTTTGCTAGCCTGTTGGTAAATTTTGAATCCATGGCTTAATACTCCATGTCATCGCACTTACTATTGTGCACTTCTTATAGAGAACGTAATGTTGAACACGTTTGATCTACCCTTTTCATTTGTCTTCTCTGAACTGAATTGAGTGATTTCCTTTGACATAGGGTGTAATGATTACACATGGCAACATGGTGGCCACAGTTGCAGCTGTCAGGACAATTATTCCAAATCTGGGCACGGGGGATGTATATTTGGCATACCTTCCATTGGCTCATGTTTTTGAACTAGCGGCAGAGGTGATATTTTTTGAGATTCAGATACATCCTTTATAACTTTTTTAAGAGCTATGGAATTATCCAGTGACATGGTGCTGTGTTATTTGTCCAGACTGTCATGTTAGCTTCTGGTGTTGCGATTGGATACGGCTCAGCTCTGACAATGACTGATGCATCAAACAAGATAAAGAAGGGGACAAAAGGAGATGTTTCCGTACTGAAACCCACTCTTATGATTTCGGTTCCTGCAATTCTGGATCGCATAAGAGACGCAGTGTTTAAGAAGGTTCGTGTTTCTTTCCTGGATTGCAAATTCATGTGCTGGTATCTTAATTCTAATACAACCATCTTGGCAATTTGCACTAAAAAATATTAACCTCCCCAAGTTTGGTGCCTAGTGTACTTAAACCTCTGCCTAGCGTACTTTAACCTCTACTAGAAAGCCAGACACCTGATCCTCTGAACTTCTGAATTGGTGCAAATTACCTCCAAGGTAGTTCTGCAGTGCACACATGGATCGCCAATGTGGATGAATTTCATTTTGGATGGCCATGTACCTTGAACGGCACATGTCATTAACAGATACACTATCTCGTCCTTCCTTCCGCGTTATCTCTCTTCAATATCTTTCTCTGTTGTCTCTAGAATATATTTCAGCTACCGTGCCAATACTGCCATGCAAAACCGTCATGTGCACCGGTTTTGAGAGTTGTCGGATCTCTGGTATTTTAGTTGAGATGGTTAAGTGTGTGTTAGGCATCAAACTCAGGAGGGAAATAGATTATTTCTTTGCACTATCATCTTTGTGTTTTCTGATAGACGTGCAATCTACAATGTGACACTACCTTAGGTGTTGTGTGTTCCCTGAAATTCTTCAGCTCACCTTTTTTTTACAGGTTGCTGATAAGGGTGGTGTCACAAAAAAGCTATTTGATGTTGCGTATAAGAGGAACCTTGCAGCAATTGAAGGGAGTTGGTTTGGATCTTGGGCGCCAGAGAGGCTTCTGTGGAACAGCATTATCTTCAAGCCAATACGTTCCATGCTTGGAGGGCGCATAAGATTTATTCTTTGTGGTGGCGCACCTCTATCAAGTGATACACAAAGATTTATAAATATATGTCTGGGGTAATCTTCGCTTGGTCATCTTATCTCCAGTTTATTGTTTTACTAAGTTAATTGTCTATCATGTGCCTGATGTCATACCGTATTATGAGTGATGTTTAGCTTGCAACAACTTGAAACTTGACCCTGTGCTCTGGTAGTAGACCCGAGGGTAGTTGGGGTATGAATTTGCAAGATTAGCAAACATGGACATTAGTTGAAAGTTGAACAGTTAATATAAACTCATTCCTAATTTCGTTATGCTTTTTTTTATCTCGATTAGCCTGTAAATTGAAGGATATAACCTTAAGTACAGTAACCAGACATCATTTTAAGATAAATTTCTTTAAGGCAGGCGAATTCTTTCTCTAATTTGAGACGCTATATTTGTCTTTGTCTTTGTATGCTTATGCATTGCTTAACTGGTGCTACAGTGTCCCAGTAGGTCAAGGCTACGGATTGACTGAGACTTGTGCTGGAGCAGCCTTTTCTGAATGGGATGACATTAGTGTGGGTCGTGTTGGTCCACCCCTCCCTTGTTGCTATGTTAAGGTTTGTGTTCTCCACAGATAAACAATCAGCTGTCCTGATGTATATATTTTAATAGTGTGTAACAAGCACAGTTACTATTCATATGATAACTTAATGCTCGGACAGATACATGTAAAAACCTGGCATATCCATATCAGATATGATGTCTGGCAACAACGTGCCGAATACAATTTAAAGAAGTATTTAACATATATCTGAACATTTTCTTATATTTATTTTTCATGGTCACATATCCGGATGTGGTATAGGGATACGCCAGGTTTTGCATGCGTCGTGTTTCACAGCATACTTATATGTACATAGAGTAAAAAAAAAGTAAATGATAGACCTGGGTACCGCAACCCAAAAGCCCATCTAAGTTGTCTACTCACTTCCCATGGACTAGGGCCGCCAGGCTGCCATGTTCCTATCTCGCCCCTGCCACCTCAATCTTTATGTGGTCCATGCCTCCAGCCGACTCAACGCCATGTCGTTGAGAAGGGATTGGCATGGTGATTCCATGATTCACATCTATGCATTTTATTCGATTAGCATGAGCTTATATATAGAACAAAGTTACGGGCGACATCCCACCATTCTAGATCTATGTGCCCAGCTCCTCATATGCCATGTCATATTATATGCATATACCTAACAAGAAATTCAATATAGTTATAGGCTGTTGATTCTCTAACAACTTCACTTTGTGCTGTTCATTTTGTCCTGTGATATTTATTTTTGTTTTTAATTAACATGTCTATGTAGCGTTAGTTATATGAGCATGGGTGCGGGTGCACTCTGTCTTAGTTGAGCTACTCGATAGTTTTGAAAAATACCATTGATGTAAGGAATACTATAGCATGTGAAACTGCAAAATATCAGGATAATATGTCTGCTACACATGAGGGCAAGATCTTAACTCCTTTTAAGTTGCCATACTTTTCAATAAGCTCTTGTTTTTATTGTGCTGGTCACAGCTGTCGTATTTTTGCATTAAATTTTGCCTGTTCACATGTTATAGCATGCATTATATTCATGAATTTTGTCATAAATTTGAGAACTTTGAGATACCTCAACCGGATTTATGCGAAACTTCATAATGTCTAGGCTTCTGATCTCTTTTATCAAATGAGTGCAGCTTATTTCATGGGACGAAGGTGGTTATAGGATTTCTGATTCTCCAATGCCCCGTGGAGAGGTTGTGATTGGTGGTCACAGTATAACCAAAGGCTATTTCAACAATGAAGCAAAAACGGATGAGGTGTACAAGGTGAGGTTCTTTATCTTCACATCTGCAGTCACTGAATGTATATATTACAACGTCATGATTGCTTCATGTGCTCTGCAGGTGGATGAAAGAGGAATTCGCTGGTTTTACACTGGAGATATTGGCCAGTTCCATCCTGATGGGTGTGTTGAGATCATCGACAGGAAAAAGGACATAGTAAAACTTCAGCATGGAGAATACGTATCTCTTGGCAAGGTTTGGTTATAAACTTAGTCCTGTTCTGAGCATTCTGTTTCGGTACATAATTAATCTCTCTCTCTCTCTCTCTCTGAAGGTCGAATCAGCTCTACAGACAAGCAACTACGTGGACAATATCATGGTCCATGCTGATCCATTTCATAGTTACTGTGTCGCACTGGTAGTGCCGCCACACCAGGCCTTGGAGAAGTGGGCTCAGAATTCAGGGATAAGCTACCAAAACATTGAGGAGCTGTGCCACAATGATCAAGCAATTAAGGAGGTCCAGCAATCTTTATCGAAGGTTAGTTCTGACTGCAAATTGAGTACTTCAGTCTACCATTCTATTCACATGATATATCGCTGCACTACGTTAGTTGAGTACTTCAATCTACCATTCTATTCATATGATATATCACTGCACTATGTTAGCTGCCAGCTTGAACCAACAACCTCCTTTATGTACCAAAGTACATGTTTGCATTTCAAGGAGTGCTGATGGATATTTTCGTCCGGTTTAACCAATTCTGTCACCACTAGCATGCTTCTAAGACATATGTTTACCATGGTAGCCTCAGACGATCCACGTTAGGACATTAGCGTACTTACTAACCTATGGGGACCAGTCGGTGTCAGCACGGCTGAAGGAAATGGATTTTAGGAGTAAGATGGGGTCCATCACCATGGACTTGGGAGAAGAGTGGTCCCTTAGCTTTTTGAATGCTAACAATTACGGAGTACAATACACCTTGATTTGAGTGGGATTGACATGGATCGGGAGGTATTGACAGGGAATTGAATGTATTCCATGTCAATCCTTCCCAACTTGGGTGTAACCGAACAGGGCTCTTTATGGCAGCCTCAAGCTCTTGCATTACCTGCCCTGTTCGTAGCTCTCCACTGCCGTTTAACGCAATGTGTTCCAACTGTGCAGGCTGCAAAAGCAGCGAGGCTCGAGAAGTTTGAAGTACCAGCCAAGATTATTTTGCTGGCTGAACCTTGGACTCCAGAGTCTGGCCTTGTGACGGCTGCGCTTAAGCTGAAGAGGGAGCAGCTAAAGACCAAATTTAAAGATGACCTGAACAAGCTCTACCATTGACGTACTACGATTTGTGGGACTCATTTGTGATTTGTGTTGATACTCATCCATTTGTGATACTACGTGCTACAAATAATTTGTACGTGTTTGCTAATATCGAGTCTGTAAGGAACTGAAGGATACAACTACATGCAGTTCTTCGGCTCGTAGGTGGTTATATCCCTCCTAGATACTTCTGTACTACTTAGCCAGCTTAAAGATTCTTACCCTCGGGTGTAAAATTGGGCGTGTTAAACTGTCAATTCGGAAGCCAGCATGTCTCGGGACAAAAAGGAAGGAAATCCCAGCGAATTTGTTGCTCCTGTGATACTTTTATTGTTTTTGAAAGCTGCTCATGTGATACTAGTAGCTGCTTCAAACGAGTAGTATAGAAAGCTGTGTTTGACCATTGCCGGGAGGAGTGACTCGTCCGATCTGGCATATTCTAGGCTCAGGCTGCCGTCCTTTAAAGCAGAATTTTCCACTTCTCCCGGTCTATTCCCAGACTGATTCTATTTACGGAGCTGTCAATCATCTTATTTCCTCGACAAAGAACTGGATGTCATAAGACACTTTGTCCGTAAATTATGTGAACAAGTGGACACGTCGCATCTTTAGAATGTTCCAGTCCCACAGAGATTTTCTCCCTTCCACTTAGTCCGAAAGAAGTATTTTTTTGACAAATCTGGCCCTTTTGAGTAACTAAACACATATATGGCCTCTTCTCAAAACTATTTTCAAATCTGGCCTCTTGAGGTCGGCGCCAATGAGGATGGAGCCGAACTTGTTCAGTTCGACGCTATCCAGAAAGTCACATAATTTTTCTAAGGATTTAGAATTTTTAAAACAGGGGGTCGGCGCCAACGCGGATGGAGCCGACATGTAGATTAGTTTTGCAAAAAGGGCATATTTGACAAAAAATACCCGAAAGAAACGTCAAAGTATTACTATCAGAATGCATGTCTGTGTATTTTTCTGAATGTCAACTGCTAAATCTATCAGTCAGAATGAAGATTTGTCATGTTAGGTTTACGAACACTATCCTGGAACCCAGCCAGTCCAGGCCCGGAGTATGATGGGCAGGTCTACGACACAATGCTTGGCTAGCAAAAGCTAGAGAGAAATTTGTAAAGCATTATAGATAGCACCCCATCGGGTCCCCCAATTCCATATACTCCATATCTCTTAAATTCTACCCATGCGATGTTAGTTTCTATTTTATTGTGATGCACTGTCAAGATGACGGCGTGAATCAAGACTCAACGTCAATTAAGATAGTCTTGGCCAGATTTCCTGCTGAGTCATAACATGTGTTGCACGTTCATTCAAAGAAGGGAACATGTGAAATTGTTTCGCGTAACACTGCTACAATTCAAAGGTTACATCAGTTAGTTTTTAATTTCTTTGGATGCATTGTCAAGATCGCAGCGTGACTCCACTCTTTAGGTTTAAGATTCAACTTCAATTACCAGAGTCTTGCCCAGATATGCTGCTCAGTCATAACACATGTGGCACATCCATTCAGAGAAGGGAACATGCGAAATTGTTTCATATAACAATGCTCTTATTCATAGTTGCACCAGCTAGTGTTTTTATTTTCTTGGGATGCACTGTCAAGATGGGGGCGCGACTCCACTAGTCCGGTTCAAGATCCAACGTCTAGGCTTGCCCAGTCATAACACGTGCATCCATCCAAAGAAGGGAACATGTGAAATTGCTTCACATAACAATGCTCTAATCCATAGTTACATCAGTTAGTTTCAATTTTATTCCGATGCATTGGCAAGATGGCGATGTGACTCCACTTGTCGGGTTAAGCATTCAACGTCCGTTAGATAGTTGTTATCGTCGTAGGCATACAATCGATATACGGAGGATCAGTCAGTCACATTATGATGACGAACCGAGCTGCTATCCGAGGTATGACTACTGGCGCTCGTCCTCATTTATACCACAATACCTGGCCACCACTAGACACCGACACAAGCCACCGACTCCCCCCTTATGCATGTTACATAGGTTACAACATGTGATGCCCCTAATTATATAGGCGACCAAGGCTACCCGTGTCCGACTCAAACATTACACGTATCATATCCGCACCTAAAATCCAAGTCTAAACGTAAACCAATTCAAACATAACAATAGTCTTGCCCAGATTTCCTGCTCAGTCATAACACGTGCCACACGTCCAAAAAGAGAACATGTGAAATTGTGTCGCATAGCACTGCTCTTATTCATAATTACATCAGCTGTACTCCATTCATTGTGCATCTAGTCTTGCAGTCAACAGCGCATCTGCGCATGCACTTATTTATGCTTGCTGCATGTACAGTAACCACAAACATAAATCCGCTTCAGAAAGAATAAATCAACCATCACAAATACAATCGTGATGCATCAGTTCAGTGGCCGAGCTCTTTCCTGAACAACCCAGCGATGGCTCACCCGAGGTCCTCCGCCTTGATCAGCTAGGGACTCTCCTACCAAATCCTGCACACATAAACAGTGATTTAAGACCAAGCAACATGTGGTTGGCTAATCATGAGCAGTGAAAACATCTGCTTCTCAACGGTTTTGAAGGTTGGCTTCATGATCTATCAAATGCAAAAAAACTACGAAATGTTGTACTGAGGTCATACAGTTAGACACGGCTGGAAATTAAGGAGTGAACAGAAAATTTACAGAGGAAACACCGGCACTCTGCGCATATGCAACATCGTCAGGACTGATCAGGCTAGATTCCCAACAACCTGAAGAAAATAAACCCATTAAAATCCATTGCAGATTATCGTTTAAGCATTTTATGTTGTCAGTTTGAGAAGAATCGTTAGTAAGGAGAGCGTACCAATATCCCCTTATCCCCTATGATATCACTACGTTTCTTCAACAACATCTAGCGTGAAGAGTACCAATCAATATTCTAGCGTGATACACTACTTCATAAGGAATACACTACTTCGTAAGGAAGAGTACTAGTCGTGGAAAACACTAGTACTTCATATTTTCACAAGGAAGAGTACAAACCTTGTGGAAAACACTACTTCATATGGAAGAGTACTAGTTGTTGTGTTAGATGCCATGTCATGGTTTAGGTAATAGTCTAGTACGTGGTATATTGTGTACGAGTAGTTTAGGTGGTTCCGGATCGGCCGCTGGTGACACACACCTGTAACCAGATTGTGCCGTGAGAAAAGGAAGAAATAAAGAGGCGAATTAAAGGGTGCGAGTGCGACACACGTATCCTGGTCAAAAGTTTTCGCGTGTGTGTTTGTTTAACTTTATTTGGTCGACCATGTGGTTAAATTTTTACATGGAAAATATCTGACGAACAAATGTTATAACTGTGGTTATCGATACGGATACGCTCACCATCCAATTTCAGCACACGATCCAGTTCTCTCTCATAAAGAACCTGAAATAACAGTCATGTTTAGTACACTGCTAAATATCACAATTCAACATCGCCAGTGATACGATCGAATGAACTAGACTGTATCTTCAGGAGAGTGCATGTTTGACGTGCAGTTATAACATGAATTTGGCAGTATGATCAATCAATTTTTCACAAAAAAGATAATTATTATTATGTTGACCTAAATGTGATTGTTCTAGAAAGAAGTCAGTCGTCACAACTCAAAAGGAAAAGTAGCTTCCTCGCGCCTACTTTGTTATTTGAAATGACAGAAGTAGTCAAACTTGACTTGTACAATTTTATATTAATAGAAAAACCAGAAGTTTTCCTTACAAATCTCCAACAGGGCCAAAAGTTTAGGGAGGATAAAAATGAAAAGAACAGAACATTAAACAGTCCATGCTAAGTGAAATTATCTAAAACCCACTAAATCAGTGGCTGCACCAGAGAGGGTTTAACCCTATCAGAACATCATGCTGGAAGAGCACCTTCCATCTCGCCATAGATAGCTGGAGCCTGGAGGTTCTTGAAAATTAGATCATTCGGGGTGGTCTCTGCCCTCCCACCCCGAGGCGGCGGAGCCACGCCGCCCCCGGGTGCCCCCTCCTCGCTGCCCTTCAAGCCTTCCCTCGCGCCCCTCCTCGCTGCCGCTGCCGCCATAGGCGTCGCTGAGCAAAGGCCCATGTGGCGCGGCGGCGGCGCTGGTCTCCTCGATCGCCGGATGGGCTGGGGCGGCGGCGATCTGCCCTTCCTCTCTAACGAAAGCGGGGCGGATGGCGGCGATCTGGACAAGTGACGGCCGGCGGCGGCGCTAGTAGTCAGGGGCAGCAGATGACGGGATGGATCTCGGCCACTGTGTCTAGATCGGACCTCGATCTCACGCACCTCCGCTGCTACGTCGACGACGGTGTGGAGGCTATCCGGGGCCATTTTCGCACCATCGAGGACGCCTCGAGCAACTGCTCCGGGCATGGTGGTGGTGGTCTTGTCCTTCGCCGGACGTGGCTGGCCGGGTTCGCGGCTGGATCGGCGGATCCGTTCCGTTATCCAGTCCGGCTGAAGTTGACCGGCGGCGTGGGGGCCGTTGGTCATGCGAATAAAGGCGGTGGTCCTTGGTTCCGAATCACGTCAAGATGAAGATCTGTTTGACGCCGGTACCTCGATCTAGCAAGAGTGTCGAGTTTCGGAAGGCTCCGCCGGTGATCTTTCATGAGATAATTCCTAGAGATTGCTGGATCGGAGGGATTCGATCGCGCCGGAGGTAACGGCGTGAAGTTCTGCTTATGTGCCATCATGGGCAAATCCATGGTGTAGTCAGAGGCGGGGAATGTCATGAAAGCTGAGATTAAAGGACTAGCAAATTGTGATTGGAAGCTTTGCGACTATGAGGAACTTGTTTGGAGTTGCAGGAGGCGGAGCAGCGGTATGGTAGTGGGGGCAACATCACAGATGAAGTTCAAAGTCCTACCTTTCAGGGTGAAAATCCAAGGTCTGGCCTTAATTGGTTGTGTCTGGCAATGGTTTTGCTGAAGACATTGTTTTGAGAGCGGGAACTATCTTCAGGGTGAAAACCCAAGGTCTGGCCTTAATTAGTTGTGCCTGACACTGTTCTTCTTAAAGGCGTTGCTTTTGAAGAGTTGGACATCAGGTGGTGTCTTGGTGGTGGTTGTGCGGCTGCTGCATGGACTGTAACTCCGTAGCGGGACTTTTCTTTTTATTTCTTCTTCTTATTGTCTTTCGGCTGTGTGCATCCGTAATAGTTTTGGTTATTACGTTGTTGTAGAGGCTGAGTGTAATATGTATCTCCGCGATATTAATATACACTCTTTATCTAAAAAAAGATCATTTGGGGTCTTCCAAATATTCGAGAGAGAACAGACTGCAATCTCCATGAAGCAAAGGTCCAGCGAACAGCAGTTTAGCATTACCAAAGCGAGTGGAGAGAGGTCGGTTGCAATCCCACGAAATCCCGATAGAGTTCCAGCAAGCAGCAGCGAACACGCACTCAAAGAATAAGTGGTCGCGAGTTTCCTTGTAGAGAGAACAAAGCACACAAGAGAGCCCTCCATCAATCTGCCAATGCTTGCGGGCCATTAAATCTTTAGTGTTCAGTCTATCCATCTGCAACAGCCAGGCAAAGACTCGGAGCTTGGGCAGGAGCTTTGATTTCCAAATGGCTTGTAGGGCTTCATCAACCATGTCCAGATCCGGTATCACGGCTGTAATCAACAGAACCGCACCGGCTCCCTTTGATCGCGCGTAGTAGATTTGCCAGGCATCAATGACGAACTCCTTACTCAACTGATTTGTCACATATTCATAGGACCAATAGACTATCTGAAGAATACACACTTCAGATATGCCATGTTTGTCCCCGTCATTCCACATACCTTCACTCCGGAATTGCGAACAGTCTCTAGGTTCTCAAATTAAGCTCCCCTGTAGAACCAAAAGAGTTGCAAATGTCAGACACGCAGAACCAAAAGAAAATTCTAAACGAGAGCACCGAGTAACTAACACTTTCCGACGGTTGCTGGGATGATATCCAACATTCTAGTCACAGGAATATTCTGCTGTCTTCTAACTAAAATCGATTTTTTTCACTTGGCCCGGTCTACCGTCTACTCCCAGACTGATAAAGGCCTTTGTTAAGTCAAAGTCAGGCAATAAAAGGCCTTTTATCTAAAAAAACTCCCAGACTGATTCGCAGAGCTGACCCCAGAATGTTTCGGAGCTGTCAGCTGTCATAAGACAGTTAGTCCATAGATTGTGTGAAGAGAGTGCACCCTGCTATTGTTTTGGTGCCGCACGCTGGAACAAAAATGGAGACGTTGCATGCATTAAAGCGCGGGCGCTCTGACTCTCTTTCTTTGACGCGAAACAGGTGCTTCGATTTGCTTCTGACTATAGAATATTCCAGTCCGATAGAACGTTTCTCGCTTCCACTCGGTCCGAAAGAATAGTCGAATCTACAGTCAGAATGCATGTCCGTGTATTTTTTTTTTTTTGAATGTCAACTTCAAAATGCAAAAGGTCTGGTCTAGTTTATGCGAGAAGTCGCACCCGAAAACCATAGACACTGATGCGAAGATTTTTCCATTTAGAATCTCACAAACCCACACAGACACACGAACAAAGGCTTGTTTTGCCTGACCACCAACAATGAGCTAGCACTATCAGTCTATTCCTCCCGGGTTCAGTTGGAAGAGGGGAAAGGACCATGACTAGGCATAGACAGATAGTGGTACCATAAAAATATTGTACTCCTACTTTGTAGGAAGCGGTTTCCTTCCTAGAGACTAAGGAAGCGATTTTAGGGTTCAACCTTAGCCATAAGTGTCATCCGCTGTCTTCATCTAGGACTCGAGGGGTCCCCAACTCCTCTCCTTGCTGCTCCAGCGGCAGGAGGGGCGCTCTAGTTAGGTATAAAAATAGTTTGGTCAACCAACAGTAACGTTATATGGTGGCTATGGCGGGACTATGCGGAACAAAAATAAAGTTTTGCCATCTACTCATCCACCTCATCAGCGACGATCTCATCGGTGAAATTGAGGAGTGCGGGTAATCGTCATATTGTTGCTCCTTTGGACTGATGGATTTCTTTTGATCTATGTGTGCTGCAAGTTTGGTTTTAGAATATTTGAATGGATTCATGGGTTTGGACAACGATTTCGGCTCTACGGCACTGTTCCTTAGGGACACGGGGATGAAAACTAATCAGCAAAGTCAGTCCGGCTCCGGTAGGGGAGCGGCGAAACGTCTCGTTGGTGGCTCGATCTGGTGGAGGTAATGGTTGTTAGCTGGTCCAAAAATGTTGATGTAATTTCCGTTATGTTTGGCATCATTTGTACATCTCGTGAACTTGTACACTGGATCTGGAATTTTCTCGCAAAAAATAAGTGTTTTGTTCAAAAAACATGCCCATACATCATAAAATATATTTTGTACTACTATGATAGCTTTCTAGGGCCTAGAGAAAATCCAGGCTTACATTTTCATATCAGGCTTTCAAATCTTATCCTTAAACCCAGCCAGGCCTGGAGTTGTGTTGTATGCCCAGGTCTACGACGCAATGCTTGGCAAGCAAGAAGCTAGAGGTAAAGTATCATATCATATCACTCCATCGGGTCCCCATTCTATTTTCTTGGGATGGATTGTCTAAGATGTCTAGAACATAAGAACCACACCTTTTGTGGGTAGGTAGAGTTGTGGAGGCGTGACTCCACTCGTCTGGTTGAAATACTGATGGCAACATTCAACGTCAACTAGAACAATCTTGCCCAGATTTCCTGCTCGGTGATAACACAGGCCGCACATGACACATCCATATCCAAAGAAGGGAACATGTGAAATTATTTGGCGACTTTTACAGTACCTTTCGATGGTCTCAGAGGGGGACTAGTATGATTTCATGCGGACGGCTGGGATGAAGAGGCAGAGATTAGGCCCAGCGCCGGCCCAGTTAGCCGATTTTCTTTATTTTTTTAACTAGCGATGTGGTAAAAAAAAGTAACTCACGTCAAAAAAAAAAAAGTAACCAGTACACTCCGATCTCGCCGCCGCCAGACCTCACCCTCGTTCTCCAGACCTCACCCTCGTACACCCCGATCTCGCCGCCGCCAGACGCCCCGAGCTCGCCGACGCCGACGCCGCCACGCCTCACCGTTGATCTCGCCGCCGCCCCACCTCACCCTCGTTCTCGCCGCCATCCCCACCTCACGCCAGATCTCGCCGCCGCCTCCTCGCGGTCGCCTCCACACGACGCCGCCGCGTCCACCTGACCCGCGAGCGCCTCCAATTCGCCCTCAACCTCGACGCCGCCGCCGTCTCGACCTCCAGCTCGCTGACGCAAGAACACGTCGCCGCTGCCGACATCTCGGACACAGAGACGGCGTCCTTCCTCCGCCTTGGATCGTCTTCCAGACCAGAAAGCCATTACTTTCGTGCTGCATACCCCCCGACTCAACCTCGCCTGATGGAGTAGGTACATCTTCCCTCCATCTCCTGAACTGAAGAATTCGGTGCAAATTGACCCAACATTCAGTTATCTTCTGTATGCAGTTAGTTGCACCCATGTGTTCACTTTGAAAATGAAGCTGAACATGCAATGTTCAGTACACAAATGTGATGAACATTCAATAATGTAATATTATAGCTGAACATGTTGTGTCCAATTTAACCACTTATCCTGTACAAGAAAGTACTACCTCCGTCAACAAAGGAATGTAAATGAACTGTATTTATCAAGTTTTGTGTGTGTATAATGGTAAACAGAGGCGTTTGCATGCGTAGAGATCAAAATGTATTGTCATCAACAACACATGTCGTTTCACCTTGCACATGAAATTATATTTTTTGAATTTGAGACATGATTTATTTGAGTAGTAACATGAATATTAATTTTCTGATATGCAGTTTTCAGAGATGGAGCATGAGGAGCATGATGAGTACCTACGCGTGGTTAGCAAGACCTTCAGATACGAGGACGAAGGATACCAGTTTTACAATGAATATGCAAAGGTCAAGGGTTCAGTGTTAGGAAGGAAGAGGTGAAATACTTGCCAGGCACCAGGACCGGTGGACCTGAGAAGGTCGGCTTCATAACCCGAGATTTGTATAATTTTGTCTCGGAGTACAAGAAGAAAAAGATTGAGGGGAGAGATGCTGAATATCTGCTGAACTATATGGCCTCACAGAAAGACAAGGACGCAGACTTCTTCTATGACTATACCACTGACAGTAAAGGCCATCTGAGAAACATTTTGTGGGCAGATGTGCAGTCGCGGTTGGACTATAAGGCCTTCGGCGGTGTCCTGGTATTTGACAGCACTTACCGCGTGAACCGATATAATCTGCCATTTGTTCCGTTCGTCGGAGTGAACCACCATCGCAGCACGACTGTGTTTGCGTGTTCGATCCTATCGGATGAGACCACTCAAACATATATCTGGTTGCTTGAAACATTTCTCATGGCGATCTTTGGCTACGTCAATGTTCCAGTTACTTGATGCTTTCATTGAGCATTATAAGCTCACTACACCTGTTGACAATAGAGAGGACGGTTCCGTCTTTGTGGAGAGAACCGTAAATGCTATGGCTTTAGAAAATGATGGCAGAAAAAATGCCAAAGTGAAGCTGCGCGTTGGTGGATCTAGAAGGGGAGCAGAATACTTGGCTAACAATTTGGTAAAATAATTCTCTTACCATCCTGTAGCATATTTTATCACTGTACCATGATCATATTAAGTATATAAAATCCATTCCTGGTACAGATCTTTCTATCTATCCATATGCGAGGTAGAGACCACTGGTTCTTAGCGTCGGTCAATACGACAACGCAAACTATACAGATTTTGAACTCGATAACACATGGGCTATCGAAGACGAAGCGTCACGAGAGTACTTGCGCAACACTGTGAGTTCCTCCCATTTATATTACATTACAGTAACTAAATAACTACGCTTTATTTACATTTAATTCCCTGTTTTGACTTGCAGCTAAGAGGTCTGGAGAGCTACATCGAGTATGCGCTACAAACACATGGTGAGCAGATATGCGTGTGGAGGCACCCGCGCAGAAATTTCCATGTCACTACTTGGGCAATAGAAGTTATGTTGTCTTTTTTTTTGAAAGCCCACGTATATTCAAAAAAGTACCATATACAACGTACAAACATAATACAGAAATACATACGTAGGGGAACAGAACTAGAGCAGACGCCAGCAACTTCACCGGCGGCGACGACGAAGACCACCGACCCCCTTCTCACCACGGCCCCAGGGTGCCTCCAACGTTGAAGAAAGCCGCCGAGCCCACCCGCCGCGCAGCGACGGAGATTAAGCCGATGAACGAGCACGGCCATCACCCTCCCGCACCAGCACCTCCACCTTGCCGCAATCGTCTTCGTTCCCGACGCCGGCAGAAGCCGCCAACCTCGCCCGGATCTGAATTCCAGCCACCGGATCCGCCGCCACCACGGATCCGACGGGAGGCAGACGAACTCGAGCGCCGCACCGGGCCTTGAGCACCTGCAAGTCCAGCGCGACGACGACGAGCCCCGAAGAGCTCCGCCGCCGGAAAGGGTCACGCCGACACCAAACCGCCCGCCCGCAGCACCAACTCCTCCAGAGCGCCGCCGGCGAGAACTCCACCCTACCCTAAGCCGGAGCCGGGGATCCCCACCCTCCAGCCGCCGAAGCGGCCGGCGGAGGAGAGGAATCCCGCGGCTCGCGGCGCGCACGGTGGATCGACGGATTCGCCCCAAAAATCGCCTACCCTCTTACTACAGCGGCGAGGAGGGGATAAGGCTCGACTGCTGTCAGTTTGTTAGACAAAAGAATCAGTGGTAAGGAGAGCATACCAATATTCCCTTTTCCCTTATGATATCACCACGTTTCTCCAACAACGTCCTTGTGTTTGAGGTATCAACTGCAAATGTCTCTGCAAAGAAACAATAATACGTAAGCACCATGTATGCACAGACCGAAAACAGCTTCGGCCTCAGAAACTACATTCTGGATGGAAATATATCTGACGAACAACAGTACCTAGACTGCAGTTGTTAATTCCGATAAGCTCAACACCATCTAATTTCAGTACACGATCCAGTTCTCTCTCATTATGAACCTGAAACACCAATCATGCTTAGCACACTGCTAAATATCACAATTCAATAGACCAATGTACAAACAATATTTAAGGGAATACAACGGTACTGAAAACATCTAAAACATATACCTCAATAAGAGCGGTCATTCCAAGAGATTTGCAGACACAAAGCATGTACTTCATGTCAAGATCCGGTAGCACGGCGGCAATCAACAGAATCGCATCGGCGCCCTTTGATCGCGCGTAGTAGATTTGCCAAAAAAAAAAAAAAAAAAAGACGAACTCCTTGCACAAAAGAGGGAACTGCATTTGCACACAGAACCATGCTCAATTAATTTGTCACATATTCATTTGGATCAATAGAACTATCTGAAGAATACACTCTTCAGAACTTGAGATATGTGATGTTTTTATCCATCATTCCACATACCTTCACTCCGGAATTGCGAACAGTCTCTAGGTTCTCAAAGCTCCCCTGTAGATTAGAAGGAGTTGCAAATGTCAGACATGCGAAACCAATTTAATCATTGCAAAAATTGTGGTCTACATGACCCATTGACTATAAAAGAAAAGAACAAAACCTGAAAGTGCTTCTCATCTGTGAGGATGCTGAGGAAGGCCGCGCCGTTCGCCTCGTACGCCTGCGCGATCTCAACCTGTTTCGAGTTTTCAATATAACTAGTACACATGTACGTGCAACACACGTTTCATATGACAAAACATGCTTATATGTTGGAACGGGACGGATATTTTTTTATATCTGTACCTTGCTCCCTGAAATTGATAATATGCGTGAGTGTCCCAATATTGAGAACCATTATTCTGGAGCATAAAATAAAGCGGAATTGTCAGTGAAAATTCTCGAAATTCAAAATAATTTTTATATGTGAGATGGGCAATTGTCTTGCAAAAAAGATATCGGATCAAGTGATATTTAAACTAGACCGTAACACCCCAGAATTATAATCAGTAATGTAATCCAAAAACCAGAGCCAACAAAAACTTTTTGTTGATCATTATGTGTTGTTTGCAAGTTGTGGCTTGTGGTAATTATTTCTTGTTGCTCGTGTTGCTTGTTTGCTTGAATTGATAAAATGAAATACAAAAGCAAAAGTGAAACAAGAAAAATAAAAGTGACAAGTGTGTCACCCAAATTCTCCAAATAAGAAACTCAAAAATTGTTTCAAACAAAATTCAGAGGAGTGGTGATGTAAACACTCCCATTTTGATTCCTACTACTTTCCCTCTCCAATACTATTTTTAAACTAGTTAAGTAAAATCAATTTGAAATAAACCAAAATACCAAATTCAAAACCCTATGAATAAAAATGATTCAAAACATTTTATTTTGCAAAGCCAAATTTTGTGGAGCTTCTACATGTTATGGGGAGGCCCCACAATTATTTGCAAATTTTTGTAAAATGTTTAAGTGCCCCAAATAAATCCTAGAAAAGCTACTGGACTAAAAAGAAATAAAGAAAAACAGGAAAGAAAAGGAGGCAGGGGGTTTTTGGCAAAATTGCCACCGTCTACCTCACCCCTTGCCCCGACGCACAGCGCCGTGTCGCCGTGGCGCTCCTCACCGTTTCCTGGCCGCCCAGGCCCCCCCAGCCGCGCTCCTCGTGCCTCTGCAGCCTCTGCACGCAGAGGAGAAGCCCTAGATCACGCCCCCTTGCCCCAACGCCGCCCCTGTCCCCTCTGCATCGCCGTGGCAAGCTCACCGTCGCCGGCTCGAATTCGCCCCACTCCCAGCTCCTCGACACGCAAGACTCGCACCAGCTGCTCCCAGCTCACTCACGGACCCCCCCCCCCCCGACCCCTCTGCCTTGGGCTTCCTGCACACGTCGAGGAGGAATCGAGAAATATCTCGCCGGAGTCGCCATGGACGCCGTCCGTGCGCTTCGTCCACGATACGCCGGCCCTCGCGCTATAAAGCCACCCCGAGCCCCTCTGGACACTCCACACCAGCCTCACTCCCTCTCCCCCTCTCCAAATTCACCGTGCACCGCCAGGAGGGCGTGCATTGCCGCAGCCACTGCCGCCGTCGAGGTCGATCATGGCCGCGACGCCACACTCTCCCTTTCTGGCCTGCACTCTCTTCTGCAACTACACCGCACTCACGCGCCTCGCTTTTCCCTCTGTTTAGGGCACAAGTGAGGAGCCAGGACCTCGCCGGAGCTCGTGCCCGTGGCCGTGGAAGTTGGAGACCTCGCCGCCGTCGACTGGAGCCTCCCCAACAAGTACAACTCGCACCACCGCCTTCCTCGAGCCTCCGCCGTTCTCCAGCACCCTCTCCGCACCTTCCCGAGCCCCCTAGGTAGGATCCATCCACGGCACCGTCGCCGGCGCGACGGCGCCGCCCGTTTTGGTCGTCGATGATCGCGGCCTCTGTGAGCCGCTGGATCTAGATCCTATGGCCACGTACCGCTTCGTTTAGAGAGAGGCTGACGGGCTGACCCCACCCGTCAGCATTTTAAACATTATCCACAACGCGGGATTTTTCACTGTGTCGCTGACGCGTAGACCCCACCTGTCATAGTTTTCAACATTATCCAGAGAACAATTAATTTCTAATTTAAACTTCTCTGTAAATATCAGTACTGGACCTGACTTCAAAATTCAATAACTTTAGATCTAGACATCCAAATAAATCAAATCCAATTGTTCTGGAAAGCTTATGAAAATGTTTAACCAACCCAAGTGGATTCAATTCATTTAGATAAATAATAAAAATGTATTATTAAAAATACTACAGAAGGTTTAAATTCTAAACTTGTTTGTTTCTGATACTCTGTTAGTCCAAATAATTCCAAACCAATTTTGTTAGCTTAGTACTGCCATGTATTAGCTTCCCTAATTTTGGTAGAATTATTTGTGCAGTAGTATTGTTTAGTATAAAGTTGAAGTTTAAACACCCTTCTGCACTAAAACATTTAAATATGTTTAATGGTTAACCCAAATGAATTAGGACCAATTTTGTTAGATCACATTTAGTCATGTTTAGTTACCCCTAAAAGGATATAATTTTAGGATCAACAGAACTTAATTGGTAGCAAAACTTGATTATTAAGTTACTGGATTCAAACAATTGTGTAGGGAGTTTGGTAACTCCAATTATCCAAATCAAATTGGGTTGTCTTCTACACATCAGTAGCTTTTGTAAATTTAGTTTGTATTTTTGTGACCAACAGAACTCAAGTTGTGCAATTAAACATGTTCCACAAGTTTCTGCCATAATTTTGGACATAATTAAATATTGTTTAGTTCAATTAATTTGAAACCAAATTGTATTGTTTGATGTGTGCAGTAGCTATTTGTGATGTTTATGATTGTTATGTTGAGATGATTGCTTGAGTAGTTTAGTGATTGTTTGTATTTGTTTGTTTATTAATTAGACGAGAACGCTGTCGGATTTATCGAGGAAGGAGAGTTTGTTGAATCTGAAGATCAAGACCAAGTCCACTTTGCCGAGCAAGGCAAGCTACTCTCTGAGCTTGCACCTAAATACATATGCATCTACTTTGATCAAATGATTTACTCTTAAGGCAATGGTTTACAAAACCTTTTCAAAAGTATATGGATATTATTTTGCCACCCTATGTAGAAATATAAGGTAGTTTATATAAAACTGTAGGATGGGAAACAATGTTGTTTATTCAAAACTCCTTTGAAAATACTTGAGTGATTATGGAATACCGAGATGTCGGTGTTGAAGTGGAGAAATGGAGAATGGTGATGTTTATGAAAAATGCACAGTGTCCTAGTACTATGACTACCAATCTTACCCTGTGCGACCACATTTACCCATATGGGAACAGGCTTAGTCATGTAGTTTGCTCTTATTAGTATGGGATACCTCATCGACGGAGATCACTCCGTTATGCATGAGGGGATGGTCCGAGGACCTACCCCCTGACCCGGGTCCTCACACAAGTTGGTGGGGAGGATAGAAGGTTCCACCATAAACCGCCGGACAAAACTATGAGTCCTCACACTTAGGGTTTCTGACGGGAAACTGGACTGAGTGTCGATGGAAAGTGTCATATGGGAAGGATCCTATACTAGCATGAGCAAATAAGAGGCTATGGTCGGTGGCTCAACTTCGCATACACCTGGTATGGCGAGACGTGGCTGACACGATGAGTTACCGGATGAATGTGGGCTAAAAGCGTGCTACCTCTGCAGAGGGTTAAAACTATTCGAATAGCCGAGTCCTCGGATATGGACAGTTGGGAGGCTGTCCTAAGACCATGTGCAAGTTTTTGAAAGACTTTGAGTTTTAAAAAGAAAATGAAGTGGAGAATGTTCCTACACCTATACCAACGGATCGGTATGAGGTTGTTGGAGGAAGTGGACCATGACGGGCTATGGTCGGAAAAAGGAGGAGTTTTGGAGAAACAGATAAAATGGTGATTTCTTTAAAGATAGTTATAAAACTCTTCTTACCTTTTTCAATAAAGATATAGAGATGTTTTAAATAAATAAAAGTTGTCAATTAAAATAAAACTAGTGCATACTCATGTTGGGGTAGTTTGCGAGTACATTCAAATGTACTCATATTGGTTTCGTCCCTGGCTATTGACCTAGCCAGACTACGAGGAGGAGCACTACGCCGAGCAGGAGTATGGCGACTTCTACGCCAACTAAGGATCTCCACAAGTCAGCTGCCTGTCGGGTTGTCGTCGTTAGAATATGATGTCTACTACGCCGTAGCTTCCGCTGATATTTTGGTTTGGCCCATGAAGGCACCTATGTAAGACTTGGTCTAAATGACCATTTATGTAAGACTTTTAATTCGGTATTGTAATGGATGTAAACTTTGGTATCCAATTCGGATTATGTGCAACGACAGACTGATCACGGGATCGTTGTGTTAAGCATAATCGGGTATTTCGGACAGCTAGTCCGGGGTCCCCACAGACTTGGTATCAGAGCCATCCTGACTTTAGGAAACCTTAGTTAGCATGGTCGTTAGACAAATGTTACAAAAGATTAATTTCTAAAAAAAAGGAGTGAAGTATTTTCGAAAACTGCTTATCTCCAATCCTCTTACTTATGCAAAATTTTACTCTCATTAAATATTACATTTTCCTTGTATCCTTAAAATTTTGCACACTTCTCATTAAGCTTAAAATTTGACTCACTTGTTGCCCTACTACATTTAAAATTTTGATACACTTGTCACCTAACTAACTTAAAATTTTGTTAAAAATTGTAGATGGCACTCCATTGGACCGAGTTCGTTCAGCTTGAGAAGGACAGCAAGCTGACGTTCGAGAGGGACTTGTTCGAGTTGAGCAAGCTGTTAGGTCGCCCCGCTCCAGAGTTTGAGGGAGCTCAGGTTGACGTTCACGGAGTCGGAGGCTGAGTTGGCTCATCAGTCGTCAGTTCGCAGGAACATCAAGTCTCCCAGTTCCAGGACGATCATCTTCACCACCAAGGCCACCTGGGTTGACGGTCTCTGTACTGCCGCACAGAGGTTGCTAGCCCGACTTTGTGAGGAGCACAAGGCGGAGTTGGCAAACTCCCGTTTCCGGTTCTACGGGAGGCGCAACAGCGACGGACACCCTACTCCTACCCTTACCACCCGATGTTTGGGAGCTACATCATGGACATGGAGCTCTTACTTCACACCCAGGATGATCTGATGCGCACTAGGATTCAGCTTCACTTTGATCGCATCTCGCTTGTTGAGATTCGCGAGAATGAGGAGAAGCTGCTGGAGGAGAAGGTCGCTCTTCTCAGGAAGAGGGCCCAGCTGAGGAGGACTATCGTGAAGCTCCGCAAGAAGGTGAGCAGGACAGCTGATCGAGGATCTAGAGCACCATACTGACGAGATGGAGGAGGAGGGCGAGGATCTCCGCAAGGAGAACAACGCTTTCCTCAGTGACGATGATGACTTCGTGGAGGAGATGGATTGTGAGGAGGAGGATGATGAGAGGAGTTAGTTGACGAGGAGGAGGAGCCACTCGAGCAGTACTCGAGGAGCAGGCAGTTCTCGAGGACGAGGAGGAGGATCCCGAGGAGCCACCCTACCAGTCAGATGCTGACGTGTTAGAGCTGGAGGTTCCACCTCAGTAGGCGAGTGACTTGATCACTACCGCAGGATTAGGTTGACCCCTATCGCTAGTCGAGTCGAAGTAGTGGTTCTTTTGGAAACCAGATGTTATGTATCTTAGATGTAAGGTGATGTTGTAAGCTTGATGTTGTTGTGAACTCCTTGATGTGATGTTGTGAATATAAGTATGTTTGTCTTGTTTGATCTGTGTGAAATATTTTCATATAATCCTTAAATTAATCAACCACTTGCGAAATCGTCTTTTCCCTTAGTCGAACTTTTCTTGCCTTGCCTCTTATACCCGGTGTGCTTCAGGATGCCGCCCCGTCGTGCGGAAGGATCAGCACCACCACCACCGGACCCAACCCCCGCCCAACTTCTCGCGCTTATCATGGAGGAACGTGCCCGGCAGAGCGCCAAGCTCATCTCGCTGCCCTACAACAACTCGCAGCCGCTTATAACAACAACAATAACAACAACAACAACAATGGTGGTAATGGCAATGGTGATGGAAACCAGCGATCCACCTTAGGCGATTTCAGAAGACCAACCCACCTACTCCAAGGGACTTCACCCACTGGAAGCCGATGATTGGCTTCGCACCATCGACAACAATCTGGAAGTTGCTGCTGTGGGAGAAAATGAGAAAGTGTTGTATGCAACCCACTATCTCGCTGGACCTGCAAGAGCTTGGTGGGAAACTACCAAGGCTCTCCAGCAAGCTGGTCATGTTATCAACTGGGCTGAGTTCCAGGAGAAGTTCCGCAAGAAGCATATTCCCAGCGGACTTATTGAGAGGAAGAAGGATGAGTTCCGCAAGCTGAGGCAGGGAAGTAAGATGTGGTCGGTTATCTGATGAGTTTACCGACTTATCTCGGTATGCTCCTGATGACACCGACAAGAGAGAAGAAGATGGAGCGTTTCATGAGTGGACTTCATGATGAACTGCAGTGTGCTCTGGTTATCCATGACTTCCGTGATCTGGAGTCACTTGTGGACAAAGCCATCCAGCTGGAGACCAAGCGCAAGTCTATGTATGAAGGTCGCAAGAGGAGGATGAATGCTCAGGAAGGTTCGAGCAGCCAGAAACCTCGTATCTTTCAGCAAAACCCAGGCCTGCTATCGTCCACCCCAAGCTCCACGCCCCAATTCCCTAACCGCCCAAACAACTTCAACCGCCCCAATGACAATAACCGTCCCGGAGGAAACTTCAACAACTTCACCCGCAATCCCAATGTTGTCTGCTTTGAATGCGGCAACAAGGGTCACTACTCCAAGAATGTCCCAATCCCAAGAGGAATGTCAGCGCCCCAATGCGCCGGCACGAACAATGGTCAAGGCCGCAATGGAAATGGCAAGAATGCCGCACCCCGCGGAAATGCTGCTGTTGCCAAGGGTCGTCTGCACCACATCAATGCTGAAGAAGCTCAGGATGCGCCGGATGTTGTGCTGGGTACGTTCCTTGTCAACTCAGTACCTGCAACTGTTCTGTTTGATTCTGGTGCTACCCATTCATTTGTTACCCAAGAATTTGTTGCTAAGGGAGGTTTAGTCGAGAGCCTCTTACCCAAACCCATGGTCATCCAAATCCCAGAATCCACCGTAGAGACCAAGATGTTTTGCTCCGATGTACCCCTTGAGATCAAAGGAGAAAAGTTTCCAGTTAACTTAATTGTTCTGGGAACCCAAGGCATCGATGTTATACTCGGTATGAATTGGTTAGCCAAGTACCATGGTCGAATTGACTGTGCCAGAAGAGCTGTATCCATCACCACCGACAAAGAAGTAGAAGTGGAGTATGTGTCTGAAACTAGTCAATCTCACCCAGGCTGCCATGAGAGCATAGCTCGACCGCCCTAGATGAGATCCGTGTTGTTCACCTGTTCAAGGATGTTTTCCCAGAAGAATTGCCTGGTATGCCGCCAGACCGGGAAATTGAGTTCATAATTGAGCTTATCCCAGGAACAGCCCCTATATCCCAAAGCCTTATCGGATGAATCCGGAAGAACTGGTTGAGTTGAAGAAGCAGTTGGCAGATATGCTCAGCAAAGGACTTGTTCGCCCAAGCGCTTCACCTTGGGGATCACCCATTATTTTGTGGACAAGAGAGACGGTACCACACGCCTGTGTGTGGATTATCGCAAGCTGAATGACGTGACCATTAAAAACAAGTACCCTCTTCCCAAGATCGAGGATCTGTTCGATCAAATGAACGGAGCCCGAGTCTTTTCCAAGATCGATCTTCGGACAGGTTACCATCAGTTGAAGATCGAGAGACAGACATTCCCAAGACCGCCTTCACCACTCGTTACGGTTTGTTTGAATACACCGTGATGTCTTTTGGTCTGACCAATGCCCCAGCCTATTTCATGAATCTCATGAACAAGATTTTCATGGAGTACCTCGACAAGTTCGTGGTAGTTTTCCTTGATGACATCCTTATTTATTCCAAGACCGAAGAAGAGCATGCTGAACACCTGCGTCTAGTTTTGGAGACCTCCGAGAGCACCAGCTGTATGCCAAGCTTAGCAAGTGTGAGTTTTGGCTCAGTGAAGTGGCATTTCTCGGACATGTTGTATCTGCCGGAGGAATTTCTGTTGACCCGAGAAGATCCAAGCCATTGTTGACTGGTTATCCCCAACCAGTGTGACTGAAATCCGAAGCTTTCTCGGACTTGCCGGTTATTACCGCAAGTTCGTTGAAGGATTTTCCAGTATAGCCAAACCCATGACCCAACTGTTGAAGAAGGACAAGAAATTTGAATGGACTCAGAAGTGTGAGGATAGTTTCCAAGAACTGAAGAAGAGACTAACCTCAGCCCCAATTGATTATGCCAGACGTCACCAGAGTTTCGACGTGTATTGCGATGCATCACGCCTCGGACTTGGTTGCGTTCTGATGCAAGAAGGCAAAGTTGTGTCGTACCTGTCCCGGCAGTTGCGACCGCATGAAGAGAATTACCCAACCCATGACTGGAGTTAGCTGCTGTTGTTCTTGCTCTTAAAACGTGGCGTCCCTATCTTGCGGGACATCGCTGCGAGGTCTATACAGATCACAAAGCTTGAAGTATATTTTCACCCAGAAAGATCTGAACCTGCGACAGAGGAGATGGATGGAATTAATCAAGGATTATGATATTGGAATCCATTATCACCCCGGAAAGGCTAATGTAGTTGCCGATGCCCTTAGTCGCAAACCTTGCACCCTGAATGCCTGATCCAAGCCGAACAGCCAGCCTTGTTCAAAGAGTTCAAGATTTTGGACTAGACTTGTTAGCCATGGTTATCTCGCCAATTTAGAGTTAACCCCAACCCTGATGGATCAAATCAAAGAAGCCCAAAAAGGTCATGAAAGCATTGAAGGAAGAAGATTTCCCTCGGCAAAGCACCCGGTTTTACCGAAGATGCTGAAGGAGTGCTGAAATTCAATGACCGTATCTGTGTGCCCAATGTCACGGAACTTAAGGAGTTAATCCTGAAGGAGGCCCATGAGACCCCTTATTCAATCCACCCCGGCGGAACCAAAATGTACCAAGACCTTCGAGAAAGATTTTGGTGGCATGGAATGAAGCGAGAGATTGGTTCATTCGTAGCCAAGTGTGATATCTGTCAGCGAGTCAAGGCTGAACATCAGCGACCCGCTGGATTGCTTCAACCTTTGAAAATTCCCGAGTGGAAGTGGGATGAGATTGGAATGGATTTTATTACCGGACTTCCAAGATCCAACCGAGGCCATGATTCAATCTGGGTCATCGTTGATCGACTGACCAAGGTTGCCCATTTGTTCCTGTCAAGACCACCATACCGGAGCTCAGTTAGCAGACCTGTATATTTCCAGAATAGTGAGCCTGCATGGTGTGCCTAAGAAGATTGTATCTGATAGAGGCACGCAATTCACCTCAAGATTCTGGAAATCCCTTCATGAAGCCCTCGGAACCAAGTTAGCATTTAGCACAGCTTATCATCCCCAGACCGATGGCCAAACTGAGCGAGTGAACCAGATATTGGAGGACATGCTTCGCGCATGTGTTCTATCCTATGGTTCCAAGTGGGAAGATTGTCTTCCGTTTGCAGAGTTCTCGTACAACAACAGTTATCAGTCAGTCTGCAAATGGCCCCTTTTGAAGCCCTTTACGGCAAGAAGTGTCGTACCCCCTGAATTGGTCCGATACCGGAGAAAGCAAATTGTTCGGACCAGATACCCTCCGTGAAGCTGAAGAGCAAGTTCAGCTTATTCGTGAACGCCTCAAAACTGCCCAATCCCGTCAGAAGAGTTACGCTGACACCAAGCGCCGTGATCTCACTTCAGTGTCGGAGATTATGTTTATCTCCGAGTGACACCCCTTAAAGGAATGCAGCGTTTCCATGTCAAAGGAAAATTAGCGCCAAGGTATATTGGACCCTTCAAGTCATTGCTCGTCGAGGAGAAGTATCCTATCAGCTGGAATTGCCCCGGAGTTAGGAGATTATCATGATGTCTTCCACATTTCCTTGCTCCGGAAGTGTCTTGAAGTTCCTGACCAGCCTGATGTTTTCAAAAACATCGACCACCTCTCCATCGACCTGAACCAAGACCTGACTTATCGTGAGAGACCCCTCAAGATTCTCGAAGAAGATGTTCGTGTTACCCGAAGACGTGCGATCAAGTTTACAAAGTCCAGTGGACTAACCACTCTGAAGAAGAAGCAACTTGGGAACGCGAAGATTATCTTAGCGAATTCCCAGACCTCTTTAGTACCAGCCTAGCAAATCTCGGGACGAGATTTATTTTAAGGGGGGAAGGATCTGTAACATCCCAAATTATAATCAGTATTATTCCAAAAAAGAGCCAACAAAAACTTTTGTTGATATTATGTGTTGTTGCAATTGTTGCTTGTGGTAATTATTTCTTGTTGCTTGTGTTGCTTGTTTGCTTGAATTGATAAAATGAAATACAAAAGCAAAAGTGAAACAAGAAAAATAAAAGTGACAAGTGTCACCCAAATTCTCCAAATAAGAAACTCAAAATTGTTTCAAACAAAATTCAGAGGAGTGGTGATGTAAACACTCCCATTTTGATTCCTACTACTTTCCCTCTCCAATACTATTTTTAAACTAGTTAAGTAAAATCAATTTGAAATAAACCAAAATACCAAATTCAAAACCCTATGAATAAAAATGATTCAAAACATTTTATTTTGCAAAGCCAAATTTTGTGGAGCTTCTACATGTTATGGGGAGGCCCCACAATTATTTTTAAATTTTTCTAAAATGTTTAAGTGCCCTAGCAAAGCTACTGGACTAAAAAGAAATAAAGAAAACAGGAAAGAAAAGGAGGCAGGGGTTTTGGCAAAATTGCCATCGTCTACCTCACCCCCTCGCCCCGACGCCTCCCCTGTCCCCTCTGCATCGCCGTGGCAAGATCACCGTCGCCGGCTCGAATTCGCCCCACTCCCAGCTCCTCGACACGCAAGACTCGCACCAGCTGCTCCCAGCTCACTCACGGACCCCCCCGACCCTCTGCCTTGGGCTTCCTGCACGCGTCGAGGAGGAATCGAGAAATATCTCGCCGGAGTCGCCATGGACGCCGTCCGTGCGCTTCGTCCACGATACGCCGGCCCTCGCGCTATAAAGCCACCCCGAGACCCTCTGGACACTCCACACCATCCTCACTCCCTCTCCCCCTCTCCAAATTCACCGTGCACCGCCAGGAGGGCGTGCATTGCCGCAGCCACTGCCGCCGTCGAGGTCGATCATGGCCGCGACGCCACACTGTCCCTTTCTCTTCTTTCTGGCCTGCACTCTCTTCTGCAACTACACCGCACTCACGCGCCTCGCTTTTCCCTCTGTTTAGGGCACAAGAGAGGAGCCAAGACCTCGCCGAAGCTCGTGCCCGTGGCCGTGGAAGTTGGAGACCTCGCCGCCGTCGACTGGAGCCTCCCCAGCAAGTACAACTCGCACCACCGCCTTCCTCGAGCTTCCGCAGTTCTCCAGCACCCTCTCCGCACCTTCCCGAGCCCCCTAGGTGAGGATCCATCCACGGCACCGTCGCCGGCGCGACGGCGCCGCCCGTTTTTGGTCGTCGATGATCGCGGCCTCTGTGAGCCGTTGGATCTAGATCCAACGGCCACGTACCGCTTCGTTTAGAGAGAGGCTGACGGGCTGACCGCACCCGTTAGCATTTTAAACATTATCCACAACACGGGATTTCTCACTGTGTCGCTGACACGTAGACCCCACCTGTCATAGTTTTCAACATTATCCAGAGAACAATTAATTTCTAATTTAAACTTCTCTGTAAATATCAGTACTGGACCTGACTTCACAATTCAATAACTTGAGATCTATACATCCAAATAAATCAAATCCAATTGTTCTGGAAATCTTATGAAAATGTTTAACCAACCCAAGTGGATTCAATTCATTTAGATAAATAATAAAAATGTATTATTAAAAATACTACAGAAGGTTTAAATTCTAAACTTGTTTGTTTCTGATACTCTGTTAGTCCAAATAATTCCAAACCAATTTTGTTAGCTTAGTACTGCCATTTATTAGCTTTCCTAATTTTGGTAGAATTATTTGTGCAGTAGTAATTGTTTAGTATAAAGTTGAACTTTAAACACCCATGACGGTGTGGACGAGGGCGCGGCCGTGGTAGGGGGCGCAGCCGCACCACGCCGTCGGTGTCGCCCTCACCGTCCTCTGAAGACATGTCCCCGGAGCTGCGCGGCTTCGAGTTCTTGGTTATCCTGTACAAGGGCATCGAGAGCCGCCTGAGACTCCCGAGGGCGTTCGCAGAGAAGCTCCAAGGCATGGTGGCAGCTACCATGCATCTGAAGATGGAGGACTGCGAGAACAGCAGCTGGGCGATGAAGACGGCCGTGAGTGCCGGGGGGAATTTGTACCTCGGCCAGGGATGAAAATCATTCGCCCAAGCGTACAAGCTTGAGCAGGGGCACTTTTTGTGCTTCGAGTTCGACGGCGACAACGGGTTTCATCAAGATCTTCGACGGTACCTTATGCCGGAGGGACGCACTCGTGTACAGCGACGACGAGCCCGAGTCTTCATCAGCAGCTGCTAGTAGTAGCATATATGTAATCGTTTACTTCATTATCAAGTCCGTATGTAGTAGCACTAGCTGCTAAGTGGTCTCTCGCTGGTGTAAAATCAATGGAAACGGTTATATAAAATGTCTGTTGCCAATGTGGCGCTTATATATACTGCCGGCTCGGTCTCATTATCACTCTCTCACTTGTCTCTCTTCCAACCCTAGCCGCCGCACACTGTGGCTTTCAACTCTCCTCACTCTCTCTAATGGCTTCCTCTGTCGGCGCTTTTAGATCCGGCCATCGCGGCCGCGGCTCTAGCCGCCGCGGCAGCACCGTTCTAGCGGCCGCGATGGAGGAGGTCATTCATGAGGTGGTGGTGCAGCACCTCCGGCGGATCTACCAGCAGAAACCCATCTGGAGGAGGAAGTGGCCGATCTGGAGGAGGAAGTGGCCGATCTGGAGGTGGTGGAGGATTTGTAGGTGGCGTCTGATCTGGAGAAGGAGGAGGAGGTGGATGTCGATGAAGGAGAAGGAGGAGGAGGTGATTGCGTCGCAGCGCGCTGGTAGCATCTCAGCGCATCCGGCAGAGGCCTGCACCTCCTCTCCCGCCGGGTGAAAGGTATAAATCTTTCTGTGACCGGCTGTGATGCCGATGAACTAGGTTCTACGTATGAGCATTTCATCACATAAACAAATTCCTAGTGCAAATTCACACATACATGTTCTGATAATTACAAACACTTATTGTTAAAGCACCAACTGTACAAACTAGTTAAACACCCACATCCAAAGCCTATTGCAATTCACCTAGGGCATTCTTGCACCTAGGGCAGAGCATTTCCTGCCATGTTGGACGTAGCCTGTCCTTCAAGGTTTGGATCTTGCGATACAACTCGTAGGTCACGTACCCATCTATTGCAGCGTAGTCGAGGTTAACTTTGTGCAGCGGCATCCACTCCCAAAAATCGTGCTGGTTGGATGGGAACTCCTTCTTCATGTTGGCGTATGATTTGTCGATGAGGTCTGCCGCTAGATCACCCATTCCGTCCCTCTCGTCTCCACCCTTGATTTTGTATACGAGTTGGATGTCCACGTAGTACTCCGGTGGAATGTGGAAGCCGGCAGAAGAAAGCACCTTGCTGTCGTTGGTGATGTCCACGCTTGCGAAGGTGATATTCTTGCGTTCAAAGAATTTGCCCAACTCTGGACAATTCTTCTTGGACTTGCACCAGTGGAACACGAGGACATGCTGGCGCATGGCGAGTTGCAGGACAGACATGTGCCGACGATTACGGGTGTACTCGATGTCAAGGCCGATGAACCGATGCTTCTCCTCTGCTAGCCATTCCTCGTACTTGTCGAGAATCCGCTCCACGGTATGCTCCTCGTTCGTGTACACCACCTCCAGAACGGTGCCGTGGGTACGGACGGTAGTTGTCTCTGTTGTTCTGTTGCGGTCGTCCATGGCGGGTGGGGGATTAGGGTGGAACGAGGAAGAAGAGAAGGAAGGAATGCGAACTGTCTGCCACTGAACAGAGCAGTTCCTGGATATTTGCCGTCGATGTTAGCAGTTTCTCGAAAATGGCAACCGAACAAAGCAGTTGCTGGAAAATAGCCACCGGTTTTTTATATCCAGATGTATTTTGTACATTTCGCTAATCTTTTTTTTTCTTTCATGCAGGAGTTTATTTCGGCAACACTGCATAAAAGTACCAATGAACCATTCCGAGAACCAAAAACCTTAAGGCAAGGAAATTTCGTGGATACTGGTCTCGGAGTGGGTACAGCGACGACCGAGAGCTCATAGAAGGTGAGCTCCAACACTACTGCAGAAAGGCTTATTGCCGCCACGTGGTTAGTGACGGGCAAAACTGTGCCCGTCACTAGTAAGTATGATCAGTGACGGGCAAAAATAAGCCCGTCACTAGTATGAAATACCAGTGACGGGCTCGTAAAAGTGGCTGTCACTAGTATTTTTTTGAAGGCAGATAGGTAGGAAAAAATATTTAGTGACGGGTATTTATAAATGCCTGTCACCGGTAAATCCACGTTCGCGCTGTAAATCCAAACAAAAATGGTCGACCCGCGAGTTTTTTTTATATGAGTTTGGCGGTAAGCGCGAAGAGACGCGGGAGATATTTTTTGGAAGTTAGAATATGGCTCGGCCCAGTCAACTTCTCTTATTTACCATCTCATTCTCCCGTGAACTTCTCATCTCATCTCCAATCTGCCTGCTCCTGTCCTTCGCTCGCCGCCGCCGCCGCCGCTCCAATCTCTGGCTACGGGTTAGCTCCGCGGCGTATGCTCCCAGATCCGACCTCCTCGCTGCTTTGCTTGACAGAGGAGCACATGGAGGAGCTCAACCGCTGCCTCGATCTGGCTCCGGTTCGCCGTTCGGGTACAACAAGATCCCGATCTCTGCGAAGTATTCCCCAGGCTGGATTCGTGCGAAGGCCTCTCGATGGGGAGTGGCAGTGATTTAGAGCACTTTGGTCATGGCGGAGGTCTGAAAATTAAGGTGCGATTTCTCTTTTCCTCTTTTCTGGTTTCTCTCCAGTTATCCCTTGTCTTGATCCGCTTCTGATTTTTCTGTGTTTTTTGTGGAATTTTGCTTATATCTCTGTGTTAATTTATCTAGTGCTTTGTTACTCCGTGTTTATACAGGGGATATTATCAAGATGTCAATGCAAAAACGAATGTGCATGCTCGGTGTCACGGCTTGTGATCCATTACTAGGGGACTAAGCGCGGCTTTGCCGCTCCCGTGGGCTTTTTTTTTTTTGAATTTTTCGTTTGCAAAATTGCTGAAGTGGATAAACCGTCTGCATTTCGGAAATTATTCATGTTTTCGTATAGTTTAGCATATTTGAGTTCCTTTTGGCGTCTACGAAATATGCAAATTTGGAAGGCCCGTGGAAATTTGAAATTTGAATTTTTGTCGTGCATATTTATTTTCCTTTCCCTATGGAAATTTGGTATATTTGTCATTTTATTTTGTGGGTATAGTTGAAATTTTTTGGTTTGCATTATTTGGAGTTTTTTTGCGAAATTATATGGAAATTTCTTTTGTGGCTATGTTTGAAATTTTTACTTTGCATTATTTGGGATTATTTTAAATCACATGGAAAGTTGGCATATTTGTCTTTTTTTTTGTGAACATATTTGGAATTGGCAGGTTTCATTATTTGAAATTATGTGAAAATCATATTCGTTTTCTTTAGTGGCCATATTTGAATTTTTTAGGTTGCATTATTTAGAATTTTTCAGTATCGTATGGAAAATTGGATAAGCAATTAGTTTTGTTTTGCGATCATATTATTTTTCCATATTATTTGGATGGATATTTTCGAAGATATTAAATTTGCATTTTTAATCATTTTATGGAATGAATTTGGAGTTCTTTCAAATATTTACCGTGTTGAAATATTCAAATATGTTTGCACTATGCTGTAAGTAGTTAGTTTTTTTTTTGATCATTTTGGCATTTTTTTTCATTTTTTTTGGGATTATTTAGAGTGTTTGTGAAATTGTATGGAAATTTGGATCTATTTATTTTCTTTTGTGGCCATGTTTGACATTTTTACTTTGCATTATTTGGGATTATTTCAAATCACATGGAAAGTTGGCATGTTTGTCATTTTTTCTGTGTGAACATATTTGGAATTAGCAGGTTGCATTATTTGAAATTATGTGGAAATCATATTTATTTTCTTGGTGGCCATATTTGAATTTTTTAGCTTGCATTATTTAGAATTTTTCAATGTTGTATGGGAAATTGGATAAGCAATTTGTTTTATTTTGCAATCATATTATTTTTCCATATTATTTGGATGGATTTTTTTCGAATATGTTTTTTAAAAATACGTGTTGAAATATGAGTATTATTTGAATTCGGAAAGTTTGTGCTTAGAAGATTGTTGAGTTTGTGAAAATTTAACGTATTGAAATGTATTTATGTTTGTATTATTTTAATGTTTACGAAAAATGGTCAAATTTGGAAGACATTTGAAATTCTGAATATGTAAATTTGAATTTTGAGTTGAAATGCTCAAATATAGATTTTAGGAACTGAATAATTTGAAATTTATTGAAATCTGAATTGTATTTTACTGTTTACGGAATGAGCAGGGTCGGAAGTCATATGACACGTCAAAATATTTGAATTTGTAATTTGGGTTTGAATGTTGAAATATGATTGTTTTTTCCTTGTATAAATGTAGGATAATTTGAACTTTGAAAATTTATTTGTTTTGTGTGAAAATAGTTGACATTTTTTTCCCAGCATTTTGATATATTTTTTATTTTGTTTGTGTGTATTATAAAATTTCAAGGTTTAGTATATGTAATGATTATTTTAATTGTTACATAAATTTTAAATTTGGTCAGAATATATTTTATATTTGGGCTGAATTGAATTTGAAATGAATTTGAAAAGTTGCAAAGGTTTTGGAAATTAGGAAAAGAAAACAAAAAGATGGAAAAAAAAAGGTTATTTTGATTGTCATATATTTGAATTTTCAAAACTTATTTGTTCATCTAAAAATTATTGGTTTGTATTATTTAAAATTATCTAAAAATCATATGGATAGTTTTGGTTTTTTTTTTTCAAGAAACCAAAAAATGTGGACATTTTTTAATTATTGGTTTGCATTAAGTAGATTGTTTTTCGTCTAAATCTAAATCAATTTGGAACTTTCCAAATGTGTTGCGTTGTGCCACAAATAATTAAGTATTTTTTTTTGTGTTCATTTTGATATTGTTTTCATATTATTTTCGATGCTTGTATTTGAAGATATTAAGTTATCAAAATTAATCACTTGCTGTTTCTTTTTAATGGGAAAAAAATAGAAAAGGAGGCTGACATGTTAATTTTTAGTTTTTTGTGTAATTGTTTTTATGTTGTGTAAAGCTACATGTAAATGTTCTATTTGTAAAGAAGTTGTTGTTTCTCAAATTTTTTGTTTTTTTTTTTGTTTTTTTTTGAAATGCACACCGAAAGATACCATTCCTTTGAATTTCATTTTTTAAGTGATTATTTTTTATGTTGTGTGAAAATACATGTAAATGTGTTAGCTGAAAAGGAATATTTTTTCTTTAAATTTTGGTATTTTTTTTGAATTTTTCTGAACTGGATTTCATAAGATATGAATTGTTTGTATTTTTTTAATCTCTGATATTACGAAAATGCTGACAAACGGGACCCACCCGTCATCCAGTGATGGGTGACGTCAGCCCTGGCGTCAGCGGGCGGCGGATCTGCCGGCGACGCCGAGCTCGACGGCGCGTGACGGCGGAGGCGCGCGAAGCTCCAGCGCGCGGATTTGATAGAGGGCGCGGAGGCGAGGCGGATGGGCGGCGCGGCGCGCCATTTGGTCGCCGCAGACGCCGGCGGCGACGGAAACCGCGGCGGTGCGCCTGGAGAACGGCGACGACAAATCCGACCGGTTTCCGGCCGTCCCGGGACGCTTCCGGCGGCCAGGAGGTGAGGGGTGCGGCGGCGCAGCTCCCTCTGACCTCGGATTTGGCCGGGACGGGGTAGAACGGCGGCGAGCCGCGCCGGCGACGGGGACGACCACGGTGGCGCGCGAGCGAGAGGAGAGCGCGCCGGCATTTTTGCAGGTAAGTCCCTGGCTTTGGGATAAATTAAATTAAGGTCCTTCCGCAGAGGTAAACGTGGGATCCATGCGAATGTCGAAAAGCGGGAGGTTCTTTTTGCAAAATGGCCCGGCGACCGGGTGGGCGACTGGCTGGGCGCTGGGCGACCGGTGGGTGACCGGGTGACGTGTCACGCCCGATTGGTCAAAAATGGCGATGAACAGTTACGCGCGGTTTTTAGGACGACGTGGCTCCATCCTGGCCGTCCGTCGCGGCGATCGGACGGCCGTGGATTGGGGGCGACGTGGACGAATGAGGAGGGGCGGTTTCTTCCTCCTTTTATATATAGTAGAATGTTCTGATTCTTTTGTTCTTGTGTAATCAGGTTTTTCAAGTGAAGCTGATCGTCATATACTAGTTCAATCCGGACTCATAGTATATCATGGTTTACCTAACCGTGGCCACAATCAACAGTCCTACAAGGATCAAGAGGTATGCCCTAGTATTATGTATGTGTACTATCATTGATTATTTTAAGGAAAAAAATCCCGTAGCAGTATTATGGACCCTTAATGATTCAACCTCACATTTTGTGTAATAATACTAAATCAATATGCCCCGCATGCATGCTGCAATGACGAGACTGTCCTAATTTTGTATGCATTTCATTTTATACTTCTCGATTTTCTATTTAGTTTAAACACTCTGAAATTGTATTTTAGTCCAGGAAAGATGTGTTGGCTAATGTTGTTTGTGTCCGTGACTGTATGTTTTGTTTTCTTCCAGCACTTTGGCATTCTTGGTAACCTGATGATGTCGCTGCTCTTGTAAGTACACAAACTTCTTGGCTTCTGAATATTCTCATTCTTCAGTTAAACCTTAGAATAAAACACATACACACCTAGTATATATCTAAACGGGAAATCTAAATGTAAGGCGCCTGCTGGGGGGCGAATCCGTACGCACGCCGCGAGCCGTCCGATCGCAGACGGATGGCAGATATCGCGTCTCCTCGGCTTTCCATCGCGCACGTCGCGCACGGCCGTCTCGCGCACGTCCACCAGTCGATGACAGGTGGGCCCCACCTAGGAGATAACCATCCCAGACATCGCTGTCGGTTTTCGAAATCCGTGCCCAGGCGGTTGTCTCTCTCCCCCGAAACGGCTCTCCCTCTCAGCTCTCCTCTGCTCCCCGTCCGCCGGTGGCGATTTCGCCGTGCGCCGTCGATTTCCCACGGATTCCGGCCATTATTTTGCCGTCAGTTAGTGCGCCGGAGGTGAGGATCCATCTCCGCCCCTTTTTTTCCGCTTTGTAGCTCGGGTCAGTCCCCATTTCCACATCTTAGCGGCAGTTTGTTTGCGATTTTCACCGCGATTCGCCTATTTTATGGCTTATTCCGGCGATTCATCTGTGTGCCGTCCGTGTGCCGGCGGTGAAGATCCATCTCCGCGATTTTTTCGTGCTTCGGTACCTTGGGACAGTGACCAGTTCCTAACCGTGTGCGTATTTTCTGTCCGAGATTGAGGTAGAGCGGTATCGATTTCGTTGCGCATGCTGGTTCCCTTGCCGATTTCGGGCGGTGTTCTTCTCTGTGAGTATGCGCCTCGAATATCAGCATTCATTTCCGTCGATTTTAGGGTTGATTGCGGCGATTCCTTCGGCGATAGTCTGTGCGGGGGGTGAGGTTCCATCTCCGTTGCATGTGCGGCGGTGTACCTATGGCTCAGCCGGTGCGTATGGTGCTCTCCGTTGCTGGAGATGAGCATCCAAGCGGAGTTTGTGTTCGATTTTTTGCGATTTTGGCCGCGATCCGTTGATTTTTAGGCCTGCTTCCGCCGTTTCCTTCGGCGAAAGTACTTGCGACTGTGGTGAGATTCAGCTCTGCGCCATTTTCTGCTAGCTCGGATCTGAATTAGTTCCGTGCGGTGTGGTTTTTTTGTTCGATTTTGAGGTGAAGCGGCGCTGCGCATGTGCGGCGGTATACTTATGGCTCAGCCGGTGCGTATGGTGGTCTCCGTTGCCGGAGATGAGCATCCAATTCCTGCGTTTTTTTAGGTGTTATTCTGCCGTATCATTCAGTGGTAGTAAGCAATTTTTGTATGTCGAATTCCTGGATAGATGATTTATGTCGGGTTTTTTTTTGCTGAAGTATTAGATCACTGAATTTGGGAGTAGCAGTAACTGAATACCTGTACCGTGCTTGCAATATTTTTTGCTGAAGTATTTTGATCACTGAATTTGGGAGTAGGACTAACGGAATACTTATACTGTGCAAGTACTACTATCTGCTTACATATTGTAGTGATTGCACACAATTCAGAGAATACTTGTTTCAGTGCAAGTACTCCTAGTTGCTTATCCTATGAGTAGAAAATTCAGTGCAAGTTTTCAGTTGTACATTTATGTACAGTGCAAGTTGCATAATAGTTTAATTTTGGTACTGCTTGATGAACTGCTTCAAATTAACAGTTTCATGTGCATGGTGGCTCCCTTTGAGTATGAACGGGCTGTGTTCTTCTATGTGAGCCCGTGTGTCGGATATGAGCATCCGTATGGCTACCACTTTGTAATTTTTTTTGTTCATAGTGGGTGGTAACTGTATGCCTAATCTGTTGGTAACTATATTGTTTATGCATGGATAAATTTTCAGTAAACGAGCTAGTGTATTTTGCTCATAGTGAGGTGGTAACTATAGGGCTAATCAGTTGATAACTTTAGTGCTTCTACATGGATAACTTTTATATGTTTTTCTTGTTCAAACTTTTCATTCTTGTTTTTGTTTTGTCTTAGGTCTTTGAGATGGGGAGGAAACGGAAGGCTCCTGATGTCCCTGGAGACCATGGTGCAGATGGTGATAAGAAAGGAAAGCGGAAGCGGAAGCCTGTTGATGTCCCTATAGACCATAAAAAGGGGCAGCAGAGGAACAGGGCATCTCCAAGTGGGATTTGCAAGTTGTATGATGACTTGACTCCTGGGCAGATAGCTGCTGTTGGTAAAATGGAGTTCGATAGCATGCTTGATATCAAGTGTCCCATTCTCCACAACGGTCTTGTCAACTGGTTTGCTGGGACATATGACAAGAGCAGCCGTGAGTTTGTCATACCTGGCCGAGGAAGGATCCCGCTGAATGAGCGTACAGTTTTCCGCACGCTGGGACTGCCCATGGGAGATCTTCCTGTTGTGTATGCTATTGACAGGGAGATTGAGGCTTTGATTGGTCCTACCATTTTCCCTGATGATGGCAATTCACCAAAAATAACTCGGGTGTGGGAGCTCTTGAAGGAATCGGAAGCGGATGATGTTGGCTTTAAGCAGACTTTTTTGATGTACATCATGTGCACTGTCATACGCCCTACCACTTGTAATAAAGTCAGCAGCAGGTGCTATCCTGCCATGGTTAGTATGTTGTGTGCTCTACTTATTCTATAGTGTGATAACTGTATATGTTCCAACATGGTAACTTATATGCATTGCATGTGGTAACTTGGTTTTTTGACAGTAGTTTCGTTTTTTTGTGACAGGCCAACGTTGCGAATGCGAATCAGATGAATTGGTCTAAGTTTGTTGCAGATACTCTTCATGAAGAGTTGTCAAGTGGAAAGTCTAATACAGCATCTCTAAGTCTCTTGCAGGTACTTTTTATTCATAGTTTGTTTAACTGTCAGTTTGTTTTCTTTCACTGTTTATGTATTTCATTGCTTTCTTTTTCTTACATTTTGTTCGTAGCTCTTGTACGTGGACTCGGTTGATATAAGCGTTTTGAACCTTGTTCTTCCTGAGGGACGTTTTGCTGTAAACCTTTGGTCTAAAAAAGACATTGATGCCGTTTTGGCTGCTGATTTGCAACCTGATGGAAAATCATATGGCAAACTTCAGGTATTTTTGTGTGCTGTATTCATTTGTCTTTTAGCTATTTCGCCATTGGTAATTAATGGTGGCATGCATGTGTTCATGTGTAACTTTAGCTATTCTCTCCTGGTAACTAATGGTGACAGTGGGTGATAACTTTTGTGTTATTTATTCTGATGAATATGTATGTTAACTTAATGGTGGCAGATATTTTCTCTAACTTAAGTTCTTTTTTTGTTTTTGTTGGTCACACAGCTTAAACCTGAATTCGGTTTCAATTACTCGCTTTTTGGTGGAGTTAGTGGTTTTGATAGGTGGATTGACACCTGCTCTCATCCAAGCTGCCCAAATGAGGTACATAAATAATTGTGCTTTTAGTTCGAATTTCTTATGAACAACACATCTATAAGATGTTTTGACACATGTTTTATAATTTATGTGTTCTTGTTTTTGGTTTGTTTTCAGCAAAAAAAGGAGGTTGCTAATGCCATGGGCACCTTTGTGTCTGGCCTAGTTGGTTTAATGGGCACTATGGTTGGGAGGTGGACCCAAATGCTACCATCTACTTCAGATATAATGGCTCATGAGTTTGGTACTTTTACAGACAACTTAGTCGGCTCCAAGACCACCCCAACTCGGCATCTACGTAGGCGAGTACGATCATCTGGATCTGCAGGTGCAAGTAAAGTTCCGGCATCGGCTGGTCCAGAAGGCAGTCAACCGACAGATGAACACTACTGCGGCGTGGATGAGTCTGGTAGGGATGGTAACAGTTCTCGTAGGGTACTGCGTTCAGAGGCAGTTGCAGGTTCAAGCAGGGGTGTTTTCTCTGGTGGTACAGATGATATTCACCCTTCTGTTTCCGCTGACCACGTGGATGTTGATGATAATAGCTCTGATTGTGACACCATTTTGTCTGCTGACGACGTGGATATTGAGGATAAGAGCTCCGATGGTGATTTTGGTGATGATGATAGCAGTGCTGATGGGGATTATGTCCTTGCTGCTAGGAACGAAACAAGAGACTCTCAGGAAGATAACACTGTCCACCCCGACCATGCACTTGGGGACTCAACTTCATCACCGCCCGTTGAAGAATTTCCTCCGCATAGCCCCATTACTGTTGGTGCAAACGTTGGCGCGGGTGACACTGCCATCCCCCAATGCAATGCAAGTTTGGGTTACATCCTCATCACTCCTGATGGTAATGTTGCTTCTGACCATTCATCGATTCCAGCAGCTAGTGCACCTGCAGATGAGACTGCCACACCCCAAGGCAATGAATTTTTGGACGACTTCCTGAACACTCCTGATGGTAATGTTGCTTCTGACCATTCATCGATCCCTGAAGCGAGCGCACGTGCAGATGAGGTCAGCAGCCATGTTGATGGAATGGATATGACTGTGACGATTGTAGCTGATCCGCAGGAAGGCATTGGTTCGGCTGTTGATGCTTCTATTGTTGATGCTCACACTCTACATGATACAGTAATTGAACCGGTCAAAAGGAGGAGATTGCAAACTATGGGGCATGTGCACAACTCTATTATTACAGATGTTGTTGCTTCTGAGCTTCTTAAGGTGGGAGTTGACCTTCGCGCACAGACTGTTGTTTCTTCAACGTCCACCAATCACAATGATCTGCCAGCTCCGAAGAAGATGACACCTAGGAGGTACAATTATTGTCATTTTGTTGTTGTTGTTGTTGTTGTTGTTGTATACCATGGATAATTACACAACATTGGCATTGATAAGTTATAATTTTTTGGTCACATACGCTGACTTTTTTTGTTCTTTATTACACAGGAAGCAAGTCCCTAAATTTGTTGCTCAAGCTACGCGGTCATCACCTCGCTTGTCGGCTGAAAAAAGACCTGCGGGGGCTGTGAGTACTTCTGCTATTTGTTCATCAGACCCTGATATTGGTGTTGTCGGAGAACTGGATGTTGCTCGTAAGGTTGTTACCGCAACATACAAGAGGTACAGTCGTAACTTTTGTTTTTTGCTTTTTTACTTTTTAGTCATGCTATGAGGTTTTTACTGGTGGTGGGTGTTGTATCATGGGTAACTATAGCCCATTACCATTGATAAGATATTTTTTTGTTGTCTGGGCAACCCTCTTTTTTCATGGTCTTTGAATATTGATTACTTTTTTGTATGATTCTTCATGTTTACTTTAGACCACAAACGCTTATTGTTGTTTTATGTTTTTGCAGGAAGAAAGGTTTGAAAGATGCGGCTAAACCTACGAGGACATCACCTCGCCTTTTGGCCAAACAGAAACCGGCAGGGGCTGCAAAAAGTTCTGTTATTGATGTGGATGTTTGTTCACCACATCGTGATCCAGACGTTGTTGAAGAAGCGGACGCTGCATATAAAGGAAATTCTGAGGGGGATGCAATTTCCGATAACATCTATACTGCAGCTCCTTCTGTGTCAAATCCAGTGGCAAACATTGTCAGCGAGTCTGCTGCAACAGATAGCTTGGATACGAATTCTGCTGATGTATTGCCAGTGTCCAACATAGCTTCGACCACTGCGATTGTTCTGAGTGACATGCCATTCTTGGCCCCTGACCATGGTGTTTCACCTCCCATATCTACAGTACATGTGGATGCAATTCATGTTTCCAGTGTAGTCGCTGGATCATCTGTCGGAGTTGAAGGATTTGCAGTTTCTAATGACTCAGATCCGCATGCCCCTTTGCATGCAGTTAAGGCTGTTGGTGCTTCTGGGTCGATTACTTGTACACTAGTGTTGCGGCGCCTATTTTTTCTGATGCCGTTCGCACATCTGCATCAAGACAGGCGACACCATTCTCCATGATGTGCATGTTCCAGAAGCTCAAGGAACCCATACAGGCGTGACACCTCCGAGCAATGTCTATGGACCATGTGGACTGTCAACAATGATCAATGTCCCTGCAGCTGTTACGACTCCTGCCGTCAATTTGAAAGTCATTCAAGAAGTATCTGATACGTGGCAGAAGAAGGTCGACGAAGTAGCTGCAAAGAATGATGGTTTCTTTCCTGCGAGTATGCTGTTCGGCCCTTTTATTGAACCTGGTTGTAAATCTGGTAGTCATATTGACTCCCCAGGTAATCCTCCTCATCATGCTCCTGAAGCCGAAGCATCTGAACATGTGGGTTTCGCGGCTGCCAGTGTCCCTGGATCTTCTGGAACCGGGCATATTCCAGAAGCAGGCGCTAGTTTGCCGACCGATGCACCTTCTCTTGCTTGTTCTAGCATTATCCGTATTGTGGAACCTACTGATTTGCTGCCTCAATCGTTTGCGATGCCAACTTCCAGTGGTAAGTTTTCTAAAATGTGTAGTTAGCAATTATGCATGATGTAGTATAATTTTAACTTCTATGTATTTTTATTGGCTGGTAGTTATCCATTGCTATTTTTGTCTGCTAACTTCTATGTAAATTAATTCGTTTTTGATGTGAACAATGCCTGGGGTAAATTCATTGCTAGCTGACTGGTAACTTTATGCTTTTTGCCTGGGTAAATTCATTGCTAGCTGACGGTAACTTTATGTTTTTTGCCTGGGTAAATTTATTGTTAGCTGACTGGTAACTTCATGCTTTTTGCCTGGGTAAATTCATTGCTAGCTGACTGGTAACTTTTATTTTTCCCCTGGTATTTTTTATTGTATCTGACTGCTATCTTATATGTTTACTTGCATGTAACTTGCATATTAATGGCATGTGCTTGTTTTTATTTTTTTGGGTTTCTTGTTTCATGGGGGCACTAGTTTATTGTGCAGATCTTAACCGAGGGAATGTTATCCTTACATCGACCTTACACGGAGCGGCATATTTGGCAACGATTATGGCAAAGTCTCGAAATAACTTATATGGTTTTATGAAGTATATGAAGATTTGAATATCAGTATGGGGAGGGGAATTTTTGGGGTTGTGGCTGGGGCTTTATTGTTGTATGGTTTCAGAATGTTTAAGTAACGTTTAGTCAATGCTTTTGCAAGACGACATTTCCTATTACTATGTATAACACTTAATGGATCATCCCGTATCTATCATTATGTCTTTTGTTGTAATAATGTTGTAATACCATTCTCCATGATGTGCATGTTCCAGAAGCTCAAGGAACCCATACAGGCGTGACACCTCCGAGCAATGTCTATAGACCATGTGGACTGTCAACAATGATCAATGTCCCTGCAGCTGTTACGACTCCTGCCGTCAATTTGAAAGTCATTCAAGAAGTATCTGATACGTGGCAGAAGAAGGTCGACGAAGTAGCTGCAAAGAATGATGGTTTCTTTCCTGCGAGTATGCTGTTCGGCCCTTTTATTGAACCTGGTTGTAAATCTGGTAGTCATATTGACTCCCCAGGTAATCCTCCTCATCATGCTCCTGAAGCCGAAGCATCTGAACATGTGGGTTTCGCGGCTGCCAGTGTCCCTGGATCTTCTGGAACCGGGCATATTCCAGAAGCAGGCGCTAGTTTGCCGACCGATGCACCTTCTCTTGCTTGTTCTAGCATTATCCGTATTGTGGAACCTACTGATTTGCTGCCTCAATCGTTTGCGATGCCAACTTCCAGTGGTAAGTTTTCTAAAATGTGTAGTTAGCAATTATGCATGATGTAGTATAATGGTAACTTCTATGTATTTTTATTGGCTGGTAGTTATCCATTGCTATTTTTGTCTGCTAACTTCTATGTAAATTAATTCGTTTTTGATGTGAACAATGCCTGGGGTAAATTCATTGCTAGCTGACTGGTAACTTTATGCTTTTTGCCTGGGTAAATTCATTGCTAGCTGACTGGTAACTTTATGCTTTTTGCCTGGGTAAATTTATTGTTAGCTGACTGGTAACTTCATGCTTTTTGCCTGGGTAAATTCATTGCTAGCTGACTGGTAACTTTTATTTTTCCCCTGGTATTTTTTATTGTATCTGACTGCTATCTTATATGTTTACTTGCATGTAACTTGCATATTAATGGCATGTGCTTGTTTTTATTTTTTTGGGTTTCTTGTTTCATGGGGGCACTAGTTTATTGTGCAGATCTTAACCGAGGGAATGTTATCCTTACATCGACCTTACACGGAGCGGCATATTTGGCAACGATTATGGCAAAGTCTCGAAATAACTTATATGGTTTTATGAAGTATATGAAGATTTGAATATCAGTATGGGGAGGGGAATTTTTGGGGTTGTGGCTGGGGCTTTATTGTTGTATGGTTTCAGAATGTTTAAGTAATGTTTAGTCAATGCTTTTGCAAGACGACATTTCCTATTACTATGTATAACACTTAATGGATCATCCCGTATCTATCATTATGTCTTTTGTTGTAATAATGTTGTAATACCATTCTCCATGATGTGCATGTTCCAGAAGCTCAAGGAACCCATACAGGCGTGACACCTCCGAGCAATGTCTATAGACCATGTGGACTGTCAACAATGATCAATGTCCCTGCAGCTGTTACGACTCCTGCCGTCAATTTGAAAGTCATTCAAGAAGTATCTGATACGTGGCAGAAGAAGGTCGACGAAGTAGCTGCAAAGAATGATGGTTTCTTTCCTGCGAGTATGCTGTTCGGCCCTTTTATTGAACCTGGTTGTAAATCTGGTAGTCATATTGACTCCCCAGGTAATCCTCCTCATCATGCTCCTGAAGCCGAAGCATCTGAACATGTGGGTTTCGCGGCTGCCAGTGTCCCTGGATCTTCTGGAACCGGGCATATTCCAGAAGCAGGCGCTAGTTTGCCGACCGATGCACCTTCTCTTGCTTGTTCTAGCATTATCCGTATTGTGGAACCTACTGATTTGCTGCCTCAATCGTTTGCGATGCCAACTTCCAGTGGTAAGTTTTCTAAAATGTGTAGTTAGCAATTATGCATGATGTAGTATAATTTTAACTTCTATGTATTTTTATTGGCTGGTAGTTATCCATTGCTATTTTTGTCTGCTAACTTCTATGTAAATTAATTCGTTTTTGATGTGAACAATGCCTGGGGTAAATTCATTGCTAGCTGACTGGTAACTTTATGCTTTTTGCCTGGGTAAATTCATTGCTAGCTGACGGGTAACTTTATGTTTTTTGCCTGGGTAAATTTATTGTTAGCTGACTGGTAACTTCATGCTTTTTGCCTGGGTAAATTCATTGCTAGCTGACTGGTAACTTTTATTTTTCCCCTGGTATTTTTTATTGTATCTGACTGCTATCTTATATGTTTACTTGCATGTAACTTGCATATTAATGGCATGTGCTTGTTTTTATTTTTTTGGGTTTCTTGTTTCATGGGGGCACTAGTTTATTGTGCAGATCTTAACCGAGGGAATGTTATCCTTACATCGACCTTACACGGAGCGGCATATTTGGCAACGATTATGGCAAAGTCTCGAAATAACTTATATGGTTTTATGAAGTATATGAAGATTTGAATATCAGTATGGGGAGGGGAATTTTTGGGGTTGTGGCTGGGGCTTTATTGTTGTATGGTTTCAGAATGTTTAAGTAACGTTTAGTCAATGCTTTTGCAAGACGACATTTCCTATTACTATGTATAACACTTAATGGATCATCCCGTATCTATCATTATGTCTTTTGTTGTAATAATGTTGTAATACCATTCTCCATGATGTGCATGTTCCAGAAGCTCAAGGAACCCATACAGGCGTGACACCTCCGAGCAATGTCTATAGACCATGTGGACTGTCAACAATGATCAATGTCCCTGCAGCTGTTACGACTCCTGCCGTCAATTTGAAAGTCATTCAAGAAGTATCTGATACGTGGCAGAAGAAGGTCGACGAAGTAGCTGCAAAGAATGATGGTTTCTTTCCTGCGAGTATGCTGTTCGGCCCTTTTATTGAACCTGGTTGTAAATCTGGTAGTCATATTGACTCCCAGGTAATCCTCCTCATCATGCTCCTGAAGCCGAAGCATCTGAACATGTGGGTTTCGCGGCTGCCAGTGTCCCTGGATCTTCTGGAACCGGGCATATTCCAGAAGCAGGCGCTAGTTTGCCGACCGATGCACCTTCTCTTGCTTGTTCTAGCATTATCCGTATTGTGGAACCTACTGATTTGCTGCCTCTATCGTTTGCGATGCCAACTTCCAGTGGTAAGTTTTCTAAAATGTGTAGCTAGCAATTATGCATGATGTAGTATAATGGTAACTTCTATGTATTTTTATTGGCTGGTAGTTATCCATTGCTATTTTTGTCTGCTAACTTCTATGTAAATTAATTCGTTTTTGATGTGAACAATGCCTGGGGTAAATTCATTGCTAGCTGACTGGTAACTTTATGCTTTTTGCCTGGGTAAATTCATTGCTAGCTGACTGGTAACTTTATGCTTTTTGCCTGGGTAAATTCATTGTTAGCTGACTGGTAACTTTATGCTTTTTGCCTGGGTAAATTCATTGCTAGCTGACTGGTAACTTCATGCTTTTTGCCTGGGTAAATTCATTGCTAGCTGACTGGTAACTTCATGCTTTTTGCCTGGGTAAATTCATTGCTAGCTGACTGGTAACTTTTATTTTTCCCCTGGTATTTTTTATTGTATCTGACTGCTATCTTATATGTTTACTTGCATGTAACTTGCATATTAATGGCATGTGCTTGTTTTTATTTTTTTGGGTTTCTTGTTTCATGGGGGCACTAGTTTATTGTGCAGATCTTTAACCGAGGGAATGTTATCCTTACATCGACCTCACACGGAGCGGCAGATTTGGCAACGATTATGGCAAAGTCTCGAAATAACTTATATGGTTTTATGAAGTATATGAAGATTTGAAGATCAGTATGGGGAGGGGAATTTTTGGGGTTGTGGCTGGGGCTTTATTGTTGTATGGTTTCAGAATGTTTAAGTAACGTTTAGTCAATGCTTTTGCAAGACGACATTTCCTATTACTATGTATAACACTTAATGGATCATCCCGTATCTATCATTATGTCTTTTGTTGTAATAACGTGTGTCCCTTTCTTTTTCTTTTATTCTTTTTGATTTATGTTCGTTTGCGCAATGTTTGTTGTATATTTCAGTTATGAGTTGTATCTGCTTTTTTGGTTTGTGCACATTTTTTTTGGTGATTAACATGTGGTATTTTTTGAATTCCACGTGGGGCCCGCCTTTTTTCCTTCTATTTTCATTCCCTTTTCTTTTTTCCCTTTTCTCCCTTCTTTTTTGTAGCTCAAACTGAAACAGTAGCTCGTGATAAAGTTAAATCGTGTGCGAATGATGGATCTGGGGTAATTTCACTTGATGATTTGTTGGATGAGAAGATGGCAGTTCAAAAGTCTTGCAGTTCAAGTAAAACAGTTCCTGTGGGTAAATACATTGGGTCTGAAGGTAATAAGGTCATTACTGCTTTTTTTTGTACACATGTGTAGCATGATTAACCCTTCACCTTCATTTTTATGTAGATGTCCAAGTTTATTGCACTCCAGCAATGGCTGCTCCACCTTGCATTATTGATGTTCCTAGCATTACTCCAAAGTCCAGGATTCGCATGGAGAGAGTTGTTCAACCCTCCCAGTACCTACTGCCTCCTTATGTAACTATCAGAAGCACTGCTCATCAAGACGCCTTGTATCGGAAGCTTATTATACACACCAGATCTTCCAAAGTGTCAAGGCTTAAAGAGTATGTAAATATAATGCTTTTTCTGGTGTGGTAATTTCACTTTATTCCTCTGTTGTTGGTAGCTATAATTGTTGTGCAGCTACATTGCTTTCTTATTGGTAACAAAATCGTTCGTACTTTTGTCTCTTATATGTATTTTGTTTTGTTCTTCATGCCTTTTTACTGCTTTTGATAGTTATCTCAATTTATGTTTTTCTGACATTTTATTTTTTCTCTGTTTGCAGCACTATAATTTTGGAAATTGGTCCTATGTGGGTGTCAGCGAGTGAGCTTGCTGATAGCATGAAACCTAATGGTGAGCTATCAAACACTGTTGTTGAAATCGGAGTACATGTCCTACAGCAATCTTGTGCCGACAGCAACAAGGTCATATTCCCCTGGATTGTGTCATGCTATCTGCTTGATCACAATTTTCAATCAAACGTTTTAAAGAAGCACTTCCGGAAAGATGACAAGTACAAGCTTAGCCACAAAAACTTGGTACGTTCTTGTTCGTTCATTTTTTTGGATTTTCCACACCAACTTTTGGGTGTGCTTCGTTTTGCATTTATTTTTTGTGGCTTATACTTGATCAATCATTTTTTCCCCTGCTAGCTTTGTTTCCCTGTACTTCAGAAGCTTGGAACATCTGCTAAGGCAAGGTCACATTGGTATATGCTGTCGTTGAATCTGGCTGCAAAAAGGTTTGAGATCCTTGATTCCGTTCGTGGTCCAGATGATGATGGAATGATCGATCATGCTACCAGGCTGATGGATGCGATCAAAAGAATGTTCCTTGTTAATTACAAAGATTCTAGGAAACAGATTCAAGATTATGAGTTGGTGTACATTCCTGCACCAAAGCAAGATAATGAGTAAGTTTTTTATTCATCTGTCATCTAATAATTTTCTCACATCTCCTTTTTTTTTATGTGGCATTATCATAACCACTAGTTAATTTTTCATCGCTTTTTTTGTCTTTTTTCCTACAGATTTGATTGTGGGTTCTTCACTCTTAAGTTCCTTGAATTGTGGGATGGACGTGTTTCGCCTGCCATATCATTTGATCAGATCCCAGAATTAAGGAAGGTGCTGGCAGTAAGGTGGCTGGAGCATCGAGAAAATAAGCTTACAGAATGGAGGAATCTTCTTGACAAATATGTGTTTTGAGGTATTGCATACTTACCCCTTTTTGTTTTTCACTGTTTTTGTTGGGGATGGTGTAACTTTACTTATAATCTCATGATCACTTTACTTACATGTACATGGTAACTTCATTCAGAAAATCATGTGAAAAACCACATGGTATTTTTTTTGCTGATAACTTTTAGTTTGAACCAGATGGTAAATTCAGTATAAAATGTCTGGTAACTTTTACTTTATTATTCATTACATTTTTAGTCTGATATTTTTTAGCATAACGACCTGGTAAATTTAGTTAGATCCACCTGGTAACTTATTTGTCAGGAGATGGTAACTTCACTGTAAGGATGAAATACATGTCTGCATAACAAACTAGATAGAACCATGCCTACTGTTTTTTTCACTGTTTTTGTTTGGAATGGTGTAACTTTACTTATAATCTCATGATCACTTTACTTACATCTACATGGTAACTTCATTTTTTAAAAATCATGTGAAAAACCACATGGCAATTTTGGCTGATAAGTTTAGTCTGAACCAGATGGTAAATTCAGTATAAGATGTCTGGTAACTTTACTTATTAGCCATTACAATTTTTTCCATCACGAGTGCCTGTTATTTTTAGCAAAACCACATGGTAATTTTAGTTAGAACAACCCGGTAAATTCAGTATAAGCTGCCTGGTAACTTTACCTATCAGCCAGGACATTTTTTAATTCTGAGTCTGTCTGATATTTTTTAGCAAAACCACATGGTAAAGTTAGTTTTAACAACGTGGTAATTTAATTGTTAGTAGATGGTAACTTCACTATAAGGGGGAAATACATGTCTGCATAATAAACTAGATAGAACCATGTCCACATCATATAGTCTTAACATAAATATTCTTAGGCTATACATTAGCCGATATTACAAAAATTTGAGCATCTTGTTTTCTTCTGGGAATGGGAAGCATCTTTTCTGGCCCCTACAGTAGCATATTTTTCCTGCTAGCAAGATATATGCGTGGAGTTCTTCATACGCTGTTCATTGCTTGTAGCCCCAACTTTTTTAGTCTGTCCGGGCATCTGCGAAGGTCGTGGTGTACACTCTTGCAGCCGCTGCACTTTCTTGGTTTTTTTGGTGCAATATCTAGCGGATTTTGGTTTGCTGTCTCACATGGCCTTCCTTTGGTTTTAGACCTGGGTGGGTTTCCTATTTTCTTGCCGGTCGACAAGTTAGTTGCGGAAGCGCTTGTTGCTGGAACCTCCGCTGTATTGTTGGCTGAATGATGGGCAGTTGCCTTTTGTGCGCTTGATGCAGACACATCCGCCGCGGTGTTGCCTGCATGTTGGGCAGGTGCGTTTGGTGCGGTATATGACGGCATAGTCGAGGCTTCAGCTGCTGCATCTTTTGCCTTCTTCTCCTCTCTTTTCAGCCACATTCTAATGTCTTCTTTCATGTTCCGCATGTGTGTCTTAACTATGCGTATTGTATCGTTAGCCTTGCACGCCACCTTTGCAACCTTTCTGAAGTCGTCCCTCATCGACGCCATTGCCATCATGCTTCGGTCATCTGCTGACATCCCATGGCGTGGAGCGGACTTCTGTGCATCAGTGTCCGGGTCACCTAGGGCAGCTTCAGCATCCCAACCCCACCGTTTTAGGATGTACTTGTCTGGTATTTGACGCACGTTTAGGAATGTCATCACCTTTAGCACGTGGCAGCATAGTATGCCGTCACGCTCAAACTTACAGCAGTTGCACGAGAAATCGCCCGCCTCAAGGTTAGCAATCACCGAGTAGTTTCGGTAGCCATAGTGCGGAACAGGAGCATCTACTATGCTTAGGTCATACAGGTACCCTCCTATGTACTGGCAGTAGTATGACATAGTCTCACGGAATTCTGATTGGAACCGGTTGAAAATGCCCCTTGTGTATGCTTTAGCCATTTGTATCTCTATAGGGTTGCGAGGAGACCACAGATCTGGTTCTGTCAGAGCTGTGTCTGCCTCCGCTTTCCTCTCTTTATTCAGTATAGTATCCTGCAGCACCTCGTACTGCTGTAGGAAATCTAGAATAGAGTTCTTTGGGCTCACATATCTTTTCAGTAATGCGTTGAATCCCTCGCTTCTTGCTGTGGTCTGACAGAAGGGAAAGAAGGCGTGCATAAAGTATGCTGGAACCCAGCATTCCCTATGTTTCCAGATTTCATATAGATCTGTGTTCCCACGTTCATTATGTGCTTCAAGCATTGCGTCCCAGTTATCTGTAAACTCCTGCGGTGTCAAGCTGGTGTTTATACATGCTTTAATTGCTTCATGCAGTTCAGGGTGTGCGGCCATGTATGACCCATGCTTTTCTGTTAAATTCTGCACCACATGCCACCTGCAGTTTCTGTGTATTGCCTGCTTGAAAACGGAGAGAATAGATGCACGCATAGCAAAGTCTTGATCTGTGATTATGCATCTTGGTGCCAAGCCACCCATTGCTTCTAGGAAGGTTTGCATTAACCACACATAGCTGTCAGTGAGCTCATTGCGCAAGAATCCACAGCCAAATTGCACGGATTGCCCATGGTTATTGATACCGATGAACGGTGCACATGGCATCTTGTAGATATTTGTGAGGTAGGTTGCATCAAATGAGATGAAGTCCGCGTAGTGTTTGTATGATCGACGTGATTCACCGTCTACCCAGTACATTCTCTCAACGCAGTCATCTTCATCCAGTTTGACTTTATAGAAGAAATCCTTATCTTCCTTCTCCATCTTCTTGAAGTATGCCAAACATTCCTCCATGTCATTGACCCTGTTCTTATGTCGGAATTTGGCTCTCAGGTTTGCCAAATCTTTGTCCGTGTACGGCACATCTCCGCGTTTCCCGTAAAATCTGGACATTAGATGCATCTGCCGGAAAGTTGGTATGTTGCATTCGTGCAGCATCTTCAGGAAGTGTTTTTCGTCTGCAGGGATGTTGCGATGTGCACGTAGGAACTTAGTCAGAGATGGCTTTTTGATCAGCTGGTGGTTGTGTTCATCGGAGGATTGTACAACATGGTACCAGCCATTTAGCTTCTTGATGTACATGTGCGCCTGGCATCCAGTTCTGGGGATTGTACTCCTTTTTCTTTTCTTCACAACTGACTTTGGGTTCTGCGTGTCTTCTTTCGGAACTTGAGTTTTGCCACCTTTGGTGCAAACAAAGAACACCTTCAGATACTCTTTATTAGCATCCTTCCTTGACCAAGCAATCCGAATACTGAAACCTTTCCTCAGTGAGTACTCCAAGTAGTGATCCTTGGCAGCTTCATAAGTGTCGAAACGCATATGCAATGTTGGGGCTTGTGGTGTCGAGTTTACATCAGCTGTAGCATCATCCCGCCCTTGCTGTCCTGACTCATCAGTGCCCAACGATTGTTCTTCAATTGTTTCTCCAGTCTTTGTTGTTTGCTTGCCACTTCCCGACTTGGTTTCCATGCCATCAGCCCCTGACAACATTCCATCTCCACCTGCATCTGTTATGAATCATTTATATCAGCCTAAATTTCACATGTATATAGTGTTCTTTTTGCAACTTTCAAGTAATAAATTCATGTGTAGAAGTTCATTAATAAGTAGGTGATAACTTTATTAGATGGTGGTTGGTTAATTTAGTTCACAGTAGGTGGTAACATTTCAGTCAACCACTACCCGATGGTCGGAATGGATGGGGTAAATTAGAGATGGATATCTTGTTAACATAAGTGTTGGTGACTTAAGTTATATTATCTTGGTAACATAAGGAAGGGATGGGTAATTTCATGTATATATTGTATGGTGGTATATACCTGCATTTTCGACATCAGCATTGTTGTGTGACAAGCCATCATAAATATCATCAGTTTCCAAATTTATATCCATATCCATGGTTGCCCCTGTTCAAAAATATTGTCAAAACTTTAGCATGGTAACAATAGGATATAGTGGCAGGTAACTATAGCACATAGTGGCAGGTAACTTTCATGTACATCTTCAGTGATTCTGCAAACAAGTTTATCGTTATTTATCCCCCCCTGTTCGAAATCATGTCAATAGCCATAGTCTGTTAACTACAGCACATAGTGGCAGCTTACTTTTAGTCTTACTTCATTGATAACTTTTACTGATTATACATGATTAGACATTTCAACAAACAAGTGTATGTAGCCTTTTATGGTCGAAATCATGTTGAAACTAATACTGGTTGGTAACTTTAGTGCTGCTACATGTATAACTATAGCTATTCTACATGGATAACTTTCTGATTTTCGCGTCTGCTATGTCACATGCAGGGTTTTCGCTCAAATGTCAGGAATATGAGGCAGATCAGCATAAAATACCAAGATACGGAACTGACATGAACTACATGGATTCATCATAAGGACTAGGAGTTCATAGCAACCTAATTCATCAATAGATACCATCGATAAGTAGCAATTTTTTCTACTTGATCACCAGATTGATTCCTTACTGATTCTGTGCACCCATATGTGCCCGTGTACCTAGACTACACATAGATTACAGATCATGCATATAGACTATAGATCATGCCTGTGTATCCCTCCCAACAATCATGTGGATTTTGTCTGTTTTCAGTACTGAACTAGCAGGGAGTGTTGTGTGTTAAAGCAGTCTACCTGTGTGTTCTCCCCCTGGTAGCTTTTGGGTTTGTAGATCTTGCTCTCTTTGTTTTTCAGTTGTTCTGTGGTGCAGATCTATCAGCCGGAGCCATGGCGATGGGAGCCTCTCGAAGAAGAAGATGCAGAGCAGAGGACAGAAGAGAAAGTTGGTGATCTGGGACCGTGGGGATCGGTAGAGAAGAAGAGAGAGAGAGGTGTTGCGCTGGGAGCCTGGGATCGGGGGGTAGGTAAGGATTTGTGGCTCGGTTTCTTTCGTGCAGGGCAAGTCCTGCTTTCTGTGTGGTCCGGATGATTAGCCGGCCAGATTAGCGAAGCTGTCGCTATCGTGACAGGTTCCGGTCAGCTGGACCGCGCGCGGAGCGCGCGCACACGGCAGGCTGTCGCTATCGTGACAGCTTTGGTGTGTACAAATTTGCTTTCGGTCAGCTGGACCGCGCGCGGAGCGCGCGCACATGGCAGCCTTGTTTTGGTGCGTACGCTTTTGCCAATTAGAAGGCGCCTGCTGAATAGTCGCTCCCATATCTAAATCTCTTTCTTAGTTATAATAGTTTCATTCAGTGCCATATTTCTTAATTTTATACACCATAATATGGTCTGTTATTCGAAAACTAAGGAGGGAAACAGTTTTTGCATTCATGTTCTCCAATATAAACTGTGGCAAAATTAGATAAATATGGAGCTGACATGCAAGAATATTATAACCCGCTTCATTTACATTCCTTTTATATATATCCTAGATTTGACATCTCACACCTAACAGCATGCATAATATGAACCATACTCTTGACTTCTCACATTTGACCTTAGTTTCGTGATTATTTTATTTTCAGTTTCAGGTACATGCTTTGTATTAAGAAGGTAGATATCAAGTACGTTGTTTGTGCCTCCTTTTCCCATGGAAACTACGAAGGTCTGAATAAACCTCCTGTCATTGATCTGTACATGGGAACAAGCTACTGGCAAGAAGCTAATTTAACTGATGTAGGTGCAGTAATCTGGATGGACATCGTATTTGTGTCTCTTGCCGATTGCCTGCAATTTTGTCTGGTACACAAAGGGAGTCAAACTTCATTCATATCTGGGCTGGATTTGAGGCCACTGAAAACTACTCTTTCCCATAGGTAAATGTATGCCAATCACTTGTTCTTCGTAATATGTGACAGACCATTGTCTAGATACAGTTTTGATCTGCTGCTAAATGGTTTGTTCATACCCTTATTATTGGTTACTTTTTTTCTCTCTCTTGTATTTTGATCTGCATGCTAACGACTCGACATGTAGGTGATGGCACAAATTATCTAGAATGCTAATTTAGCGGCCGGTCGATTCTAACGCTGGACCAAGGAGGACCCCGTGGCCAAGTAATAGGTAAACCGCCTGAGTCGACATCAACTTGCAACGGTGCAGGATAGGTGCCAAGTCTGACTGAATTGTCGATATTCATGCGGTCGTCAAGGTATCATGTTCTGGTCTTCACTCTACGGATGCGTGTGATACATTGTTGAGTTCTTGCAGTTTGTATCTAATTTGACTGTATCACTGAACCGAACCATACTAGTAATTCTCCGTTTGCGGGGTACCAGACAATAATTGGTTTTAGTTTCCTACTTATAACGAGTAGTAGTTTAGTCTATCTGAAGAAATACAAGATAATTTATCTTACCACATCAATGTGCAGCGCAGATGAGTTTTCTGCCATCTAAGGTAGAGTATATCTGATATTTAACTCTTTGCTTCTTGTTTTATCAATTTAATGGGAGCATTTTACTATTCACTCAGAAATGAACATCGTATAATTATTTTGCTTTTGCTCCTTGCAGATTTAACAGGTTTTGCATGTGTCTTCAGAAGTACGTTTGTTGTTATGTTTCTACTCGTCCTCTTCATCTTGCTGTGCTCTCGATTTGCAGGTACCTACTCTTTGATTTTCTTCCGGTACCTTACAATTTAATTTGTTGACAAATATATATACCAATTTAATTTGTTGACAAGTATATATGCCGTTGTTTCCTTTATTCATATATGCTAAATTCTCTTTTCACTAAATTTATATAAGCCCACATGCGTATTATGCATGCAATATTACTTGTAGATGTCAAAAAACTGTGGCCACATACTTCTCCTCGTCCGCAGCGGCGCCCTACACCGATGGCTTATTATTGCAAGTGACTTTCAATCTATGCAAGTTAAATTGGTGGATATCTCAAATTGGTGGACGCCTGGACATATCAATGCTGCTGGCACCATTATGGGAATATCTTTAGATTGGGCTATGCATTTAGGATTGTTGTATGTAGGGTGTTAGTGCCACGCTGCAATTTTGATCACGCAATTTGTAAGTTCTTATGCCGTTGTGTTATCTATGTAAATATGGGTATCGTGCTCTCTGAAATATTCGTGGAATCTGCATTTTATTTTTTATAACATCTTATCGTGCTATTTGGGAGAGTCATGGAAAACGCTTTTTTTTTAAAACCGTAATTCCTACCAGTGACGGGCAGGATAATGGGCCTGTCACAAGTAAGTGTACACTAGTGACGGGCAGATGCCTGTCACTAGTAACATTATACCAGTGACAACACATCAGTGACAGGCAGCTTGCCCGTCACTAATGAACAAAAACTGCCCGTCACTGGTAAAGGTTTCTGCAGTAGTGCAAGTCAAAGATGGAACGCTGGCTTAATTAAGCCAGCCTTCCATCTTGTTAGGTTAGTTGCTTATAGGTTTAGAGTTCATGATTGTAGTCAAAGTGTAATAGGTGATATTACATTATGCCAATGTGTGATAGATATGATTGTAGTCAAATTGTATAAAACGGTGATATTATTGTATACCAATGTAATGATGGCATTTGTTCTATGTTATGAATTGAATAACGTTTTAGTGCATTGTGCAATCAGCCTTTCATATATTATGGCATATAACCGAAATATGAGAAAAGCTCAGTGCAAACGGGTAGATGGAAAACTCTGTATCCGATGTAGGAAAACTAAAGCAACGGAGGTCTGCGCACAACCGTTGCCAAATGGAGACCTCATCGGAAACGGTTTTTGGCCTCCGTTACCGATGAAGGCCTTCACATCAGTGACAGAGGCGGGGACACGGACCCTTTCTCCGTTGCCGAAGGGGTTTTTGGCCCGTTTCCGATGTGTCGTTCTGTACTAGTGTGAGTTCCTCGCGCCGCCGATGGAGATCGTCGACGTAGACGAGGCGCGGCGTAACCGCCGCCAGGGGATAGCTCGCCGCGTTGACGAGATCGACGAGTGGCGGATGGACACGCTGCGCCAGAACCGCCCCGATCTGGTGCAGGCGGAGCTGGACTTCTACGCCGCGAGGAACAAGAAGAGGCAGGCGAGCTCCGACGTCGCCGGACCCTCCAGTGCAGCGCCGCCGTGCAAGAAGACCGGCGACGATGATTCTGATTCGAGCTTCTGGGATGATCTCGATGGGTCGTCGGACGACTCATCCGACATAAGTTCATGCTGGGGTCATCTCGATGAGTAGTTTTAGTTTAATTTTCAAGTTAGGTTAAGTGATGAACTAATGCATGTTGTTTACCGTATCGAACTTTAGCTTAAGTACTCTGTCGTGTTGGGTTAATTTGTAATGCATGTGTGATGAACTAATTAAGGTATCTATGTATGGCACTTTGATCATTTGTATGTGGTCGTCTATATTTCTGTTGTTTGTTTGACGCCTGTATTTGAATTTACTGTACTGTAGATACTGCTAGAATACGATTTTCCGAAAAAAAGAAATTCAAAAAAATGTACCGCTGGCGGCCGTAGCTGCACGCCAGCGCTGTATAACCTAGCGCTGGCGGGCAGAAGTTATGCCCGCCAGCGGTAATGAGCCTTACTGCTGGCGGACGGCCGCCCGCCAGCGGTATAAATTTACCACTGACGTAATGATCGCTGGCGTGCGGCGCTGGCGGGCGGCCGTCCGCCAGCGGTAGGCCAATTCCATCCGCCAGCGGTAGGCTTTCCCTACTAGTGTGACCAGAGACTTCACCGGAATCGCTTTTTTTTAGCTTAAATTGGTTGTATTACTATCCGAATAGATAAAATAAATGACACAATTTATAAGAAAAATCGTGTCCAAAACCACGGCGGCCGCTTTGGTTCATGTGAAGCGATGTCTAAATGAAGCAGCACATATGTTAGCATACTGTTACCTCTAGTGAGGTTTTTAGTTCTGTTCCGGAGTTTATGTGGCAAACTCTTTGTATTGATGTTATTGGAAGTTTTGTTGTTTCGCATTCTTGAAAAAAATTAAGCGTTCTTTTCTGTAAAAAAAATAATTCCCTTTTGGTTTCTGTAAAAATAAATCTCTCGTGACGCGGACAGCAGTGGGTGTGTAGGTGGCCCGTTGCCTGGTACTCCCTCCGTTTTTTAATATAAGATGTTTTAGGTGGTACACATGTTGTCTATATACACACTAAAATGAGTGAACATGCACACAAAAATGTGTCTACATTCATTTGTGTGCATGTGCATGTGGACAAAAGATAAAACATCTTATATTAAAAAACGGAGGGAGTAACTTCGTAGCGTGTAACTTTCCGAATCCTGGCGCCAAACACGAATTACCGTCGGCCATTTGAACGTTGACGTTTTCCCTGTGCTTTGACGACATTGATCGCGCGGCGTGCGTGCTAGCTACCAGAATATTCATCCAGTGCATGCCCCGTGTGTTTCTTGCTAGTTCGTGCGTCGTGTGTATAGTTTATTTACTGGTCTCACTAGGGCACATCGTACTCAAGTCCACTTTTGTTGAATTCATCACTTGGAATTATCTAGTGCTACGAATGTTGGTCTTTGGGAAGTACTACTCCAATAGGTGAAGCATATGCTAACTTAACCAAATTTTGTTGAATTCGATACATTGTGTTCTTGTCGGTGATACGTCTCGCCGTTCAACGCATTGAGAAGTGACTGCAGCTGCGTCGCAACCGACCGAGGTCATGTACTGCGGGCAGCATTTGATCTCCTCGCCGCCGCTATGGATAGTGGCAACTTCTTTTTTTGCCCACTGCTTCATTATTTGATTAGTAGGCTAGTGACGATGAGTTCATGTTTTATTGAGTGATGGAAAGATGACACCAATGACTTAGCCGACGACGAAGAGAGCCCTATGATCCTCTGTTCAATTAGCTACGCAAGAGGAGCTGAATTCCCTTCCCAAACACGGAGAGTCAACAAGCATCGTCAAAGGGCTACGCTTCTTATGCTGCTATATAATGACTGTGTTTCTGACAACCCAATATATACAAGCTCCAATTCCATTTTGCTGACGTTTTAGAATGAAAGGATGTATCCATGCGCACTGTGTATGGTACAGTGTAAAGGAGTATAATGACTACTCCAAACTGATGCAAGATTCTACCATACTAACTGAATTTTTAGCCATTCAGAAATGCACTGCTACTATATGATGTCTTACATATAGAGCTGATGCGGACCACCGGATACTTCTCCACCCACTCCCTGATGCCACAAGATGCATGCCAACTGTCACCGCCGCCTGCTGGACGAGCTGTGGGAAGCCGCAGCGCGCAAACTGCTGCACAAAAAGACAACGGAAGGCGGTGGTGAGTCGGCTTGCGACAGACAATTGACTATAGAAAGGGCCGACGATGACGACACGATTAGGTGGCGGAGAGAGTAAGATGGGAACATGATAGAGCAACGGGCGATGTAAAATAGTTGTGCCGCTGGCATATGGTGTCGCGCAGGTGGGGTATACGTGACGGATGTGTCCGACACCCCAAGATGGCCCCAAAAGTTGGGGGCGGGCAAACGAGTTAATTAGAAAAATCACCACAATTCAGGCTAGGCTTTCAAAAAATCACTGGTCTAGTTTTTGCTTTCTTATGTCCACATGAAGAACGAGCCGTTAACGGCGCACTGTCTAAAATTGCAGAGTCAGACCTGACACTAGGACCCACCTGTCAGATTCGTGGATTAACTGAGTGTCATGGATGATTAGCGGCGAAGTGGTGGGTCTTTGAAAGCAATTGACTCTAAACCGTGGTTTTTTTACAAGTGACTCGGCAACGGTGCGAGTTCGTTGGCAGCACAAGCATGCTTTATTACACTTATTACTATCAGCTCAGAATGTCCAAACAGCTACAGCCTAAAACTAAAGAAAATAATCTAGAATACAAGATCAAAACCATGCCACAACTCCTAATCTAATTACTAAACGTGAATACGTGATACAGATATTACGAAATAGACTTCTACATTTTAGAACAGCTGCGCCTGAAACTGCTAGAATCCATCGTGTACTGGGCGTATGGGGTTTCATCTATAGTGTTCCAAGGTCGACCTGGAGTTTCAACTTCTCAAACTATATCCATGACAAGCGCAGATGCTCCACCCCCACCGTTGCAGACACCAGCGACCCCAATTTTGCCGCCCTTCTCCCTGAGAACCTGTTGAACAAAAAGTACTGCTTAATTTAATTTTACAAGATCTATTAGAGACGGTCACTAAAGACGCAGCGTCATTTGAAGAAGTGAGCAAAGGAAACGGGACACAGATACAAAGATAGTAAATGAAATCATGGAATGTTAACTTCCCCATATCATGCAAACCTCGACATGAAAATTGTATGGGTTGCAGATTTAACTCAATTCTGAAGATACCCAGATATAGAAGTAATAAACTTGGTTGACCACTTGCCATTTGTGATATTCTGCAGATAAGATGTTGATTCCACAAATAACGTGTTTAGAAGTTTTAGTTAATATTACTGCGTTTTATTTTCTTTTTTTTCTCACGAAAAAAGCTTTTACCAAAAAAATAGGATCCATGCTTAAAGAACAGACTAACACAGATGATCAGAACACAAAACGACAACTCAAGAAAGAACTTACACCAACAAGGGTGACCAAAATGCGAGCACCACTGCATCCAAGTGGGTGTCCTAGAGACACAGCTCCTCCATGTACATTAATCTTGTCCTGCAAACACAGATATTGCCAGCATGGGAAGTACTAATCTTGATTAATAATATATTGCTGGTTAATATACACAACAATAATCAAGATTTATTTTACGACAAGAGTATTAACTTAGGTGCAAAAATACTTTTGGTTGAACCGTGGCATCACTTACTGAAGGAATGCCGAGAAGCTTTTGATTTGCAAGTGCAACAGCCTGTATTGAAAAGTAAGAATATGTATCACTAAAATAATGTAAATAGTAAGTAGTCAAATAAACAACCAATACATACCGAAAATGCTTCATTAATTTCATAAAATCAACACGAGAAGGCTCTAAGCCAGCATTAGTGAGAGCCTTCGGTATAGCAAGTGCTGGGGTAGTGGTAAACAGTTCAGGAGCCTGCATAACAACATGACAATTGCGAATATCATTCCGGGATTACAAATTTGGTAGCAAATGAGCTTCATCAATTATAATTAAATATAAATATTCCAGGGGAGACAGATTCTTATGACCTTCCAGAACCTACATAATTATATGCACTTGCAGATAAGAGTTTAATCTAACCGAACTAAGAAATAAATATGTCCTGCAGCTTACTTGAGCAGCATCAGCAAATCCTTTGATCCTCGCGAGCACTTGCAATCCAAGTTCTTGAGCCTTCTTCCCACTCACCAATACTAATGCAGCAGCACCATCACTGTTCCACACAGAAGAAACATAAGCGTTCAGTGCAGAAGCATCACATTCAGTGGATAAACAAACACCAGGAAATTGGGGGCAGTACATTGGATAATGCTAGTCAATGGACAAAGGGAACAAATAATATTTTTTTTATGAGAAGGGTCAGGATCGGCTTATCTTCTTAAAAATGAATTATGAGTAAACATTCTTAAGCGTATAGCCTTCCTGTTCCCTGGTTAGACTCTATAGGCTTGTAGATAAACATTTCCAACCTATCAATGCGTGGATATGCTATATTGCATTTTCTTGAATATTTCAATATACATAAAGAATTTATCAAATTTCATTTAAAAATACACAATCAAGTTTTTACCATTTCTTGTATTCAAATAAGAATATAACAAGCAACTCATCTAAATTTAACAATTCTTGAACCCTTTTTATCTTTACTCCATGGAAAAAAAGAGAGCGTTGAATATGGCATTACAGAAGACGACAAGAAGAAAGGAAAACACATCTTTCGGAGTCTATATAGTGGTCCGAAAACCATATGCAACAGAAGTATTTCAAAAGGTTGTAAACAAAATAAAAGACAAGCAGGTACCTTATACTAGAAGCATTTCCAGCAGTAACAGTGCCACTATTCTCCTTGAAACTAGGTCGGAGCTTCTTCAGTTTCACCGGGTCAAACTACAAGACACACAATACCCATATTACACAGTAGCACTATCACGTAAAATAAATACAAAACTACATATTTTCCTTGTCACAAATAGCTATATGATGAAGATAAACTATCAGCATTTCTATCAACAACGTAGTATGTACTGCCTATTGATAGTTGTTTAGCCTAGTACATGGAAGCACCAAAATAGGATAAGAGAGACACAAGCTAGCTGCTCAAATGGTTGTCTTGTTGTTGAAAGAGATACAGCTACTGGTAACTAAAGGACATGGGGTGTAGCTTATTTGCGCCATCTTGGCTATTTGAAAGAATTTACCTTGTCTAGGCTCTCATCTTTGTCAACAAGTACTGGAGGTTTCCCTCTGCCAACAGGAACTTCAATCTGGATGATCAGGATAGAACATTAGGAAAATAACTTATGTAACAGTTATTAACTTTGTCAAAGAAGCAAAAAAATCACCGGAACAATCTCCCATGCAAAAGCACCACTGTCACGAGCAGCAATTCCACGCTCATTACTTTGAATAGCATATGCATCCTGCGTAAGAATATATAAATTTCAGATGTCATAAATAATAAATATGCAGATTATATTGTAGAAGAAGAACAGAATAGCGAATCTAAGAATTGTTTTGAAGACATCTCGACAGGTTTAATGCTGCTATATCAAATTCCTAGATGGCAAAAAGGGAAAAGGGTGTACTGTGTACCTAATGCTGAAGTGTCCCATGCATGATGGGATAGGGAATATCTAGGCACCACTTCCTCTACTATTTTTTAGCTAAGAGCTGATTCAAACCGACGACCTCCAGGACACGTCTTTGGAGGCTCCTTTGGTTTTTTTTTTTTTTTTTTGCAAGAGTTTCATATAGTCCTTCCCGTTCTGGTTTTGATCGGCTGCTTGGCCTTAGGATTAGTATATGGCATCTTCTTGACGCTTTAAAAGAATGTCATGCATTTTGATGGGTTTTGAGAAAACAATTAGTAAATAATTGGTGATGATTAAGGTGCAAAAGCATATTTTCTGCACTCAAGATTAAGCTATATGATAATCATGAATTAATATCTAAATCTTTCAAGCAAGCACTGAAGCGAAATCTGAAAATTACGATCAACTGCCCGAGAATTCCATGTGGAGCATCCCAACTACAAAATTCAAGCCTAATAAGGCCCATAGGTCCATATCATACATGATAATGTATAAGATGAAAAAAACAAGGTACAAAACAATCAACCTGTATGAAATGGTGATTATAAAAGTGATCAGTTCACTCCGGAAAGACTAATAGTATGTGCTCTTCTGTATTTATTGTAATATTCACCTCTAATTTTCTATACATACATCTAAGTACATGCTGTTTTGGTGCAAGAAAAGCATAAGAAATAAAACTACATCAGAAGGTTATTATTTTAATTTGCATTACATTACCTGGTCCCACAGGCGGAGCTTCATGGAGGCCAAAAGGGGCCATGGCCCCCCCAACTTAATTAAATTTTGCATATTAGTACTATATATTTACCACTTTTGACCATATAAAACACAAAATACTTAAATCTGGCCCCCTCAGCTCTTATCTTATCTGTTTTGGCCCCTCCTAATATGTTGGTCAAGCTCCGCCACTGCCTGGTCGTCCCTCGTCAGGGCATGATTGTCAGCACAAAGCTCAGCAAACACACCCATGGCACATTCACCGTATACATCCCAAAGTCCATCTTTTAGCATACCATCAACAAGGCTGTCGTGCCCGAAACGAGATCCTTTTCTGCATTTGATTACACAAGGAAGTTAGTTTCCTACCTAAACAACCATAAATTAACAATGAAGTTTAAATCCATTTAACCAAGAACGTAATGCATTTCACTAGCTATATCGTTCATTTACCTTAAAAAGGTGTATGGAGGAACCAATACGCAAGTACAGAAATATAGATTTACACCTCAATTCCCATACAAAAAAAATTAATCCATATTTTAGCATTTTATTCTTCCTGGGATGCCTACTTTATTCAGTAAACAGATTGTACTTCAGTTATGCACTCCACAAAGATACAACAAGAAAAACACTTTACTGACCTAGCTTCAGCAATGTATTTTGGAGCATTCGACATGCTTTCCATGCCACCTGCCACAACAATATCATTGATGCCCAGTTGAATTGACTGTGCAGCAAACATCGTCGCTGTAGAAAGAAAAGAAAAGGCAGGATAATGGTCAGGTTCACTTCTGTAAACTGAGTACACAGATTATACAAACACGGTCACATCACAAGATTCAGACCTTTCATTCCAGATTTTGTTGACTGTGGTGCAAACAACCGTATTGGGTATCCCTGCGCCTAAAGCTGCTTGTCTCGCAGGAGCTTGCCCCATGTTAGCACTCAAGACATTGCCAAAGTAGACCTCATGCACAGCGGATGGATCCACATTTGCTCTTCTCAGAGCCGCTGCTCACCCCAGTAATTATTTTAGTACACGTTACCAAATCCAAGGAAATATACCTCCAGTGCTCCATAGACAGAATATTAATCTCACCTTCGATTGCTATAGAGCCAAGTTTCGTAGCAGGCAAGGAAGACAAACCACCAAGGAAACTACCAATAGGGGTGCGTGCAACCCCAACAACACATACATCTGTCAGTAAGGAAGGATAGGTTACTGACTGAAGTATCTGCGAAAACATCTAGACAGGCTCCCCTGGCAAAGTTGTGATGGCTAGCTATACAGAGCACGTTTAAACTCTGAAGGCAGGACTAATAAATAAAAGAAGAGAAGCCAACCACTAGATGCCCGAATACTGCTTATTGATGCTCCCTTAGTTGCAAAATTTGACCCCAAAAAATGAACAATCTGTTATCTGACACCATGTCACACTGGTGGTGAATCAGTTGTTTTAGTTGTAACTTGTAAAATGTAATGCACCAACACCCAGGAAAAAGCCAAGCTGGTACATCCAACTATGCCGCTACTGACAAAAGATGGATAATATCATAACGAAGTTACTAAGCAAATCAACTGAGTTGACTCAAATCTATTACACAGGCAAGCCCACAACATAATTCAAATATGTCAAAATGACGATGAAACAAAAACACATAAAAATTCAAGTATAAGAATTAACCAAACGCTGCCTATTAACATGGAGATCAAGATTTTGCTGATCCGAGTCAAAGTCACAATCTTTTTGACAGAAGGTGTAAAAGTATATACAAAATAATTAAGTCTAATAAATTACTAACAGTGAGTAGCTCGTTGCAAAGTTATAGTACAAGCTCATATCATAACCTAGAGTACTCTCAGAACTTAGTACTGGTTCAGAGAAGAACGAGCCGCGATAAGGGACAGCAAGAAAATTGTACCTCTCGGTCCGATGACATCTGAACCCATGGCCGCTCCAACCTGCAACTTCATACAAGTAACCCAAACATCAAAAGGTGAACAACGGTAGGATTCAACTCGATTCCGCGGGTGAAAAGAAAGAGAGCGAGAGAGATCATGCCTGAGTTGGGCCTAACGGCGGCGGAGTGCAAGATGCGTGGGAGGGGTCTGGGGAAGAAGTCAAGAACTCGATCACGGGGATGGAGCGAAACGGACAAGATGACGAAGTGGCGGGGAGGTGGACTGCACTGCCCGCTTACGTTCCGCTATTATTGTAGTCGGTTGGGGATTTTTCTGGAATCATCTCACTCTTTCATTCAGACTAGGCAAAGTATATACAAGGTCCATGTTTACACCTTTAACCCTCTATGTTCCTATCTTTACAACTAAGGACTACCACCAACACTCCCCCTCAAGATGGGGCAAAGATGTCAATAAGCCCCATCTTGTTACAAACATCTTCGAATGATACAACACTAACACCTTTAGTCAAAATATCTGCTAGTTGGTCTCTAGATTTTACATAAGACACGCGAAGTGTTCCCCCATCCAACTTTTCTTTTATGAAGTGCCTATCAATTTCAATGTGTTTCGTTCTATCATGCTGCACGGGATTATGTATAATGCTGATGCTGGCCTGGTTATCACAATATAGTCGAAGAGGTCCTTTATCAAACAGCCCAAGTTCCACCAGCAATATTTTCACCCACAACAACTCGCATAAACCAGACGCCATGGATCTGAACTCTGCCTCCGCAGTCGATCTTGATACAACACTCTGTTTTTTGCTTCTCCAACTGACCAGATTTCTACCAACAAACACACAATAACCTGAGGTTGATTTTCTGTCATCTAGGCATCCCGCCCAGTCAGCATCCGTGTACCCCTCGACTCTCAAATGCCCATGAGAAGAGAACAGGATACCTTTCCCAGGACAGCCTTTTAAGTAACGTAGGATCCTATTTACCAAATCCATGTGACCTGACCGTGGATCATGCATGTACCGACTAACTATGCTGACTGCATAGGCTATGTCTGGTCTAGTGTGTGATAAATATATTAGGCGACCAACCAATCTTTGATATTGATGCTTGTCTATAGGCTCACCACTTTCAGCCATTACTCGGTGGTTTTGCTCAATTGGTGTGGCTGCTGGTTTGCAGTTCAACATTCCCACTTCAGTAAGCAAATCTAATACATATTTCCGTTGAGAAAGATATATACCTTGTGGTGCATAGGCAACCTCAATGCCAAGGAAGTAGTGGAGGTGACCCAGATCTTTCACTTCAAAGGCTTTCGCTAATGCTTTCTTCAACCAGGCTATTTCCACCACATCATCGCCTGTAATCACAATATCATCCACATACACTGCAAGGATAGTGACCTTTCCTAGATTATGCTTAAAAAACAAAGTATGATCAGCATTACTCTGTTTGTAACCCATAGAGCATACTTCATTTCTGAATCTCCCAAACCATGCTCTAGGTGATTGTTTCAATCCATACAATGATTTTTTCAACTTACATACCTTGCCAATAGTTTGTTGGGTACGAAATCCAGGAGGAATCTCCATGTACACTTCTTCCTGTAAATCACCATGTAAGAAAGCATTTTTAACATCCATCTGAAAGAGTTTCCATCTTTTATTTGCAGCTACTGAAATTAGAGTTCTTATTGTATTCATTTTTGCCACTGGAGCAAATGTCTCATCATAGTCCACACCATAGGTTTGACTAAATCCCTTTGCCACCAATCTGGCTTTATATCTCTCCACTTTTCCCTCTGAATTTTGTTTCACGGTGAATACCCATTTACAACCAACGGCCTTTTTATTAGGAGGAAGAGTAGTAAGTACCCAAGTATTGTTCTTGTCAAGTGCTTCCATCTCCTCTATCATAGCTTTCTTCCATTCTGGGTATTGTTTCGCCTCTTGCCAATCACGTGGTATAGGAAGAGTGAAATTCAGTGCAGCTATGAATGACTTATATCGAGAACCCAATGACACATACGAGACATAATTAGAAATATCATATTGAGAAAGATTTGATGGTAATTTCCCTGCAGTGGAACGTGGCTGCTTTCTGTGAGCGATAGGAATATCTAAATCACCCAATAGTAAGGGAAGTGTACCATCATTTTGAGGAGATGACTCGTGCAAATCTGATTGTATCACACTTGGCAAGGTTCCTTGTGCTTGTACTGCAGGAGTTTCTTGAGCTTCATGATCACACCTAGTTGTAGTTGGGATAACTTCCTTCTCAGAACGATGTCTCCTACTATACACTCGAACTTCTTGTTCTTCATTTGGTTTTGGCCACTTAACAGCTTCATTTGATTCATCTTGTTGCTGACCCTGCACCTCTTCTTGCCTTGCATCAAACACACCCGCATCATCCTGAGCATCTTCTCCGGGAATAACTCCAACTATCATCTTCTGTGATGTTTCAGCATTACCTTCTTTGTTGTCATCTCCCCCTGTCCCACAATCTTCATCTCCATTTGGGCTATCATCAGTAAACAAATCAGGAAACACGTCATTTAAGTCAGTAGGTTCTCCATAAAAAGGTACATTTTCCCTGAAGGTAACATCCATACTCACAAACATTCTCCTCTCCGAAGGACACCAGCATTTGTAGCCCTTCTGCTTACCAGAATACCCAACAAACACACATTTCACTGCTCTTGGATCTAATTTCCCAACAGATGGCCTGTGGTCTCTTACAAAGCATACACACCCAAATACTCTTGGAGGAACCACATATGTAGTTTCACCAGTTAGACACTCAATCGGTGTCTTGTTATTGATCACCCGAGATGGCATTCTATTCATCAAATAAGCCGCTGTCATCACAGCTTCAGCCCATAAATATTTAGGAACATTCATAGCTAACATGATACACCGGGTGATTTCTAAGAGATGTCTGTTCTTCCTTTCAGCCAACCCATTCTGCTGGGAAGTACCTGGGCAACTAGTTTGATGGATAATTCCAAAGCTTGACAAGTACTCATCAAATTGTTTATTTACATATTCTGTACCATTGTCAGTTCGAAATATTTTCACCTTTGCATCATATTGATTTCTGATTAAGTTGTGGAAATCCTTAAAGCATTCAAACACGTCACTTTTGTTTTTTAGTACATACACCCAAGTAGTCCTAGTGCAACAGTCAATAAATGTAACAAAAGATTTGTATCCATAAAGTGACCACACCCCACTAGGACCCCACACATCTGAGTGGATAGTTTGAAATGGCACCATACTTCTGTGATCAGATGAAGTATATATACTACGGGTCAGCTTCCCATACTGACATGCATCACATACTAGACTTTCTTTGCAAATTTTACTATAGAGGTGAGGATACAACTGACCCAGGGTGTTAAAGGCCAAGTGTCCCAGCCGGCGATGATGAAGAAGGAATTCCTGCAATGGTGACTGAGAAAGAACAGTAGAAGCCACAGGTGTTGTATCATCATCCAAGTAGTACAGGCCATCTCGCATAATTCCTGTCCCAAGGACTTTCCACGTCCCAAGTTCCAGAAACACACACCATGTTGGGTAAAAGATAGCAGCACAATTGAGCTCTTTTGTGATACAGCTGATGGACAGTAGATTTATTGGAAATGATGGAACATGCAAAACAGAGGATAAAGACATATCATGTCCACACACAACTGTCCCTGTCCCTATGATAGCTTGAGTAGATCCATCTGCCAACTGTACACCCTGTCCCTTCACATTAGAAGCATACTTTGAGAATTCCTTGTGAGACCCCACCATATGTCTCGATGCTCCAGAGTCAATTAGCCACGGTGCACGAGTATGATTGTCCTCATAATTGGCCAGATAAGAAGTATTACTGCAAGGACCAGATATCTTAGTGGTTGACTTATCACAGGTGCTTACTTCTCTAAATTTGCACCACTTCTCCCATTCATCAACAGTCATTTGGACCTTCACAGTATGTGATGCTTCCGTACTAACTGCACAAGCATTTTTCCTTTCCTTTTGCCTTCTCTGTAAATCCCAGCAGAAAGCTTTTAAATGACCACGTCTTCCGCAATGGTCGCAATACCACACACTGTATCTTCTAGGAGATGGAACCGCTCCCTTCGACATTTTCACAAACACTGAAGATGCACACACACAACACTCGTTCAAGCTGGATAGACGAACCACAAGTAATGTCCCAAACTAACTACGGCAGCCACAAATCGACAGTCAATTTCCTCTTTGCTGCAGCACACCAGCTCGGCTGCAGTTCCTCCCGACGAATCTCCCCCACGCCAGGAGCTCCACCAACTGGTGCTTCACCAGCACCACAACCAGCAAGACCACCGGTCCTCTCGTCGCCGGCCGCCGCCTCCACACCAACAATTTCTGCAGCTAGCCGGTTACCTCTGCCTCCCTCCTACTACTACTACCAGCCAGCACAAGCCTCAGCTCATGCACATGCGCCGCTGGCCACCGATTCAACGCCGGCAGCCTCCCACCGTCGCCTCCAGCTCTGATACCATGTAGTCGGTTGGCGATTTTTCTGGAATCATCTCACTTTTTCATTCAGACTAGGCAAAGTATATACAAGGTCCATGTTTACACCTTTAACCCTCTATGTTCCTATCTTTACAACTAAGGACTACCACCAACAATTATATAGGGGACGGACAAGATGGTTGGGAGTCCGGATCTCATCTGCAGTCGACATCGTTGTAGTTGGGAAGAAGAGGGTTCATTTGGTAGGTGTCATTGTGTTTGTCGAGTTTTCCTGTGATCTGCCTCCGTGGCCGCCGCTGTCTTCGGAGAGGCTGAAGTGCCCGTCGGCCGGCGACGGCGGCAATGGACTGCTACGGTGCCTCTCTCGCTGCTGCAGGATTTATCTATATCTATACTATTATTACTATTAAAAGAGCAAACTTCGCCGGATATATTAAATCGTACACGTCAAATAACACATCAACCATCCAGATCGCTCCAACAATGTTGAGCTGCTCAACACAAACCAGTCCGAAACGTTTTTTTGTTTTTTTTCTTATGTTTTCGTGGTGCCTGCACGACCAGCCCGACGCACCGTTCCGCCGCCGGCCACCCTCCATCCCCGCCCGACGTGCCCGAACGGCGTTGCCCGACGACCACGCAAGACACGCCGCTGGCCGGACTCCATCCCCGCCTGTCCATCTCCCTCCCTGATCTGTCCCGACGCCTGACCCACGGGAAGAAGGGCACCGACGCGGCAGGGAACGACACCGGCCGTCATCAAACGCACCCCGGCCGTCATCGCACGCACCCCGGCCGGCAAAACAGGTTCTCCACCACACGCGCGATTCCACCCTCCTCTTCTCGATCCATATCATAATTTGCCGTTTCATATCCGCCTCACAGTTCCAACTTCCAACGCCAGAGGCAGCAGCTCCTCCCGTCTCCTCCTTCGCCGTCGTGCTCCGCGAGGCTGCCGCTGGGGCGCCTAATCCGTGTGCACGGAGGTTGCTCTTTCGATCTGCGCCTCCGATCTATCTCTCCACGTGGCAACGCCGCCTCCAATGACGCCTGACGTGCGCCCCTGCAGTCCTTCTGCATCGTAAAAGAAGATATTTGCCCGTACGCTCTCACTGTCTCGCTCGGCTTGATGGTGATGGATGGCCGGCCGGACAGCGATGGCTGTTGGCCGACCTCAAGAGACTTCTCCTAGAGATCATGATCCCTGTCGGTGTGGACACCAACTGACCACTTTAATGATCCCCGTTCCTGGTTATTGGCTACCCTCAAGAGCCTTCGCCGTTCCTTGTGGCCGCCGCCGGGTGGGGCCCGCCCAAGGCCGAACCGACCTAGGTAGGTGGGGCCCACCCGGGCCTAACGCCACCGCCGCCCGTGGGGCCCGCCCTAGCGCCGGGGTGGGGGAGTCCCTCCCAACTTGGACTCGGCCTCCCCCCACTGCCTTGTGGGGTGCGGCTGCCTTGTGGGCCCATGGGCCCACTTGGCAGCCTCCTTTTATTGGGCTCCAAATAAAATCATTTATTTATATTTTCCAATATAAATAATTAATTGTTTTGTCAAATTAATTCCTAAATGAATATTTCCTTTACAGAAAATTACCGGAATTAATTACTTATCATATAACTCATATTTATATGAACCGGGATACCTAGTATCCGCTGACAAAACTATCAGAACAATATTTCCTTCTTTATAAACACTCGGAACAAATCCGCTGATGATAGAAACCATTCCTATCATCCCGGGACATTAGATGTCCGCCTTCTCTCTAACTTATAATTCACTGGAACAAGTCCCGGTGACATCGGAGCTACTCCGACACAATCTCATCACCACTAAGACTACAACTTTATTCTCTCAATAAAAGATTGACCTACAGCTAAGTGTGTGACCCGATAGGTTCAGTAAACACAAAGTCATGTTCGGGAACTTACCGAACAATAACCAGAAGTGGGTTAGGCATTCGTACTGGTGTTTATGAGTGAACGACAGAACTTGTGTGTTACTCATTACGCTTTATCCAGTTACGTACACGATACCAATGATATCTCGAGATTGAGACAATGTGCTTAGTGTGATCAAACCATTCGATCATAACACATATAATTCTCGTACCAATATCATTCTCTTTTCTCATTCCGTATATATGTTGTCCCGTGAGTAATCATGCTGTGTCTGGCCAGACGATTGGGTGACAACATTAAGACTGAGATGGCCTAGAGGATGTATCTCTCCATCGCCTGGAGGAGTAAGTGGTAGTCTTGAACAATCTCTGTTCCAGTACATTATTCTAGTTCAAGCCCAAAGACACCTATCATGGTCCCATGTTACTGCAAAACGGTTGGTGACAATCAAAACTTGAGTGTCGAATAAGCGGTCACAAGATATTCTCATAGCATAGGAATATAGCTAACGATAACTAAATATATGATCATTGCTATCTTCATCGTTGACGATTAGTCTCATAGTAAGATCATACGGTGGGTCGGTTCAGTACTATTATCATTCTGATAATATACTCCTATAGTTGTATGACTTATACAAAGTCCATGATCAGGAAAACATGATCATCAAACAACAAGATAGGCTAGTCTTAGAGACAAGACCGGAAACGATTTTACCGTTCATATCTCTACACGTGTATTGGAGGTTTTCCTCTTGCATACGTTGTATTTGCTATTCAAGTACCAAATACAGTTATAGTATAAAGATATAAACATTAATAATAAACTTGGAGATAAATAATAACTAAATTATTATTGTCTCTAGGGCATATCTCCAACACGTCGCCGGTGCTCTGGCTCGTCGAGTCCATCTGAGCACGAGCTGGGACTCACCGTCGCCCCCACACTTGGCTGGTCACGGGCGCTCCGGCTCATCCTGCTACCGGCCGTCGACAAGCGACACGAGCACCTTGATGTAGCCGCAGACCACAGATCCAACTTGCGGCCGTCGCCGAGCTCCGCTCACTCTCGTACCTCACGGACCATCTGGCACCAGTCCGATGGCCCGGAAGGGACGGAGGTCGAGTCACCGTCGGCGCAGCGCGCGTACGAGGCGTGCCCGGCCAAGTACTTCAACCCCGCGCCCGCGGTTGTGGTACCTCGTCCCCGCGCCCAAGGGGTACAGCCTGTCGGCGTTGCACATGAAAGAGCAGGCGAGGTTGAGCTCGATCTTGAGGATGTAGGTGACGGCGTCAGCGAAATCGACCGCCACGGGATATAACTCCGGCACCAGCGGCAGGGCTCTCAGCCGCGACGGCGCCAGGAGGAGGCTGGGGCAGTTGGGGAGAGAGGTAGGGGAGGTGGAGGCAGAGGCGTGGCGTGGTGGCCAGCCATGGGAGATAGATGCGTGAGAGAGATGAAGTTTGATAGAGTTCTTTGACTGACATGCGGGACCAAGCAGAAATATATGTCCGCATGCATGTCCGACACCCGGAGAGGGCCTCCAAATTTGGAGGCCTTTTCGGGGTGCCGGACATATTTTTGCTTCAAGTCAACCTTTGTAGTGTCCCGGTGGTGATGATTTTTGTGGTCCGGACCCCAAATAGGCTTTGGAGGGCCATTTGGAGACCCGGTGAAGATGCTCTTAGTCACTAGTCCTCGCCATTCCCTGCCCACGACAATGATGTACCGCCCCGGCAGGAAGAAGGGGAAATCGAAGGATGAATCGTGGGGAATGAAATTTACAGCACCGGGGTTACCCATAATTACCGAACAAAACTAGAGAAATCCACAAAGCAACAAAAACTACTTGCTCTGTTAGGAACTGCCTGAAAACTTCAGATACAAGCCAGACAGCCACAAGCACACACTCACACGTGCAACAGCTCCCTACACCGTGGTCATCTTCTCATCTACTCCCTGCAACTGCAAGAGCTGCTATCATTTGGCGTCGGCTTCGGTCCACTTGACGGTCACGAACAGCTCCCCGGACTCGACGTCACGCAACCGCAGCCGGGAGTCCAGCACGATCTCCCCGTCGGTGTACGTCACGAAGCTGTCGGAGAGCAGACAGTTGTCGGCGCTGGGGGGCACCTTCCGGAGCTTGGTCTCCTCCGTCGTGAGCTTGAGCGCGCGCCGCAGCTTCGTCGCCGCTGCCACGGGCTGCAGGTCGAGGAAGGCGTTGCCCATCTTGTCGTCGGACTTGAACCGGTCCCTGTCGAACACCTCCTGGCAAGAGTAAAGGATCAGGCAGTGATCTTCAGTTGATCAGTCCAAAGAAGGTGTGCATTGATGGGTATCAAAAGTAACAATCTAGTTACGTATGTAAATTTTTTCTCAGGGGTTCCTGACAAGACTGGAATCTGCATTCTGCACTACTCGAAAATGATGAGAAAAGCTACCTTCTCAACAAGGACCGAACTAATGCAGAGTAGCAGATGATGATTAAAACTAAGGATGAGCAGTCGATCAACTTTCTCCTGCGTGCAGAAATTCTGGAGGTGTGTAGCCAACCTTTTTCGTACAGTATCAAGACAACAAGGCCTTCAGTGTAGCCTGGGAGGCACGTTATCAAGATAACGAGGGATTACTTGCAATTGCATGACATATGCATAAGGGCAGATAATACTGCATTCACCTCCAGGTGCTCCCAATTGGTTGGAATCATTACACTGGGACAGGAATGCACTAGCTGTGCGATAGGTCTGGACAAGATTGCGTAGTTTATTTTTTTGCACAACTTAAATTTTGTGACATTTGAGCAAAACACATGTAGTTCAATCAATTTAACTGTAAAAATTACAACCGCAAATAACAAATCGTCATAGCTCAAAACTAGGGTCAAAAGTCAAAACATATGTCCATGAAGTCTCACTTATGAGTGGAGCAGGGCGGAATTAAATTTAGGCCACATGCTATCTATTCTTTGACTGGAGCTCCAGTTTCCTTAAGCCCAAACTGGATGAACTTATGGGACTAGATAAATTATGTGTCTGGTCGTGGATTAGTTGTTAATAAGCACTCAGCACTGCTCTGTTCACACTTCATGTTAGACATGTCTTATACAAGCAATATATAGTAGACTCAGTGTCCTCATGAAGATACTACCCACGAAAGAGAAAGACTTCTTTTCGAAAAGGGGAAAAAGGCCCGGTCTCTACATCAATCAATACATAGGACCTATATTTATTTCACGAAAGAGAAAGACTTGCTAACAGACAATAAAATGCATACAATCATTAATTGTTTCCAAAAACATTCACAAAAGCGTGAGGCTCGGAGATGAAGCATATTTCAGGGAAGCTGATGGCATGTAAAACGCAGTCATATTAAACAGTCAGGTTCTTTAATCAAAAAAGAAGCAGGTTGGGCGAGGAAAACATGGTAACTTACAAATTTAATGATCCCTACAGGTTCCTTGATGGAGAAGACCATCTCTTCGTTCCAAACTGGATTGAGACAACTGTTGATGACTTTTGTCTTTGCATTCTGTGCGATCCAAAATAACAAATGACGCAAGGTGTTAAATGTGACAGAAGGAACTTCTCCACCCATAAATAGATGCACACTTGCTTGGCAGATTTCACGCGTACAAAATAAAATTACTAGTCAAAGTGAGGCTTTTATTTAACATATAACACTATCTGAGTGTATGATCTAGAGATGTCAGTTTTCATAACCAGCAGGCAGCAGCAGTACACACTCCATAGATAAAGTCATTCAAGTACACCAATGCAAGTGAGAATGTTTCTTGTTCCCTGACATCATTGAGTATACAATGACAGAAGTAATGTGTTTTCTCATTATAATACCACGCTCTTTCTGTAGAACTCTGCCGAAAATTTGAAATGTGTTGTCGTCGTCGTCGCTTTCCTTCTTGGAGGTGTTGTTTGGTACGCGGTGTTTCAGAGCGTTAGGTTTGTGGTGGGATTACTCCGGAGAGTACGCAGCGGTTGCGAGTCCTTTCGTTTCGTTGACCCGCTAATGTCGCCTTTGTTTTCTCTTTTTTCTTCTCGCTTTTCTTTTGGGCTTGGTTGTGCTGTTGGCCCCAGCAATAAACTCAAAGTTGTGTGGTGTGGTTGCTATATTTATATAGCGGGGCGAAAGCCTATTTCTTCAAAATTTGAAATGTGTAACTCTGGTCAAAACAACGATTATACTTGGTAAGAAAAAAGGAGACCCAAGTTGAAGTCAAATTGCTTTGGAGGTGAAGGAATAAACAACTGATCATCCATAAAGGGTGAAGAAAATTCGCTCCAAGGAAGGATTAGACAACCCAATGGTGCTCCCACCGGCCACGCACAAAGACAAAGAAACATGCGCGTGAGTGTCATCATCACATGATTAACAAGTCCGGGAGTGGATTTGGCAGCCAAGTTTGAAAATAAAAAGTTGAATGGGCTGGTAAAAAAGAAGGCATTATTCGTCCTTATCTTTTTGACAAAATGTTCAGGCAGGCGATTTCTGTTTAAAAATGGGAAGCCCTTTTGTCTATCCCTTCGAAGGAAGTTTACTTGCCACTGAAGGGATGTATGATATTTGTTCATTTTGCAACTGAATAACTCAAGGTGCATGTACCAGAAATTGCTTAGCACAACAGGTGCACGGTTAAGAGAATACCTGACTAGAGACCAAAGTAATGTTCAAAGTATATGACCAAACCACGTGCTAGGACTCGCATCGACCGTAAGATTCTCAGTCGTGAAAGAGGCTGCCGAATCAAGCAAAACAGCAACTAGCCACTGGAACCCAAGTAGTAGTAGAACAGGAACTCATCGAGTATGTAGGAGTGGATGTGTGCAGGCGTGGGAATAATTAGAGCGAGTGACTGACCTTGTCGTCGATGCGGACGACGACGTAGGGATCGCTGGAGGTGAAGTCCCTGATGGCGAGGTTCGTCCCGTGCGCCACCAGCACCTTGAGCACGCCGAGGCCGAGCCTCCCCTGCGCCTCGCCCTCCATCTCCCGGAGGTCGGTCCTTTCGGATCCCTCGCTGCGCCTCGTCCCTGGACGGAAGAAATTGGTTAGCTTCATCGCCCGTGTACAGCAATCGTGAGCACCGGGGAGAGAGAAGGACGGAGAGCTCTTACCTTTGTCGGAGACTCTGCTCGCTCTCTGTCTTTGTCCCTGCTTGTTCTTGGAGGAGTGGTGAGGGCGACGATGATGATGCTACTGTGTTTGTGGGGGAGGGGATTTAAGGCTAGCTGGCGGTGGAGCCCGCGCGCGCGGAATGGACTCGGTCGGTCTCCTGTCCGTTTCACGTACGTGGCGGGCTCGCTCCTCCTGCGCGGGCTTGTGTGCCTCGGCCCAGCCGGGTCAAATCCGCGGGGCTCTCTCCTTAATCCCTGGCTACCTGGGCACCGCGGTGTTTGCTAAGTGACTTTATAGAGAACATTTTTTGGTCGCTCCTCGGTCGCCTGATGGGCTATTTACCATATTCACAAAATCACATTATATGGACTATACTGTAAGGCCATACATGCAGCTTGCTATCACGATACTGATGAGTTTAACGAGTAGCTCGTGAAACTCTTAAGGTCAACCGTTTAACTCGTTAGTGTGAGTCGACCTCAAACGAGTCAAGAAACAGAGCACTCATTTAGCTCGTTGACTTTCGAGCTGTATGTCCAACACTACTGCTAAATATCACGAAGCTTAAGCATAACGGGACTCTCTCTTCTTCTTCTTCTTCTTCTTTTGGCCTTGAGCAGATTTTTAAACCTCTCAAAGAAAACATATTTAGTTTTCATTTTGAGAACACACATTCTCAAATACATACTCTTAACAAGAGCTCATGTACATGGAAGATTCTTATGTTTTCAAACCCGGTCGATACTTTTTTACCACATCAATGACATGACACACAAAAAATGATTATTTACCTACGCGGTTTCATTTCATAGCTAGTAGGATCAATACTAAAACTTTATACAAACACCCAAAACCTCTTTTGAACCCCGAGCTACATGTTGCTCATTTTTTAAAAACTCAAAATCGACATTTTTAAGTTTCCAAAAATCGTGAAAAAATCCGGATGTAGATAATGTGCAGATCTACAATCACACAAAGATTCCAATCCAAATTTGAATTATTCTGGGCTAGATCTAAAAGAAAAATTTCTGGATCTAAATACCCGGATTCAAAATTTTGAAATCTGTCAAAATTTGTCTTTTTTTTTGTACATCCCAAAATATAACGAATTTGAAGTAAAAAAATTCACGCTTTTTGTGTGTCTCGAGACTATCTACACCTGTGATTATTTGCGTGACTTTTGAAAACTTAAATATGAATTTTGATTTTTTTTCAAAATAACAAGCTCCATGTAGATCGGGAGCCAAAAAGTCCACTCTCATACAAACACATGTTAATATAACCAAATCATTCCTGCCAACGTACATATGCATATTGACATATGATAACCAAAACATGTTGGCGTAATTCTCATACGTACACATCATTGGATGACAGGTGCTGATGGCCCGTCGTATATGCAGTACCCACGAATATGATCATGGCCTCTGGAAAGCAGGTACTCGGAATGCTTCGACGACGGTTTTTGGCGACGTGGATGCCTACATGGCATGATTTCAACGATGAAGCAGCTAACAGGGACGACATGGTGTACCACCATTTTCTAGAGATAGGCCTTGCCAAAGATATCAAGTAGTGCGAGGAATCTACGGCGGTGGCCACAACACGGGATCGAGCGAAGAACTCAAATGTGCCAACGGGTGGCATTCGGTTCACGAGGTCGGTGTGGAGATTTAAGACATATAAGTGGAAACTTAGTTTCCTTTTGAGTAATTTGAGTCAATTAAGGAATTTCGTATTAAACTCAAAGGCTTCAAATTTGGCAGAAATGGGAGGGGCATATATGGCGGCGGTCATGACTGTAACTCGTGTCTTGTGTTTCATTTTTCTGAGGGAATCCTGTGCTCTGTTGTGCACGCGGAGGGAGACGAGCAAGGCCTGGCTCGGCTCGTGTGGGCTTGCAGCTGGGCTGCTTGGCTGAGCCGAGCCCCGAGAGGTAAACAGAAGGGAATGGAAAAAAACAAATTGAGTGGGTTGCTGGGAAAACCAATCCGTCGCTCGTTGCCACGGAAAGGCGCCCCGACGCGCACCCCAGTTTTTTTTTTTTTTGATGCACAGCAAGCGTACGGGAAAGGTCAACTGGGCCGACCCACGAGTTCAGGTTTGAATAGTTTTCTGTTTTACTGGTTTTTTCTGCTTTTTGGTCCGTTTTTATTTGTTTTCGATAGTTTTTTCTTCTCGTTTTTTAGTATTTTTTAAATTCATGGATATTTCAAATTTATAAAAGGTGATTCATTTTTAAAAAATCATTTTGAAAACAGTTATTTTTTAAAATATGTTCATTTTTTAAATGGTTCATATGTCGAAATTGGTTCATTTTTTGAAAATTGCTCACATTTGAAAATGATTCAGATCCAAAAAATGTTTATTTTTTAACATGGTTCATACTCGAATTTTTTTCATGTTTTAATGGTTCAAGTTTCAAAAATGTTAATTTTTTGAAAATTGTTCAGATTTAGAAGAAATTTATTTTAAAAATGGTTCACATTCAAAAAAATTAATGGTTCATTTTTTATAACGGTTCATATTTGAAAAATTGTTGTTATTTAAAAATGGTTCAGATCTAACAATGTTCATTTTTCGAAATGGTTCATATTTTGAAATATGTTTATTTTTAAAATGGTTCAAATTCGTAAAATGTTCATTTTCGAAATGGTTTACATTTTGATTTTTTTAAATGGTTTAGATTTTAAAAATGTTCGTTTCGAAAATGGTTCAGATTTTTAAAATGTTTCATATTAAAAAATATTTATTTTTCAATTTCATGAAATATTTTCATATTTTTAGACATTCGGAAGTCAAAAAGATAGGCGGTGGTGTCCGAAATAGTGAAGACGAAGGATGTACAAGTCAGTAAATGGGCCAAGCCAGGAACGTGCGTCTCTAAGGCAGGAGGTACGCGTCTGCGCGCCCAAACGAATCTAGGAGCGTTCTGTAGGAGCTACCTGGGTTGCTAGCTCAGGTGGACTTGAAAAGCTCCTATTCAATACTCTTAGCACTGGTTATGGCGGTTTCGCGTACCCCGCGCAACGAGCGTTCTTGGACTTAGCCCATCATTTAATTTACTGGTTCTTGCTTCTAGTGAGAGAGTGTATATGTAAAGTCTGGAGTGTACTATTAAAAAATGACATAAACTTTAAATTATTTACAAATTCAAAAAATATTCATGGAATTATAAATGGTTCAGGCACTAAATGTTCATAAATTTGAAAAAAGTTCACGAAACAATATTCATGATTTTTAAAATGATTCACGAAAACATCATGAATTTGAAAATAGTTCATTCAACAATGATCATGAATTTGAAAATGGCTCATGAAATAATATTCATGAATTTGAAAACGTTCACAAAAAATATTCATGATTTTGAAAATGGTTCACGATTTTTTTTCATTAATTTTAAATTGTTTCACGAAAAAATGTTGAATTTGAATATGGTTAATGGAAAAAAGATGAATTGAAAATGGTTTACAATTTTTTCATGAACTCAAAAATGGTTAATTTAAAAATAGTTCATATAAAATGCTTCCGAATTTGAAAAAAATATGAATTTTAAAATATTGGGAAGGAAAAAATAGAAAAGCACATAATAAACGGAAGAAAAACTTGAGAACCAGAAATATCAATAAAACTGGACTATACACACGTTGAACCACAAACAAGAACGACCCAGAAAAAACACACTTGAACATAAACTTCACAAAACCGAACAGAGAAAATGCATGATGCACCGGGGGAAGGGGTGTGTTTCAGGACAACCCGTGCTACGAGTGTAGAATAGGAGTGCACGTGACTTGGCTCAAGAGAAGTAGAAGGATAGAAGGAAAACAATTCCAGGCCTAAGGCATCAACCACAGATTTCTAGACTTCTTATTATATCATTTTCCGGTTATAAATTAGAAAAATCGTTGATTGTGTAATTGCCAAAAAAACAATGAAAAATAACTTACATTGGGATTAGGAGAAATAGTTTTGTCCCAGATTTATTTTCTTGAATCAGTTGGTTTATAAAAATTACATATAGGCCATTATAAATTGTTTTTAGGTTTACTAAATCCTACACGTTAGTAATGATCCAAATAAAGGTTCATGAACCTTAAGATTCAAATAAATCTAAATAATTTTTTCCACACATGTTTCTTATCTTTGAAAATTTATTTTCTCTCTTTTGGACATAGAAACAAGAGTTGGAAAATATATTCACAAAGTTACACAACTCACATAAATACTATACAACCAGATGAGACACAATAAAGTATTAATGCTACATATTTGGGAAAGTTGTATTATTTCATCTCTTAAAATAAAAACATGGTTCAACAATTTTTTTAAATAAAACACAAACAAGTTTGATCTATAAAAGTATCCCAGCCAAGTATATAATTCAGATGGTCATATTAATACACTTTTGTATATTTTTGTGAGCATGGCTGAGAAAATATTAAACAATACCGAAAAGTTCCAGTTTTTTCGAAAACGGAACTGGATAAATGCAATTCAACAACTTATTCAATGCTTCAACATTCAAAATCTACTACCTCCGATTATACAAAAAAAAGTGTCGTGGGCTGTAGTAGAAAGTGGTACGTGGGCAGTTGATTCCCTACGACATTTATATAGGATCGGAGGGAGTAGAACATTTGGGATGCTAGATGTACGTAGATATTGGTTTGTAACTTAGGCATGTAAATGTTCATCAACTAATACGTGCGCTATGAGCCTCGGTGAAAATGAAGAAATACGTATTAAAACATAACCATGGCTTTTCCTTCTTATTTCATGAAACTTAGTAAATCATCTTATTTTATGAAAAAATGCTTTGGCAAATTTTGTGCCCCGCTGTTTTGGTAGTGTACGTATGAGGACATGACTTTGATTCTCACTTCGAGCCTTCAATGAAACTTCTTGCGCATGATGACACAGAGGCGATGGTGCACGGTACGAACACTAGTACGAGCTCTTTAAAACTTTTGTGAACGCCATGATCTCCTCGTTTTGCTTGCTTCCTTCTCCATCCAAATATATTTCACATATGTATCCATACTCACCATAAATGCACAAGTTTCTTCAGGGCAACATAAAAAAAAGGATATTTTGCAATTATTAGTGATTAGCCACAATTTAGATGAATAGTCACAATTTAGTGATTAGCAACATAACCCCTTGCTCTCTCTCCCTAAACCCCCTCTTCACATTGTAATCTTTGCAACACGTTGGTTTTAATAAAGTTGTTCAGGTTGGCCTTTTTGGCCCGCCGTAGTGCCGGTCAAAAAAAATATTCTTTGAATTATCGAGTTTTAAATATGGACAAAAAAGAGTAGAAATTCGACTTATCAGCATCCTCAAGATAAAACCTTGAACAATATCGAGCCAGAAACAACATTTAAAATGAGTCTGTTCCTCGGGACTGTCATGGATAAAAATTTGTACGATACGAGCATGCCTGCTGGTACCGCTCGCTGTCGTTTGTTTCTGGCTAGTTCGTATTGACTGACTCCTCTCACTAGTAGAAAAGTGGCCTTAGAGGCGGACCTTTAGTTGCGGCTCGTTTCCGAACCGCGACTAGAGGTCTCGCGGCTCCGACAGATCCAACGGCTAGGACAGGTGGCGGTTTGTGCTGGAGCTTTGGTCGCGGTTGGAGCCACCAACCGCGACTAAAGGTCCTCCACCTGCGGCCGGAGCCGCGCGGGGCACGCGCGAGGACCTTTAGTCGCGGTTGGTGGCTCCAACCGCGACTAAAGGTCCCGCACAAAAAGGCCGCCTGTCCTAGCGAGGACCTTTAGTCGCGGTTGGAGCCACCAACCGCGATCAAAGGTCAGTCGCCTTCATCTTCCACCCCGAGCCAGCCTTGGCCATTTCGAGCTCGAGTTGAATCTCCATTTTCTCTCCACCGAGCTCGATTTCATCCACGATTTTTTGCACCATTTGTTAAGATTGACGGTGGTGCATCTATCCAAGGGTTAGCAACTGCAAACTCTCTCTTTCGGCGCCCGTTTCGTTGGTTGTCTAGCTCATTTAGCTCAATTCATATTTGTAGTGCTAGGTAGGTGTATGATGAAATGCCTAAGTTAGCTCATTTTGCTTATTTAGCTCAATTTTGTATTGTCAATTTGATCTTAAACTAAATTATGTTTTTGTATTTCAGTGTCACAACATTCACCTCCTCACCGTCGTCGATAGACCGTCTCGTCACCGACACCACCTAGGTGAGCTTTCTTTTTTATTTAAAAAAAATCTATGTTGTATGATTTTGTTCCATAATTATTATTTGTTTTTTTGTATAAGTTGTATAATTGTTTTATATATATATATATAGTGCCATGGTTTTCACAAATACCCCCACCGGCTCTCGTCCGCTCTATTATTCGGATGTGGTATGACTTTTAATAACTATATATTTGTTTCGTTTCGCGTTTATGACAATCATGCGGACCAACTTTGACATAAATATATATTTGTCTAGGAGGTAGTTGAACCGGAAATTCCAGTGGACCCTATTGTTGAATATTTTGTGAAAGAAAACGATGATTTGAAAGCTAAATTAAAAATAAGTGAAGATCTCCGCAAAGAAGAGAAGAAGGAATTGGAGGTTAAGCTTGTCAACATCATCGATGAACACCAGTTCAAGCTTGCCGACGTCGTCGATGCTTACGAGATCAAGTTGGATGGGATGCGCTCGAAGCTTGCCGACGTCGTTAATGCTTACGAGATCAAGTTGGATGCGATGCGCTTGAAGCTTAAAAAAATTAGAAGATATGCCATTAGTCAAGAGGCTTGGTATCATTATGCTGTTGGTTCAATAGTTACCTTAGTTGCGATTCTGATCGCATTTGTTGTTGGACTTAAATTCTTTAAATAGTTCAATGTTAGTTTAAATTAATGGATATTTAATGCTACAATGTATTACATTTGTCGCCACTCTACTTTGCTTGAATTATTATGGTCACTTATCTATTCATTACTGGCATGCATAATTTTTTTGATATACTTATATAATGCAGATGAGACGTCAATGGATGTACGGTGACCGAGTTTGTGCCGAATTCATTACTGGCATGCATAATTTTCTCCATGTGGCTGAGACAAGCAAGCGAAAGGATGGTTTTATGTGTTGTCCATGCAGTCTCTGTATGAATAAGTATACATACTCTTCCACAGACAGGCTTCACGAACACCTGTTGCGAAATGGTTTCATGCTTGGTTATTATTGTTGGACCAAGCATGGAGAAAGAGGGGTTATAATGGAAGAGAATGAAGAAGAGGAGGATAATGACAACTATCCTCTGTTCAATGAACACGCTGATACTACAATGGGGGAAGACGAAGTTGAAGAGGATGCCATCTTTGATGAGCCCGACGATGATCTTCGTCAGGCCATTCATGATGCACAAATGGACTGTGGAAGTGAAAACGAGAGGTTGAAGTTGGAGCGCATGTTAGCCGATCACAGCAAATTGTTGTACCCAACTTGTACAGATGGCCAGAAAAAGCTCGGTACGATACTGGAAATGCTACAATGGAAGGCAGAGAGTGGTACTACCGACAAGCACTTTGAAAGTTTGCTGAAAATAGTTAAGAAGATGCTTCCAAATGAAAACGAATTGCCCTCTAGTACGTATGAAGCAAAGAAGGTTGTCTGCCCTCTAGGATTAGAGGTGCAGAAGATACATGCATGCATTAATGACTGCATCCTCTACCGCGGCGAGCACGAAAATTTAAATGCTTGTCCTGTATGCGGTGCATTGCGGTTTAAGATTGGGCGAGATGACCCAGGTGAAGTTGAGGGCGAGCAAGGTTGTCCAAGGAAGAGGATTCCTGCCAAGGTGATGTGGTATGCTCCTATAATACCACGTCTGAAACGTTTGTTCCAAAACAAAGAGCATGCCAAGTTGTTGCGCTGGCACAAAGAAGAACGTAAAAAAGACATGATGATGAGACACCCCGCTGATGGGTCCCAGTGGAGAAAAATCGACAGAGTGTTCCCGAAATTTTCGGATGACGCTAGGAACTTAAGATTTGGTCTAAGTACAGATGGATTTAATCCATTTGGAGAGCAGAGCTCCAGTCATAGCACTTGGCCTGTGACTCTATGTATATATAACCTTCCTCCCTGGTTGTGCATGAAGCGGAAGTTCATTATGATGCCAGTGCTCATCCAAGGCCCGAAGCAACCTGGCAACGACATTGACGTGTATCTGAGGCCATTGGTGGAAGAACTTTTACAGCTGTGGAGTGATGAAGGTGTGCGTGTGTGGGATGAGCACGAGCAAACGGAATTTGATCTACGAGCGCTCTTGTTTGTAACCATCAATGATTGGCCTGCTCTTAGTAACATCTCAGGACAGTCAAACAAGGGATACAATGCATGTACGCATTGTTTAGGTGAGACTCAAGGTAAACATATAGGTAACAAGATTGTGTACCTGGGCCATCGTCGATGGCTTGTACCGAGGCATGCAGGAAGAAAGGAAGGCCGACATTACAAAGGTGAGGAAGATATTCGGCGGAAGCCTACTCGACCTTCTAGTTCTGTTATACATGATATGGTCAAGGATTTAAAAGTAATATTTGGGAAGGGTGCTGGAGCACTATCTGTTCCGAATGACGCTCAGAACCACGTTCCCATGTGGAAGAAGAAATCTATATTTTGGGAGCTGCCCTATTGGATAATGCTAGAGGTTCACTCTGCAATCGACGTGATGCACGTGACAAAAAATCTTTGCTTGAACCTGCTTAACTTGTTGGGCGTGTATGGAAAGTCAAAAGATACACCGGAAGCAAGACAGGCCCATCGACGTATGCATTCACGAGACGACGATCATTCTGATAATCATCAAGGTCCTGCGAGCTATGCTCTTACGAAAGAAGAGAAGAAAATATTTTTTGAATGTCTTCGCAGTATGAAGGTTCCATCTGGCTTCTCGTCGAATATAAAGGGAATAATAAACATGGCAAAGCAAAAATTTCAGAACCTGAAGTCTCATGACTGTCACGTGATTATGACACAATTACTTCCGGTTGCATTGAGGGGACTTCTAAAAGAAAATGTTCGAGTACCCATTGTGAAGCTATGTGCATTCCTGAATGCAATTTCTCAGAAGGTTATCAATCCACTTACTCTAAAAGATTTAGAGAATGATGTGGTCCAATGTCTTGTCAGCTTCGAGTTGGTGTTCCCACCAACCTTCTTCAATATTATGACGCACCTTCTAGTTCACCTGGTGGAAGAGATACGTGTTCTCGGTCCTGTATTTCTACACAACATGTTCCCCTTCGAGAGGTTTATGGGAGTCTTAAAGAAATACGTTCATAACCGTGCTAGGCCAGAAGGAAGCATCTCCAAGGGCTATGGAACTGAGGAGGTCATTGAGTTTTGTGTTGACTTTATTCCTGATCTTAAGTCGATTGGTGTTCCTCAATCGCGTCATGAGGGGAGACTGCGTGGAAAAGGCACGCTAGGAAAGAAAGCAATCATATGTGAAGACGTGGATTCTTTCACTCGAGCACACTACACAGTTCTGCATAGTTCCATCTTGGTGGCTCCGTATATCCAGCAACACAAGAATGATTTACGCTCCAAATACCCAGAAGATGAGATTGATGGAGTACACATCAGGACTTTTGGCGGTTGGTTACAGAAAAGACTGATGAATGTCACCACAAATGAACTACAGCTATACTTATTGGCCAAGACACCGTCTTCGACTATATTGACTTTTAAAGGGTACGAGATAAATGGAAATACATTTTACACGGCCGACCAAGATAAAAAGAGCACCAACCAAAACAGTGGTGTCCGCTTTGATGCAATAGATGGCTGCAGTGGGGAAAAGGTAACATATTATGGTTACATAGAGGAGATATGGGAACTGTCCTATGGACCTTCATTTAAGATTCCTTTGTTCAAGTGCAAATGGTTCAACCTAGATGGCGGTGTAGCCGTAGACACACGGTACGGAATGACTACAGTGGATTTCAAGAATCTTCATTACGAGAACGAACCATTCATTCTAGCCAGTGAAGTGGCTCAGGTTTTCTATGTGAAGGACATGTCTACCCTACCAACAAAAAGAAAAGATAAGCAAGCGAATACATCAAACGATGAGCCAAAGCGCCACATAGTTCTTTCAGGTAAAAGAAACATCGTGGGAGTGGAGGACCACACAGACATGTCAGAAGATTACAATAAGTTTCATGAAATTCCGCCCTTCAAAGTGAACATTGACCCAACCATCAAGTTACTTCAAGAAGATTGTCCATGGTTACGGCGCGTTCAAAAGAAAGGGGCACACAAGAAGAACAAGTGAACAATACATAGGGATGTTGTTGGTGATGTGTAATAATGTATTAAACCTTTGTGAGTTTTCTTTTTTGTTTTCTGTTAATTAATTGCATGACGACCGGTGAAACACGCGTGGTAGGTGGTTGTCGGCTCCCACACCTCCCGTGGGAACCTCTCAAACCTCAGCTTCGACCGTCCAAACACAGTTCCCCCTGCATACAGCCCGACGGTGGCTCGTGAGTTTGAGCGCCACTTCGATCCAAGCAGCGGTAAGACGTCTCTGATGATCTACAACCGTCCGGCAAGACGTCTCTGATGATCTGCAACCGTTTGGAACGGTCGCAGGTCATCAGAGACGTCTTGCCACTGGTTGCCCAAAGATGCCTCTCCGAGTGACGCTGGAATGTTTTGTGTTTGAGCGCCACTTCGATCCAAGCAGCGGCAAGACGTCTCTGATGATCTACAACCGTCCGGCAACACATCTCTGATGATCTGCAACCGTTTGGAACGGTCGCAGGTCATCAGAGACGTCTTGCCGCTGGTTGCCCAAAGATGCCTCTCCGAGTGACGCTGGAATGTTTTGTGTGAGTGAGTAACCTGTCTGAGGAGGGCGGCTATATATAGGGTACGTGTGCTTCTTTAGTCCCGGTTGGTAACACCAACCGGGTCATGTGGCTCACGAAGTGGTCGTGATACTGCTGATCCAACAGCTCACAATCCCTCAAAAGAAACACACCCCTGATCCAACGGCTCACAAGCGCTCGAAAGAAACACACGATCCGTGTGCTTCTTTAGTCCCGGTTGGTAACACCAACCGGGACTAAAGACGGGCTTTGCGGTCACGACACGTGTCCTCCCCCAGCGCTTCCCTGGGCACGTGTCCTCCCCCAGCGCTGCCCTGGAGGTCTTTATATATTGTCGCCGACGGGGTAAACCCTAATCCACCATTCCTAGCCACGAACGCATCGTCTCCACGAGATGGATCCGCCACGCCCGCCGCAGCGCCTTCTGGACGAGGTCGAGCGTGCTCGGCAGAGCGCGCTTGGGCGCAACCGCGGGAGTCTATCCCGCCGTATGCCCACGAGCCCGGCGTGGAGAGGAATGCCCAGCTACCGGCCTCCTGCTCCACCAGGTGCCGCCGCACCTCCACCTGGCGGCGCTGCACCTCCACCAGGCGCCGCCGCTCCTCCCGCGGAGGAGGAGGAGGACGACGACTTCGACTGGAGCGACGACGGGGAAGAAGGTTGTGGGTTGCAGATACAGGAGGCCATGGAAGCCTCCTTCCAGTCTATCCGCGACTACCCTGTCCAGCGAGCCAAGACTTCCTACCAGCTCAAGGCGAAGGAGGCTTCCGATCTGGATTGGGCGCTGAAAGACTCATCCTCCATGGATCTTGCCCTCCGCCGCAAACGTGCGCGCGAGAACCGGGCGGCCGCCCACGGGGCTGGCTCCTCCCGCCGTTCCCCCTAATCCTACGGCCTTCGAGCCAGCAAGTCCGTTTATGTAGAATAATGTTGGTGATGTTGGATCAGGGGTGTGTTTCTTTCAAGCGCTTGTGAGACGTTGTATCATGTGTAATAATGTATTAAACCTTTTATGTAATGCATTAAGATAAATGAATTAATAATTTTTATCTGCTTTCTTCTGCATTTTACAACACCAAACATTCATCTTACAAATATGTGATAGTTTGCTCTAAAATTGTTACAAAAATAATTTTAGGGTACACAAGTAGTGGTTACAACATAGAACCATCCATAGTTTTTGGAAATTCGACCACCTTAGATGAATAGCCATGCTCTCCATTTTGACCATTTTTTGAAAAGAAATGAGAAAAAGAGAAAAAATACTCAAAAAAATAAACCCTTTGCCATGGAGTCCTTTTAAGTGTACTAGTTTCTAGGAAAAATAGGAAAACAAATCTAAGTATATAAAAGAATTAAAATCTAAGTACATAAATGAAAACAAATACAAGAAAAGAAAATAGAAAAAAAATAGAAAAGCCCTTTAGTCGCGGTTGCTGCTGCAACCGCAACTAAAGACCCTTTAGTCGCGGTTGCAGCTAGCAACCGCGACTAGAGGTCGATTCCGCGCCGTTTAGTGGGGGAGTTTGCGAATTTTTTTGCAAACTCCCCCCAAATCGACGAATTGAACCGCCTCCGGGCTCCCCTGACGCCGCCGACGACCCGCGCGCCGTGGTGCTGCTCCGCCGCCCCGTCGTGCTGCCCCTCCCCGTCGTGCTGCCCCGCCTTCCGGCCGCTGCTGCGCCCCGCCCTCCGTTGCGTCGCCGGCCGTCTCCCGCGCGACGACGACGCCGCCAGGGCGCCCCGCCGCCGTGTCCCGTCCCCTGCCCTGGACGCCGGCCGCCCTGGGCCTGCCTCCCTCGGCCTCGAGCACCACCACCGGCGCCGCCGCCGTCCCGTCCCCTGCCCTGGGCGCCCTGCCGCCGCCGTCCCGTCCCGCCTCCGCCGCCGTGGTGCTGCTCGATCGCCATTTTGGAGGTTAGTTTTTCTTATCTTTTTTTTTTGCATATTTAGGTTAATTATTATCTAGTGTTAGAACTAGATGCAATTTTATCAAATAGATGTGTTAGAAAAAATGTGTTAGAAAAAATAGATGTGTTAGAACTTTTGATCAATTTTTTAGCAATGTGTTAGAACTAGGTTAATTGCAATGTGTTAGGAAAAATAGATGCAAAATAGATGCAATTTTGTGTTAGCAATGACATACAGTGGGAGAGTTACTGTGTTAGCAATATATAGTTCATTTTAGTTAGATTAATATAGTTAGGTTGTAAATTATAGGTATTATGTAAATTTTGTTTAGTTAAGTTTTTTCCTTTTTTCATTATAGTTAGGTTATTAGAGCTATGTGAATTGTCATTATAGTTGATTTTCTATGTTTGAAGTTGTTTAGAAAATTTGAATATGTGAATATTACTATGTGTAAATATGTCAATATGTAAATTTGCTAAGTTAGTATTGCTAAGTTGTAAATTTGCTAAGTTTGAAAATTTGCCGTCACGGCAACGGTTGCCGTGACGGGTACCGTAACGGTTGCTAAGTTTGAATACTAATTATGCAAATTTATTGAGTGTAGGAACATTCAGCTATGGATGACCCTTTAATTGTGCGAGACGAGGAAGGAGAAAACTTATTCATGCAGGATATTTTTGAGCATCGCGATGCAAATGCTGCCGGTGGAGAAGGCGCCGCCGACGATCGAAACGAAGATTTTGAGCAATTTGCATCACAATTTTTAAACCCGTCTGGTGAGGGTATTTTAGAGGAAGAAGAAATAACAGCCTCCACCTCGAACACCCTCCACCTCGAGGTTTATATATGAATTCTATATTTGCTTGAACACAAAATGCATTAACTGATTTGTATTGCACTTATTAACGCATTATATTTCTTACTTTAGGCGTCCACCTTGCATAAAAAGGCTAAGAATCAAGCTCCTCGAGGCCCAGCGAAAAGAATGACTAGCGAAGATGCAAAGTTACCAATCTATAAAATTGATGTAGATGGCGATCCGGTGGAACCGATAGAGAACCGCAGAAAATATATTAGTCAAGCTGGAGTTATTGTTAGGGACGAGGTCCCGATCTCCATAGCAGAATGGCTTAAGCCAGCAGGCGTTGCCGAGGATGACCCTTGCTATGTCCACCAGCATTATAAAGATTTCTGCTTTGACACACTCTTGCAGCATTTTAACCTCCCGGATGGTATTGAGCCCGCCTTGAAGTTGAAACTCAAGCACTGGACTCTCTCCAAGATGGCCGACGCCTTTCGGAAATATAAGCAAACATTATGGGCAAAATATGAAAAGGTTGATCCAGATTTCAGTCAAAAAAAACTGGTGAAGCTAAGAGATCACTGGGAAGCCTTTAAGGCGTATAAGACCTCGGCTGCGGCTGTGGCCCGATCGGAAAAAAATAAGCTAAATGCTGCGAGTAAGACACACCACCATAACTTGGGGCCAGGTGGCTACAGGTCAGCCATTCCTAAGTGGCTAGCCATGGAAGATAAACTCGTGGCTGCAGGTTTCACTCCACAGACATACAGCTGGCCCGAAAGGTCCAAATTCTGGTTGTTCGCGCATGGCGCAACGTTGAACGAGGAAGGGAAGATTGTCCCGAGGGTTGAAAAATACAAGGCAACAGTAGTAGCCATGGTCCCAAAAATTGAAGATGCAATAAAGGAAGTTCTAGCGGGTACGTGGGAACCCTATAGAGAGGAAGACGAGCTGGCACGGGCCCTAGGGAAACCTGAACACTGGGGACGTTTACGAGGCTTACCCGGCGGTGCCACCTTGAAAAAACAGTATCCGCAGCACGCTGACACTTATAGAAGCCGTGCAAGAAAGAAGAAGCAGGGTGAAGAGCGGATAGCGAATTTGGAACGCCAGATGAAGCAACTCATTAATGAACGCCAGGTGCAGCAGCCCCAAGATCCTGAAGTCGTGGATGCTCGATCTCAGCTTAGAAGCAGCGTGGGTTCCACGCAACTAGAACTCGATGCTCGCTACCCCGTGGATGATATCACGGAACCGACACCATGTGAGCTACATACGCCTGTGAGCAACATATCCATGAAGGTGGCGGTCGGCTATGCTTTACCGATTGTCGACACAGCAAGCTACCATAATGGTGTCATTCATCCTGGCTATGCTGTTGTCGGGGTGGATGAAATTGTGCCGGGATCGGAATCATTGGCTCTTGAGATTCCTGGAGGTAACGGTGAGGAGGCATTGTGCGATGTCAAGGGTGGTTTCGTCCAGTGGAACAAGAAATACATCAAGTTCTCAAAGCCACCGACTCAGCAAAGCCCACCCTGCCGGGGTATCGATGAGACACATCCATCTCCGGCACCGCGTGACAGGGACCCCACACCGGAAAATAATCTAGAGGACCATCTCAGTCAGCAAAGTCCATCTCCATCTCCATCTCCGGTACGGAACCCCCCACCGGAAGTGTCCGTACCGCTTAAACGGAGAAGGCGCGCGTCTTCCCCGGTCAAGAGGCGACCTGCTAAAAGGGCCACAACGCCTGATCTGAGGCAACCTTGGCAGAAGACTCTTGACCAAAACGAAGCAGCCATCGAGGAGCATAATAAATCATTGTTCGCACCGAAAGTGCCGCCGCCAACATTTACCGAGGGCTATACTGCAGCGGCTTGTCATAAAGTCATTGACAACTTATATGTCCCTCCAGAGAAGCCGCCATCTGACTATGTCCGTTCTATTCAGAAGTCATATGACGAGGTGACGGCGGCGGAGGCGCCGAAGAAAGGTGAACAAGACGCAGAGTCAGTCCCGCCGCCGGCGGCAAACGAAAAACAAGCAGCACCATCGGTCCCGCCGGCGAAGGAAGCTACAAAAGCAGCACCATCGGTCCCACCGCCGCCGAAGATAGGTAAACAAGTTCCCCAGCTCGGAGAACAACCCGTACGTTCTGTCCCCCCGCTAATTGTCCCGCCGCCGACGAACAAAGATAGTCGAGTTCCCCAGCGCGGAAAACAACCAGTACAATCTGACCCTAAAGAGCCGATGGTGTTTGACATAGAGGTAATCCGTCGTCTTGCCGCCGAAGCGCAAATGCCTATAGATGAATATGCTTCGAGATTGAATTTTGAGACTGCACCACCAGCTCCTCCAGTAAGAAACTTCGTTCCGGGGAAAGCTTTGGTGCAAATCAGGGGCCTTCCAACAAAAATGCGTACTCTGCATCAATGGTACATGAAAAATGCAAAGAAGACATCTGCTATCGTTCTGAAATGTAGGGAAGACGATGAGCACTTCTTAGAAGACTACAATCACACTGTTACGTTTAGCGAACTTTTTCAGCTATACAATCTGCGGGCACTCGACAAATCTATCATGAGTTCCTATTGCCTGTAAGTGATTTATTTAAGTCTTTACCTAGTCTCGTTCATTGTTTGTAATTATTCTCACTTTAATCTTTTGTGTGCTATATTATGCAGATTGAAGATGCTCGAGCTCAAAAAGCTGAACCAGCATGACATTGGGTTCATTGACCCTGATAAATATAACGAAGAAACCATAATAAATCCCTTGTATAACAAGAACACACCGGATGATTTGCTAAGGGTGTTCAAGCGATACCGCGACAAAAGAACTATATATTGGCCTTACCACTTCGGGTAAGTTTTAGTGTCTTCTACACATTCTAATTTGCTCACCCGATGTTAAGTTTAACTGATGAGTTATGCATGACTGTGCCCAGCTACCACTGGATTCTTCTTGTCATTAGACATCACGAAGGACTTATTCATTCACTTGACTCATTGAGGTATCATCCTGACACTTACAGGAGTTGTTTCGACTTACTAGCAAGGTACATTCATTTCTTACCGCCTCTGTCATTCATATCTTGATGTCAAGTCATTAACGAATAACTCATTTGTGAATGTTCTTTGTCGGGCAGAGTTTGGGAAAGGTTTCGAGCGGAAGATCCTGAAGGTGGGTGGCGCCAAAAGCTGGATTGGAAGTTAAACCAAGTAAGTACTGCTACCTCTTCGTCCACACAACATTTCTCATGCATACTTCATTATTATTGACTGAAATCTATTCTTGTATAGTCTTGCATGGAGCAACCAAAGGAAACTGAGTACTGTGGATTCTTCGTTTGCGAGTATATATATGTATTAGTCACCGAGAAATGGAATATGAGAAAGGATGCAGAGTTGGCAAAAAAGCGCGAGAGGCTACCACTCGACCACCGCTTCAGAGCAATTGGAGAGGAATTGGCGGGATTTTACCTTTCAGAGGCCTTACAGGAGAAAGGAGAGTACTACGATGCTGAAAGCATGAAATCGTTAAAGTAACTTGTTGTTTTGCTTCAACTCTTGTACTACGATAACTCTTGGCGCATCAACGAACTCTTGTCTACGATCTTCAAGTATTACTTAATTTAATTGTATGTGTTATAAATATGTGCATCGACTTCATACGACACGGGAACGGTTACGACATCGAAAACGTTACGGTTACCGTCACCGTAACCGTCATCGCAACGGGAAGGGTTACCGTTACCACGGGACACGGGAACCTAGCTATAACCAAACCCCGGCATATATAAACCCTAAACCCTGCAATTAAATCGAAAAAAAAAAAAACCAAAACCCTTTGGTCCCGGTTGGTGCTACCAACCGGGACCAAAGGTCCCAACACCCCACGTCCCCCTAAAGCCCACGTGGAGGGACCTCTAGTCGCGGTTCGGAATCCGCCGCGACTAAAGGGTGGGGGCTTTAGTCCCGCCAGCCTAGTCGCGGTTGCCCAACCGCGACTAAAGGTCCTCTGGAACCGCGACTAGAGGTCATTTTTCTAGTAGTGTCTGGACACGCACGGGTACGAGTGCCACCCATCTTTTAAAAAATTATTACTTCGTGATGCTAAAACTTTGACTTCTTGGTGTTGCTCCATTTTGTATGAGCATCAGCGCTCGTACTGCAACTCTTTTTAACTTATGTTCCTTTTCTAGTTTGTCTTTTTTTAGAATGATACGAGCGTCCGTAAAAGCGTGAACACTCGTAGATCAGCTTGTTAAACTTCTGTCGTATATAGCTTCAATTTTACTTGAATTATTATTCATGTATGAACAAGGACCAAAAATTTATATAGCAATATCAAATGCAACCGATGCGACAAGAAAAGACTCATCCCCAGGTGGATTGTGGGCACTGGTAGCTCGGAGTACATGGAGGACTACTATTTAAAATTTCAAAAAACAGTACGTAAAAAAGACAATTTCTCACAAGATTTGGAGGTGCACTGTTAACGCACTAGATCCAAACTTTTGTCTTTTTCGTGTAGGCGTAGAATAAAACGTATTTTGGAATAAGATTTTGCACACTTGTATTATATATCCATGGCTTCATCACGATATTTTTTCCAGATTTTTTTGAAGCTTTAAATTTTTTATTTCAAATTTTGAAAATAAAGGGCTACATGTAGCTCGGGCTACAAAATACCCCTCTCGCAATGTTCGTACTATATCTGATGCATGCGGTGCGCTCCTTTTGATCATGTAATCATCATGAACTATGTTATCGTACCAAAAAACAGCCTATACCCAAGTGATTCCATGCTAAAATTTAAAAATAGTAAGAATGGATTGCATTTAAATAACAAATATAACATTAATTGGCAGCATTATATTCTTCCATATGTATATATGGAATACTTGGTCAGTACTAAATAGTAAATTATTTGTTTCCCAACAAAGTCTTGGTTTTATTTTCTTCCAAATTTGCCTCTATAATGTATCTCAGACATCAACAAATGTTGTTTTAGTCGTTGTCGCTTTGGTCATTTTGGAGTCAGCAAAAAATAAAAAATAATATAATTGAGTATGTCTTAAGGCTGTCTACGTGAAGAGTAAACAACTCAACTCCTAGTAGGAACATGTCTTTTAATATACTTATAGATATTCTATGTGAAGAGATAAAAGATATGTAAAACAAGTTCTTAAACCGACTTTTATTGAGAGCCTCACTCTTAATTTTTTTTTAGGCTCGCCTATTGTTAAGAGCCTTACTCTTAACCTGGCATCTACCAAGGCTGACCTCAACTCATCGCATAGAGTTGCTAATGTGCGGGAGAGATCGTACGTACAAGTCAAACTCAACTTTATTCATCACTGGTAGCGAAACAAGAGTCAATCATTGTATGTTGTCTCATTCAACGATAACTCTTCATACCAAGTCAGTTTAAAACACACCAATTGTATTAACAACTTTACTGTTGATTATAGTTGACGAGGAGGGACTGAAGAGTCTATGACTGACTTTATCCATGTCATAGTTACATGTGCCACATATTTCCCAAGGAGTAAATGAGTAAATCAAAGTGAGAGTCAATATTAAGGTATAAAGGTTGTCGTGGGGTTAACACGGCAGATGTTACCATAGGGTAACTTGTATGTTGGAGCAAGGCGTCTTGGTCCTTCAGGAGATTGTCACGCTCATTGAGGAAAAAGGGTTTTCCCAGGTTCAGCCTCTCCATTGGAGATAAAGACCTACTTCCTGCTTCTATGTTATTGATCTCAAGGTCTCGGTAACTCGGCTACGACAACAGAGCCGGGTTACGAGATAGGTTACGAGGGTTTCGCTTGATAGCGGTGATATCGAACTAAGGTTGAAACTTGTGACTTGAGACTTAGGACTTGTCTATCTATGTTCTGGGAGCCCGTTTATATAGTGGCCGGGTTTCCCGAACTTACAAAGAATACCAAGTTACATACGAGCACGGAGTCCTACTCTAGGTTCTTCTAGACCTTCCGTATCCTCCAAGTCACCCGGTTTCTTCCTTCACTCGGACTCCAGTTCTTCTAGGTCCTTCCTTCCAGAGACGAGTCACGTTGGCCTATTGGCCCAACTATAACCTGGCCCATACCTTGTACACATCACTCGGACCAGACCTTGGGCCGTCCGACTGATTATTCCTTGGTCATAAGTATACCGGGTTATTATCCCCCCAACAGTAGTCCCCAAGTTTGACTTGCATAAGCTCATCTGTTGCTTCACTTGATACTCTTGATCTTGATTCAATTACTCGAGGGTAGCTGCGGATGAGATTATCCGAGTTAAACTCCTGAAAACAAAGTAAAAAAGCATTAGCACTGAATGGCCGGGTTATGTTTCAGACCAGCTCCTTTTGGCGGTTCTCTTTATAACCCGGCATTTCTCTCGTTCTCAACTCTCTCAGTCAACGACCAAGAGACATTCTCTGAAGATTCTCTCGTATCTTTGACCTATAGTCAACCAGAACCTTATCTCCTCGTTTTTCACGCTCCTAGGGTTTCACCCTGGGCTATAAATAGTGGACCACGGTAAAAGGGTTTCACTTTCCCCATTCACCGCGCCCTTCATCTTCAACCTCCTGTTTTCTCTCTCCCCGAGCTAGGGTTAGGGTTCCTCCAAGCTCAGCGCGCCGCCGCCGGCCATCGGAGCCCCGCATTGCCACAGTTAATCGCCGGGAAATCAGCTCCGCACCAGATCTCCACAAGCTCCGGTAAGTTTTTCATTCCTGCATTTGGTTTCCATCTAGATCTCATCTTGTTCTTCCTCGGGCTGTTCTTGAGCTTGTTATTTTTCCCTTTCTTTTCTTGCTATTTTCTAGATCTTTAGATCTCATGGCACCCAAAGATCCGAGGAAGCTGAAGGCCAAGGCCAAGGCCGGTGATGGCGCCACCGCATCGGCATCAAAGAAGATCAAAAGACCACCAAGCGCAAATCTGGGATTACGGCCAACTGGGCCAAATCCATGGCTACACAGACCAAGCTGGAAGAACTGGCAGAGGCCGGTGTTCTTCCTCTTCAGTCGGAGATCGAGTGGAGAGGGACTGAAGAGGAGACTCGGCCTTCCCCCAAGGAAGGTGAAGTTATCTGCTTTCTTGAGCATGTCACCCGGGGTTTTCGTCCCCCGGGTCATCCTTTCTTTAGGGATCTTCTTCGTCACTACGGCCTCGGGTCTTCGATCTCGGACCCAATTCCATCTTGAACATTAGTAATTACATAGTTCTTTGTGAATCATACTTATGCACTCCTCCCAGCTTAGCTCTTTTTCTGGAGCTATTCTTGTGCAAACCTCAGCGTGAGCACAAGAATGGCCCCCTCTTGGTCTGTGGCGGTGTTTCTATTCAACGCCGCAAAGGTTCTGCCATGCCTTCTCTAGAACTTCATACCCACGTGAAACATTGGCAAAAATCATACTTTTACTGTAAAGCCAAGATACCTGCTGGTGAACACCCTTTACCGGGTTATTCGGTCGAACCCCTCATTCTCAACAACAACATGAAATCCTTTGCCTCTGACACCGAGAGAGAAGCTATCCAGCCTCTTCTCAAGAAGATCTCGGTTCTTGTTACACACGGTCTCCGTGGAACTGATCTGATCAAAACGTGGATGGGTTGGCGAATTCAGCCCAACAGTATTCGCAAGAAGCTTCTTTGCGATTACTCGGGCCATCTGACTGATTCCCTCCGTTACTCGGAGAAGTCCTACCCAAACACTGCTCTGAACAAGGCTATCAAGGCCTTCCTTGCTGAAAAGGTTGAGACGATCAAAGAAAATGGCCTTCTGCCATTCAGTAAGATAACCCGGCACCACCAGTAAGTACCGACTGATAAAAATCTCAATAACATATTCTTTTCTCAATTGTATACTGATTACTTTGCTTCTACTTTTTCACTAGGAATCTGATGACTGGTGGCAAGTTGAAACTCCCCCTGCCACTCCTGAGGCAGACGATGATGAAGATGATGATGACGAGGCTCAGTCCTCGAGTGAAGAAGAAGAAGAAGAAGAAAAGAAAAAGAGGAAGAAGAAGGTGAACTTGACTCCCTCGGCCACTTCTTCATAAGCTTAATTGAGAACGAAACTCAACCCAATTTATCCACTGATGCCCACTTTATAATACCAGAACCGGCTGAAAAGGCAGCCACCCTTCACCCGGCCATAGCTCTGAAGCTACTGAATCTGCTGCTACCGGGAAAAGGAAGGCTCGCACCATCTGTGCCAAGGTGCCATATTCTCGCATATCCATAGAACCATATTCTTATCCTGCTATGCTAAAACTCAACCAAACTCTTCTTCAAAAATCTTCGCAGAATTCTGCTGAACCCTCTCAAGAGGAGAGCTACTCGGACCTCCCCTGGTGAGGATCCTCTTAACCCGGGAATCCCAAACATTCCCTCTCCACGCCGTCCTGGTACTTCCTTTTCCAACTTCGAACCACAAAAACATCCCTCTGATAGTTATCCTTTAGCTGGTCAAATCCGAGTTTCTAAGTCATACTCCCTTACAGCTTCTTCAGGCTCCAGCAATGACCTCCCCCGTGACTTTCAAGTCAATACCGGGTAATACATATAACCTTCTATTACTTGTACTTATCAACTTTGCTTTCTTTTACTCTTTCTTATATTACTTTCATACTTGCAATTTCAGGGCAAAAGCTACTCTTAGCGGTGATCCAAGCCCTCCCATTGCTGAAGAGGATAACTTGGAGAATACCCCTGAAAAACATGCTGAGCCGACTGATAAGGAGCAGACAACTGACCAAGGAACGTTTCTCCTCCTCCTGCTGAAAAACCGACTGATCCAGAAGTCGTGATCACAGGAACTTGCTTTACTGAGAAGATCTCTCCCCTCAAAACTGCAACCAAGTTTGTTGCCCCTGAAGAAAGTCGAAGCCGACTGATAAAGGCGAAGGCTCCACTGTGCCACAATATGGCCATACAAACTTTGAAAATCTGTTGACTGAGTACAACACATACAAACTTGCTGAGGGCAAACTTGTGGATTCTCTTGTCCAAGAACATCAGGTACATATCTTTCCTCTTCATATCTTATATACCAAACCCAGTCCCCAAGTATCGAGTAAACTGTCCTCAGTCACTCGGTACTTGAAAATATATATCTTCTCTGCCATCATTTTGAAAACTTCAGAATATCCCAGTCCCCAAGTTCCGAGTTATCAGTCTACGATAACATGGAACTTGTTTTACTTTCTGATTTCAAATCCTCATTAATTCTGCCTTTCACCATAACAATACTTTCAAATCCTCATAACCCCCAAGTTCCGGGTAATATGTTCAATTTATCTGGAACTTTGAAAATGCATTACTGAATAACTTGTAAAACTTTAAAAGACATACCAGTCCCCAAGTGCCGAGTGATCTGCTCTTCGGTCACTCGGAACTTGTATAAATACTCTGCCTGCATATAATTTCACTGTCAACTTACTATTTCTTTCAATTGCCGACTGAAATATATTCAGTCCCCATGTTTCTAACTTGCTATTCTTTTTTCAGAGATATGTGTCCCATAATGACCAAATACTTGCCAAGACCAACCAACTCCTTGAAGTTGAAACCAAGCTGCGCAAGGAAACTGAAGTTCATGCTTCAGACTTGGAGAAAACAATTGAATCTCTAACTGCAGAGAACACCAAACTGAAGAAGGAGTTGGAAGAGGCTGGAGATAAGTACAAGGTCTGCTATGACAAGATGATCAGTGTCCAGAAATACTTGGACACCCTGAAAGACCATATCAAGGATATCCTCAATCCACTCATTGGTAAGCACCACTTCTTTTCACTTTTTCTTCTTTACTCGGCTTTCACATACTAACCCACATCATACTTTTCAGGCGAACAGAATGCTGCCATCAGGAGATCATATCCAGAGAAGTTGAACTGCTTGAACACCATCATCCGGCAGTTCCAGTTTGGCACTGCTGAGATCATGAAGCGTGTTAAGAGCAACTGTGCTCCTCCCCAAGTGATATATGAGTCCCTGCATCAGCTTTCCACGATCCCCGAGTGGTTAGACCTCTGGACGCTCAGCATGCCGGGTTGGCGCAATGCGCAGCTTAGCTCTTGCCAAAGCTTACAACCCACGCCTTAACCCGGCTCCTTTTGTCAAAGGATTCCCTCAGTACAACGCTGATGGCACCAAGTTTGGAGGAAAAGATTTCAAGGAAATTTCTGCCCAAACCCGGCCTATTGCTTGCAAAATAGCTGAGGGCCTCAATCTGTCGGTTTTCCAAGATGCAGTGGATGAGAACAACACTCCAATCCCCACTCCTGAACCCAAGCATTTTGATCTACTGGCCAAGCTGAGAGACTCCATTGCAAAGATGAAGAAAGCTACTGCACCAAGTACCTCTACTCCAGTTGTCCCTGCACCCAGCCGTGCCCCTACTACGCCAATCATGGAAAAGCCGGCTGATGTTGCTAAGGACACTGCAGAAGATCAAGGCACTGCACCGGCTGATTCCCAGGCCAAAGCTCCTGAAGATAACCCGGCTTCTGCCGAAGCTGAAGCTGCCAAGGGAACCTCAACCGATAACCCGGCTATCTGAGCCAGTTTTATGCTTCACCTTTTCCTGCAAAACAATTATTCGGCCAATGGGCATTGTAATATGCTCTGAAATACTTTGCCTTTTATTTGATGGTGCGTCTGTGCACTATATGAAATACTCAATATTTTGTAATAACTTATACTTTTTATGGTTTAGATGACCCTTTTGGTTTATCTTTAGCTTCTTATCAGTCGGTTTTCACATGACTTTCTCAGTTGCTACTTTTTCCTTTGCTAAAACAGGGTCAAACTAAGTCCCAGCATGGGCATCATAGTTGATTGAATTAACAAGTAAGCAATCTGGTCATAAAATTGTGAGTAACATCAAACTGATAGGCAAGTTTAACCAAGAACAAAATTAAGGCTTAAAAGCCGGGTCTTAGGATTAAAACTTATGAACTTATAATTCATAAGTCCCCAAGCCCTGGATCAATGTTTATAAGTAAAGGCTTAAACTATGCATCATTACCCCATTGACCTCAAAACATCTCTATGCGTGCTCTCTTGGGCAACAGCTATAGGACTTTTTGCTAAGCACTCCTTTGGGCAAAGCTTTGTAAACATAATCTATGCATAAAAAGTAAAACAGTAAAAAAGATTTCTTCTCAATACTCTTCTTTATTAAAGATACACCAGCAAGCCGCCTCATTAAAAACCTTCCAGTCCCCTTAGGTACCCTGGTAAGGAAAAGAGCGCGTCTGAAACCTGCTGGGGGTTACATCGTGTGTTACATAACTCGGCCTAGGTTCATGTTCACTAGGTATAATATGGGCGAAGATGAGCAATGTTCCACGGCCGCTTCGTCTCTTCCATAGGAAGGATAGCATGGTCCGTGTTGTTCTCTTCACCTTTCTCTCTCACATCTATCAGATAATATGAACCATTGTGCAATTTCCGACTGATAAGGAACGGCCCTTCCCATGGAGGAGTTAGCTTGTGCATCCCTGACTGATTCTGTCTGAGCCGTAAAACTAAATCTCCTTCCTGGAAAGTTCTTGATCTTACTCGGCGACTATGATAACGCCGCAAATCCTGCTGATAAACTGCGGACCGTTCCAATGCTAACTCACGCTCCTCTTCAAGGGCATCAATCGAATCCTCCCTTGCAATTGCATTGCTTGACTCCACATACGCCGCCACTCTTGGCGAGTCATGGACTATATCACTCGGTAACACTGCTTCTGCTCCATACACCAGAAAGAACGGTGTACGTTTGGTTGATCTATTCGGGGTTGTATTGATCCCCCAAACCACTGCGGGTAACTCTTTCACCCAAGCTCCATACGCCTTTTCAATCGGAACTCGAAGTCTTGGTTTGATTCCTTTCAATATTTCCTGATTACTCCTTTCTACCTGCCCGTTGGCCTGTGGATGTGCCACCGAAGCAAGGTCTAATCTGATTCCCTTCTCTTTGCAGAATATCTCTGTTTCACCGAGTGACATGTTGGTCCCATTATCTGTGATGATACTATGAGGATAACCAAACCGACTGATAATTTTCTTCAGAAACGTGACAACTTTGGAAGCATCACAACTTGTAACTGGTTCCACTTCAACCCACTTAGTGAACTTATCAACAGCCACCAAGAGATGAGTTTTCTTGCACGATGTCATCTGAAAGGGCCCCATCATATCAAGACCCCAAACTGCAAACGGCCAAGTGATTGGTATTGTCCTCAATTCCTGAGCTGGCACATGCTCCTGTCTTGCATATCTTTGACATCCATCACATGCCCTAACAATCTGTTCTGCATCCTTGAAAGCTGTAAGCCAAAAGAATCCATGCCTAAATGCTTTGGCCACCAAAGACCTAGATGAAGCATGATGACCACAGTCCCCAGCATGTATCTCTTGCAAAATTTGCCTTCCTTCGACTGCTGAAACACATCGCTGATAAACTCCAGAAACACTGCGCTTGTACAACTCACCATCAATTACTGCATAGCCGAGTGATCTTCTAACAATTTGTCACGCCATAACTTCATTACTCGGCAAAATCTTCCTTATCATATAATCCAGATATGGCTCAGTCCACTCAGGAATCTCATGCAACGCTGCTACTAACTCGGAATCTTGATCTGGACTTTCATCTTCCTCTTCACCGGAAGTTGGACTGATGGCTTCCATAACTCGTCCAGGAACACATTTGGTGGAACTGGCTCTCTACGTGATCCCAATCTTGACAAAGCATCTGCTGCCTCATTTTTCCTTCTATCAATATGATCCACCTGGAATCCTGAAAAGAATCCAGCTGCTTCATCGACTGCCTTTCTGTAAGCCGCCATCTTCTCATCTTTCCTGTCCCAAGTCCCAGAAACTTGCTGCGCTACAAGATCCGAGTCACCAAAACACATAATCCTTTTGATATTCATCTCCTTGGCAATGCGCAAACCATGTAACAAAGCTTCATACTCAGCAATATTATTGGTGCAATCGAAGTGAATCTGAAGAACATAACTCATCTTATCCCCTTTGGGTGAAGTGAGAACCACTCCTGCTCCTGATCCCTCATACTGCTGGGATCCATCAAAATGCATAACCCATGACTTATAACTCGGCGCCTTGGGTGGTGTGATGACCCACAAGTATAGGGATCGCAACAGTCTTCGAGGGAAGTAAAACCCAATTTATTGATTCGACACAAGGGGAGCCAAATAATACTTGAGAGCCTTAACAGCGGAGTTGTCAATTCAGCTGCACCTGTGAATAGTCTTGCTCGACACAGATTATCAGTAGCAACAGTTTTATAGCAGTAGTAGCGGTGAAATAACAGCAGCAGTAAATAGAGACAGCAATAGTGTTTGTAGTAAACAGTAGGATTAAAACACTGTAGGCATAGGGATGGATGAACGGGCGCTGCATGGATAAGATAGCTCATATAATAATCAAGACATAGGCATTGCAGATAATAATGATAAAGCATCCAAGTACTAAGTAAACATAGGCATGTGTTCCGTATATAGTCGTACGTGCTCGCAATGAGAAACTTGTACAACATCTTCTGTCCTACCAGCCGGTGGCAGCCGGCCTCAAGGGAATCTACTGGTAATTAAGGTACTCCTTTTAATAAAGTACCGGAGCAAAGCATTAACACGCCGTGAACACATGTGATCCTCACATCGTAGCCATTCCCCTCGGCTGTCCCAATTATTGTCACTTTGGGACCGCGGGTTCCGGACAACAATATGTGTATACAACTTGCAGGTATGATCAATAAACAGTGCATATCATTATGAAACAATAACATGTTCAGATCTGAAATCATGGCACTCGGGCCCTAGTGACAAGCATTAAGCTCAACAAGTTGCAACAACATCAATAAGTACTAACAACGGATACTAGGCACCATGCCCTAATGATCTTATAACTTATTACATGAACAATCTCATCCAATCCCTACCATCCCCCTCAGCCTACAGCAGGGAATTACTCACACATGGATGGGGGAAACATGGATGGTCGATGGAGAAGCGTCGGTGATGATGATGGCGATGATCTCCTCCAATTCCCCGTCCCGGCGGAGTGCCAGAACGGAGTTTCTGGTCCCCGAAATAGGTTTCGTGATGGCGGCGGCGTACGGTGATGTTTCTGGATAAAGTGGACGACCCCCTCGCGTTTTAGGTCAGAGAGGGTTAAGTGGACGACCCCCTCGCAATTCAGTTAACAACTGAGTGCGATAAAAGACTTTCACGAACACATTTGCTTCATATGATGCATATATTCTCACTATATGAACAAATGCTTAGGCAATTCAAGATGAGGCAAATGCAAATAATGTCACTCAATAGGCATGTAAACTATGAAAAGATACCAACATACTAATAGCGACAAACATGAAACATATTAATTCACAAGATTGTAATGCTCATAATAGGATATGATAAGATGGTATCTCGCTTGCCCGTTTTTGTACAGCAAAACATAAATGCCCAGGCACCTCTGAAGTTCATGGGAAGACTAGAATCAAAGATATCAAAGATAAAAGCATCAAAGTTATATCACAGTTAACCACATTCTGGGACAAGCACATTACACTAAGAATGACAACTATGCTCTCGAGAAAGTGCTCAAAGAAAGGATGGTGACTCAACATGAAAGTAAAAGATTGGCCCTTCGCAGAGGGAAGCAGGGATTATCATGTGCTAGAGCTTTTTATTTTTAAAACAGAAGCAAAATTGTTTTGGGAAGTGTTTGTTGTTGTCAACGAATGGTAGTGGGTACTCTAACCCCCTTGTCAACCAGACTTTCAAGAGCGGCTCCCATGAAGGACGTTATTTCTACCAGCAAGGTAGATCATCCCTCTTCTCTTTTGTTTACACATGTATTTTAGTTTCATTATGGGTGACACTCCCCCCAACCTTTGCTTGCACAAGCCATGGCTAACCGAATCCTCGGGTGCCTTCCAACATTCACATACCATGGAGGAGTGTCTATTTGCAAATTAAGTTGCTTACTGATAAATCAGGGCAAAACATGTGAAGAGAATTATTGATGAAAGTTATAATTAATTGGGACTGGGCACCCCGTTGCCAGCTCTTTTTGCAAAATTATTGGATAAGCGGATGTATATGCCACTAGTCCATTGGTGAAAGTCTGAATGACAAGATTGAAAGATAAAACACCACATACTTCCTCATGAGCTATAAAACATTGACACAAATTGAGAAGTACTTTGAAGGTTTTAAAGGTAGCACATGAAAATTTACTTGAATGGTTCGAAATGCCATGCATAGGTATTTATGGTGGACACTTTGGAATAACTTGGTTTTCATGGTTTTGGAAGCACGAGCAGCATTCCCGCTCAGTACAAGTGAAGGCTAGCAATAGACTGGGAAGCGACAATCAAGAGAGCAATAACCGTCATAATCATGCTTGCGACAAAATGAAATTAATTGAGACATAAAAGTGATACAAGAACTCTGAGTCAAAATAAATCATCAAGGCTTAATTGACTTTTGTTTTTCAGTCATATGCATGCATGAGCATGTGCCAAGTCAATTCGAATGAATTATTCAGAGGAGGATACCACAATGTCATACCCTCTATGAATAGAACAATGCAAGCAAACATCAACATAACATGCTACCACTATTAATAAATTGGGACCGATCATGAGAGAACAAGAACTACTAAGCATCCACTAAATGACATATACCTCACATGAACCAACTAAGCATGCTCACATAGATGAGTATATGTACAAAAATGAAAACAAATAGAGTTCATACCAGCCTCTCACCCCAACTCGAGTTGTTGTAGATCATCCTTATTGCTTTTTCACTTGTGTTGCTTCGAATGATAAGAATGAAAACCAAGCTCCATCGGAGTCACGGATGGCTGTCCAACTCTGAAAACACTATACAAAACCAAAAAGAAACAACAAATATTTTTGGGTTTTCGAGTTTTTGAAACAAGAGCAAAAAGAAACAAACAATAAAGCAAAATATTTTTGGATTTTTGAATAACAAACCGAATTTTAAAACTAAGCAAACTAATACTGAAACTTAAAGAAACAAATGAAGAGAAACAACAGAAATATTTTTGGTCTTTTTGTGTTTTGGAATGCAGCAATAAAAGGTAAACAATTAAAAAGAAAGAAAGAAAACTGCAACATGGATATACAAAGTATCGACAAGATATGATATGTAAATGAGTGAGATGTCGATATACCTCCCCCCAAGCTTAGGCTTTTGGCCTAAGTGGAGATCAACCCCATGGTGCCCAGGAAGTGGCGCCTCCATAGTACGACGAGGAAGGGCCCTCGTCCTGGTAAGAGCTGGATGACGCTCCAAGGTAAGTGACGGTGTAGCCATCATCAGGTGCTTCTCCCTCCTCCTGGTGCTGCTGGTGAAAGCCTCGCACTCTAAGCTGCTCCTCCAACGCCTCCTTGGAGTACGACCACGGTCTCCTGTGTATAGGGAACAGATCGGCCTGGGGCAAAGGCACTTCATATTCATCCCCGTTAGTAAATAAAACTTTGTAAACAATGTTTCCTAAATGAGAATTAGGTGTGACAAACTGATGGCCTTTCATAGCAGAAATATCAAGTCTGAAAGGGGTTAGCTTCTCATCATTAGGACTAACGGAAAGACCTAGATATGCGATAACTCGTGAAGCAACAATTCCTCCATAAATAGGTCCACTAGCAGCCAAACGGCGAGCAATAAGGGCACCAAGGTTGTAAGCAGTGTTACCATTAAGTGCAGCAGCAAGAAAAGCAAGATGATAATTAGAAATGTTACTGGTGTTTTCCCTACCAAGAATGCTAGTAGCAAGATAATAAACGAAATATCTAATGGCAGGGAATTGGATGTTCCTTATCTTGCCGCGCTGAGCGATGCGGTCATCGTCGTTGGTCACTCCTCGGTAAAGTTCCACAAAGTCTTTGGTGTTCCCTGCAATCTTCTTCGCTGTACCTATAGGAGCAATATCTATGGCAGCACAAAAGTCTCCCAAGTCCATTGTAACAGGCCTGTCATAAATCTTAAATTGGACAGTAGGCGCATAAGATGAATTCACAAATTTAAAACTCTCAACAAAAGTTTTGGTGAGCCAATAATGTTGGTCGCCCTCATCCTGCATATAAGTGGTTAGGCCAACTCTCTGGATAAGGAACATGAAGTCATCAAGCAACCCTGCATTACGCAAAAACTCCATGCATGGAAAGGATGAAGCATTTGGGATTTGGTCATCCCCTCCATCTCCAATGTTCGGTGCAATGACATCCTCATCATAGGAACGCCTAACTCGAGTAGATGCCCTCAAAGGCCTTCTTGCTCTCTGAGAATCCCTTTCAAACACCTCCCCAAAGGTGTGGTTATGCATTTTCCTTTTCTGAAATTTTTTAACAAACATTATAAAAAATGATTTTGAGACATACAAATGAGGGGAACTACTATATGAACTTGCTAGAGGACTAAACATGCATCAAAACTAATAATTTCAACATAGAACAAGCATGCATACTCACTTAACAAGTCACCTACAGCAGCAAAATACTCAAGGTATACTTACTAAACAAAATTCTACTTGGATACATGGAGGAGTCACATACCTGAGAGCAATTGCCCCAAATCTCAGCAGCTGAGATGGGCTGAACAAAGAGATCGAAATCGCGAGGAAGAACAGCAAAAACTCGAGTGTGAGAGAGAAAAACGAGCTGAGTGATGCAAGAGGAAGAAGTGGTAGGTGGGGGAACTGCTGGAGGGCCAAGGGTGCCCCACCTCAGTGGCTGGCGCGGCCAAGGGGGCAGCCGCGCCACCATGTGGTTTGACCCCATGGTGGGTCCCCTTGGTCAGCACCAGGCACTCCCACGATGCTCTTTGAAAAATAGGACCAATGGTATAATTTTTACAGATTTTTGAAAACTTTCAATTTGCATGAAATCTGGATATTTAAATTAATAAAACTTGGGCAGAAAAATTATTTTTAAAATTCAAAACAACTAAACTTTTGCAACCTAATTATCACTACAGGAGGTAAAACAAAGTTGAAGAAAGAAATGTGTTTAGCTCTTTATGTATGCAAATACATTTGATAACAAGGTTGATCAAGTCTTGGCACCAAATAAATTTACATGACACAAATGATTTAAACATCATGAAACACTCATGTTACCTTGTATTGTATTGATATGGATCCAATCATAATGTTTTGATATCCTTCTTGATGATCATATATAGGGCAATCAATACTTCCCACTTTGATAGTTTTAAAATTGGAGATGGTATTGACTCCATAAATCTTGTCAACTTTCTTGGGGAAATAAACAGTATGTTCTTTATCATTAACATTGAAAGTTACTTTTCCTTTATTGCAATCAATAACAGCACCTGCAGTATTTAGAAAAGGTCTTCCAAGAATAATAGACATATTATCATCTTCAGGCATTTCAAGAACAACAAAATCAGTCAAAATTAAACAATTGTTAGCCACTTGAACAGGGACATCCTCACAAATGCCAACAGGAACAGCAGTAGATTTATCAGCCATTTGCAAAGATATATCAGTAGGTATCAATTTATCAAGATAGAGTCTCTTATAGAGAGAAAAAGGCATAACACTAACTCCTGCTCCCAAATCACATAAAGCAGTTCTAACATAATTATTCTTGATGGAGCAAGGGATGGTTGGTATACCTGGATCTCCAAGCTTCTTAGGAACCTTGCCATTGAAAGAATAATTAGCAAGCATAGTAGAAATTTCCTCATTAGGAATTTTCCTCTTGTTAGAAACAATATCTTTCATATACTTTGAGTAAGGAGGCAATTTAATAGCATCAGTCAAAGGAATTTGCAAGAACAAGGGTTTCATCCATTCACAAAATTTATTATAATGTTCTTCTTCCTTTGATTTTAGTTTCTTAGTTGGAAAAGGCATTTGCTTTTGAACCCAAGGTTCCCTTTCATTACCATGTTTCTTAGCAATGAAGTCTTCCTTAGTGTACTTTGTGTTTTTAGTATGCTTTTCAGGTTCCTTTTCACTAACTTCTTTATCAAGAGCATCATTTTTATCCTTATCACTATCAAGTTCATTACCACTTTCAGTTTCAGCATCAGAGATAGATATACTATTAGGATCATTAACAGTTTCAGAGGATTCTACAACATTTTTATGTTTCTTCTTCTTCTTTTTCTTAGAAGGAGAAACTGGATTTTCAGCTAGTTGAGAATCTTGTTCAATTCTTTTAGGGTGTCCCTCAGGATATAAAGGATCCTGAGTATGAGCTCCACTTCTAGTGCTAACATAGACAGGTTTTAATTTTTTTTAGAAGCATTGGCTAACATGTCTTGTTGCACTTTAGTGAGTTGATCAATTTGAGTTTGAACCATATGGAAATGTTTAATAAGCATCTTAACATCATTGGAGGTTCTCTCCACAATATCATGCAACTTACTAATAGCTTGAGAGTTTTCATGCAAATGATTCTCTACTCTCATATTAAAATTATCTTGCTTAATAACATAATTATCAAATTCATCTAAGCATTGATCAGGTGGTTTAGAGTAGGGAATATCTCCTTCATCGAACCTGTGGAGAGAGTGAACCTCAATTATGGATGGATGAGGAATTGGCTTACACAAATCTTCAATAGGTGGAAGGTTCTTCACATCTTCAGATTTAATACCCTTCTCAATGAGAGTCTTCTTGGCCTCCCTCATTGTTTCATCATTCAATTCAATCATACCTCCCCTCTTCTTTGATATTGGTGTCGGTGTAGGTGTGGGGGTCGGCGCAGGTAGAGTCCAATCATCATAATTCTGGCTGATTTTAGCCAATAATTCTTCAGCTTCTTCAGGGGTTCTTTTCCTGAAAACACAACTAGCACAACTATCCAGATATGCTCTAGATTCAATAGTTAGTCCACTGTAAAATATATCAAGTAGATCATGCTTTTCCAAATCATGTCCAGGCCGAGCTCTGATAAGAGAGCAAAACCTTGTCCATGCCTCTGGAAGTTTCTCTTCATCTTCCTGGTCAAAGTTATAAATTCTCTGCAAAGCATCATGTTGAGCACTAGCAGGGAAATATTTCTGAAAGAAAACATCAAGCAAACCAGTAGGACTAGTAATAGAACCAGGAGACAAGTTGTTATACCAAGCTTTAGCATCATCTTTTAATGAGAAAGGAAAAATCTTAGCAACAAAATAGCTACGCTTCTTAATATCATCAGAAAATAAGCCACTCAAAGTAGAGAGCTCATTCATGTGCTCTACAGCACTTTCACTCTTAGTGCCACAAAAAGGAGTTTTCTCAACAATAGATATATGAGATAAATCAAGAGAAAAATCATAATCCTTATCTTTAATGTTTATAGGAGAAGTGGCAAACTTAGGATCAGGTGACAACTTGTATTTAACAGCATGTTGTGCAAGAAAATTTCTCATATTACTTGCACCAGTAGTAGCATTACATTTATCAATAAAATCATCATCAAGTTCCACATAAGTTTCATCAGGATCATCATCACAAGTATAATCCCTTAACTCAGGTGAATAAACAGGAGTAGTAGGACTTCCATTAGGTGTTCTAGTATTTTCAAGTTGTTTAGACTTAGCAATAGCAGCATCTAAAAGTGGACCTAATGAAATATTCTCATCAATCACAGTAGAAGCATCATCAACATTATCAGAGGCAATTTCAGATTCAGCAGTAGTACCAACACGTGAAGATTGTGGTGGTGTAACAAGTTGACTCAATACAGATGGTGAGTCAAGAGCAGCAGAGGTACTAAGTGTCGTACCTTTTCTTGTAGTGGATGGCAATACACGGACCCTCTCATCACGAGCTTTACCCATGATGAATAAATTTCAGCGAGCAATATAGATCACAAGTGAACTCACAAATAAAGCTATGCTCCCCGGCAACGGCGCCAGAAAATAGTCTTGATGACCCACAAGTATAGGGGATCGCAACAGTCTTCGAGGGAAGTAAAACCCAATTTATTGATTCGACACAAGGGGAGCCAAAGAATACTTGAGAGCCTTAACAGCGGAGTTGTCAATTCAGCTGCACCTGTGAATAGTCTTGCTCGACACAGATTATCAGTAGCAACAGTTTTATAGCAGTAGTAGCGGTGAAATAATAGCAGCAGTAAATAGAGACAGCAGTAGTGATTGCAGTAAACAGTAGGATTAAAACACTGTAGGCATAGGGATGGATGAACGGGCGCTGCATGGATAAGATAGCTCATATAATAATCAAGACATAGGCATTGCAGATAATAATGATAAAGCATCCAAGTACTAAGTAAACATAGGCATGTGTTCCGTATATAGTCGTACGTGCTCGCAATGAGAAACTTGTACAACATCTTCTGTCCTACCAGCCGGTGGCAGCCGGGCCTCAAGGGAATCTACTGGTAATTAAGGTACTCCTTTTAATAAAGTACCGGAGCAAAGCATTAACACGCCGTGAACACATGTGATCCTCACATCGCAGCCATTCCCCTCGGCTGTCCCAATTATTGTCACTTTGGGACCGCGGGTTCCGGACAACAATATGTGTATACAACTTGCAGGTATGATCAATAAACAGTGCATATCATTATGAAACAATAACATGTTCAGATCTGAAATCATGGCACTCGGGCCCTAGTGACAAGCATTAAGCTCAACAAGTTGCAACAACATCAATAAGTACTAACAACGGATACTAGGCACCATGCCCTAATGATCTTATAACTTATTACATGAACAATCTCATCCAATCCCTACCATCCCCCTCAGCCTACAGCAGGGAATTACTCACACATGGATGGGGGAAACATGGATGGTCGATGGAGAAGCGTCGGTGATGATGATGGCGATGATCTCCTCCAATTCCCCGTCCCGGCGGAGTGCCAGAACGGAGTTTCTGGTCCCCGAAATAGGTTTCGCGATGGCGGCGGCGTACGGTGATGTTTCTGGATGAAGTGGACGACCCCCTCGCGTTTTAGGTCAGAGAGGGTTAAGTAGTCGAAAGGGGGCTCGGGGAGGTGCCGAGTCGCCCTCCTCAGTGGCTGGCGCGGTGGGCCCCTTGGCCGCGCCGCCCTGTGGTTTGGGCCACTCGTGGCCCATCTCTGACTCCCCTTCTGGCTCCGTGAGTCTTCTGGTAAAATAGGAGGTTTGCGATCTTTTCTGGTGTTTTTCCCGAAAGTTGACTTTCTGCACAAAAACAAGACACCAGGGCAATTCTGCTGAAAACAGCGTTAGTCCGCATTAGTTGTATTCAAAACACACAAGTTAGAGGTAAAACAATAGCAAAAGTGTTCGGGAAAGTAGATACGTTTTGGACGTATCATGGTGCCGTGCTTAATTCGGTCCAATCATTCACAAAATCAATCAGGGCTTGTGACTTAATCGCTGTGCGAGGCTCATACTTGATGTGATAATCACCCATCTCAATCGCCCACTTGGCAATTCTTCCAGTAGCTTCAGTATTACACACAATGTCTGCCAATGGTGCTCCACTCACCACTGTGATGGGGTGTTCTTGAAAATAATGCTTCAATTTCCGACTGGCCATGAAGACGCCAAAAACTAACTTCTGCCACTGGGGATACCTCTATTTAGCCGGGGTCAAAACCTCACTGACATAATAAACCGGCCTTTGAACCAGATGCTCCTTTCCTTCTTCCTTTCGCTCTACCACAATAACTACACTAACTGCTCGGGAATTCGCAGCTATGTACAACAGCATGGGCTCCTTTGGAGCTGGAGCAGCTAAGATTGGTGCCTTCGATAATGTTTCCTTCAATGAATCCAGGGCTTTATCAGCTTCCTCATCCCAAACAAACTTATCTGACTTCCTCAAGAGTCGGTATAAGGGAATTGCTTTCTCTCCCAGTCGGGATATGAACCTACTCAACGCAGCCACGCAGCCCGTAATCTTCCGGACTTCCTTCAATTCAGTCGGCTTTCCCAACCTATTGATTGCTGCTATCTTTCCGGGTTTGCTTCAATCCCACGCTCAGACACAATAAACCGAGTAATTTGCCTGATGGAACTCCAAATACACACTTTTTTGGGTTAAGCTTCATCTGAAACCTCCTTAAGTTAGCAAAAGTTTCTCTCAAATCATCGATAAATGTCTCAGCCTTCTTTGTTTTGATCACCACATCATCAACATACGCATGCACGTTCCGATATATCTTTCTCAAAACAACTCTGGATGCACCTCTGATAAGTTGCTCCAGCATTCTTCAGTCCAAATGTCATGTTCTTGTAACAAAAAGCTCCAAATGGGGTGATAAATGATGTCTTCTCCCAATCCTCCTCTGCAAGCTTGATTTGATGGTATCCTGAATATGCATCCAGGAAACACAAAAGATCACTACCTGCCACAGCATCTATGATTTGATCAATCCTTGGTAACGCAAACGGATCCTTTGGACAATGCTTGTTCAAACTTGTGAAATCAATACACATCCTCCACTCATTGTTCTTTTTCAACACTAAAACCGGGTTAGCCAACCACTTTGGATGTAACACTTCCATAATGAATCCTGCGGCGAGTAAACGAGCTATCTCTTCTCCTACAACTTTCTTCTTTCCTCATTCAATCTGCGCAATCCCTGTTTAATCGGTCTTGCTTAGGATCAACATGTAAGCGGTGCTCAGCGAATTCAGTCGGTATGCCTGGCATGTCACTAGGTTTCCATGCAAAGACATCCCGATTCTCACGGATGAACTCGATGAGCGCGCTTTCCTATTTGTCAGTCAGATTTGACCCGATAGAGAACTGCTTGGACGAATCACCCGGCACGAAGTCAATCATCTTGGTATCTTGAGCCGCTTTGAATTTCGCCCTCTCTTCGGTCATTGGTTTCTTCAAAATTGTCCCATCATCCGGGTTTGTGGTAGCCTTGTAGTAATTCAACTCCTCTTCCGCACAGCTTGTTCTGCCATAACAACATCACCTTCCTCACATTGTAACGCCATCTCACGACTGCCATTGACTGTGATAATACCTTTTGGGCCTGGCATCTTCATCTTTAGGTACACATAACACGGCCTCGCCATGAATCTAGCAAAAACATTACGGCCAAAGAGAGCATGATAAGGGCTCTTCAATTTGACCACCTCAAAACAAATCATCTCAGACCTGAAATTATCCTTTGATTCTCCAAACGCGACCTCCAATGTTATTGTTCCCTCTGGTCTTGCTGACTTTCCAGGCACAATACCATGAAAGATAGTACTGGACGGGTGAAGCTGTTTGGCTGTAAACCCATCCGGATGAATGTATCCCAATACAGAATGTTGATGCTACTACCTCCATCCATAAGAACCTTGTGTAAAATATAACCCGAAACCTGAGGTGCAACAACTAAAGCCAACGCTCCAGGTGCATCTACTCGGGCCGGGTGATCCTCTCTAGACCAAGTGATCGGATACTCGGACCACTTCAAATATCTCGGAACCGCGGGAAGAACGGCGTTGACAGCCCTCTTCTTTAATTTCTGATCTCTCCGACAAGTGCTGGAAACTGTAATATGATATGTCCTCGATTTAACTCTTTGGGGTTTTGCTGGAAACCTAACCCGGCTGGTCCATTATCAGGCCGGGTGGTCCTCCATTATTTCCTCCAGCTTGTGGTCCGTGGGCCGGGTTATTTCCATTACCCGGCCTCGGGCCATTTCCTCCCATGTTCATCCTGGCAAACTCCTCGTTCTTCCATCTCTGAAGATCAACGCACTGGGCCAAAGAATGATTTGCCGGTTTACCGTTCCTGCTATGACGTGGACACGGCATGTTGAATGCTTCCTGGGGGTTAGCCGGTCCTCGGAAATTTCCCCTGTAATTGCCATTGTTGTTATTGCCTCGATAATTGTCATCTCTCCGCTGAAACTTGTTATACCCGGTGTTTGTGTTTGCCACCAAGTCTGAACCACCATCATGCTGCCTTTTGGAGTTATTCCCATTGTTACCATTGTGATTATTGTTCCCATTGTTGTTACCATTGTTGTTGTGGTTCTTTCCTCCGTTGTTGACGTTTCCTTTTCCCTTATCTTCATCATCATCCCGGGTCTTGTCTGTGGACGCGTGCTTATGAGCCGCTTCCATCAGCTGCCCCATGGTGATGGTTTCTGCTTCGCCAGTGGCCCTCAGTCGACCCATTTTCTGAATTACCGGGTCATATCTGCAGGTTTTCTCCATCGATGACACGGCCGCAGCTGGTGTAATTCCCTTTGACGAGTGAATGATGGCTGTGACCCGGCGCATCCAGTGACGCGCTGACTCGCCTTTCTTCTGGAAACATCGCTCCAAATCTTCTATAGTGAACAACTTCTCACACGTGCCTTTGAAATTTTGACAAATAATGCCTTCAACTCATCCCAAGAATTGATAGATTTCTCGGTAATCCATTGAACCATAACTTTGCTGCTCCTTCACTCATCATCAGGTACATGTATCTCGCGCACAAGTTGGCGTGGCATTGCGAATACTCATCGCCATCTCGTAACTGCTGAGCCATGTTTCTGGATCCATGCTGGGGTCATAATTCGTCACCTTGCTTGGCTCTTTAAACTTCTCAGGAAAAGGTTCGCTCTTAATAGCATCTGAAAGACATTTAGTTCCAACCGGGTTAAGTAATGAAGAAACTAACGGCAAACCTGACCCGGTATTTGGTGCGTGGCCCATCACTCCTGCTTCAGGTTGTCCTCCGGCTCCTCCGGCGACACCTAAAGCCGGGTTTGCGCTCGCCGCACGCCGTGCTCTTGAACTGTTGACAATTGCTTGGGCCACAGACTGGGCCGGGGCCGGCTGATGCGGCCTCGGTACCGGTTGATTCTGGGCTGGTCTCTGCTGATGTCCCGAACGCTGAGGCTGCGGCGCCGGGTGACCTTGATTCTGCTGTCCGTTCCTGACGCCTGATCCGGCTGGCCTTGGTGTTTCTCCGTGATGACTCCGGTTAGCTCGGCTATTGTATGGTGTTGAATGTAACGCTCCACTCTTATCCGGCATGTTTCCCTGCTGCGTGATCGCAGTTTTCAACATCTCAATTGCCCTGCGTGCTTCGTCTCCCTGTGGTGATTGATCAATCGGCATGCGGCATAATGCTAATGTTGCTGCGTACACGTTATCAGCCGGATTTGAGTAGTGACCCCTGGGCGTGTGGAACCGATCTGCTGGTGGTGGCATATCACCCGCAGCTGCTGTGTTCTGATTTTGCTGAGCTCCGGCCCGTGTGTTGGGTGGCACCCCGTTTCCTCCCTGATTTGCTCTAACCATGATTCCATGCCCAATTCCAACCGGCTCTGGCTCAGGCCGAGTGACATTGGGAGCTCCGTTTGGTGATGCAAAGTTCAATCTCGTTGGATCTAAGGTCATGCCTGGCATCACCCGGGTTTCGTGCCTCCTCCGATGTACTGCTGTAAGATCTTCATGGCGATTCTGCACTGTTATCCTTTCTTGCTCCACACGGGCTCGATCCCGTTCTATCTCTTGTTGCTCATCGTACATGCGCTGCTGCTCCGCCAATAAAGCCTTCTGTTGATTCTCCAGCGTGATTCGTAACGTATCCAATTGCTGCGCCCGGGTTGCTGCGTTATCTGGTGTGATTGGGTTGTAACTATTGCTGCATCAAAGTCCAAGGGCCTAAAAACTGGTGGGATTTCCATCACAACCGGCTGTCCCGAGCCTTCACCCGGTTGAAACGTTGTGAGACGCTGAATTCTTTCTCTGTTTTCTCTGGCCGTGCGCGTGGCATCGTCCTCGCTTACTGAAGTTTCTGTCCCATCATTGTGGTTCCTCAAAGTGTACACCATAGCATGCTTCATAATCCTTGGCTCTGACTCATAATCTTCCTCATCAGCCACGTACCCAAATCTCTCGTCAAACAACGGTAAAATTGACTCGGTATCTGTATCCAAATCTTCCTCACGTCGGTACTCCGGCTCGCAAGCCCGGATGTCCGACTGATGTTCGAAACCTCCTGTTCCGACTGATTCTTCTCCATCAGATTGGACGATGGTGGCTGCCCCTGAAACGGAGTCGCACATAACCTCGTCATCAAATTGCTGAATTGTATTAACCATACCTACGAAGACGTGGATCCGACCGAACGGGATCACCTGGCCGGTATCCAGCAGATCTGCTTCTTCTTTCCAGCCGGAATCGTCGACGATGCGATTTCCGCGCTGATCCATCCTGACTTCGCCGATCGCGAGGTTCTCCATCCCTCGCAGAGCTTCTCCCTTGATGAGGACAGCTTTGGTCGCAGGCCCCACGGTGGGCGCCAACTGTCGTGGGGTTAACACGGCAGATGTTACCATAGGGTAACTTGTATGTTAGGGCAAGGCGCCTTGGTCCTTCAGGAGATTGTCACGCTCATTGAGGAAAAAGGGTTTTCCCAGGTTCAGCCTCTCCATTGGAGATAAAGACCTACTTCCTGCTTCTATGTTATTGATCTCAAGGTCTCGTAACTCGGCTACGACAACAGAGCCGGGTTACGAGATAGGTTACAAGGGTTTCGCTTGATAGCGGTGATATCGAACTAGGGTTGAAACTTGTGACTTGAGACTTAGGACTTGTCTATCTATGTTCTGGGAGCCCGTTTATATAGACGCCGGGTTTCCCGAACTTACAAAGAGTACCGAGTTACATACGAGCACGAAGTCCTACTCTAGGTTCTTCTAGACCTTCCGTATCCTCCAAGTCACCCGGTTTCTTCCTTCACTCGGACTCCAGTTCTTCTAGGTCCTTCCTTCCAGAGACGAGTCACGTTGGGCCTATTGGCCCAACTATAACCCGGCCCATACCTTGTACACATCACTCGGACCAGACCTTGGGCCGTCTGACTGATTATTCCTTGGTCATAAGTATACCGGGTTATTATCCCCCAACAAAGGTTCACTTATATCAGGGGCATAAGCTTTACATATGCATGTGCTCCAAATAATCAATAAATAATTTAGGTCTGCATCTACTTTCCTAACCATGGCTTCATTCCTCATCATGTTCTCATATGTTAAACATTACTTAAAGTACGTAGCACCATGGTAGGGTGGACAACTGTTGTATTCGATAGTCAAAACAAATTCGATAAATTATCTCAAAAGAAGAACTCAACACATACGACGATCAATACTTAATTTTGAGCATACATATTTTCAACTGTTCCCAGAGCATATGAAAAAGAAAGGGCGAGAGCCTATAGAAAAATATATCATGTATTGTAGCTTGTTCTGCCGTGTGGGGTCCTTTGGAACATACGCACAAAACACCAGAACTCGAGGAAGAACCGCGACATAGGGTAGTAATTGTATCCCATGTGTTACAAACCACACTGTCATGTAGATTGATGAAATTTGCTACCTCTTACCAATGTTAAGTTTGTAACCCAAAAAAGGGGTGAGCCTATAAGAATAATTTCATGTGTAGCTGGTTCTACCGTGTGCGGTCCTCAGAACATACCATCATGCATAAACAAGGCACATAACACTAGAACTCGGGGAAGAACCGCGACATAGGTAATAATTGTTTCCCATGTGCTACAAACCAGCTCCCATGGAGATCGATGGAAATTTTGCTACCTCTTACCATCGCATGGGGCGCATACATGAAACCCTAGATGACCGATTTTCCCAATGCCACTTGGAACCCTAAATGAAGAATCAATGAATAGCGGGAGAACGAAAGAGAGGGAATGGCAAGCAGATGTCGAAGAGGCCGAGAGGGAACGGGAGGGGCATATCAAAGAAATCGAGATACATCAAAAGGATCAAGAAAATATTAGGGGTGCTTGAAGCCATTGCGTGGGTGGGTGGGGTGTGATACAACAACTAGTGATCTTTTAGAACCGCGACAAATGAAGTCCAGGCGTGAGATATACTCATAACTTTTATAGTTGTATAGATATAAAACAATAGCTAATTTTGTCGTGGAAGATAATAAATCATGTGACTATTAGGGAGCTCGACGCCACCATGCGTGTGTGGGTGGGGTGGTGCAAACGGGCTGAAAAAGGCCACCATAGGCTTGTGTTTGCAAGCTCGGGGAATGGGGGCGGGGAGGCGCAAATGGACAATTTATATGGCCTTCCTTTGCTAAAAACCTATGGGCGGGGTGGCGTGCCCCTGACTTTCATTTCATGTAGCTCTGCCACGGGTGACTATGGACACAAAGATCTACTAAACAAACGAGAATATATAAGCATTGGCTTGGTTTTATCATCACACCAACCCATAACCATAGGAGTTGACGCAATACCATTTCACATGGTATTGCTAGTAAATTCAAACTTGTTTAAAATGATTGGCTGAAAGATTTACCGCCTAAATGCAACTGCTAGAAAAAAATAGCACCGTAGTCGACCGTTGACATTACACACGAAGAATAACGTTGAAGCATAATGTTTGAAAAGGATGCACGCTCGTGTGACAGCTATTTGACCAGTCAGCTCGACAACGACATATAAGACTAAAGAAAGAGAATATATAGTTTCCACTAAGATTTAAACAACATTTTGTATGATATGCCTTTAAAACTTACATCGAGTGATAAACCATAAACTTATTACCTAGTTTTAACGGTCGAATAATTTATAAAGTAGTGCGACCGTTAAAACTACGCACAGGAAACAAATATTAAAATATAATATTTGAAAAGAAGCGCGTGCGGCAACTAGTACAATTGACCGAGTACATTGATAGAGACATGTGATCAGATGTGGCTATTTTTATAGGTAAAGGGCTCTATTTTTTCTGACAGAAATCACAAAAGTAACTGACTTGCAGCAAACAGGGCACTGGGCCCCACCAATATATACGCTATATACTGCCAGTCCTTCGCCCAAAGAAGAAAAACCAAATCAGCCAGTGTGATTGTCTACGAGCTGAGCCCTGGGGCCTTCGGAGAGTAACGCCTGTACTACCCCTCCCTCCAGGTCGCGGCTCCCTCGTAGCGTCGGCTTCCCCCCGTCCTCCTTGACTCACTTCGCCGTCACACAATCGCCGCCGACGAAGGGGCGCCGCGCCGCGCCGCTCTCCCGTCGGGATTTCTAGCAGTTTGAGGAATTAGCGGAGGAGGAGATCCGAATTGCCGATTTCAGGAAATTCGTCGTCGATTTACAAAGGTCAGCACGATCCCCTTTTCTACATCTTCTATTCCCCTTGCGACGCGTTTGCGGACGGAGGGAGGCCGGCGGCAAGGGGATTGCCGGCAGTGACCCTTGGCAGGGGCGACCCATTTTTACGTTTTGCACCGGGAGGGCCTAACATTTCAGGGCCGGCCCTGAACTTCTACGGAAACGAGGGTGAGCTGAGAGATGCATTTTGTCCGGATGAAAATCCGAGTTATCGGAGAGTTCCAATCGGGAGCGGTGGGGGGCACATGAGTTCCCACGTTTTTTTTCCTCGCGCAAGGGCAGTTAAAGCACATCAATGCTTTTGCTCTAAAGGACAACAAAATTATGATTACTTCATTTCGGCTCTTTTTGTTTTGTTGTTTTCATAAGTGTGTCAGGAGTTTCACGTTGGCTACTGATAAAGTGATAACTGGCTCATTGCTTTAGTCCTAGTAGATTTTAGCTAATCATAATGTGTTGATTGTGTATACCTAAGAGGTGCTTCATTGTCTGTATATATTTAAGATTGATGAACTGTGCCTTCATATTTTGCAGGCAGAGAACTGGAGACTGGGTGACCAATTAGGTGCCCCTGCCCGATCCAATCTTGCTGCTCCTGACAAGTGATAGAAAACTTGATAGCAACAGATGGCACATGAGCCTTTTGTGTTCATCAGGGAGATAAAGTAGACAAAGGAAATATGCAGGATTTCGGACAATGGCTTCCTCAGTCACAGAGCAGCGCCGATCTTTATTTCTCAAGTCTGATGTCAGCTCAGTTGGACAGTTCCATCGAGATCCAGACTAGAAATAGTGCAGTTGCATTATTGGAGAAAGAGTCTGCTCATCCGTTTGGCATTGGGAGTGCTGCTGGGACAATTGAAGTCACTAGAAATGATGCTGGGGAAATTGAAGATATTCAAAATGGTGCTGGACCAACTGAAGTTATTGACTTGAACAACACTCCACCACCGAAGACGAAGCGGAAAAAGCACAGGCCAAAGGTCTTGAGACCACCAAAAGCTCCCAAGTCTGCAACTCCGAAGCCTTCCAAGGCAAAGGAAGAAAAACCATCTGGCAAAAGAAAGTATGTCCGCAAGAATACACCAGCAGGCCAACCTCCTCTGGAACAGACTGGGGATTCACACTACATATCTAAGCCGAAATCGGCTAAGCGGTGTCTGAACTTGGATGGGGATGTTTCACAAGAGAGCAGACATCCTGGATCTCAAGCTCAGCTGATATCTGCTGACCCCAAGGATTATCAACCATCTGAGTCTTCTACCAGTCAAAGTAATGTCCAAACCCAGTTCCCATGCCATGTGGGTTTTACCACCAGTTCAATGTACAGTTCAGCCAATCAGATGGCTGGTGCACAGTTACTGCCTGCAGATAATACAGAAACACCAATTTACAGTTCAGCAAATGGAATGGCCGATGCACAGTTTTTGCCTGCACGTCATATGCCAAAAGGAGTATTGCTTGACCTCAATAGTTCTACAGATCAGATACAACATGAGTATGCTAACTTTACAGACATGCCTGCACAATTTTTTCAGTCCGGAATAACGGAAACATTACAAAAATCATTGCTAGAGCCCCGTGCTGGGATGTCAAATAAAAATTTACCTGATCTCAACAGCTCAGCCAGTCTAAATCAGGGGATGCCATCTAATTTCACAGAATACTTGCTTTCATCTCCACAAGTTTCTTTAAGAGAAACACACATGGACAAGCATATGCTTAATTGTCACAGATTTCCTGAAAATGCAATTACGACTGCTCAGTGCTCTGAAGGGGTTGCAATGACGGGAAATTTCAATCCTAATCCTTGTTCACGAGAGGCTTGGGCGACCGGCCAAATGTCTCATGGCTACAGATCAACACAAAACCCCATGTCACGGCCCAAGCACATTGAAGGGCATTCGATGATAGGAAATTTTAGTGAGCTCGCAACGACAGACGACTACTTAAAGTTTATGACCACTTCTTACTTGCAAACAGGTGGTGAACTTGGACTCCATGGTTCTCACGGCTCATCACATATGTATGCACTGAATACCCGAGGAGATCATTATGCTTCCAGTGGTGCTCATGTTTCGTTAGGTGTGAATTTCGACCAGCAAAGGAATGGATGGGCACCTGAAGATGTTTGCCATGCTGCAACCTCACGGGGGTCATATTTTCCTGAAACTTACAAAAGGATGAGAACTGATAATCATAGTAACTGTCTGAATGAAGGCGTGGACAATATTTCTACCCCATCTATGTATTTGTCGAACAATCGGAATACAAATGTGGTTTCAGCCATCAACTCTAATGTATTTACCTTAGCTGATGCTCAAAGATTGATAGCCCGTGAGAAGTCACGAGCTTCCCGAGGAATGATTAGTTTTGGAGCATCAGCAAACAGTATGGTTAGAAGACCAGAAATGGTCCAACAACATCACAGACCTGCGATGCATGACACTGCCTGCAGAGATTCTGTTGAAGCATCTGACAACCATTTCAGGTTCATAACGGAAAATTATACACAGTTGCCTAGTAATCCAAACACCCTTCAAAGCCAAAATCATATTCTGAGAGTTGGAAGTTCTCAACTTCATTATTTGGAACGCAACACCGTTAAAGGGTCAGATTTGCCGGTTGAACTGCATAAGCCTAGCACATTCCCTCAAGATAATACTCAGAATAGTTTCTGCATTGGCCCTTCTGACGAGCTTGGCAGAAGTATCAATGGGAAAAAAATTAGGTCCCCTGTCATTCCAACAACCCAATCAAAAGGTAATGACACTCTGAAAGTTTTTAGCTGTCATCTCGAGAGTTCTGGAGAAGTTGATAGGCCCCTTACCAATCCAATAAATCCATCACCAGGTACTGATGTTCCGAGAAATGAGAATCATCAAATAGAGGTATGTGGAGAAACCACTACAGCTAAACCCAGTGAGAAGCGAAAGGTAGGACGACCCAGAAAAGAGATAAAACCTGGTGAGATGCCAAAGCCTAGAGGTCGTCCAAGGAAGGAAAAGCTTATTGGTCCAGAACTTAAGTCCAAAGGTGGCCATACTGATCGATTACAAAACGAGGATATTTGTAGTGCCTCTGGACCTCATGTGGCTGAGGCTTCTGGTTTCAAAGAGCTTAATACGGAAAGAAGTGGAGAAAGCTTTCCTGGAGTAATAGCACCCCTGGTGGATCCTTTGGATCTCATAATTCAAAAGATAAAAGCCTTATACATTAGCAAATTAGATGATACTCGGGCACCTGAGCTTCATGGTGCTCTTGTCCCTTACAAAGGAGAATTTGGTGCACTTGTTCCATATGAGGATAAAGTGAAAAGAAAACATGATCGGGCCAAAGTGAATCTTGATCCAGTAACTGCTCTAATGTGGAAGTTATTAATGGAACCGGACATGGTTGATGGTTCTGAAGAGATGGATCAGGACAAGGAGAAATGGCTTGATGAAGAAAGAAAAATATTCCGAGGACGTATCGATTCATTCATTGCTCGCATGCATCTTGTTCAAGGTATTGCTACTATTTCAAATCAGTACTCCTGACAGATACTTTTGCATGTCTTTTTGCACATAGTTAAGAGTCCATGTATAGGATTCCAACACCTGGCATGGTCTCATGTTCGAACTCCGAGTTCACGTTAATGTGGGAATCACAGATCATTAATGGGTTGGGTTGCACTGTGTTGGATGTAGCTTTGTGTTTATGGATTTGCAAAAAGGCACCTTTAACTCTTGAATGACCTCTGTCTATATGTAGGAGATCGACGTTTCTCTCGTTGGAAAGGATCAGTTGTGGATTCCGTAGTGGGTGTTTTTCTTACTCAGAACGTTTCAGACCATCTTTCCAGGTGGATTAAGCTTACAACCTATTTGAATTATAATCTGACTGCGACTAGCATTCTGAGCCTATATTGTTTATCTAACTGTTGTCTTCTACTTTTATAGCTCTGCATTTATGGCTCTTGCTGCAAAATTTCCTGCAAAGCCAGAAGCCTCTAGAATACCTGCAAGTAGGATGTTTCATACTATGCCAGAAGAGAATGGTGACTGTTCTGGATTGTTTGGTGATTCATTCAAGCTGCAGGGCAGTATCCTCATTGAAGAGGCAAGTAATACAGCAGGTTCATTAGTTACAACAGAAGAAAAGGAAGGAAGCAACAGTGTTGGATTGTTCGGAAATTCTCCTGGAAATGGAGTAGACTGTGCAGGAGTTTATCATAACTCTTATGGGACACTGCCGGTTGGACTGCACGAGAGCAAGGCACTAGCCTTGGGGATTGAAAGTGCCGTTGAAGCTGAAGATGTGGCATTGGAGGATGTTGTTTCATCACAAAACTCTGCTATTTCAGCTCAAAGTTCCCCAGATTATCTGTTTCACATGACTGATCATATGTTTCCTAGCACATTGGTAAGTTTTACAGCAGAAGACTTTGTTGGCAGAAATATGCCGAATGGTACAAGCAACTCCACCACATATACAGAACTTCTAAGGATGCAAGAGCTAAAAAGCAAGCCTAATGAAAAAAATGGATCATCGCAATATGATCAAGTTCCAGTGCCATGGACAAACATGGGGTCAATGCCCAGTGAAGTACATAATCTCAGCAGCAAGCGTCAGCCACTTCATTCTTCTGTCTCTTATAACCGTAATAATCAAGCCCATCTCCCAGATATAACATATGCCAGTGATTTAGAGCGCTCAGTATATAGTGGCCTCAATAGAACAGATGATTCCAATGTCACACCAGCTGAGACTAGATTTGATTCTCCTTCATATTCTCCTGGAATTGACAGTGATAAAACCAAAATGCCTAATTCTTTAACTGCTCTTTTATATGACAAAGATGGATCTTTATGTCAGCAAAAAACTCCTTCCCCTTCTGCGACAGCACAAGGAGCTGATTTCATTTCACCAATCATGGATAAATATTTTCATCTGCCAAGTTCAGAGACGGTGCCATTTGCTAAGGAGCAGTCGTTTGAAAAGAATCTTTCAAGAAATGACGTTGTAGCTGCATTTGTGAAACAGCATGTAACTCCGAATTTGCAAGAGGAATGTGCTACCAAAGCAAACCAAATCGGAGGTGAAAATCACCAGTCAGGACTTAGCCAACAGTCTGGTAATGTTGGACTTGCAAAAAACAGGGACGGGAGTCATTATTCTTCGAGCTTATATCAAAGCGAGAAAGCAAACTCTGAACTCCTACAGCGGGTTGCTTCAGATTCGATAGAGAAACCTAAAGACACTACAAAGGCTTTCCCTGAAGTTCCTGCTGACAGATCAAAAACAAAGAAGGCAAAAGTTGGGGCTCGTAAAAAGAAAACATATGATTGGGATATTTTAAGACAAGAAGTACTTGTCAATCGTGGACATGAAGAAAGAGGTCCGAATGCAAAGGACACACTTGATTGGGAAACAATAAGGCAAATAAATGTTAAGGAAATATCTGACACGATTAGAGAGCGAGGGATGAATAACATGCTGGCAGAGCGGATAAAAGTAAGTATGTCACAAAGTAGCTATTAAATAAATTACAATATACTTTTAGTTGTACGAGCAGTCGTCTAGTTCAATCTGGATTTACCTATTTGTTGGAATATCATGGTCTGGTCATGTATGCTCATCTTTAGCAATCTCCATTGTAGGCATTTCTAAACAGGTTGGTGACAGACCATGGGGCCATTGATCTTGAGTGGTTACGCTATGTGGATCCAGACAAAGCAAAGTAAGCCAAATCATTATATACTGTTCTAACTGTATTGTTTGTTCACACATTGTCTTGTGTCACTATTTGAGGCAAAATTATATGAGGTCCTCCATTGATTTTTTTTCCAATCGGGCTTCATTGCTAAGTTTTGTACTGGTTCTGGTAGTTGAATGGAATCTGGTCTGTGTTACTTTTGTGAACCGTCATTCACGTTGGGATAGCTACCATGCTAAAGAAATTAAGATAACCACTCCGAGAGATCAGATAGACAGACATAGGTTGAGACAAGAGAATAGACTGATTCTTCTTGCCTGAGTTTCTGAAAAGCTAATGAACCAACACTCACATGCTGCGAAGGATTGGGTTAACACGGGTTAAGAGTGAGAATAAAATGGAAAAAATAGATACAGTTTTCTTGCTTAATCCCCTGAGAAGTTACACAGCCAACTCCGACCTTCTATTTTGAACCATTATACTCTAACTAGGAATTCTCCTAGAAGATGTATCTATTCCATGCTTCCCTAATCCTCCTGAACTCTTCCTATGTAATCTATCCCAATTCTATTTCTATCTCACTTTCTGAAATCAAGCCCTCTCCTTCCTGAACTCTCTCCTAGCCGACTCTTTTCTACAGGATCCACACACCACACCATCCTTATCTTGTGGCCAGCTGCCTGCAGTGCATCTTATGTTGCTTTGATGCAGTATGTTAATGTCCACAAAAGTATAGTTGTCTGATTGAATTTAGTTAGCGTGTCAAGTCTACTCTGATTCTTAAAAGGGCCTCGTTGACTGCGTTATTTATTAATGGCTCTACTTGAACATAGTCTGGAGTAAGGGGCTTGATTGATAAAATCAGAATAATGTAGGGTCCCTCATGTATGTGTGTAATTTGGCTGTCCACTCAAAACTTATTAGTTATTACACTTTAACCACATGTATGACTACAAATATACCTTTTGTGAGAAAATTAATGGCCATACCATTATAGTAAAAAAAAAAGGTAATTGAACCCTTTCATGCTTGCTTTAACTAGTTATTTCGGTTTTTCTACTAGCTGCTTTAACTATAACCCCAGCTCTATTTATTGGCTTGAACAAGATACGTCTTATTGAATTGACTTAATAAGTCAGGGAAAAAATCTTTCTTCTAGAATCCTGGTATTCTAGGACTCATTTCCACACTAATTACGAATTCTTTTCTTGGTCATTGAGATTCGTGGATAATTTAGAGTGCTATATACGAATAGATGGTACCTCTTTATTTATCCCCTTGAACAAATCGAAATGGTTGAAGTTTTTCTATTTGGAATCGTCTTAGGCCTAATTCCTATTACTTTGTCGGGATTATTCGTGATTGCATATTTGCAATACAGGCATGGAGATTAGTTGGATCTTTGATTGTGTAATTTTTTTCATTGAACTCCTCAAGACCACAGAGGAGGTCAAATTTGATTTGCAATTCAACTTTGTTTAAGTTATTTTACTTTGCTTTGACATAAGATAATTGAATCACGCTCTGTAGGATTTGAACCTACGACATCGGGTTTTGGAGACCATGTTCTACCAAACTGAACTAGAGCGCTTTCATTCATTCAAAAAGAAAATATTTTTCTATTCCTAACGTATCACGAGCGTATAGTCTCCACAAATTCAAGTTATACCCACTTTACTTTAATCTAGCTCTTTTCTATTGTCCATAAAGAACAAATGAAGTAATAGGTAGGGATGACAGGATTTGAACCGGTGAAATTTTGTACCCAAAACAAACGCGCTACCAAGCTGCGCTACATCCTTTTTCCAAGTTGTTGTACAATGCCATTGTACACACCTGTCTGCTTTTCCACGTCGTGATTTTCTTCTTATTTCTCTATCTATATAGAACCACCCTGTCATTTCTTCTTTTTGGTCTCATATAGTCATATAATTAAGAATTATATAAATCTAAAATCCAATAGAATTTCGCCTATAAAAGAAGGATTACTTTTCCTTGGTAATATATAGGAGGAAGGAGTCACCCTTTTCTTTTTTAGGGATAGACAAATTTCGTCTATAAGTACCTATATAGACTTAAACTAAAATATCATGTTTGATATTAATGGCCGAAGCCGCATTTTGGGGATTGCAAAGTATAGACTGGTCATGTTTGGTTTGGGTCAGAAGTATTAACCGGTGCTCTTTATTCTGTTTTGAACAAATTTAAGAAGCTTAACAAGAAAAAACTCAATTGGAGGTTGAAGAAACAGTTGAGTTTTTTCTTGTGTAATCTGTAGTGTTTCTGTTCTTGTTACATATGGATGCATACCAAAGACCAATTAAGCCCTACCATACCTAGGTGGAGAACCTATCCGGTGACACGAGGTTGGTGGTGCAGCACTGCAACCGATGCATCAGGGCTCAGTTTGCATATTTAGGAAAATGAAAAAGTTCTACAAAAAATAGAGTGCATAAATACAATGAGTATGCAATGTTCTACAAAGAGTTTAGTCCAAAGTTGAACCAAAATACAATATAAATTCAGTGCCATAGTGATAATGGGCCAAATTTCTAGTCCAATTTAGTTTAGCTATTTACTCACAGATTTGTTCTTGAGCTGTGTTTAAAGTTTTAAATTGGAACTTTGCAGCATGGCTGTATGTACGTGCTGATTTTATTTGTCAGAAATTTTAAAAACATCTAGACAAGTGTGCCGAGGTTGGGTGTACCGGGTGCACCACGATCCCGGGTGCGCTAGATACTTTTTCTACCTAGGAGACATATCTTGAACAAACTCATAAGTCATAACTGAGTGCATACATACATGCGAACGGTTATTAAAAAAAGTTACCGTGGATGAACTCATAGGGTCGGGAGTGGGTCAGAGGGGTTACATGTGTTTCAAGATGTGGTTATTCTGGAAGTTATTGACCTATATGACCTCAACCTAAGATGAATTTAGTTCATGCAGTTGTCTTGTACGAACGTTCAAGTGGGAAGTTTACATGATCAACTGAAATAGGTGTTTGCACTTACGGAACCCATCTTTATATTTTGTGTCATCATGGCAATGGCCTAAATGCTTGTAAAGTTCTGTTGTCGAATGGTTTTGACATTTAAAATATTCTGTTGTGTCTTTCTTTCAGGGAGTACCTCTTAAGCATTAGAGGACTTGGACTCAAAAGTGTAGAGTGTGTGCGTCTTTTGACACTCCATCATATGGCTTTCCCTGTATGTTCTTCCTCTACTAACTTTGTTAATATTTATTTATTTATTTCATTTTGAGGTTTATATGTATCAATTTGATTATGTAGGTGGATACAAATGTTGGTAGGATTTGTGTGAGGCTTGGGTGGGTGCCACTTCAACCCCTACCTGAGTCACTTCAGTTGCATCTGTTGGAGCTGTAAGTGTCCTCAATCATTACAGTTGGTTTGACTAGTATATTATACACAAATGACCGAGTTTGATCATCCACTACTGAAGGTACCCTATGCTGGAGAACATACAGAAATACCTCTGGCCGCGATTATGTAAGCTTGATCAGCGAACATTGTAAGTTCTAGAAATCCTGTCAATTATATACTTTGGGGAAGGTCTTTATCTGCAGGTATATAGTGACAGTTTACGTTGTGCAGGTACGAGCTTCACTATCAAATGATAACGTTTGGAAAGGTAAACATTAGACATATCAAATGTGGCAGAGCAACATGCACTGACTCGCTGTGTGTTATTGAATTCTTTTACTTTGTTTTCCTCGTCAGGTGTTCTGTACAAAGAGTAAGCCAAATTGCAATGCATGCCCAATGAGAGCTGAATGCAAGCACTTTGCGAGTGCATTTGCAAGGTAATGTCTGAAGATTACATTGTACTAGGCTAATCAACTAGGCATCTCGCACTCTGGTATTTAAACTCTAATTGTATCTGTGGGAGCTATTTTTATGTGTAACTGTGTATTACTGTGTGTTAATTCGTAGCTAAAATCACCTAGAAAAACTTGGCAGCTAAAATACGTTCCTTATGGATAAGAAACTATTTACTTTCTTGATGGCAGCATCTAATAATACCCCCCAAATTGGTTCGTTGGAGAAGAATTTATTCCAGTTCAATATATTTGACAATGTAGTGGAGCTATTATTAGCTCTCGATGTAAAAGAAATGAAGTGCTAATGGGTGGCTAAACATCGCTAATACATTTATTTTTGATACAGTGCTAGGCTTGCTCTTCCTGGACCTGAAGAGAAGAGTCTGGTTCCATCAGGAAACCCAATTGCTGCAGAGAGCTGCCACCAGCCATATACAAGTTATAGGCCTGTAAATCAACTTGATTGGAATGCACATGCCGATGACCATGTTTTGGACAATCGCCAGCCAATTATTGAAGAGCCAGCAAGTCCAGAACCAGAACCAGAGACTGCAGAGATAAAAGAGAGTGCCATAGAAGATAGTTTCTTTGACGATCCTGAAGAAATTCCTACAATCAAGCTTAATTTCGAGGAGTTTGCACAGAATCTCAAGAATTATATGCAAGTCAATAACATTGAAATTGAAGATGCTGATATGTCAAGTGCCTTGGTTGCGATAACTCCAGAAGCTGCATCTATCCCAACTCCGAGGCTCAAGAATATTAGTCGCCTACGAACAGAGCATCAAGTGTATGTCCCTTTCTTCCATAAAGCCATTATCATTAAAGTTAATGATAACTATAGTACCCTCATATGTTTTGTTATATGCGAGAAGTTTACACAGGATCTATATTTGAAATTTACTAATTGACTTCTCTATTTCTACATGGCCGCAGCTATGAACTGCCAGATTCGCATCCACTTCTGGAAGGAGTGAGTTCATATCACATTGTTGAACATTTAAACTGTACTAATCACGAACTAAGATATAACGGTGAATATTCCTTACATTGTGCAGTATGACCAAAGAGAGCCTGATGATCCTTGCCCGTATCTCCTCTCTATATGGACCCCAGGTAAGAAGCACATATTAGTTCGGAAAGTTCGAACAGAGGCCGAGCTACATGTAGCTCGGTTTTCCAAAAAGAATTGAATCTGTATTTTTATGTTTAAAAAAATTCCGAAAAAATTGCTTGGTGTAGATAATATTGAGATCTACCACTGCAAAAATTTCAACAAAAACACGGATTCTTTTCCGAATTTTTTAAACAGTTTTTTTGGAAACCGAGCACATGCCTCCAAAACACTGCTCTCATTTAAGTTGAAGTATTATGGCTTTCATACTCCTGTACGGTCGAGGGTTCCTGATGTTCATTTAAATTTAAAACAGGTGAAACGGCTCAGTCAACTGATGCACCTAAGACATCTTGCAACTCCCACGAGAGTGGTAAACTTTGTGACAACAGTGCATGCTTTAGTTGCAACAGTATACGGGAGGCGCAGGCTCAGAAAGTCAGAGGAACAATTTTGGTAAGTCGCACATTGTGCCAGAGTAAACTATTGCAACAGTCTAACTATACATTCTGGTTGGATCCTGGATTTAGTAAACCAGTGGGAATTAGTCATGTACGGCCAGTTTAACCATTTTTATAGAATTTTATGTGACTGTTTGAACTTTGAAGGCCTTCCTGAATCATAGAACTCCATTGTAATCTTGAATGATGGGGGCTTGGGGCTTTTTCCTACAATGGCCCTTTGGATGATAGGTTTGGAATCGTCAAATTCCGAAGGATTGCATTCCTATATCCCAAATTCTATAAGAAAGTCAACATGAGCTCAAACCTCATTTTATTTTACTTTGAGAAGTCCAATGCATCCTCTCTCTCATGAACTTGTTTTCCTCCACAATTCTGTGCAAGTCCCTAGAACAATCCAAAAATAGCACGTGCCAGTTTCCTTTTTCTCCTGTGGGAATTTATAGTATGTGACACCTTGCTATGTTTTTTGCATTCCTCTGAAGCATGAAGAAAAAATATACAGAAAGAAAAAACATCGACCAAAATTCCTTGAACCGCCTTGGCCCAGAATCCAACTGGTTTGAAGAAGCAAAGAGTCAAATCCAACTAGGAGATTCATAATAGGCAGATTGTTTCCAGAAGAACTAAACATTGTAAAGGCAATTTAGAGAATCAGTATTTATTTATTGTGCTAACGTACTTAATCTGATAGACAAGCTGACTTTTCATAGCAAGTTAAATTTTATCTTTGGGTTCAATATCTGTTGTCTAGGTTACACAATTCCATCAACTATGATGTGCTATTGAAGTTTCATGCTTTTAGCCTGTATAGTATGTTCCTTATATAGGATTTGCATTGTTAGAAATAAGATGTGCTATTCAGGCGCTTGTTGCAAACACTTAACCCAACACCTTACGACACGAGCTGATGAAGGCCATGCAACACCCGTGTCCAAATTTTTACACCTAATAGTCCATCGATAGTTCAAATTGGATAGCAGAAATAATCAACTTAAGCATGAATTCTTTGGAGGGGAATCGTTAACCAGGAACCAGACTATGCCTTGTTTCTTATACAAACTAGCATTTCAATTGGCCGCCCGGTCGTACCATGTTAAAATGGTTTAGTTCGTACCAGGTCAGCTTGTGCACATAGCTAGGCTCGATAGCAGCAAGTACATTACAGGGGCAGATCAAAGATCCGTACTAGTGGCTGGACAACAAGATGTCCGGTAGGAATCGGTGTACAATTTGTATTCCACGGAGAAGAATTGGAAGAAACTAGAAAATGATTCCAAGTAGTCTTAAAAGCCTGAACACCTGATAGATATTGAGTGTTATAATGGAGAAAAAAGTCTTGTGTTTAATCCTTCCTGTCTCAGCTAAAGGTGTGATTAGTTGGTAGTCTACAGTTTTCGTGTTTGTGCATGGCGCAGTAAGATTGATTGGTCTGGTTCTTATGAGTACGTGAGAAGCAAACCAATGACTTCCGCTCAGTGTGACCTTGCATTCTTGCATTGTGCCATGTGGAGGTCAAGGAACAGTGGCATTTCTTGGTTAACCTACCATGTCCCATGTTGTACATACTGTCCACACTATGATGAAACTGAATATTTTTTGACTTGCGTATGAGTGAAACATGTTGTATTAGGAAGGTAATCTGGTTGTGAATTAATGCCTGGAGTATCTACCGTAGTATTCGAAGTGCAGTATGCTAATTGTCAATAGTACAGTGAGGTTGCGTGTTATTATCTTCAAATGGGTAGTGTCTAACCATCTTTTTGGTTGATTAAACTGAAATAGGTGCCATGTCGAACAGCTATGAGAGGAAGCTTTCCACTTAATGGGACATATTTCCAAGTAAATGAGGTAATGGCTAAAAGTCTTTACAGCTGGCTTAGTTGAAGTGGTATACTACCATTATTAGAAATTACAGATATTCCTGATATCAAAATTACTAACTGTTTAAATATTATACTACAGGTCTTTGCTGATCATGACTCAAGCAGAAACCCAGTTGATGTTCCAAGGAGATGGATATGGGACCTCCCTAAGAGAACAGTTTACTTTGGAACTTCAGTAACTTCAATCTTTAAAGGTATTTCCCTAACAAATGAGAATCAAGAGAATTTGGTGGCACTGGCTTGTGCTCCCATCTCTTATACCATAAAGCCGGACCATGAAGGTTTGAGACAGACAAAATAAAATACTGAAAAATAACTCTAGCTCATGTTCCATGCTGACTATTATTGTGTTTCCACTTACTAGTTTGTTAAACTTCCTTTAGTGATGCTATTAGGGATGAGATTAGTTTGAGCATCTAGCTGGCCATCGGCCCATTACTAGTGTCCAGGACCTTAGCTTGAGAAAAACAACATGGGGCACAACTTCGACATCGATGCAACAATGTATGTAATTTCAACTAAAAATTGTACTAGTAGTATCGTGTCAGTCAATTCTTAGCATATACATATATCATTCGACATATCCATCAGAAATGGACAGTCGATATTTGGAATATTGATCATCTGACCTGGTATCATGGATAACCTTTGGAATTAACAAGTTGACTTCAGATTATCTCATTATCAACATCCAATTAAACGATGAGCCATGCCTTAGTGCCTAGAAGGCCAAACCCAATGTAGAAGTAGAAGCAGGCTGGGTGGAGAGAAATCAGAAATGGACTGTGTGGAATGTGACTGGGCTAGGATGCAGCGAGAGACCTGGTGGAAGTTAACGTAGCACCTAATCGCTATTATAAGAATTGGCCTGGGTGCCCATGCACCACGAAAAGCTCACCTAGATCCACCCTTCTAGTGTCAACTTACGGGAATCTACAAAGATACATCACCAACTCACTAGAGGACCTTTCCTACCACCACGTGCCCATAGGTAGTCACTCTGGCTACTGCATCCCTCTGCCTCAAGTTTGAGCCAAGCGCAATAGGAAAGCAAATTCCAAATTATCTGTTTCCTTGCAAGTTTATGGCTTGCTGGCCCGTCCACCGCACCCTCTTATCGAGCCTACCATCCCTTGAGCCCCGACCTGTATTCTATTATATTTCTGTAAGAAGGGCTGGCAATTAGCTGAGCTCGAACAAGGGTAGGGTAGACCATGCGCTGGATCTGGGTTTATTTGAACCTCTAGCAAGCTTGACCTTGACTCAGTATAAGCTCGTTGAGCACATAAACACGATAAATTTGAGGGATCCTCATCCAATATAAAAGAAACGAGAGGCAATATTATCAGTTGGGGCTCAAGGTAGGAAGTCACCGGACCAGGTCCTTGATGCCACCTGGTATTAATTGGGGCTCAAGGTAGGAAGTCACCGGACTAGATCCTTCATGCCACCGGTGAAGAAGTCCTCTCTATGGCCGTGTTGGTGCTGCAGGGTATGCTGTCATGTAGAAACAAGAAAACTCTTTGTGAAACATCAGACGAGACCCTGTTCCCAAGCAAACCTCGATAGTTATTCATGTCCACCCCTCTGTATGTGGAAATATGTTTGCATGCAAGATTAGTGCATGTGTGGAAACATTAGGTGGTGATTCTAGAGGCATTAAAGCCTACACTGATGGTGGAGTTTTAATACAAAAGGTGTAATGTGAGGCATTCAGGGATGTACGAGGAATGGGAGCCTAGAGTTTCAACAAGAAAATGTGTAAGCGTGGAGGGAGGGAGATAGACTCTATGAATTCATGAATTGAATTAGTATGGAAATGAAAATATCACGTAGCAATTGTTGATTTAAGCCTTTAACCTTAACTTTTCATAAAAAAGTGCCTAACTACATACATAGGTTTAGCTCTTAAAAGAAGTGACCCATTCAGCAAAATATAGTATTATCGCCCTAGAGCTTGGTTTCCATCTTGTTTCATATTCGCCTATGGGAGATTGGCAGATTGCATTTGTTACTTTAAGCACCAGAATGTCCCCCCCACATCCTTTTCTCATGTGTCAACACTGGATTAGTACCTTCTGCGGATTATAATCTACTGAACAAACATAAGAAAGCCTTAACAGTAACATTAATCGATAGATTACCATGTCGAGATTGTGCAGCTGATTAGGATTTACATGTTTCTTTTGCAGGTTTAACAACTGAAGACATACAACATTGCTTTTGGAGAGGTAATCATCTAAATGTCTTTGTTACTGTTTGTGATATCCAGCACAAAGATACATGAAGAAACGGACAGATACCTCTTTATGATAACTTAAAGCACTTAGCAGAACGATTGGGCACAGTACACTCTGTTACTACAAATAAATATAAAATATGCTGTCGCCTGACTTGTCCTGCATAATGGGGAGAGATGTGATCAAAACTATTTCCTAGGGTAAAAAGTCATTCATTTGTTTCTTGACCTTTTCATGCCCCAGGATACATCTTTAATACCTAGTATTTGCCCAAAAAAGAAGTTGCAAGGCCCATAAATGCATAGCATTGCAGATTTTTTTCCATACATAATCTACTTGTAATATTTCTGAACGAGTATAAATACATTAAAATATGACATTTGCGAATTATGAAGGCAGAAACAAATATTTTATGGCGTTGTGCTTCAACTGCAACCGAAAGTATTAAATATTGGTTTTATCTGTCAAATAAAGAAAACCTTTGTGAATTATTTGTCGTGGAGGATTTTCATATTAGAGGTAGACAAAAAGTACACAAAACCGGATTGTTGGAGTAAGCTTTAACTGGGTAGAGAACTGGGTAGAACGCTATTGATTGAGTTTCTATCGCAAGGGTGTGACAGTTTTACTCGTGAATGATGTTGTAGATGTTTATGTGTGTTCCGAACTTGTGCAGGATTTGTGTGCGTGAGGGGCTTTGATAGAATATCTAGAGCACCAAGACCACTATACGCGAGGCTTCACTTTCCAGCAAGCAAAATTACCAGGAATAAAAAGGCTGCAGCTACAGATGATGAATAGGCCGTAATGAAAAATAGTTACATAGAGGACCCTGCCAGAAGATTACTGACCTGAAAATGGATCACTGACTAATAAGTTGTTGTCACCAATCAACCATTTTAGCCATATGCATCCGTGAACATTCCGAACGTCAGCCATTCGCGAAAATTTGCGAAGCTGGCGTTATTCAGCAACATGATCCATTACTTCAGCTTATTTTTTTAGATAAAGATTACTTCAGCTTATGCTGCTTGGTACCATTCAAGGAGCTCAATGCAGCTGATGCGGAGAAGTGAAAGTCTGTTGTCTGGCCATTCTGTTTCGTAGTCTCATGTGACTTGAACCAACTGTTGTACATGGGGGACGTCATCTATTGGAAGTTGTTGTTCAGTAATTCATGTGAACGATGTCAAACTAGTCGTCAATTATTTCATTGTTTCATTGATGAGGCCGTTCGGCTGTTTACTCCTGTTACTTAGATACAGCGACATCAGAATTTAATGGAAAGGTGGAACTTGTCATGTGATGTTGAGACATTTATGTCCATAAGTATAAGATAGAAATAGTTTGTGCGATAACATTTATCATTTCAATTGGTTTACGTAGGAAAGAAGGATATGCAACAATAAAAAAGGCGCAGGTGGAAAAAGTATTATTGGAACAATAGATCTAGTGTCACCTGGTTTGGAAGGTTAGTTCTTCTGGATGGTACCTAATGGGGGTTGGGAGGCTCTTCTTTTCTCACGTTGCTTTGATTGGATATGGTGTCGAATGCTCGGGGGAGTGTGCGTCGATGCAGTGGGGGCAAAGAGTTATTTTAGCTGCTACGATCATTTTACTTCAGTTTTGCTCCTTGTCAGGTGCAACGGTCCTCCTCTTGACAAACTGGTCGCTGACGGCGGCAACAGATCTTGTATATGGCGGCAGCAAGCCAGCAACCCCGGTGGAGTGATCATTTGTTTTATGTCTTTCGCGACTTGGCGGCATGGCTCTCGCATGTCGAGCTCCGGAATGACGGTGCCTCCTCCTCTTCTTCTCCCCTCTTTCTTTTTCTAAGGAAAAATAAGCCACCTTGCCTCCTCTTGATTGGTGGTGCTCTCAAATGGGTAGTTAGCTAATCTAAAATAAGCCATCTCGCATGTCGAGTACTATGTAACGAGCGAGGCAAGTACTTTGCGTCTGTATGGTGAGCCTGATTTAGATTTTTCGGTCCCATGGGAGTGGCCCCATGTCTTCTAGCTTTTTTAGGCCTTCTAGGACTCAAATTAGGGTTCCGTCTATTCTGTGGTCTTGTTTTGAGTTGAATTGCTCTTCGCTGACACTCGTCCTAGTTTTGATTTGGAGGTAAAAAAGGTTAGTTTTCTCTAGAGTAAGGCATGATCTCTTAACAAAACAAAACTCTAACTACCGAGCTAGCTAGTTCTAAAGCATAACCCAAATTTATAAAGATTAACACATGTTGTGTTCACCAAATTTTATGTGATGATTGAGGATAAGATCATCTCGTCAAATGAAAGATTCATCATTTCACATATTAAGGATGTTTTCAAAGAAAATTGTGAGACTGACTATTTTGACCCTTTTGACCCAAAAAATCTCCAAGTATGTCCACAAATCGACATTGAAGACTGAATTCTCGAGCTCGCATATTTCCAGTTAGTTTGGCGCATTAAGATACATTAAGCAATTTTTCGATTTTGTTTCTAGGATTTCGTCTTTTTCGGCTTGGCCAGTCCAAAATAGCTTATTATGAGCTCACCTATCGCCAATGAACTCATTTGGTGTGAATTCAAGGTATGTGTTGGACTTAAACGTGCATTATGGGGGCCAAAAGAGTGTAAAACATACTCTTTTTAGGGAGTAAAATCGCGATTTCGGACCCGTAAACGTTCCCATAAACTACTACGTATATGCAGAGCTTGTATCGTACATCTATCATGCATCGTAACCTATACGTACTCTAGATTGCAGGAGATCATGACCGTGTCTGATAGGAGATCCGATCGGAACCTGAGCAGTACTATATCGGGTCGATCTCTTCTTTCCTTGTCTGGCCCTTTAAATACGGGAGCCCCCGAGGTAGTCGATCCATCGAAAGCGATTAGCTAGACACGCCAACGAGCGATTCGACGAGAGATCAATCAAGCACCATGGCGGCAACGGCAGCGGAAGAAACCAAGCTCGCCGAGGTCGTGGCCGAGAAGAGTAACATCGACGAGGTCGTGGCCGAGAAGAGCAGCAACGTCGACGAGGTCTCGGCCGAGAAGAGCAAGATGATCGAGCTGGTCAGCTCCGACGGCGAGCGGTTCGAGATCACCCACGAGGCGGCGGCGCTGTCGCAGACCATCCACCACATGATCGAGGATGACTGCATCGAGAACGGCGTACCTCTCCCCAACGTGAACTCCAAGATCCTCGCCATGGTCATAGAGTACTGCAACAAGCACGTCGCCGGCACTTCCGACGGCGAGCAGGAGGACCTCAAGAGCTTCGACCAGAAGTTCATCGAGGTGGACCAGGCCACGCTGTTCGACATCATCCTCGCCGCCAACTATCTGGACATCAAGGGGCTCCTGGACCTCAGCTGCCAGACGGTGGCCGACATGATCAAGGGCAAGTCGCCAGAGGAGATTCGCAAGACGTTCAACATCGCAAACGACTTCACGCCTGAGGAGGAGGAGGCAATCCGGAAGGAGAACCAGTGGGCATTCGAGTAGACATCGTAGGACATAATTTGGTCTTTTTAATCTCATGTTGCTCAATTACTATTTCAACGTTTTTATTGTTTAATTAGTTATGCTATTTTGCTTTTATCATCTAGATCGATGAAAACTATTTGTCAAGTATACATATTGGATATATTTGAGATATACGAAGCATAATTAATTATATGTAACTTATTCGTATGATGCTGCTTGCCGTTTCAAGCAAATCATGCAACTACTAAATTAAAAATGATCTTTGTGACACATGAGTTCTCTTCTCTGCAAGAACTCGACAGGAACTCATCGACCCGTAGCCATATTTCCTTCTGCGGTGTGATTTACATGTTAATAGTGTCAACATCTACAAACTATCACCAAAACTTCAGAGTTTATCCAAGATGATTAGGCTTTGCATCAGCTACCATTACATCAAAAGTCCATTTGTTAACCCCTCACAAGAATTTTGGACGATTAAACATTCAAAGTCTTATAGTCCGAACTTAAGCCAGCTAAAATTAATCACATTCCTCGAAACAGGCTTTCGCCCCGCTTTATAAATAAAGCTAAACGGCCGAACCGATACAAGGTGATGAGGAAATCCTCTTACACAGCAGATCAAAGATAAACAACAAAGAATAAAAGGAAACCGGACTTGCCACCGAAGACTCGGCACGAGATCAAGAGGTAAGACTCCACGACGACGCCCCCAAGAGGGAGACGACGCAAAGCGCCGCCGCCGTCGAGACCGAAGTCAAGAGTTTTCACCCGGAGCCCTAGCTCGGAGAATGTACCCACAACGGCGCCCCCAAGAGGGTTACGACACCCGCAGGCGTAGTCACCGTTGGCTAGCTTTACATGACAGTGTTTTGTTTAGCTCTTACAATCTTACTCAATTTGGCTAGCTTTACATGACGTAATACTGCAAGCAAGGCAAAGACTATAACACTAGTACGTTCAGCTACTGATCTGCTTGGAAAGACATGTTGCTGGAAGAATGAACCTTCTCAGAAATCATACTTGATAACTGACAAGCTAAACATGCATATTATCATGAATGATTATTCACAACAAGGAAGCTTGACGTGTTCTGCTGAAACGCTGAACTAATGCTAGCGACATTCAACAGACTGCTTGAACTACTTATTGACATAATTTGGACTATACCCAAATTGAGCAACGATCTCACAGACTAAGATATGCACAGAGTACAAGTATGGATCATGTTTGCAAGCAAACATGAACATGATCCACTGAATTTGTCAAGAATATTTTCCAGGGAGAAACAACGGCGACCTTACAAACATGCAGGTGAATAATCCTGAATGGTGCTACAATATGTGGCCTGAGCAATTAATATTCTCCACTGAACTTTGGAACAAGTGAGTTATATCCTCTGCAGGAAGTCGATGGGAACTCATCGATCTGTAACCATATGTCCTTCCGCGGTGGGATTTACATGTTGATAGTGTCAACATCTACAAACTATCACCGAAACTTCGAGTTTGCCGACATGATTAGTCTTCTCAGCAGCAACCTGTAAATCAAAATTTCATGGATTAAACATCGGAAGTCCGATAATACAAACTTCAAATTAATTACAGTACAGTTGTTTGTCTAACTTGTATAATCTTAGTCTGCTGGATATGAGTTTAGTCAGAAAAGCAGTGATGAGATGCTGGGAAGACTATATGTTGCTTGAAGAATATTCATTATCAGAAATCATGCATGATAACTGACAAGCAAAACATGCATATTATCATAAAATGATTACTGACAACAGAGAAGCTTGATGTGATTCTGTTGAAGTGTTGAACTAATGCTAGTGTCATTGAACAGACTACATGGGCTACTTATTGGTATAATTTCAACTAGAACAAAATTGAGCAACAATCTCACAGACTTAGAAGATGCACAGATTACAAGTATATGGATCATATTTGCAAGCGATTATATTTCAGCAAAGAAGTTCTCACCTAGTTTATATCGATCTTCAGCTCAAAGAGATCACTTGAAACTGTACTCTGGTTGCACTCAGAAACGATCCCCTCGAAATCAATAGGTGGATTTGAAACAAAAACAAGCAGCGGCTTCTTTTTGGGAACAGGCAGTGGCTCATTCTTGCCCTCCAGTATACCTAGAACAGTCCTCATGACAGGCCTCTCTTCTGAAAAAGGATTCACACAGCTCAAACCTAGAAGAAGCAGCCTCATCATTTGCTCTGTGTCATACTCCCCATCCAGGCTTGTATCAACAGCATCCAGAAGCTTGCCTTTAGAGTGCAAATTCCAAACCCAATCGACAACATTCAACATGTTCATACTGCCAGGTGCTTCTCGCTCAATTGGCCGCCTTCTTGTGCATATCTCCAGCAGCACAACCCCATAGCTGTAGACATCACTCTTTTCTGTGGCTCTCCCTATCTGGAGGTACTCAGGAGCAAGGTAACCAACAGTCCCCGCCGCCAAGGTTGACCGAGGGCTAGTATTCGGATCCTTCAACCTTGCAAGCCCAAAATCCCCCAACTTGGGATTGAAATGTGAATCCAGAAGTATGTTACTGCACTTGATATCCCTGTGGATCACCTGCTGCTCAAGTTCTTCATGTAGGTATGCAACCACAGAGGCAATGCCGACGGCCACATTGTAGCGCCGAGCCCAGCTGAGAGTGAGAGTGGGATAACGGTGGACACCTGAACAAGAGTGGAGAGCCATGTCCAGGCTGCCATTTGACATGAACTCGTACACAAGCAGCAGCTCGTCCTTCTCGGCGCACCACCCTTGCAGCTGAACCAGATTGGGGTGCTTCAGGTCGGCAATTATGGTGAGCTCGGCGGTGAACTCACTGTGGCTCTCCCTGGATTGCTTCGAGCGCTTGACTGCATATGTGACCCCAGAGCGTGGGCAGACCGCCTTGTACACAGTACCGAAACCACCACTGCCAACCACCAGAGAAGGATCGAATCCCTTCGTCGCCGAGGAGAGATCCTGGTACATGAACTGCCTTGGCTCGCCCGCTGCTTTTGCTCTGACACCGTCGTTGAACCCCGCGGAACGAGACCTCCACTTCCTCAGAGACATTACCGCAAACACCATGACTGCACCGAGAAACACGATGGGCAGGGGAATGCCCAGCCCCAGCGCGAGCCTTCTGCGGCGCCCATGCTTACGGCCGCCCAACGGGGGAGCGCTGCGGACGGTGTCGGAGACAAGGATTTGGATTTCGGTTTGGCAAATTTACCGGCCCAGAGCGAAATTTCCGAAATTCGGGAATTTCGGAAATTTCGGACGAAATGGAAGAAATAAAATTTGAAACTTAGAAGGAAAACCAATCGAAAATTGATTTAAAATTGAATTTTTGAGTAAATTTTAACTTATCTTCAATTTTTCGAATTTATTCAACCAAAATTACCCAAAATTTATAAGATTTCGTCCGGTAAATACTATTACCGGTCCTGACCGAAATGGCCGGATTTCGGCCGGAATTCGGAATTTCGGGCCGAAATCCAAACCCCTGGTCGGAGACGCTGTGCGAGGACCCCGCTGGTCCGGAAACTCCAGCTGTGGATGGCGAAGCCGCCGTCGCTCCCGTTGTTGTCGGCCGAGCAGGAGACCTGGAAGCCGACGAACATGAGCTCCGCGAAGCGGGCGGCGAGGGCCGTGGAGTTGGCCACCACGAGCGCGGGCATCGCGGGGCGCAGGCTGGCGTGGCTGAGGAACACCTCGAGGCGGGCGCGGCGGGCGTCGTAGACGAGCCACGAGCCGACCTCGTTGCCGTTCCGCAGGTCCACCGCCCCGGTGGAGTTCCCGGCGACGCGCTCGCCCGCGGAGGACGCGTAGACGCGGTTCCTAGGCGCGTCGAAGGAGACCTCGAGCGGGACTGGGAGGGAGCGGTTCGCGCCCTCGGCGGCGGCGAGTGGGTCGGGGAGGAGGATGAAGGAGAGGCGGGAGGCGGGGCGCGCGGAAGCGGGGGAGGCGAAGAGGAAGGAGGTGGAGAAGGAGGCGTTGGGAGGGAACGGGAGAGGGAGCGGTAAGAGGGCGTGGGATGAGGGCGGCGGGAGGGATACGGAGGCGGAGCGGAGCGAGGCGCCGCCGAGGAGGGTGAGGTTTCGGAGGGAGAAGGAGGGGAAGGAGAAGGCGACGGGGGTCGCCGCGTCGGCGGCGGGCGGTGGCTGGATGGGGAGGAGGAAGAAGACGACGGCGAGGAGGTAGAGCGGAGGAGGCCTTGGTCGGGCCATGACCATCGGGCGACGGGAGAGGGTGGTGGAGGCGGTGGCCGGTGATCAGGTGAGAGAAGGCATGGGGTTTATTGACCCTGACGAGAGCGAGCGACACGAAATAAATGATGAGCAAATGATTGGAAAGGGCTCTCACTATCTGGTGATGAGCAAATGATTGCACAAACTAAAAGTGCAATCGCACCAAAGTACAAGTGTAATTGCATGCACACAAAAATACATTTGCAACAAATATAAACAGAAAAGGTGAAAGCGCAAATTGCAACAAATATAAAAAGTAATCAATAAATAAAGATAAAAAACAATGCCTGAAACTTCACAAAAATGAGTATAACTGCATAAAACTATAGAAGTGACCGAAACACATTAAACTTCACAAAAAAAAAACTGAAACTTCATACAAGTGATTAAAACTTAAAAAGTGTGGCTGAAATTTCACAAGAGTGATTGATTCATTATTGATAGAATAACTTCGAATAAAATCGAGTGCATGCGTTTTACCAATTCGAAATTGTTGACGAGGTGCACACAACGCGATTCTTGTACACTACCAAAGCACTGCCACGGAAGAGGATTCATATGCGAAGTTTCGCGTCTAATGGTTTGTGTATGATTCCCGCCACCATTCGTCGGACATGGTGGACTATGTGATGCCATCAAAGGGCCTTCAGTTTGTGTCGGACGAGAATCATACACAAACCGGTGGACGCGTAGCATTACTCATTCATATATTGTTTCATGACAAGAAGTCACTAAGACTACCCATAGCGGGAGTAACTAAGATAGTATCATGCATGCCATGTTGGCAAAAAGATGACGTGTCACTGCAATTAATAATGAAAGAGATGATAGTGCTATCATAGGTAGATACCCTAACATAACTGATTCCAAGACAAGATGAGTGTACAACCTAATAAATATACTAGTATATGATAGTACCACACATATGTTACTACCCATTATGAAAGTATCAACATAGACTAGTATCATATGTATGATACTAGTGTATAATACTCCCCACTATGACTAGTCTAAAATCAATCAGAGGTATCGGGAAGATGTGCACATTGTAGCTACATGCACATGGGGATACAAGATGAAAAAGGTGAGTAGAAACGAAAGAGGTAACTAAACAAGTACACACTCTGTTCCAAATTAATTGAAGTTATATCTTTATATTATTTTTAAATTTTGACCAAACCCAGCGAAACATGTGTCAATATCAATAACATCAAATATAGTATGTAGTATGTATGTATATGTTACGATGAATCTCATAAAACTAATTTGGTGGTATAGATGCTGATATTTTTCTATGGACGTAGTGAAACTTGATGAAGCTTGACTCATAACAAAATTAGATATTCAATCCATTTGAATCGGGGCAGCACGTGCATATATGTGTAGGCATCGAAGGCGCAATTCCAACTTTGAAAGTTCAGGTGAATTTCGTAACTATCCAGATCCGGTAATAATTGTCATTGAAAATTATCCAAAGGAGTTCCTGGGTAGGGGAAAGGATTGAGTGACTTGACCAAATTCATTTTTATTATTAGGGGTGCAAGGAGAAGAGAACTAGTGCTCAATGCCATGGTAGAAAAGGATTTGTCCTGATTGCGAATAGCCCCTTCCTCTCTTGGGCTCTCTTGCCCCATCATGGATGAAGAGAAGATAAATCAAAGTAACTTGCCGAATCGATAGACATTTTTACATGTTTTCCTACAAAGCAGGAAAGCATAGCAAAAATCTTGAAACATGTATGATGGCCTAATGTGATGCACCTGATTTGATTGATGTTCTGTGGAGCCTTTCTTTTTTTAATATTCTGATTTCATCTCAGTTTAATTAGGAAGGGAATGCGGTTTCAAGAGGAACTCAGCATCAGAAAGGGTTTCAATTAGCTGGCCACGACAAGGTGATCAACAGCTTCCACTGTTGTACTGTCCTTTCTACTAGCAGAGTTTGTAACAGAGTGGCTGATGGGCTTGCTAGGCTAGCTTACTCTGCTGGGGACTGTGTCATGCTCAATGACCTACCCACGGCTATCAGAGATCTTGTAATGAACGATTTGTATACCGCCACACCCCAGTAATCAAGTTCTCTATTCTCAAAAAAAAAAAAAGGGGTTCAATTAGCTGAACCGGCCGCTTTTCCAGTTTTAAACCAGAGTGCTGTTCCAAGGAGACCACCAAATAACAACATTTATTTTTCTCTATACTTCCAGAAAATGTAAGATACACGACACTTGACGAAGAAAAAAGAATTACATAGCATTTGAGGAGAATCCAGTCACGTTTAGTTACTTCTGTCTGTCACAATTGCACATCAGTACAGGATGAGTAATACTCCATCCGTTCCAAATTAATTGACTTCCATTTGTCCACACATGGATGTATCTAGACATGTTACACGTATAGATACATCCACATGTGGACAAATGGAAGTCAATTAATTTGGAACGGAGGGAGTACCTACCAGGCCCAGCATACAGTAGCCCAACCTGGACTCATACAAGCCGTAACATGTGAAAAGTAGAAGCGCTGGTTGTTCATTTGAGAAGAGATCGTGCAAAGTGTTCCCTAGCTGTGGCCAGAGCTTGAGATATCGTCTGCAGAAAGACCAAACAGACAATGCATGAGAAACATCATGAGATATTATATGATGGTAACTCGCAGAGGATTGCACAAGTCGGAGGTACAGATAATTACCTGCTCGGAGAAGGGGACTGAACCGTCGGCAGCATTGGTCGCAACCTTCCCGGCGATGGTGTTGGCATCTGTCTCGAGAATTATGCTGCGCGAGTACAGAAACAATCGCATAGTTTCAGACGATTCGCAAAATAGTTTGAAAGGCACAGGCACTGGCTACAAAGTTTACTGTTCTAATGGGCTGGAATCTTAATTAGATGATTTACTAGTTGGCTAGTTGCAATTATGCTTACTCATATTAGGGCTTTGTTTCTAACACTTGAACTTATACCAATTCCCGTAGGAACTAAACTGTACCCTGTGAAACTCTTGCCTTCAGAATTGGGGCTAAAGCTATCTATGTCAACTAATTAAATTTGAAGTGCTCATTCTAGCAAAAAAAAAAACTCTACGAGAGCTCCAGAAAAATGAATACAAAAGCAAGTCAAAAGGCAAATAATACTCTTAAGAAACATGCAGAGTGATGTTACAGCTCAAGAGTACTATGCCCAACAACACTTTCATGTAGGCAGAGGGCTGTGAAACAGCACATGATCCAAATTTAGCATAGATCACAAGAAATCCTTACCCGCCGTCAATAATCTCATCAATGCAGAGAAGTATCAAATCCAAGTTCTCGAGTGCAGTCCTCTTCTCGACATCACCCCTAAAGCACAGTAAATTGCACCCTGAAGCGGCTTCCTTACAAACCATGTAACAAAATACCAGTTCATGTAGTAACATTAGAACAAGTATAATACCTGAGTAGAAGACCAACAGAATCAGCAAAACCCTGGAGTACATTTGATATGATGAGCTCATTCTCATCATCTCCGGCAGTGACGAAAAAGTGAAGGTCATGTACAAACTTGTAGACGATAATATAGCCATCAAGCAATGTTATCTCAGCTGCAGAGGATCAAAATAGGTGTCAAAGGTAAATCAAAATTAAAGTTAGACAACAAAATAGTTGATCCAGTTGGGCATAAGTATAGTAATGAATATAAACCTAAAACTTTTCATTCATCCAGCAATTAGCATTTCACAGCCATTGAACACTTAGGCTTCCTCAATGCAACTTATACTAGTATGAGGCTATGTGCTAGCAACAGTAAACTAACAAGATTCATTTGTGAAATACTTTCTTTAAGCTAATACCCCTTGTTTGGCTTACATGAGATCCAACTACATAGCATAAACCAACAGAGTGTTAAAAATTGTAAACAAAACTAAACAAAATTCTCCTACCAAATAGCTAAGAAACCAATATTGGAACATTCACGGTTTACTTTATCATTAAGGAACCATGCATAGTTAATAGTGGGCTTTAACTTAAAGCCGAGCTTAGATACGTGTATAATTTCAACTAAGATCTCAAATGTGAAGCGTAATGACACATTTCAGTAATTTTGTGAATAACAATCTATGCTAATGTTGGAAAGTTGCAAAAGGAACTATGTGCATTAATATCTGTGCTACAGAAATGATATGACGGGAATTCACAAGCTACACACCATGAATAAATTACCTTCGGAGCGTGCATTTGTCTTCAAAGTTTTTGTGAAGACGGACTTTTCAAAGGTTAGCCTGGATGCATTACTCGGCCAATCATCTGAGAAGTACTTCACAGCAACACGCTTCCCCTCAGAATCCAATAGCAAAATGTTCTTCACCGAAGGGCAAGATTCCTGTGTAAACGTAATGAATTAGTACAAATAGTTAAACACAGAATGGATGATATGTCATCAGTATAAGTACGTAAATAAAGAATGTGTGATATGCCAGAAATCAACATTTTATTTAGCAGGTTACGAACTAAGTATTCCACGGTATTTTCTCTTCCTTTCTAACATTTATCATCAAGCTATCAACTGTAAATCTGCTTTCAAATTCAAAATTCTTAATTATGATACAGGAACTGAGACGGATCAACTGGGAAAGGTCCGGGCTACTCTACGTGGAATGGATGAGCTTTACAGAAAGGAATGTGTTAATCATAAATCATAGCAATATAATTCTCATCATTTCTGCACGCTAACATTTCTATCTGACAAATCGACTGATAAACAATTGGGACCCAAATTTACATGCGCAAGATCACCCTCGGTACAGTGAACACTTCATTCGAATGTAAATACATAGCCAGAATGTATTGTTAACAGGTAACAGCAGCTGTGGAAGAATCTGCGGACCTTGGAGAATTCCCCCATGGCCTCCTCCCAGCTCCTTCCTTCGGTCCAAGCTTCCTGCATAGAAAAGACACGCACCCACATAGGTGAGATCGACAGCAGCGCAAGGTGCCCGCAAGAAAAACGAAGTGTCAAACCACAGCTCGGATCCGAACGCCCCGTTCTCGTCAGATCCGGGCTAAAAAGCAAGCAACGAAAATCTCGAGATGGCTGCCAAGCGCGCGGATCACACGTAGCGAACGCGCGCATCGGGACGACCGTAGAGAATTCTCGAGGACGGAGCTGTGAGAGATCTAGAGAGGGAGAGTTTACCTGGAAGAGAGAGGGAGTGATTCGGAGAGTGGGAAAGCTTTGGTTTCTTGGTGCCCGCGAGATCTGAGATGCAACAGCCGAGTGTGCAGAAAGACAGGTGATCAGGCGAACGGAAATGGACGAGTTTGTTGGTTTAACCAACTCTCCAACAGGCCCGCTGGTTCGGCCCAATTGCTTTCGTTGGATTGGATCCAAAAGTGAGACGGCAAATGCTAAATAAAAAAGTGAGACGGCAGTGTAGTTTTTTATAAGGCGGTCACATCAACATGAATAAAATACTCATATGGCCTCCGAATGTGTAAAGCTGCAAAATAAAAAGTAGATTGTAATTCAAGGATTAAATAATCATTTGTCATAATGATTTTAGCCAACCCCGATACATTCCCTTTCTAGTTGTCGCAAAGTACGATATTTTGGGTTGGCGGTGTTTCTTCGACATTGGTGCTGAACATTCATTTTTTTTCTCCGGTCATTTGATTTTTGCATCCATAAAGATCAATCAACTATTTCCACCGGAGACATAGTCCTACAAAACAAGACTATCATTGGTTTTAGGTATCACTCCATGACGGATCTTTTTGTGTTAGTGTACAAGGACTTCCTGAATCAAAAAAAAAATTCTTGATCACAAAGATCAAAGGTATCCCACGCGCAATGAGAGTGGTGTAGCTCCTACTAGACAACCACCCATGATGGTATTTCCAACAATCTTTTTGTTCCTAATTTGCAAAAAAAATGACATTGGTGTACTAAAGATGCAACCGAGCTTTTTCACTTGTAACTAAACTTGGGCACAAAACCAAGTCCTTTAGTAAATAGTTCCCTTTTCTTTCTCAGATCATCGAAAACTTTCTCAACTTGGATCAAAGCATGAGAGTAAACCTCTTTTAGTTGATTTTTCAATCAAACACTTTCCTCAACTAAGGGTGCTTCATTTAAATTAGAGAAAGTAGTACGAGCATCAACATCAGTAATATGTTGGAAGCCGGTAGAGGGCCACAATTTTAGCATGAGACGTCGGATTTTCTCATGGGATAAAGTGAGTTTGTTGAGTTCCCCTTTAATAACTTGTAATATATTATATCAAGGTACTTAAAATGCTTATTAAGTTCCTCTCTTGCTTCCTTGGAACCATTTCACATTTGAAGCATTATGTCTGACCTCTTCCTTTCCTTGTGAAGATCATACTCATTTGTATCATCTTCTCCTTCTCTTGCTAACTGGTGATATGATATGGGTATACTAAGGAGGCCTTTTTAACGCTAAAAAATGCCACAGTTAAGAGCTTGCTTGTCCTTCTTGAATGGCTTGTTGTTATTGTAGGAGGTGTGTAATCATTTTTTCCTTCTCCTTGCCTTATATCTTATCCTTGGGATGAGGACACTCGGTGATGAGTGTTTGTCATCACCACAATTGTTGCAATATCTCTTTGGAGTACTTGAATGTTGGAGAAGCTCTTTCTTTTGTTCATCTTGGCCAACATATTGCCACACCTCTTTGCTATGAGAGACATCTCATTCCTCCCTTGTTATACTAGCTTGATGGTGTCACTCTCATGACTCTCCTCTTCTTCATCACTTAGATATTGCTTGCTCTCGCACCATTTTTTCTTTGAGTGCCATATTGGTCTTCTTCTTCGTCACTTGGAGATTAATAAGCGTCATCTCATGAGCATGGTTTTGGTTACCGGTCGGAAAATCCGGTTACCGGTCGGTAACCGGATATCCCGAGCACCCTCGGGAAATAGTCATACCGGACGAAAAATCCCGAAATTTTGAATTTTAATGAAAACTTTCGATAAATGGTTAAATGTGGAACCAAAAAAATTGAATTTTCGAATTTCGGATTTGAAATTTGTCTGGTAACCGGTCGGGATTTTCTGGTAACCGCGGTAACCGGAAATCCCGACCACCCTCGGGAATTATTTTCTACCGGTAACCAAAACCTTTTTTTTAGAGAAAACGCAAAGGATTCTTTGCGTTTTATTTCATTGAAAAGATAGAGTTTGTTTTACATCCTCCAAAGAGGGTTACAGTTACTTAATGGAAATACATCGGTGCACGTCCCAGGTGGACGGCAGTATCACACGCAGTCCTTTTGCACCTGCCGTAGCCCAGAGCTTGGCTTCGCCCTTGATCTTCTCGATGAGGCTGTGGGTTGAGGGCTGAGCTCCTTCAAACACGCAGTCGTTGCGATGTTTCCACGCCATCCATGGCGTCAGTAGGGTGATCGAGCCTAGGCCTTTGCGCATTTGCTTCGGAGTGTGCTGTTTCGCCTTCAACCACCAGTCCATTAGGGAACTCCGTGTTAGGTGCAGGGACGGTGAACCTTAGCCATGCCAATACTTCATGCCATACTTGCCGAGAAGGGGCAGTGTAATAACAAGTGTTGTATGGTTTCAGGTTCTTGGTCGCAAAGCGGGCAGCGGGGAGGGTGTTGCAGACCACGCCGTGCGAGCCTGTGAGCAGTCCAGCACCTGTCTTGGTCGGCCAACCAATGGAAGAATTTGACGCGAGGCGGCGCCCAATTTTTCCAAATTAGTTTCCAGGAATAGCTTGTCATCGATCCATGGAAGGTAGCAGCATAGCAGGACTTGGCAGAGTATGTGACGTTGGCTGTCCACTTCCAGATTAGCTGATCAGGTGCTTCTGTGAGGTTTGTATGTGCGATCCTTTGCCAGAGTTGCAAATACTGTCCAATCTCGTCGAGCCCTAACACGCCCTGGATGTCTCGCGCCCAATTGTTGTCTTGTAAGCCTGCTGCAACTGTCGTAGCCTTGCGGCGCCGTTTAGGGACGCACCGGAACAGCGACGGCGCGATCTCGCTGATTGCGTGCCCGTCGATGAGTCATTGACATGCTTACATGGGTGAAGAATACAGCAAGAACAACATCATGTTGAGGGTATTGTAGACAATGTTTTAAATAGAGGGCTATCACAAATAGCAGTAATCTTCAAAAACAGCTATAGTGAGGCTAAAGCAGCGCTAAATGTGGCTATAGCAGAAAATTGTACATGAAATCATTTAGGAATCCTTTGATTCATAGGATTTATTAAGGAAATTTGTTGGATTTGGATCCTAAGGACTTTTTCCTTTTTAAGGTGTTTGATTCACAGAATTGAAACCTTAGGAATATTCCTATAGGAACTCTGTAGTGTATTTTGAAGAGAAAACTAACATGAGCTTGGACTTTACGGAAAAATCATGCGCCTTGTTCCTATGCCCGTAGGATTCTAATGGACACACCAAGTCAATCCTACACAATCCCTAATCCTTTCTATTTCATGCCCTATGAATCAAAGGAGGCCTTAGCGGCAAGATGCTCAAACGGCTATAACAGGGCTATAGCCGGCTATTTAATCAAAGGAGGCCTTAGCGGCAAGATGCCCAAACAGATCGATCTTTGTTGAATGTTAAACATCATGCTCAAATAATTTCTTTTGGATGATGCTCAAATAGGCGTGATAGACTGAATTGTTTTCTCAACCATATGGTCACATGCAGATCCGTTGACCCTAGTGTAAACAATTCTTAGGGGGACTCATCTTGCTCCATAACATGCAATCCATCTTTCAGTTGAAAAATTTCAAGTTTGCATGACTATATGCTTTAATGTCTTCATACAAGATTTCGAGAGCATCCAAATACAGTTGCGGTATCATAAAGGAGAACATGGTTGAAGATTGTTGGAGAGAGGGACTTGAGGAGGATTCTAAGAGATTGATAGTTGAATTGACGCTCTCTTGTTTTGTGGGCGTGAGATTACCTAGATCCGTCTTCCTTCCAAGAAATACTCCGGGATGAGCAGTACGGTTTGACAACCCTGAGGCCCCTCCGAATATTTGGTTGATTTGTCGGTAACTTTGCATAACTTTAGGGTTGGTTTTTGGTGCTTTTGCTCAATGACTTCGGGAGTGTATATGATATGTTTATGTCAATCCACACTCTTCATCCTTCACTAAACCACTATTATAGCACGGTTTCCCGTTACACAAAACTAGGAAAAACTAAGCTGAAATTTAAAGATGACGTCTTCTTTACCCATTGTTGCTTGGTGGGGAGCAGGGTCTTCAACCACACTTGCTTCAATTTCGCCGGACTAATACCTTGTATATGGACTCATGAATATAATCAGTCCACTCATTTACAATAACATCAAAAGTCACTAAGGGGCAAAGATGTCCTTTCAGAATTGAAACCAAGTACAAGAATATTGCAAGATAGTCACATGGACCTTTTCTCAGCCATATTCTTCAACTATTGATCAACAGAATCCAGACAAATTGCCACCTCGACTTATTTTTACCAATCTAACCCGCATGCCCAACATTTGGGCCCATCCACAAGAACTCATTAGACATATAATGAAGGGCATATACAAACGTGTGACATCAATTGGTTCGTTGTTGATGTCAAGTGGATAAATAAACGTACTCTTCCTAAAAATGCCTATGTTCTAGGGAAGTATCGAGACTTGAGATTTAAAGATCAGGTAGCAGTTTTTCTTTTCGGGTCATCACGGAAACAAAATCACAAATAGTTAGAAAACAAGAAATTTTTGTTCTCAAGATTTCTTAATTAATCATTTGCTGCTGAATAATCTCGCTTTTCTGCTAAAAGAATGTATAATGTGTGTACAGATTTACAGGCTGTAACAAACATTTACAGAAAGAATGCAGTTCCTACATGAGCTATGTATATTTATCTACGAGCGCGTAAGCAGTTCCCATTTAATTTCTTTACAGAAGTGAACCATTTGTCTTGTCTGCCGTGTCAATAGGGCAGGTCTCCAGTATGTCGCATGGCGATTATACCATCTTTTCGAATTTGTCAAGTTTCTTCACTCTTCGGAGAGATGCTATCAGTAATGCCAAGAAAACGCCTGCAAGTTCAGTTGGGAGCAAGAATTAGACCAATCAAGAAAAGGACATGTGGAAAACACCAGTAGCATGTGAAGATAAAAACAGGTTACATATAATGTTCAAAAGAAATATGGTGTCATTATACGGAGAATTTGTGAGTGAATTTTTCAGGGAAGAAACTAGAAAAGCCTACCTGCACCGACAAAAGACCCATTTGCGACCATTTGGTTTCCTTGACTACCCATGGTGACCCCGATATTCAAGAGTGCGCCACCCATGGCTGTATACATGGTCGCCATCTGAAGTATATTAGCTTTACGAGCAGCTCGTTCGGACTGCAAATGTCATGAAGTTTCAGTTTAACTTCGGCTTCAGACCAAATCAAGAAATAAGGTTTTCCAAATTAACAGGTAATGAGAATGCAACATCTGGTTTAGTGCTTATCATTAACTTCATAACTTGTGGTTGCAGTTGGCAGAAAGTTCAGTTGGGAACAAATATGCTAGACAGAAGTAGGAGTCATTAGCAGAAACATACCTCAAGTACTCTGACCCTGAGTTTCAGATCACCTGACTCAAGTTGCCCTACAAAATCCTCAATCCGTTGGATTCGGTAGGGCATTGATATGGTAGAATCACGGGCCTGTATATACGAAGATATCGTCAGTAATATGTGCAACAATTAGTAGTGTGGTGAAACAGTGGTAAATGAAAAACCATATCCATCAAAGATTTATTCTCTTACATCATTTGCTTGCTTTCTTATCTCCTGGACTAGTTCAGGTCCAACTCGTCGCCTTGTTTTCAAGTCTAGTAGTTCCTGTAGTTCAAATAGAATTAGGATGGCATGCACAGGTACAAGTTTAAAAGATAAGATTTCTGCTGCTACGAGGAAAATGAAAGAGAACATAGTGGATGGAGGGGTAATGACAGGTGGACAATAATCCTGACCTGAGCATATGGTGCAGCAACTTTGACGAAGGAAAAATCAGGATCCAATATGTATCCAATGCCTACGAAATATGATTATACCAACACAATTATTCACCAGCAAATAGTTAACGTATAATAGATAGTAAATAGGTAAACTTTTTATGACATTAATCCCACAGATAAACAAGTAATACAGAAAATGTGAGCATTTATAGGCCTGGAGCGGTCCTCAAGATTTAAGCCTAATTTCACTCAGATTGGCATTCCATGTAATTTCAGTTCTACGTTAAGTTTCTCCCACAATATCAAATATTTAGAGCTGGGCAGTAGAGGCTGAAAAAACACAAGCTCTGAAACAATCCGAAACTGTTTGTGTTCATCTTACTTTTAACCTGTAAAATGCGAAGAATATGTCTATTTGTGTTATGCACAATTTTTTTATCCAGTTACAATCTGTTTTAGACTCCATCCCTTCTCTCTTTTTATGAACAGCAAATCGACAAATTTTGGTTCAAACTCCATCCAACAATGTATTCACAAAAAGTTTCAAATTTTCTATTATCTAATATGCATGCCTTTATTTCATCAAATCACCTGGGTGCATGCATGCCGAGATGCACAAAGTCCACCCTCAACCGCAATCAACAAAACAAAACATGACACCCCCTTTGCCGCAGCTGCATATATGTGATTTACTATAAAGAACCAATGACCTTCTGTTGATGAGAAGATTCTTCAAAACGGATATAAAATAGGTTTTTCAACTTAGTCCTTTACATTCTTTTTGCAACAGGGAGATTCGTTTTCCATTATTTACAACATACAGTTAACAGATCAGGAACATTTTGCAAGCTTATAATCAAGAAAATACTAACTGACATAAAGTCGTTGCGTTCATGCATAAAAATGCAGAAGAAATAAGAAGTGATATTATCGAAAGCAATGCATTGGTGGATGCTGTAATTATTTCAGGAGATAAGAGAATGGAGAACCTTCAAGAGTTGAAAATGCTCTTATGACGAATGTAAATGTGGAAGGAAAACGGAAAGGTTGATCTTGCGCAATTGCAAACAAGTCCTGGAAAGGTAAAATACAGAAGGATTAACTTCAACATCTTTGTTGTATACATTCAAGCTAATTCTCGCAAATTTTAAGGTCAGGCAACCTCTCCAATTGCAGCTAGAGTCTGCTGTTGATCTGGTGACTGGCTTAACAGATTGTCCAAGAAATACTGTACGGACCTTCTTACCTGCATATAACAAAAGGAGGCAAAAAATGTTAAATGTCATTTCATCAATGACTTATCCGCCCAAGAAATAGCATATCCTACAAACCGGTGACAGGTCTCCTGTTGGCTGAAGAGCTTCCAGATCAATTAGAGCTTTATAACCTGCACGACAGAGCTGACTGAGAGAAAGAAGAGATGAACTGCCCAAGACATGAGCATTTTAAATTTCTCAAGACCATGCAAGGTAAAATGTTAGGTACCACTTGTGTGAAGATAAGAAGATACCTTGTTTGCATCCTTCTCATAGACAGCATAGAACAAGCCAAGTAATCTATCTCGAGTGAATGATTTGATTTCACCCATCATTCCAAAATCATAATAAATTAGAGAGCCATCCTTGTCTATAGCAAGGTTTCCAGGATGAGGATCAGCGTGGAAGAAACCAGTCTTCAGTATCTGTTTTTACATGGCATGAAAACCTCAGGGCTAAATTACGTTTACATGCAAAAAAATGCTCTAATAAATTTAGGAAATACATAGAAATATAATTTTCAAAATATACGAAAACAAGAGTTTGAAGATTAAGCGAGTGAAAGCTGTGTATTCTTAAGCATCTATTAAGACAAACAAAGCAGCCAATTAAGCGCACAATTGTACATGATCCAGGAATATTATAGAAATCATCTAGCCATACAAGAACTTCTTGAAACTATAAGGACTGTGCACTTTTTGATATGAGTCGATATGCGTGATAAAAGAACAGATACCATCGAACTAATGTTGGTTCTACAAGCGGATGGCAGATGGCACCAAGGCTTTGAGGAGACTGCTTCAGCACGCTAGACCCCCTGACAGTGCACCTTGACTTTGTAGGTTAGTTCTGTTTTGGTTTACTTGGACTCTCATTTAAGCAAACAAAAAATAGTTGATTAGATCAACGGAACTCTCTTGAACCAGCCAGTTAATAGCCAAAATCAAAAGCACTAGCCCACCAATGAATTATCAAAAGTATCCTACCAAAATTCTAAGAAGAGTGAATTTCCTGAAAGCACTTAGATGTTATCGTATCAAATAAAATATTATAAATGGTGTAAAAGATCACAAACAACCAAAGTTAGATTTCAATAACATAACTAGCATACTAAGAATATACCTGTATTAGGTAAGATTCTATTGAACGAGATGCAATCAGAGAACGACTATATCCCCGACTGTCTAGCACCGCCAAGTTGTTTATTTTAATACCTACATAAATAACAAAATAGATAAATTATAATACAATAGTTCAAGGTCAAAAATGTTGTAGAACTTTTTCCCGAAGTACTATTGGAAAATCGGTTTAAATTAAAACTGAAAGGACAATCATCCTGTAATGCGTCAGATCTTTGTTGTATAAATGAAAAGGCAACAGAGAGACAAAAAATATGTTTTGCATCAAAACTTGAACCACAAAGTAATCTCACAAACTTGGCATGTACAAATATACATGATCATACTTGGCAAAGAGAACTGATAATGTGGATTTATTGAACATGTATAGACAGAGGGTTGGACATTTATAAACAGTAACTGGTATAGCCATAGAGGAAATAACTGAAAGTGATTAGAGTTTTTTTAACAGTGTTCAGGACGACAAGATAATATATATAAGAATAAAAGAAACTTTATGGTATCATAATTTATTTCATAAACTAGTACTTTATAAATGGATAACCATTGTGAAGTACAAACTCTCCAAATGAAACATAAGTCAATGTCAGGCTAATTTCTACTACAAGAATAATTAGCACGTACCAGGTGCGTACTCCAGTGTTAACACCTTTTCAGTAGTGTAATCCCACATGATATTCTACAGAAGCAGGATAATGAGAAGTCATTTTAAACTTTGAAGCAAGAATACGAAAAATCGAGGGGTTTGCTCCAGTACTTCACTTTAATTAAAGTTTACACACCTTTATGTAGAATTGCTGATTGAATGCAAATAAAATCACAATTATAATTTAAAAGGGTATGGCATGGTATGTACAAGAGAAACATCTGGTCTTGACCAGACCATTACTGCTTGTGCCACAGACCCATAATTACAACTTAAAATGGGTACAACAGGCTATGTCCAAGAGAACATCTGGTCCTGACTGACCAATTGCAACAAGCTGCATGCAGAATAGCAAATCCGGCTGAGAGCAGGCAGGTTGCTGAAAGAGGATGTCTGACAGAGCACCAGACTGATAACTGTACGGTACACACTCAAAGGATGCCCAATGGGGAATTTTGCCAGTTTTTTAATCTAATTAACTAATGTAAGTAGGGCTACATGTCTTTGGATATCTTCAGAGTGGAGTACTGAAACAAACCCCAAAAGAACTGCATTTCAGGTCCAAGATACGTACCGGCACGCGAACCCACTTTATATTTCTAAAATCTCGACGAAATCTGTCTGCATTCTTTCCTTCATTGATGTAATCAATTTCTTCATACAAAATTCTGAAATCACAGAAATCAGGGTGGTCAATTTCTGTCCGTAAACTTAATTGACAGCAAAATATATGAAAGCTAGAAAATCTCAGATCTCTGTCTTTGAACAGAACGGATGATCACTACCATTATTGCAATGTATTCTCTGTTTTCCTAATCCGAGACATTTCATGTATGATATATTAGTCTTTATGCAGTTGACCACCTTCTCTTACAAGTTAGTGAGTGCCACTTTGTAAGGTACTACACTACTACCAAACCAAATAGGTAATAAAACTAAAAACTATGACCCTCGCCTATGGTGATATTACAAATTACATATTATTTCTCAACCTATGAGTTACTTACAAGGATAAATGGCCATATGCAGGGGCGTAGCCAGGCCCCAGGCTACCCTGGCCATGGCCTAGGGCGTGGAAGCTAGTTCCTTTGTTGGCTGTAGCTACTGTAGCAATGTTTTACACTGTTTTGCACTGTAGCAAGAGCATTGGCCTGGGGCTTTGAATTATCCTGGCTACGCTACTGGCCATATGGACATGATGAAATTACAGATTGGCATTGCCGACTCAACACCTATTGTTTGGAGACAAATTTTGAGGTCACAATGCGAGATAAAATGGTAGAGAAATAGCCATTCCACTAAACCAACAAAAAAGGGCAAGAAATACTCAGGATTAAACTAGGACTGGCATATTATAGAAGCATTGGATCAATAAGATGAATTCGACAAGGGTTCATCATGAATAATACATATTAAACTTCCAATACGTAAATGTATGCTTACTTGGAACATTCATCATAAATACCAATCCAGTCCTTGAAGGGCCTCCAAATTTTTCACTTCTCTGGAAATACTCAGCTACTAGCTTTAGATTCCCTAGAGGAAATCAAAGAATAGGTTTTAATATGATTAGCGCCAGTAAGAATGTATAAATCAGTTAATATACTACAGTTTGGATAAAGTATACACAGAAAAAAAAACACTAAAATAATCTATGGACGTAAGGAAAAAAAAGAGGAAAAGAAAACCAAAAGCGCTTAATGTCACATATTTCTTATGTATAAAAGATAAAATACCCATCAAATTCACTGGAAGTCTGCAACTAAACAGAAATAGCAATCACTATAGTTTTCCAGAATAAAGAGCATGTCATTTAAATTACAAATTGTTCTGTTTGTTAAATAAGCTATAGTTTTCGATTTAAGAACACCAACAGCATATATGTCTCTTACTTAGGTCAATGTCAAAAAGTTTCCTGAGCCCTGGTCGCTGAACTTTCACTGCAACTCTCTCTCCATTATGAAGCACTGCACGATGTACCTGAAGAATGATATCACGGGAATTTGTGAGCGCAGTTTGAAGAAAATGGGCATAAGGATCATCAAGGTCAACATTAGACAAATATGGACTGTTAAAGTCAGTGGCATTAACAGATGAGAACTCAAACCAATTATAATCAAACATTCGACATATAAAAAAGTGAAAACATGTAAGACAATTTAATAGTTTTCCTAACACAAAAGAAAATAATATAAAATTAGAAATCAGATATTCCTTTTGCACGTGTTACTTACTGTAGAGCTAAAAACTTGAACAAAGAGAATATTATTATTATAAGTGAAATCCTCAAGAAATAAGGATATAGTACAACACTGCCTGAATAGGCACTGACTCGGAATAATTTATATGCCGGAAAATGTTTGAACTAAGCACCTGACCAAGACTAGCAGCAGCTATCGGGCGATCCTCAAATTCTTTGAACACAACATCAACTGAACAACCCATTTCCTTCTCTATGAAAGCCCTTGCCTTCTCAGGAGAAAATGCAGGTACTCTGTCCTGATTAAGAATAAAAAAGAAAGCAACCGATAAAACACAACCGTAAAACAGGAATAATCCTATTTCTATTTTATGAGAAAGAAATAATAATAGTTTAATAGAAGACAAAGATATAGAGTGGAACCTTCGCTAAAATTGGCTACACAAATAATAAATACCTGCAACTTTGCAAGCTCATCAACGAATTCCTTTGGAAACAAATCAGATCTTGTGGACGATAGCTGTCCAAGCTTGATAAAAGTTGGGCCAAGCTGCAATACTTGCTCTCTTAACCATGAAGCAGTATTTCTCCTCCGGATTTTCTGAGATTTCAATGGCCATTTTAGTCAACATGTTTTTGTGATCCAACATATATTGAAACCATTACTAAAGGAGAATGATCATGTGCTAACAACAGGACATTAATTCCACCTTCATATATGGCATTTCAAGTAAACAGCAGCTTCAGTATTTTTCCCTTTCCCAACTTATAGAATTATTACTGATACAATTACTTAGTAATTTCATAGAAATTATACCTGATTTTCCTCTGAGAATCCACCTGCATAGGCCCATTTCGCATTGTCGAATAGAATACGTATCCTAAGAGAGACCACGAAAGACCAGATATCAATACTCCTCTGCACAGAGTTGTAATTAGCTTTTGCCCAACTAAAACCCTCATCAGAGGGCAAAACCTTGAGCTCCTCTTCAAAGGGATCATCTATAGCACTCATTTGCTTCTGGGTCTTAACTAGAGCTGACATCTTGCTGCCATTTACCAAACTAGTTCCAGAAACAGAACCGTTATTCACTGATTTGGTCAAACCACTGACAACACCATTCGTAGAACCATTTATGACCACCTTGGTTGAGCCATTGACAGCACCGTTCAGAGAACCATTAACTGCACGGGCACCATTCTTGTTCCTCACCAATTCGGTTGTCGGGACCATCTTTCTCGACCGGCCATTGGTAGTATATTTCTCCGATTCTGTGGACCGAGCTTCTGCTCGGAACATTGAAGATATCTTGACCAAGGAAGAGTCATTTCCATACCTTGGTAGCTTCACACTAGATATAGATGCTGAAAAGCTAAGATCGGCCACCATCATCGCCATGGATAATCAAAAGCTACCCCTGTCAGGTTACTGTCCAGTTAGCATCAATTGCACAATTAAATACAGAACACACTGAAACGAAATTCTAACTAGAAGTAGAGGGCACAGATACAAAATGGATTCTCATTTTCTAAGAAATCAAGTAAGGGATAGGCTACACAAGTTCCACGTGGCCAATTATCGGCTGCATATTCAGTAAATGTTCTTAGGACAGGAACGAATTTACATAATGTCCCGAATGGATTGGCCAAGAAATTCACGAGTAGCATAAACAAGAGAGGGGGGAACTATATCGTGATTCCTGATCGAACTAATGGCCAGATTCTCACAAACTGAATTTCATCCAACAGGACTTGCTGAATATTGCTAAAAAAGGGACTGCATGAACATCTACAAAGAAGAGATTCTAGTTCTTTCAGGCCAACAAACAGAACCACCAAAACAAATCCAGTCATCACAAAAGTACACCTTTGCCAAAGCAATTCCATTCAAGATGCTTCTAACCCCGGAATGACAAACAGATTCCAAAACAAAATTAGAAGAAACAAGAAAGATTTGGCAGAAGTGAAATGAGTGGATGCGGGGGAGTGGGAGTTTCGCAAGCAAGGGTTACCTCACGTGGGCTTCTGATTTGTTGGGGCCTGGAGAAGAGAGAACAGCAGTGGAGCCAGGCAAGGAGAGGCCGGTGCCCGGTGACTTCTCTGATTCGCAACTGGTTTAGCTGGGAAGAGGACAGGACAGCACCCCGTCAGTCCACAAGGAAGTGGAGAGGAAATGAGCCGCACGGCACGGGGAGGGGAGGGAGGATTTTTATACTTTTGACACACCGCCGGTGCTTGGTGACATTTACAGATAAACCCCTCTAATTGCAAATTATTACACAACATATTTCAGTAGTTTCTTTAGTTCACATACAAAACAGGAGTGGATTGGGTTAAGTTTTCAAATATTTATTTATAATTAATCATTATGTTAAAGTGTATACGTCGTCCAAAATTGTAACCATACTTGCAGAAATTATCTAGACATGGTTTAGTGTGTAGATACATGCAAATTTGAGCTAGGTTGAGACATCCTTTTGTGTTTTACATAAAAAGACAATCAGTTATCACAATAGGGAAGCTATCGCGTATCATATTCTGGACCAGACCCAGACGTACAGCTTGGAGGCTAGCAGGGTAGCCAAGTCCTAGCAGCAACCGGAGGTGGATCGAGCAAAAGCGTGGCTGAACCGCACTGCACTGCACTCTCGCTCCGTCGCTCGACGACGCGGCGAGCGAGTGGCACGGTGTGGGTGGAGCCAACACCACCGCGTCCCGTTCCGTGGACGGCGGCAGTCGATAGGCGCATCACGCATGGAGCCGCTAGTGTAGAGTGCTACTGGTGTAGCCACCAGATCTCCACCGATACCATGAGGGCAATTTATTCTTCCTCCGTTTCATTAATAAGTGGGTATTTAACATCTCAATATGAGTCTCTAATATCCACAAAATGAAAACAATCAGTCAAATTCTTCCATTACAGGTTGAGATTCATTTATGGATGAGTAAAATTATACATAAATCGCATTACACACTATATTTTGAATTTTTTCTTGAAAAACTGTACACCTTAGATAAAAAAGGAGGGAGTACTTCATATGTTCTCTTTTATAAAACATTTGGCAATTTTAATTCGGAAAACACTTTCCACACATACGTGGGCGTCCCGGGCTTAGCTTGCCAAATGTCTTATACTCCCTCCGTTTTTTAATATAAGATGACAACATGTGTATCACCTAAAACATCTTATATTAAAAAACGGAGGGAGTACAAATTCTGGGACAAAAACAAAATAGACAACAAACTGAATTCAAACGAGAGAGCGCCCTCAGTATCTCTAAAGACGAGACCTTCAAAAGATCAATTTGTGTCAGATCATACTACTAGTAGTAGCGAATTCAACAGGACAGCAAGTCGAACATTTGGAGAGGAGATGGGTGTTCTCATGTGTTAAACACGCTATATAGCACAGGTCTAAACCAATGCTAAGGTACACAGATGAGCTAAGCAGCCCGAAGTCAGTTTATCCAATATGATATCAGAACAATTGCTGCGATCGCACAGCTATTAGTTGAGCTTCTTGGTTCCTCCTCTTATGCTTCATGACACCTGGACGGGCCCTCCTCCGTGCAGGAGGTGGGCCTCGGGAGCGGCGTCCTGCTTCTTCTTCTTCTTCTTCGTCGTCGTCGGTGACCCAGTAATGGGCATAACCCTTTTTCTGGTACTCCTCGCGAATCCTCGAGTGCTCCTTCAAGATAGGAGCATCGGCGGCCGTGTAAGCGGCATTGAGACCGGTGAACCAATCCTCCAGCTGGTCCCGAGGGACCGGGTAGCAGTCGAGGATCTCCTTGTGCACGGGACCGAAATCCAAAGGTTCAAGGGGGGCTCGCTCTTGTACGTGAGGATGTAGTCCAGATCTTCTTTCGGCACCCTCACCTTCTTGTACTTCTTCTTCTTCCGCTCCTCTACGGCCGCGGCAGCGCCGCCAGCAGAGGTTTCCCTAGCCATGGCAGCGGTTTCTGCGGCAATCTCCGCCTCGCCCCTGTCGGACGAGCTCGTCATGATCGACTTCTCCTTCAGCTCAATATGCCTGTCTGCCTGCGATTTTCGATGTGCTAGATCAGCGCCAATTTTTACTTTTATAGTGGCTCCCGCCCGCCGTGCCCTTGTCGGACACTCGGACTCGACTCCCCGCCGGAATCGGAGGAAAAGCAAGCCCGGATCTAGAGAAAACGGATTAATTCAATTCAACTGAAATCAGACATAACTATATTACATAAACTAACATGAAATAGACGAACCGAGGAGGCGAGGATGAAGAGAGAAGGAATGTACGTACCGAGGAGTGGAAGCTCAGAAACCGGCGGGGAGTGCGTCAAGGGGACCCACTTTCGCCGCTGCTTTTCAATTTCGTGGTTGAAGTGTTGTCGGCGATGCTCACTGCTGCTAACGTGCATGGGCACATTAAAGGTGTTGTTCCACACTTAGTTCCTGGAGGCATCACCCACCTCCAGTACGTCGATGACACCCTGATCTTGATCCAGAATAATGACCTCGACATTGCCAACTTAAAATTCCTTTTATTGTGTTTCGAAGATATGTCTGGTTTAAAGATCAACTTCCATAAGAGTGAGGTAGTTGTGCTCGACCAAGACCCAGCAGAGCAGATGAGGATTGCAAACATGCTGAACTGTAGACTAGGTGCGTTTCCTTTCATCTACCTTGGGCTTCCTATTTCGGACAGGAAACTTACTATAGAACAATGGCAGTTCCTAATTAACAAGCTGGCTGCTAAGGTGGAAGTGTGGATGGGTAGATTACTTTTCTCGGGTGGAAGGCTAGTTCTATCCAATGCTTGTTTAGATGCTCTCCCTACCTTTGCGATGGGGCTGTTTGTCCTGCAGGATGGGATCCATGAGAAGTTTGATGCGATTAGAGCAAGATTCTACTAGGAAGGATCTGGCCCTAAACGCAAGTACCATATGGTAAACTGGCCGGCCATGTGCCGCCCAAAAGAGTGTGGAGGGTTGGGGCTCTCTCACACAAAAAACATGAACAAGGCCTTAATGCTTAAATGGATATGGAAGTTGTATCAGAATCCAACCTCTATTTAGAACACCATCATTAGAGCTAAGTATCCGGAGGCTGAGAACATCTTCGCTAGTCAGACCCAGGGGGGTCTCAATTTTGGCGGAGGCTGCATAAGATCAAGCACTTCTTCAAACTTGGGGCAAAACACGTGGTGAAGAACGGCAAGCGAACTCAGTTCTGGTCTGATTGGTGAGCAGGCGAAGCCCCACTAAAGGAAAGGTTCTCAAGGTTGTTTAACGTTTGTGACAATCCGGACCTGACGGTTAATCAAGCCTTCTGCCCCACAGAGGAAGGCGTAGGTTTCAGAAGATCGATGGACGCAGACGCTTTGGGATAGTGGACGCAGCTTCAAGCTGAACTAGCGGAATTCTCGTTACACGAGGGCGTGGACGAGATCTCCTGGGCCTTAGAAGCGTCGGGTAAATATACAGTTGCTTCGATGTACAAGAAATTGTCGCAAGGGGCGACAGTAGCTTACAGCAGAGATCTGTGGAATGCCAAACTGCCCCTCAAACTTAAAATCTTCACTTGGCAGCTTGCTCTTGATAGGCTTCCTTCGGCTAAACAACTTGCTACACGTCATGGCCCCACCGACGGCAATTGTGCCTTATGTAGGGAAGTTGAGGATGCCTCCCGCTTGTTCTTTTCGTGTGTTTTTGCCAAACTTGGCTGGAGTGTGATCCGGAGGCTGCTTGGGTGCAGCTGGTGTCCGGCGAATTTTCCCCAGTTTTTTGCTATTGTTCAATCTTTGTTGGGACAGCAGCGCAGAATCAGCTGGGTGCTGTTTTCGGTGCTCTGCTGGGTCATGTGGACGACTCGTAACAGCTAGCTATAGAAGCTAAACTTCCCAAACATCCCTCTGACCTTATATACAAACTCTTTATGTTCTTACAGATGTGGGCAAGTCTCTCAAAAAAGCGAGACAAGGAGCTGTTGCTGGAGCTGTCCAGCGGGCTTAAGAGGATCTACTCGGAGTTGACAGGTGCTACCTAGATGGCTACTTGCTTTTCTCTACTTCTTATCGTCTGTTTTCCTTTGCCGCTCCGGTTTTTTAGCGGGGAGACTGGACCCTTGCAAAACTTGCTCCGTTCGTTCGGCTAAGCTGTATGCCGCAACAGTTGTATCCCGTATTGTGAACCTTGGTTGCTTTATCAAGTTAAAGTAGGGCAGTGATGCCTTGTATCTAAAAAAAGGAGTGGAAGCTCGGCGAGTCGATTTGCCCAAGATGTTTTTTTTTCAGAGAGACGGACTGTATCTATTCATTTTTTTTAAGTTTCAAAAAAACAAATATTCATTTTTTTAAAGGAATATTTGGTATGTGCTGCACTGCGGCCCATGGCCCAAGAAGTTGAGCGACAAAAATGAAAACGTTAGAGCGAGTCGGTAGAGATCGGCCACATGGGCCTCCCCACCGTTTTCAGTTTTTCTCACTTTTTTCCTTTGTTTCTATTTCTTTTTTTGATATGTTTCTCTGTATAATATTTATTTTCGATTTTTCCAATTCTCTTTTTCGTTTTATTTTCCATGATTTCCTTCTCATTTTCGTTTCCTTCTCTTTCTATTTATTTTTCTCAATTTCATTTCTTTTTCATGCTTTTTGGGTGAACATATTTTTTTTATCGTGAACACGAACAAACGTAAATGTTCAAGAAAATATTCACGAAGCTGGAAACAAGTGTTCAGGGTGTTCAAAAAAATGTTCATGTTCCTCAAAAATAAACTCTCAAGTTCAAAAATGTTCATGGGATCAAAAAATATATTCATGTAGTCTAAACTTTTGAGAAAATATTCCTTAACATTGTTTACCGTGAATTTTTTAACCGTGAATTATTTTTACTCAGGAACATTTATTGCCGTGAACATTTTCGACAAAAAGTGTTCACCTATAAAAAAAAGGTTCACAAATGTTTGAGAAAATATTCATGAAGGTTGAAAAAATTATTCACTGCATTCAAAAAAATGTTCACAACGTTCAAAGTAAACGCTCTCGGAATGAAAAAAAATCATGTAGTCCACAACTACAAACTTACAAAGGAAAAAAAGGAAGTAAAATAAATAAAATTTGTTCAGGCATTATTGAGAAGATAGAAAAATCCAAAAAAGAAAATAAGAAATAAGGGGAACCCCACATGTGGGCCGACCCATGTGGAGGAATCGTGTGAGCGAGGCGGGTGAGTGCGGCGAGTGTTGCCCCCGACTCGCTTAAGGCGAGGTATAGGAGGACCCGATTGGAACATGACCGTCTACGTCTGGTGGGACTCAAAAAAATCGCACCACGAGGAGGCAGGTCACGTACATCGAACTACTAACGACAATAAAAAAACATGTAGAAAAACAATAATAATGTGCTTAGGAGATGTAGTCTTTTGGTTTCCGCCCCGTTGGAGACGGGCGTCGTCTAGCCCATCGCGGACTATCGCTAGCTCTGACGAAAATTAGGGGTATAACTACCATGGTTAGCTACTTAATTTCATAGTGTTATATCCTCTGTTGGTTTATATTTCTATGTGCAATATCCGCTAGTCTATTGTGGCAATGAAAGTTTCTGTACGACCATGGGTAGGGGTGTAAAATGGATAGGATATTTTAGCACCGGATTTGCTTCTGAATTCCTTTTAAAAAGTCCATGTCCAATTTGAAGAAATCCGACGGATAAGGATATTTGATTTCGAACTTGACACCCGGATACGGTATAGGATATGCATGGTATGTCACATAGCCCCGGATATGGATTATCCGAAAATAGAATAAAATTATCCAATTGTTATAAACCGAATAATCTGATTTTCTATCGAAACATCTGAGCAAATAGAGGATAGCTAGTAGTTAGTGAGTCGCCAAGTTTCTCCATTCGATAAGAACTCACTTATATATTCATTTTTTTGCGAATACACTTATATATTCATTATACCAACTATTGGGCATAAATTTGTTAGGCTATTATGTTGTTAAACAATTATTTTTGGTTGTTTGGTTTATCGATATAATTATGTGCGCACATATCCGATTAATTTTGTTTCCACCCCAAATACGCTCCATTTCCATTCTGAATCTGCGACTAGATATATCCACCTCCGAATACACAACAGTATTATCCGCTCCGCTCTGAATACTATGAAAAAATGTGGTAGAGGATATGGTAACCAAAAGATCCAATTCGTCTACATCGCTACACCCGGGTGACAAAACCCTAGTGCACACCGATGAGGGCATGCTACCGCTTGTCACCGACAAGAGACAGGAGCCAACATGAACATGAGGGACAACGACCAACCCACAATGATGTATAGAGTACGTAAGAATACGAATGAGCAATGTACGGAGTTTGTACAAAATCAATCGGGAGATACATGTTTGTACAGGGCTAGATACAACTTAATTAATCGATAATGACGATTGAAAAATTAGTAAAGGGGATAGTACCGGCCTTTGCATAAATTGAAGGGGTACGGAGCGATATAAGTCGTTGTTGTGTTTAACTTTAGGCGGCATATCGAAGCGGAAGTGTGTGTTCAAAAAGGGGATAGTACCGGCCTTTGCATAAATTGATGCATATGATTGGCCGGACGCCGATGGTCAAGACAAGAGTATATAAGTGTATTTACAAGTATTTTATTACCCCATTCACGAGTATATAAGTGTATTCACAAGTATTTAGGTGGATTTTTTTTTTTGAGATTAGTATTTAGGTGGATTTTAGTACCCCATTCACAAGTATTCAACAAGAGTACAAATCACAGATCACATAAGGTTAAGACATGTATCAACTAACGAAAAAGATAACATTTCGAAACACCTATGCACCGACATAATAATCTAGGAACAAGTAGCCAGCCGCACTGGTTGTATAAGTCACGCGCAACCGTTTGGAAACGGTTGCCACTAGATCCATGTCCCTCGTACGGAGGATCCTCCAGTTGGAGAAAGGGCCATGTACGGATCAATATGAAGCTGAAGGGATAATCTGCAAAAAAGAGGGAGATTTTTATTTGTTAAAAACGGAATCATTAAGCATATTTCATAGTGACCAAAGTAAAGCACAAACACCCACTCAAATTTGAGATTTATCTTTTCTTTAGCAATCCCATTCACCAAATAAATTAGTAATCTTGGTCGGTTGAGAAATATTAAAGGTTATGAGCACAATACGCCAAAAAGATTTTGCAAAAGGGCAAGATATAAACAGATGGTGTATTGTTTCCTCTTTGTCATAAAAAAACACTTAATATTTCCTTGCCAATTTTTTTAGCCAAGTTATATTTTGTCAAAATAACTTTTTATGAAGTAACCATATAAAAATCTTAATTTATAACTGAGCCTTTATTTTCCAGATTTACTTACCTACTAGTACTAGGTACCTCGTGTGACCATTAAGGCACATACAATGGGGGCGCTAAGAGGAGACGTTAGGAAAAAGTTCCTGTCCGTTACGCTAATATCCCGTCCTATCCTGGGATTCTGCCTAGCGTCGCCGCAAACTCAGGCGCGCCCGACGCTCTGCCCGTTCGTCTTTCCCCGCACGAAGGAATTGCCCAGCAGCAGGCGCTATCCAGCGCCGGAAAAAAAAGTTTAGCGTCCGTATGCTGCTGCTAGCGTTGGAGACAAAGACTCTTATACAAACGCTTAGTATTAAATCATTATTTTTTTTTCATAAGCGTCTACCCAGGCGCCCTGCAATGTACGTGCCCTAAGTAAGTTTTTACATGGTAGTTTGAACTTGGTTTCTGTCATTAAGATAACGAGCCTGATGTGATTTTACAGGAGGCAACCATTGCTCATTGATTTTGCCTTCCTCTCCTCTCCCGAAATCCCTCGTGCTAGAGAGGAGGACGAAAGTGCTCGCAAAAGCCGTAGAACAAAGAACAAGGAAGCTAATTGACATTTGGCTCGCGTGCGCCCAACCGGCCGGCCGCCATGGGCCGGCAGGGAAGGGGTTGTTTGAATTGAATTGGCATGGACGATGCACGTGGTATTGCAAGCCGCCGGCCTCCACTATGCACCTAGCACGCACTGACGCCCAGCGGCTCACCATTCACCAACCGCGAGCATCTCCTCACTTCACACCACTCCACTCGGCTACTTATATCAGCTAACTCTTCTTTTGTAGCTACAAACACAACATTCCTAGTAGCAGGAAGTGGTATTACCGAGTGAGTGAGAGATGGAGAGGATGGTGATGAGGCTGGCGAGGAGGAACAAGTCTCTCTTCCGAGCAGGAGCAGGATCAGTCAGCAGCAGCAACAGCAGGGCCATCTCCGGCTCCGGCTCCGGCAGCTCGTCGTCTAGTTTCTTCTCCACCCAGCCGCATCAGCAGCAGCAGGAGGATCCCGTGCTCAACATCAGGGACACTGCCGCCCACGTACCTACACCCTTCTTCTTCCTTAGTTGCCAGCTGGTTGTTGTTCTGGCTTCGTCTCTGCTAATCTTGATCTTTGGCGCGCAGCTGATTGGCCGGACGCCGATGGTGTACCTGAACAAGGTCACGGAGGGGTGTGGCGCCCGGATCGCCGCTAAGCTCGAGTTCCTCCAGCCATCATTCAGCGTCAAAGACAGGCCAGTACTCCCACTCATTCATTCAGCTGCATGTTAACTTGTCTCCGCGTAATACTGCATGGTTACGATGATTAATCTCCTGCTCACGTGGTCACACATGATCATTCCTTCAAGCTAATCTAATGCCGTGGACGACATATATGCGATAGTTGGAGTATCATGTGGCTGACAGGGATCGGTTTCATTTTCTAGTGGCCGGAATAAATCTGTCATACAGTCATACTAACACTGATGATAATATACATGCCCTGGTTGGAGAACATAGACCAAACTGTTGTTCTGATCTACTCACCAGCTAGAAATTATAGAAATATCCTCGACCCGGTCGCTTTCTCGAGGAAAAAAATATGAAAAGGGACAAGTGGGGCTCCGGATCCATGTACTCTTGTCTGCCTGAATGTGATATGCACTGGGATCCAAGGAATTAGATAGAGATGCACTCTGATTGGGCGATAGTTAATTAATTGAAGTCTGGTTTTGCAATCTAGTACGATGCTCCATCCTGGTCTAGATCTCTCTATTGAGTATTTACATTCCACACCTGAACTTATCCTAGTGAAGCTGGCAACCTGGCTTCACCCCATTCCATTGGGACAAATTGTTTTGTCTAGATCTAAGATCCTTAATTCATACAGTAAGAGTCTTCTGCTCAGTTGCAGACAAAGTATACATGCGCCGAAACTAGCCTGGAAAAAGGAGATAAGAAAATCACCAACCTTTTTATGTTGATCAGTACTGTTTGAGGTAAAAATTATATATTACGCCTATGTTATCTAGTGTGATTAATATTCTGCGGCATCATCTATTCAGGCCTGCAATTTCCATGATTGAAGACGCGGAGAAGAAGGGGCTGATAACCCCAGGGAAGGTCAGTAATCTTATGAGTTACTACACAGCCGCATTGAGCTTCACATGGAAATGACACTAAAACTACAAAGCAGTCCTTCAATGTGCCTGCTTTGACAAAAAATCAGAGTTTTGTCGTAAAACAAACCAGGCAGCTTTTGTTTCTCTGTATGGATCTGTAACTAACGGTAAGTCGCTTCTGAAACAGACGACGTTGATCGAGCCCACATCCGGGAACATGGGCATCGGCTTGGCCTTCATGGCCGCGCTCAAAGGGTACGAGCTCGTGCTCACCATGCCGTCCTACACGAGCCTCGAGAGGAGGGTAGTCATGAAGGCATTCGGTGCGCAGCTCGTGCTCACCGACCCCGCGAAAGGGATGGAGGGACGGTGAGGAAGGCGACCCAGCTCTACGAGGACCATCCTAGCGCCTTCATGCTCCAACAGTTTGAGAATCCTGCCAACGTCAAGGTTAGTGTACCTTTTCTTTATTCTGTCATATGCGTGTACAATATTGGACTGTTCACTTTTCTTGTGATTAGAATAGTCCAATACTAGACTATTTCTTTACTGTAAATTTCAAAATGTATGTTTGTCAAGTTTATTTGGATAAAGCTTCCATTGGGATCCACAAAACTAGTCCCCGGTCAAACGACCAAAGACAATTCCTCTCTCTCTTTTTTGGAACCAGGAACGGCAATTCATCTTCTAGAATGTTAGGACTTCATCTTGCGTGTTGTGTTCTTAATTATGTTGTTCATCAAAATTTGCAGGTACATTACGAGACGACTGGTCCGGAAATATGGGCGGACACGCTTGGGCAGGTTGACATCTTCGTCATGGGGATCGGGAGTGGCGGCACCGTCACTGGTGTCGGCAAGTACCTCAAAGAGAAGAACCCCAATGTGAAGGTATTCCTCATGAATTCCTTAACCTTTTATTCCAGGACATCGTGAAATTCAAGGCCTGTATATGTTTGTGTGTAGATCTATGGAGTTGAACCTGCTGAAGCAAATGTTCTGAATGGTGGCAAGCCAGGTAGGCTATCAATTTCTGTAGACGATATACTCGTCTTATTTTTCATACTATATACTGTATTCTTAGTTTCTGCTCACATTGTTAACTGAACCTAATTGCAGGGCCTCACCTCATAACTGGAAATGGAGTGGGATTCAAGCCAGATATTTTAGACATGGATATAATGGATAAGGTTCTTGAGGTAAGGAATCAATTTGAGACAAATGTTATGTTATATAAATCAACAAATCTTACTGAATATGTGCATGCAATAGGTGAAAGGTGAGGATGCTGTTAAGATGGCGCAACAGTTGGCACTGAAAGAAGGTCTTCTGGTAAGTCACAAAAAACATATTTTCCGCTGCTATCTTCAATCAATGTATTAACATCAGGGATGCTCTCTTGGAGAGGAAAATAACTGAAGGATCTCACCTGATTAGATTGTTGGTTCATGTGAAAATGAATATGATTACATCAAACTGTTGCTGAACTGGTTACAAATTTTGCCAGGTGGGGATATCATCAGGAGCAAACACAGTAGCAGCCATCGAACTCGCTAAGAGGCCGGAAAACAAAGGGAAGCTCATCGTGGTATGCCATATACATACATACCCATCTTTGTGAAATATATCATAAATGTTAACATGGAGGAGTTTCAGAAGGCTGACTGACCAGTGCATTGTGGTTTCAGACTATTCATCCAAGCGCGGGGGAGCGATACTTATCATCGGCGTTGTTCGAGGGGTTGAGGAAGGAAGCCGAGGCTATGAAGCCAGTGCCAGTGGACTAACTTGGAACTATGGACTGAATACATACAGAACAAAATTCACTGGGTGCCATGTTGCAAGTGTTGGTTGTACCTCAACAAAATTCACTGGGTGCCATGTTGCAAGTGTTGGTTGTACCTCAACTGAAAATGATTGAAAAGGGACTGCATTTATAGAGATTTGTTATGACGTCCATGTGTTCGAGTTATGGGGAACCACACAGGCATCAACATGCCCTGTAATGTGTGAGAGGTCAAGACGTCAAGTGTATGCCAATCCTGTCAGAGTGCGTGTGCAGTGTTTCTGTGGCTTGTTGGGCCACCTTAGAACATCACTAGCAGATCCCTTCAAACGGTCTGGCCCGTACAGCCACTAGTTCATGGTTTTGACAAAAAGAAAAACTGACCCATGTAGATCCCTTAAAACCGACTGACCCTTATTATTTGAAGAGCAGCCAAAAATTGGCCGTAAAAATGGGCCACGAAAATCGCCATATACCTACGATTGGTATTTGAACCTTCTTGTCCTAAAATATCAATCTGTTTAGAATCAAGAGAATCCCAGTTTCTTGGATCAAATATATCATACTGAAAAGAATCATCAACATCCGCACCACGGGTGAATTATTCAAATTAACATCAAGATGATCTTCCTATACCTCAATATTATCTATCTCTGTCTAACCCTCTGGAATCATTATAAGGAACAATTGCAAGTGCAAGGTAGAAGGATTCGACATACTGATTACCAGATGACACTTGTGATATTTAGTTTCTAATAAACCCATCCATAGCACCTTTTTGATATTTAATTAAATTATGTTCTTTATCTTTTCTATTGCACTTCTAGAAACCAGACTGATGTTTCCCCATGATGACTCAAATATGTATTATTGAAACACAAGATACGAATGATGTAAAATTGAAATGATACAGTATCAGATACCAATTGGAGATTATGCGTCAATGTTTGGCAATTAAACAAATCGTTTAACTCACCTAGTCTCGTGTCCGGTTGAACTGACCTTTGACCGAGGATGAAAGAACCGATCTCTAAGGATCCCTGCCAAAGTTAATTAGAATTTAGGAATTAGTAATAGGAGTCATATGAAAGGAAATTAGCAGTGTCGGTGAAATTAGGAGTTGTTCTGCTAATCAGCAGTGTCATGTCCTCTCACATAATACCTGTTTTGGCGATCACCATCAACAGTGTCACCTCTTGTCGGCGCTCTGGAATTTGTCGATCATGAGACGTGTGTGGCCTCGGGATCAGGATGGGACTTGGGATCGGCAGCACGGCCTGAATGCGATGCGATCATGTGTCCTTTGTCGAGACTCGTTTCCGATCATGTTTCCGATCGCGGTATTCAGTTTCCGATCGTGAGCGACACAAGAAGCCTAAGAGCCCACGGTCACGTTGACGGGAGCTCCTATCCCTCAACCTGCGCCTCTCCGCACACCCCCAACCACCTTCTTCTCCGCCTCCTTCCTCCTCCGCCCTGCTACTTTGCCGTGCCGCCTCTGCGCTCCGCCCTGCCCAAGCCGCGGCCTCCGCTGGTCCACCGCCCCCATCCCTCTAGGCCCACCCTCAACCCACCTTCTTCGGCGTCGGCCACCACGCACCCGACCCACCGTTAAGTTGCTCCCTCGCCTGCCCCTGCGCCGTCACGGCGAGCCACGTCATCACCGACTACGGCGAGGTCCATTCCTCGCCTGGCCGGCGACCTAGGCGAGCCGCGCCGTCCCCGTGGCAAGGTCGGCCTCCATCTCCGGCGCTCGCCGCCGCCTTCTCCTTCTCCGGTCGCGTCTTCTCCTTCTTCGGCGCTTCCGCCACCGGGGTGGGGGAGTGGGGGGTGTGGGAGGGATTAACCTCCTACCTATGCGGCAAATAGGGTTTGCCACACTTGACTCACGTGGAGACCCGGACTGCCATTATGTTCAAATTTAGGCGGTGTGGTAGTGATTTATGGACCCTATGTTCAAATTTTAGGAGGTCGAGTAATCCCGTTATCTGTGCCGTATAAATATTGTAATTTGTTCAATAAAGCAAAATTTTATTATGGATTGGCACTGTTAAAATGAGGTGCTTTAATTAAGATATCAGACAAATAATGCCACCACCCGAAGATACACTCTAGAATCACTACCACGAATATATCAGCATCACTCTAGAATCTACACTCCACGTCGATCACCCGAAAAAAACAGGAGGCACCAGAATATCTCCCGGTGACGAGCTATAATGCCTGGAAGGATCAGCTACGCAACTCCAAATATGAGCTGCCACAAGATGAAGAATTCAGTAAGCAACTGCAACTAGCCTTGGGCATCTAATCTCTAGCACGTCGACTGTCCGAAGAATTCTGCGGGCAATGAAGGTGGACACTGCTTCTTCGAGGCAAACTTACACTGAAAGAAGGATGGTAGTAGGACAGCAAATAGCAACATTGTAGTTATCTGATGAATATGGGTGGCGAGTCCAGACTATTCGGTTACCTTATGTTGACTGCATTTTTTCTCTGATTACGGGAAGGTTACTACCAGGACCAACACTGAATAGGCGGTGCAGCGCCTTCAATCAATCACATAACTCCGACGACGGACGGCTTGTACTGCGTGTAGTGGGCAAGGGTGGAATTCTGCTTCCAGTTTACAGTCAGAGGGATATATTAGCTCAAGCAAGAATCTGACTTGGCGAATACTATAATTATGAAGGGAAACGGCACCTACCCATGGATGCTTTGTTGGCTGCAGTATGAACTTTGACAAGAAAATAGTGGAGGCCGCTACTCATGAAGGAGGGTATACAAGTAGACTGTAGTCAAGCAGTGATAGCTCACCTACATAATTGGCTAGGATTAGGAACTCAAGATGCAAAGCTGGATCCTGTACAAAGAGAAGTAATTAATGCAATGCTCGAAATATATGACCTATGGAACTGTGGTAAGCAAGCAGGAGCTGTTCAAGAGATTTATACATCATTGCAGACTTGCGTAGCCCTATCAATTCTCCTATTGTAGGCAAGAAACATAGTTAGTGCAATTCAGTTGGTATGATCTCATGGAATTTATTTATTCATGAAAAGGAGCAAAACGCAAAAAACACTTTGTTGTCTCTGAGCGTTTCAAACTTCAGGTAATTAGGACAGAAGCTTCCCTGTCCAAAACCTGTTTATATTGTTAGATGTATAGATTACTGTTCATGTTTACTGTTCATCACACATGTATAAGTACTGGCCTTTGCCCCCCTGGGAATACAGTTGCTCATTTCTCCAACATGGTATCAGAGCCAAGGTTTGGCTCTCCTTCTCCCCGCACGTAGCAACTCCGTGCTCCACCACCGCCGTCGCCACAAATTCGGCAGGTTGCCTCCTTCTTCCTCCTTTGCCGGCTGGTTCCCGTAGCCGAGCCGTTGCTTTCCGGTCCATCTCGTGGCCGCCTCGGATTCCTCTCTCCCGCTCGAAATCGAGCTTGCCCGCGTCGTGGCCGCCCCTGCCAGTTTGTCGGCCGGCCGTCGCCGTCACGCCTGCTTCCAGGCCGGCCGCCGCCGCCTGCGCGTCTTCAAGGCTGAAGGGCGCCGCTCCGCCAGCCGCCGCTGCCCCCAGAAGCCCCCAGGCCCACCGCCGCCCATATCGTCTTCAAGGCCAAAGGCCTCCGGTCGCTGCCCGACCCTTCCCGTGGCCGCCACTGCAGCCGACGGTACTCTCCCTCGCGCTCGCGTTCGATCTGCGATCTAGATCGAACCTGAGTTGAATTTGTTGTAAAAAAAAAGGCCTGTCATGTCTTCTTCGGGCTATGTTGCTGTTCCTCGGTGCACCGTGATCTTTGATGGCACCAACTATGCGGAGTTTGTGGGCTTTATGCGCATCCACATGCGCGGCCTCCTGTTGTGGGACGTTCTCTCTGGCGAGGTCTCCTGTCCGCCGTGCCCCGTTGCTCCTGTGGCTCCTACTCCACCGGTGCCACCCGTTCTTGCCGCTGATGCTCCTGAGCCTGATCAGGCTGCCGCCAAGGATGCTGATGATCTCGCAGTTGAAGCCTATGATCAGCAGGTATCGGATTACTCGGAGTCTCTCTCCATTTATCGGGATGCTCTTTCTGTTTACACTCAGTGGTGCAATGATGATGCTCGTGCTGCTGCTGTCCTCATTGCTAGTGTTCTACCCCAGTTTGCTTCTGAGTTTATGGGATTGGGCACTGCTGCGATGTGGACTTATCTCTGTCAGCGCTATCAGCCCTCACGTGATGCTCTCTACCTATCTGTAGTGCGTCAGGACTCAGAAGCATGATCTTCAGCAGGGAGACTCTACTGTTGATGAGTTCTACACACAGTGCTCTGCCATCTGGCGTCAGCTTGACTCTCTGAGGACTGTTGTTTGTGGTGCTTGCCGTTGCTGTCAGACAGTGAGGTCAGATTTGGAGTTTCAGCGTGTCCATGAGTTCCTGTCTCGCCTTCGTCCCAAGTTTGAGCCTCGGCGTGCTCACCTGCTTGCCCGTGGTCGTGTTCCTATATCACAGGCGGTTGCAGAGGTCCGAGCTGAGGAGACACGCCTCCGTTCTGCTGGTTTGCTTGCGGTTCCCACTGTGCTAGCTGCCCGAGCTCTTGTGTCCTCTGCTCCACCGCTGCTACCCACTCCTTCAGGGGGGGTGGGCGGGCGTCCTCATTCTTCAGGTGGGCGTCCTCCTTTGTCAGGAGCGGGCCGGCCTCGCATCTTCTGTGGCTACTGTAAGAAGCCCGGTCACCCAGAGTCAGATTGCTTCAAGAAGTAGCGCGACCTGAGTCGCTCTTCTCCTGTGGCTCGTGTGCCCTCAGCGACTCCGTCACTCACTGACCAGGATATTGTGTGGCTCAAGCGTATACTGGCTTCATCGGGCTCTTCCTCGACAGGCACCGTTGCCTCGCTGACTGCTTCCACTACTGCTACTCCGCCGCCTACACAGTCAGGTACATCTCCGTGGGTTCTGGATTCTGGAGCATCTTTTCACATGTCTTCTGATGCTTCCGCTCTGTCTTCTCTTCGCCCTCTTGATTCTCCTGTCAATGTTCTTACTGCCGATGGCACACCTCTTCCTGTTGCTAGTCGTGGCATTCTTTCTACTCCATCTTTTTTTGTTCCTAGTGTTTCTCATGTTCCCCGTCTTACCATGAATCTTTTCTCCGCTGCTCAACTTACTGATTCTGGTTGTCGTGTCATTCTTGATCGCGACTCTTTCTCTGTTCAGGACCACTGCACCAAGGTTCTAGTTAGAGCTGGCCCTCGGCGCCGTGATGCTCAGGGCGTTTGGGAGGTTGACTGGCTTCGTGTTCCTTCCGCTGCCACCACACCCGCCAGTTCACATGCTCTTGCTGCCTCCTCTTCTGCGTCCTTCCAGCAGTGGCATCATCGACTTGGTCATATCTGTGGCTCTCGCTTGTCATCGTTAGTGCATCAAGGTGTCTTAGGGTCTCTCTCTGGTGATGTTTCTTTACATTGTAATGGTTGTAGACTTGGCAAACAGACTCAGTTACCTTATTCTACGAGTGAGTCAGTCTCTCAGCGTCCTTTCGATCTAGTTCACTCTGATGTATGGGGTCCTGCTCCCTTTGATTCGAAAGGTGGTCATCGCTACTATGTTCTTTTTATTGATGATTTCTCTCGCTACACTTGGCTCTATTTTATGAAATCTCGCAGCGAGGTTCTCTCTATATACAAGCGATTTGCTGCCATGGTCCACACCCAGTTTTCCATGCCTATTCGTGTTTTTCGTGCTGACTCGGCTGGTGAGTATATCTCTCAGATGTTGCGTGGTTTTCTTGCCGAGCAGGACACTCTTCCACAGTTCTCTTGTCCTGGTGCCCACGCTCAGAATGGCGTTGCTGAGCGCAAGCATCGCCACCTCCTAGAGACGGCTCGTGCGATGATGATCGCTGCCTCTCTTCCTCCCCACTTTTGGGCTGAGGCTGTTTCCGCATCCACCTATCTTATCAACATTCAGCCTTCGGCTGCCTTGCAGGGTGGTATCCCTATGGAGCGTCTTTCTGGTCGTTCTCCTGACTACTCTGCTCTTCACATGTTTGGGTGTGTGTGCTATGTTCTCCTTGCTCCACGCGAACGCACCAAATTGACCGCTTAGTCGGTTGAGTGTGTTTTTCTTGGCTACAGTGATGAGCACAAGGGTTATCGATGTTGGGATCCTGTTAGTCGTCGGCTATGTATTTCCTGTGATGTGACTTTTGATGAGTCTCGTTCCTACTATCCGTGTCCTACCGCCTCGACCTTCTCAGTTGAGGATATCTCCTTCCTTCTACTCCCTGACACATCTCCTCTTGTGCCTCATTTTCCTTCTCCACCTCCACCTCCGGCGAGTCCCACTGTTTCTGATACACCTTCGACACCACTGGTGGCTCTAGGTTAATAGTGCCAGAAACAATTGCTTGTACGTCACACGTCAGTTGGGAACCCCAAGAGGAAGGTATGATGAGTGCAGCAGTAAGTTTTCCCTCAGTATGAAACCAAGGTTTAATCGGACCAGTAGGAAAACGAGGTTTGCTTCGAAGGTGTTGGTGGAGGAGTGTAGTGCGGCGCAACACCAGGGATTCCGGTGCCAACGTGGAACCTGCACAGCACAATCAAACTACTTTGCCCCAACTTAACAGTGAGGTTGTCAATCTCATCGGCTTGCTGAAAACAAAGGGTTAAATGTATCGAATGGAAGATGATGTTTGTTTGCATAAAACAGTAGAGAACAATGATTGCAGTAGATTGTATTTCAGATGTAAAAGAATGGACCGGGGTCCACAGTTCACTAGTGGTGTCTCTCCAATAAGATAACTAACATGCTGGGTAAACAAATTACAGCTGGGCAATTGACAATTGATAAGTGCATATAACATGCATGTGTGAGCTGTGGTGTCTACTATGAGATTCATTTGGGCATTACGACAAAGTACATAGACCGCTATCCAGCATGCATCTATGCCTAAATAGTCCACTTTCCGGTTAACATCCGTACCCCTTCCAGTATTAAGTTGCAAGCAACAGACAATTGCATTAAGTAATGTGCGTAATGTAAACAATACATTCATCCTTGAATAAAGCATTGCTGTTTTACCCCTAGTGGCAACAACACATCTACAACCTTAGAACTTGCTGTCACTATCCCAGGTTAAATAGAGGTTGAACCCAACTATCATGCATAAATACCCCCTCTTGGAGTTACAAGTATTCACGTGGCCAAATCTTCAACAAGTAACGGAGAGCATGCAAGATCACAAATGACATAGACATGATAATATAATATTCAGCTCCACATAGGTATCAATATAAGTCAGATCCCAGCAAACACAACATGTAGCATTACAATAAGATGATCTTGATCATGATAGGCAGCTCACAAGATCTAAACATGATGGCACAAGTGGAGAAGACAACCATCTAGCTACTGCTATGGACCCATAGTCCAAGGATGAACTACTCACGCATCACTCCGGAGGCGGGCATGGCGATGTAGAGCCCTCCGGTGATGATTCCCCTCTCCGGCAGGGTACCGGGAAGAGCTTCAGGAACCCCCCGAGTTAGGGTTGACGACGGCGGCGGCAGCGAATATGTTCTGGATGAAAGGCTCGGTGTTTCAGGGTTTTCGCGTCTCGGGGAATAAATAGGCGAAGGGGCGATGTCGGCGGACCCCCGAGGGGCCCAAACCACCTCCAGGCGCGGCTGGGCCCACTGCCGCGCCACCTGGTGGTTTGGCCACCTCGTGGCACTTTTTCGTCTCTCCTTCGGACTCCGTGTACGTGCTGGAAAAATAGGGACAGAAGTAACTTTCGACGTTTCGTGCAATTCCGAGAATATTTCCAGAAGTAACTTTCTAAAACCAAAAACAGCAGAAAACAGGGAACTGGCACTGTGGCATCTTGTTAATAGGTTAGTCCCAGAAAATGCATAAAAGTGATACGAAGTGTATATAAAACATGTATCAAATGGTATAATATAAGCATGGAACAGCAGAAATTATGGATACGTTGGAGACGTATCAAGCATCCCCAAGCTTAGTTCTACTCGTCCTCGAGTAGGTAAAACGATAACAACAAATAATTTCTGAGGAGACATGCTTTCACACAATCTTGATCAATATATTGCAAGGCTCATGTCATGAATGAAGTGACTCAAAGCAATGATCTATAGTTTGCTAACAAATAGATAAAGAGTAAACAATGAATCATATAAGCAAAAACTTTTCATGAATAGTACTTTCAAGACAAGTATCAAAGAGTTTTGCATAAGAGGTAACTCATAAAGCAATAGATTCAAAGTAAAAGGCATTGAAGCAACACAAAGGATGATTAAGTTTCAGCAATTGGTTTCAACTTGTAACATGTATATCTCATGGATAGTTGTCAACATAAAGCAATATAACAAGTGCAATAAGTAAATATGTAAGAATCAATGCACACAAAGTTGACACAAGTGTTTGCTTCTAAGATAGAAATGAGTAGGTAAACTGACTCAACATAAAGTAAAAGATAGGCCCTTCGCAGAGGGAAGCAGGGATTAAATCATGTGCTAGAGCTTTTTAAGTTTTTGCGTTATTTCGACGTCGTATGCAAAAGTTATGGCCGTTACAAGATTTTTTTCCTGTTTGTTGCAGAAAAGGTCAAAATTCATATTTCAAAATTTCTATACCTACTAGACACTCATACGTAACTACATGTCAAAGGATTTTATTTATTGAAATTTTTATCATTTTTCTTTAATTCCTGCAAGCCAAAAAAGGCGATCCACGCGGGGGGGGGGGGGTGGGATTTGAAAAACATAATTCTGTGGCGCACCAAGCTTGGTGCGCCACAGAATGTCAACTTTCTGTGGCGCACGTGCCAGATGCGGCACAGAATTGTTTTTTTCAAATTTTAACCCGCCCCCCCAGATAACTTTCTGTGGCGCACCTGTCCATGTGCGCCACATAATTGTGACTTTCTGTGGCGCACCAGGCTTGGTGCGCCACAGAATGTCTAATTTCTGTGGCGCATGTGGTTTAGTGCGCCACAGAAATGTGACTTTCTGTGGCGCACTAAACCACATGCGTCACAAAAAATAATTCTGTGGCGCACCAATTAAGGGTGCGCCACAGAGTGCCAACCCAGCTATATAGGGTTTCCCTACTAGTGAACCAAGAAGTGAGCTAAAGAACCAAGATGATCCTAGCAAAGACTATAAGCTCGTGTTGCACAAGTACAAGGAGAGCCACTAGATCGATTGCGATTTTGGCGGATAAACGGCCCGAAAAACGTCAAATCGGGCGGGAAATCAATGGAATTTGGCCATGGAAATGCAAGGGAAGCAAGATCAACTAGTATAGCAATAGATCTATGGATCAAAACTTGCAAAAACGCACTCAAATCTCAGATCGATCCAAAAGCAAATTGGGGCTATTTTTTGTGGAAATTTTCGAATTTCTCAAAATCAAAGAAAAATTTGGTGGATTTGGAGGTGGAAACACAAGTCAAATCCGTGGCAACCATGCTCTGATACCATATGGTGTAGTACGGGACTACTAGGGTGGCCCGATCTTCACGGATTGACGGAGGATGTGGACGAACGCACGCAAGAACACGAGGAACACGAAGAACACCAAGAAGAACGCCCCGAACACAAGAACACACACAAGATACAAGAACCGTTTTCCTTACCGGTTGGTCCAACTGGCCCAATAGAATCCACACGAAGGTGGGAGATCGGCAAGTAGATACAAGAAGCGATCTTGGATGGTTGTTTCTCCAACGGTCAACCGAACCGATCCAATAAAGTCACCCGAGGATGAAAGATTGGCAAGTAGTCAAACTACAAGTAGAGGTCTTGAATCCACAAGGGGAGGAACCATCCCCGCAAGGGGAGGAAGGAGACCGTCTTGAGGTGGGGAGCCTAGCTCTACTCTAATCTCAAAACATAGTCTATCTAGATCTGGAGGGGTAGGGGTCTATTTATAGTATGGGTACAAAACGGGTACGGACACGCGCAGTTGGGGAGGCCGGCCTGGAGACCGGCCTAGGCCGGCCTGGAGGCCGGTTGGCGCAGACGGGCGCTGGAGCTGGTCCGGCCCTGGGGCCGTCCTGGGCCGGCGGCGTCGGTAGGTGGCCCGACCCTGGGCCCGGCCTAGGCCGGCTGGGAGGCCGGCTGCCTCGGGTGGCCGCCCGGCCTGGGGTCCGGCCTGGGCCGCCTGGAGGGCCGGCCGAGCTGCTTGCTCCGTCTTCTCCTTCTTCGTCTTGACGCTTTCTCCTCCGCTTCCATGCGTACGACTTGGATGGTCTTGACTCTTTGGCTTCCTCGGCATCTTCCCGGATTGTCGTACTCGTCATGTGATACCTAGCATAACAAAGAGGTAGATCCTCAAGTAGTATACCATCCAAAGGAGTACCAAATGGGTTCTCGTAGAGGAAAGAGTTCACTTTTAAGCTCAATGTCGCCTTGTGATATGTTGGAGCGCTTGACATGGTGATGGACGTGACTTGGGCTACATCATTTTCTGTTGAGTTTCGTCGGCCGAGCTGACAATGCATGGCAAGAGCATCACGAGAGCCGCCATGGCCAGGGCCAGCACGAGCTTAGTCACGCTCGCACTCGACGCCATTTTTGCAGAGAGAATATGTAATGCAAGATATGCAGCTATATATCGGCAAGTCTGAGCGGGAATATATATAGGTTTGTAGCGTGGTGTTTTGTCGTAGAAGAAGTGTAGACAAGAATGAGATGGAGAAGAAGGGTCACGGGCGAGGGGTATTTATAGGTGAGGTGCGGGGAGGGGCATGCATATGCGTGGGAGAAGATTGGCGAGAGTTAGGCGTGTGTGCATGTGTTGTGGAGTGCCCAAAGCTGCAAACGCCCGTGATTCACAATCAACCATACAATCGATCAGCCCTGCTGCGTGCCAATTGGCAAGGAGATAAGCGTGTGCCACATTTCTTATCACAAAATCTCATCTCCCGAGTCTCTACGCATGCGTGCGTGCGTGTTTCTCCTTCTGTCACTCCTTTCTTGCGTTGGCGCGTAAGTATGAGTATGGCCATATATGGCCACATTCTACTGGCTCCCTATCTAGTCAATGGATATATATCTGGACATGTATGCTTCTACGTTTGCATGCAGTACTTAATTAGCGGGCTTCCGTTATCCCTTCTTCATTTTCTATCGGCGTCTTCGTCCTCAACAGGGGAAAGTGAATTATTCAACGACGAAGAACTCGTCGCTTATTACGGCCACACGCATATGCAGTCTGACGCGCTGGTCCCACAGCCAACGTATTAACCAAAGAAATTAAAAAAAAAATTGCAATGGAAAGAGAGAGAAAATTAATGGGTACAATCATACTTCAGCTCCTCAGCGATTTCTGGAGGAGCAGAATGCAGCCACACTTCAGTTCTGCCTTCAATCCTACCCATCTTTGCTAAGCCGTGACTTGCCCAGTTTGCATCACGGCTCACCTTCTTTACTGCAATCTCTCTTTCACGGATCATTTCCCGGATGGTGCCAATCCTCATAGCGTGACGCGACATATTGGGGGAGCGTTCATGTATTAAAGCGATTGCGTCCGCACAATCAGACTCAAGGATGATAGCCTTTTGAGACCAATGCGTGGCTAACCCCAGCCCCTCCTCAATTGCCGCGAGCTGCGCCTCCAAAGCATCCTCACAATTCAGCAGGTGTTTGCACGCAGCTACAATCACCTCACCGTTGTTATTCCTAAGGATCATACCAGCTCCAGCCCTTCCATCTAACGAAAAGGCACCATCCACATTAAGCTTGTCTGTCCCCTCGCCTGGCAGGGTCCATTTATGTTTAACCTTCTGACGTCCATCATCCCGATGTTTCTCTTGTTTGAAGCCCTGCTCGAGTGAGACAACATGTTTACCTCTTCTCACGTCAATCACCTTGTTCTGTCGAATCAGCAACAAGGAATCCAAATAGCTCATCAGGAAGTGCTTAGAACTCTCCATCGAGGCAGGTTTCTTCTGATGGGTCAATTCATTGTGGTGGTGCCACACTCTCCAAAGAGTCATCAGCAACATAGCACGCTGAACTTCAGTTAGCCTAGTAAGAGAGTGCAGAAACCAGTCTGGGTTGTTTTCAAACAGCATATCATCTTTGGGTAAATCCCATACTTCACGCATGACCTGCCACAAACTTCGGGCATGTGGGCATTTGCACATGGCATGGAAGGTAGATTCATCTTCCTTACCACATATCAGACATGTGGCCAACACATCCATCCCTCTCTTACAGATGTTTGCTTGAGTAGCCAGGGCATTACGAGCTAGTTTCCAAGCAAAAGTTCTTACTTTGGGCGGCACAGGGCACTGCCAAATGAGCTTCCAATCTGGATTATCTCCATCAGGCCTACTGCTGGTAGACTGTCAGCCATCCTCACGCAGATCTTCATCAAATGCCAGCTTATACGCACTACGGATAGAGAACATACCCCGCTTGTCCGGGTTGCAGGCAATAAAATCCCCATCATTTCGGCTAGAGCATTTGATTTTTAGAATGTCCTGTATATCAATTGGCAAAAACCACCTCTGCAACAGCTGCTCATTCCATGAGCCATCAGGGTTTAAAAAATCAGCCACCCACCGGTATCAACACCGTCCCTGCTGGGTGATTGGCCTAAGAATCAGATCTCTCGGAATCCAGGGATCACGCCATGCACGAATACTAGCACCGTTACCAACACGCCAAACAATGCCCTTTTTGAGGAGCTCCAATCCATATTCAATGGCACGCCATGTCGAGGACGCATTCCCAGAGAAAACCGTGTCTGTTAACAACCCATTGGGAAAATACTTTGCTTTAAGAACTTGAGCACATAATGTATCCGGGTTCTGGAGAAGACGCCAGGCCTGGCGCGCAAGAAGGGCTTGGTTAAACAGGCGCATATCACGGAAACCAACGCCACCTTGATCTTTTGGCCTCAGCATACTGTCCCAGGAAACCCAATGCGTTTTACGCTTGCCCTTTTCCGCCCCCCACCAGAAGTCCCGTATGAGCTTCGTCAGGTCCTCAAGCGGCCCAAAGGGAAGCTTAAGAAACTCCCATAACATAAACTGGGATGGCATGTGCAACAGCTTTAATCAAAACTTCCTTACCTCCTTGAGTTAAATAATTTTCCCACCACTGCAAGAGTATCTTGATGAGTTGTTCACGTAGACTTTGGAACTTCCCTTTATTCATCCTTCCTTCTGGTGTCGGCAGTCCCAGGTATTTAGTTTCAAAGGTTTCTTGCGTGACCTGGAGTAATTGCTTCACCTCCTCTCTAGTCTGCTGTGCACACGAGGCTCTAAACATAATAGAACATTTGCTTGGATTGATCAGTTGTCTTGTACTCTTCGCATATGTTTCCAACACAAGGGCCACTCTTTCTGCCTCCTCTGCACTAGCCTTGAAGAAGAGCAAACTGTCATCCGCAAACAACAGATGTGATACCCCAGGAGCCCGACGGCATACCCGTAGAGGGTTAACATGTTGTTCCTGTACCTCTTTTTGCAACAAAGCCGAAAGACCATCAGCTACAAAAATAAATAAGAAGGGAGATAGGGGATCACCTTGCCTAAGCCCTCGAGAGGGGGAAACGAATCCAGGAGAGCTCCATTGAATTTCACCGAATAACTCACAGTGGTGACGCATGACATTATCCAGTCAACCCATCTGTGAGCAAAGCCCAACCTTTGCATCGCGTTCCGAAGGAAATCCCAATCCACCCTGTCATAAGCCTTGGACAGGTCCAACTTGTAAGCACAGTAATTATTGCTTGGATTAGAGTTATTCTCAATATAATAAAGACACTCAAAAGCAACCAAAGCGTTGTCAGTGATTAGACGACTAGGAACGAAAGCACTTTGGTTTATAGAGATGATCTCACCCAGGATTGGCCGTAGCCGATTCACCAAACACTTAGCAATGATTTTGTAAAGTAAAGAGCATAGGCTGATTGGGCGGAAGTCTTTGAGTGTTTCTGGTTGATCAACTTTAGGGATTAAAACAATAGCCGTATCATTGACTCCATCAGGCATCTTCTTGGTTAGGAAGAAGAGCTTGACAACATTGATGACTTCAGCTTTTAAAACTTCCCGATTGCGTTGATAGAAACGGGCAGGAAAACCATCAATTCCAGGTGCTTTGAGTGGCCCTATTTGAAAAAGGGCATCAGTAATCTCCTCTTCCGAGAACTCCTGACATAGTTTATCATTCATGTCTCCCGTGACCTTTTCCTGAAAAAGATTTGTCAAGGCATCATGATTAAGGCTTGGGTCACGTTTGAATAACTCTTTAAAGTAATCGGTGGCCATTTTCTCCATATCTGGTGGCACCTCCTTCCATACTCCATTCTCATCCCGTAACCTTTTTATCTTGTTTTTACGAGCACGCCAAACAGCTTTCTGGTTGAAGTATTTGGTGTTACGATCCCTTTCCTGGAGCCAGTTGATTCTCGACCTTTGCATCCAAAGCATTTCCTCTCTATAGAGGAGTTCATTCATATGATCAGAGACTCGACGGATAGCATCCCGGTCTGCATTGTTCCGAAGGAGGTCCTCCAACTGCTTCCTGCACTTCTCGAGCTCTTTAAGAATGCTCCCAAACTTCATCCTGCTCCAATTTTGCAGGATCTGCACTACCCTTCCAGGCTACCACGAACATCTCCCAGATCATCTTTTGGGCCAGCATTCTCCCAGGCTGTAGCAATCAACTCTGGGAGCTCCGCCTCCCTCTCCCACCACACCTCATAGTGTCGTCGAGGTGGTCTCCCTGTTTGTCTGGTTTCCTGCATTAAACGTACAAGAAGCATACAATGGTCAGAAACAGGTGACACAACATGCTCCACTTGCGTATCCCCATACATGTCACGCCACTCCGCCGTGGCGACAGCACGATCAAGGCGCACCCGGACATTGGCATTGCCTCTCCTTTTATTATCATAGGTGTACGGAACCCCAGCAAAGCCTAAATCATGCAGGTTACAAACAGCAAGTGCATCCCTAAACATTGCCATCTGGTTTTCCGGCCGTGGGGTGCAAGAGAGGTGCTCATGCTGCCAAAGGGCTTCATTAAAATCCCCCAAGACAAGCCAAGGCAGATCTGAAACCGATTTCAGAGTTTTCAAAGTGTCCCACATGTGTTGACGATTTTCAGTGCGAGGTTCCCCGTAAATGCAGGTTAAACGCCACTGAGTAGCAGTAGGAGAATCACGGACATACGCATCAATAAACCTTTCATTAATGGATTTAACTTCTACAGATAAACTCTCATGCCAAAAAAGGGCTAAGCCACCACTAAGACCATCACTACTAACACCAGCAAAACCTTTAAGACCTAAACGAAATCACAACCGACGCAACCTATCTTTATGTTGTCAAGTCTCACACAAAAACACTAAATGAAGATTTAAAGACCTGGAAACCTGAACCATCTCACCAACTGTCGGGGTGTTTCCAGCTCCCCGACAGTTGAAACTCAAGCAATTCATTGCTGCTGACGGGGCGCCACACTCGGCCCCGTCAGCTTGCCGGCAGCCCCAAGGCCGGACGCTTCCAAATCTTCCTGTTCCTCCATCAGCACATCTCTGCACGGTTATCACTCTCCCTGGGTTGAGTCTTGCCGCGCTTCTGCTCCCTTCCCTTTGGCTCCTTCTCATACGGAACCAAAGAAATTAATTAGCGCAACAGAAGAGCTTGCCTCTGCATGCTCTAATTATCTCTCACTCATCACATCATTTTAACCCCAAAAAAGATAAAAAAAAACTCACTCGTCAGCTGATGTAGTACAATTGCAGCGTGTGAGGACGCGCGAAATCCAAAGCTACTAAAACGTGCTACATACGTCGCTACATTTATACGATTTTCATGCATTCACGTGATACCATCTTACCGTGTCCGCGGAGAACTAGCCCAGCTTCTGCTACCAAAAGGTTAGCGTACGTTTTGCCAAAAAAAGCATACCTCGATGCGAGGCGGCCCTTGAGTTTGGCATCTGAAAGGAGAGTTATATTGTTCGGCCAAACTAGCAAGGAAATGCGAGGGCATTATCTTTAGCGTATTTAATAGGTCTATGAATTTTATTTAAGGTTTCAGAGATACTAAAAGCATGGAATTCTTAATTACATGGTTTTATGTACACTAAAAATGTGATGCTAAGTGAAATAATATGTGTGAAAAATAGTTTGAAACAAATTAATTTGTGGTCGAATGTGTAATATTTTCAAAAATGTCATGTCACTGTTTTATAACATTGGTAGCGCTATTTTGATCAATTTTTACTCATGTCATATTTCCCCAACTATTGAATCCAGGTGATCTATAATCTACTCAGCTGTTTTTGTCATGTCTTGTCACACAACTGCTTTGAAAATTTTAGTTAGTCACCGGTTTATTACATGTCCACTAATCTCTACTATTTCCATGACACCACAAAATTTGGCCCAGTTTGTCATCAACACACCTCGGTAACTAACATCATTATGCCCCAATATGTTAGGCTAATTACCGACGTCTAAAATAACATAAACCAAATAAAAAATTTGATGGCAATGATACGTCTACTAAAATCTTGATGATTTAAATTTATATCCTTCAAAAATGTGTTTTTGATTTTCAAACAGGTTGCACGCAAAAAAAGTTAATTTCAGTTTATGTGTGTGATCAGTAGAGAAGCATTCTTAAGATTTATAATGATGCAGGTAGCATTCTCAATTAAAAAAAACCTAGGATCAACCATTCTGCAAGTCCTTTTAAAATTACTTTCACCATAAAGTTAATAGATACATGTTGTCAGTACAATCTTCGTGTACAACCTTTTATCACATCAATGTAATGTATGGGTAACCATACTTCTAAAGTAGCATCATCGTTATCTCTAGTTAACGATATTGAAACTCACCACTATGCACATCTTGTGTGTGATCTCTCCTTTTTGGGTCGACACCAACTGCCCTAGAAGGTGAGATCAAATCTAATTACTAAACTTCGCTAGTGTGTTCATGAAAATCTTATGGTTACAAAGAGAAATCTGGCCTGAAAAGAGGTAAAGATTTTTTCCTATTCTAATGTCAGCATGAAAACTTCATCCGGAGTAAATACTGTTGGAAGACCATGTGGTGTGGCCTCCCATCCGCGGTCACTATGTTTTCTTAGATTGACATGGATCAGTCACCAGTTCTATTGCATAGGAACCTCGTTTACTATATGGATACAACTATCTGACGACATTATTAGAAACCCATGGATACTAATGAAACTACCAGAATGAAATGTTGTAGATGATCGCTGACAAATTAGAGGTGAGAAGGGATGACAAATAGTAACATGAAGTTGAAAGCCGTTAGTGTATCTTTAATCTTAATAGTAAAAGGTACAAAAGTCTGGTATTTCATTCTCTAGAAAATATGCTGGGAATAATTTGCTTTTTCCACTATAATTTTCTTCAATTACTAAATGACCATTCCTCTAGGATATTAGAAAGCACCTTTTACAATGCCTTTACTTCGTTATATTTAATATATCTTATATCTGAGGAGTGAATTATATAAATATAGAAATATATGATTAGTTTTAGTTTCGATGGGTTATATCTTTGTATTGTCACCGACATAGATAGTTTAGCGTGTCTTCATAAAATAGGATACATAGTAATTTATTGTTTTTCTAGATTAATTTGGTAGATGTGTGGCATATCCAAACGGACAAAGAGACATGAGCGTCTTCATTAAAGTAATCTCCTCTAACAATCTCAAATGACATCTATAATTTTTGTACCATCAAGTATAAATGCATATTGATTCATCGATTTATCATTTTATTTTAACTTAAGTATTCGACTAATCAAAATACTAATATATTTCCTCTTAAGTTGTTGGGCCACATGACTGTCAGTTTGAACATGAGAATTTCATATTCGGCAAACTCAAAGCATGTAATGGGTTTGTAACAAAAGTAAATATGAAAAAGGTACATATAAAAATCATCGAGAAGTTAGTCTGAAAATGATCAATATGTTTAGAAAATAGCGTGCCAAAATTTACAGATACATCAGAATCTGAACCAAGCCAGTGAGCTTAGTGACATCAAAATATAAATGGTTAAATATATTTAAACATGCCAATAATTGAATCCATGTTCCAATAATTAAAATTATTGAGCATGCAAGCCTTCATTTTAGTGGGACAAAATATTTATATTTTCCCATACTATTGCGATTTTAAGTAGTTCAACATAATATTTCAAAGGAATCATTCGAAATTCTCATTGCTCGTACAGATAGCTCTGCCACAAGTTTTACTGGCTACATTAAAGTATGTCAATCTAACATATTTAGAATTTCTTGGATGAATTTACTACATTTATTCTTCTCATGGAAATATATCTCCACCTATATATAACTATTAAGACACCGACATACATGCTATAAAAAATAGTCCATGGAATACAGCTTAACTACATATGCAAATAGAGTTCATCTAAATGTTCTTTAAGGATGAAATTGGCTTAAACCTGTGCTGGTGAAAATGTTCTCTTGACATAATATATTTCACCTGGGAGAACAATTAGATAGTTTCAGTGTTCTCTTTAATATTTACATGGTTTCTCTGTTGTATTAAAAACGACAAAAATTGATAAAGCCATAGGTTTCCGACCAGCAATGCTACTATATTACAGCTAAATCAAATAAATATGGTGGCATTCATCAATAGTTATTCTGTTTCTGATAACCCAATGTTTTCAAAATCTCAAGGACCATAAGATTTATTATAGCAATTTCTCGGTAAAATACGACATTGGCCTTATAATTCAACGTGTCTGCGTTCTCTTAAGCTCATTTTAGAGCTTGAGTCTAGGCTGTGGTAGTAATCCTGATAAAGTAAAATGATTTTTAATGATACTGATTAGTGCTTGAGTGTTTTTACCGGCAACTATATGCGATTATTTCAGTTGCAAAGACATAGACATCTATAAACATGTAACTAATTGAGTTTTCCAATCGGCTTTCTCGTTAAAGTTCAGCATCTCTTTCATGGATCGTCCCATGAGCCAAAAGGTTTGAAATTTAAGTATGCAGTTAATAACCAACACTCTAACAGTAAGGAGGATGACCTTGAAGAATTGTTTATTTCAATGAAATGTTGATCCTAAGCGTCCTAGAAATCATAAGCTGTCCACATTTCTCCACGGACAGCGGCATTATATATCTTGCGAAAATATCAGAGTAAGCCATTGACCAACTTAAAATTTAATCAATGGGTAAATATAATATGAGACCTAGATACAATATACTAAAAAAATACATCAATTTCTTACGAGTGCAACCATTTTCAGAAATTATACCATGGACCGGTGAACCGATAATAAAGTTATTATAAATTATAAATCTGAAGCATGATATGTAAGAAGAATGGGGTTCAGGAAGCAGCAACCTGTCCGGGCGTTTGGTTACCATCTCGTCAACGTTGCAGAGTTCACCTAAGCTAGGATCGTGGTGGCTAGCTACTCCCTCCGTTTTTTAATATAAGATATTTTAGGTGTTGCACATATTGTCTAGATGCATACTAAAATGAGTGAACATACACACTAAAACATGTCTACATACATTTGTATATACATGAATGTGGATAAAACTTAAAACATCTTATATTTAAAAACGGAGGGAGTATTAGTTAGCTTGGCGGATGCTTTACCATGTGCCGAAGGCCTTCTCCTGTGTAGTTTCAGGACACGTACGCATGGTAGCGATACTTGCAAAAGATCTCCTGATGTAGTTTCAGAACACGCATGCTAGGGACACTTGCAAAAGATCAGAATCAGCTTCCCAGAGTGCATGTATCTATGCAGTCATGAATTGATCCACGTTTCGGAGCGTTGGGATACGTACAGCTTAGCACGGTACCTTCAGGCGGAGCAGATGCGGCAAGGTCCGACGAAGAAAAAGTTTGTTACGGCCAGATTTAAAGTGAACGTATAGCTATATTTGTTTTCCGGAAGTGGATATATGTCCTAATAGAACACGTTTGGGTCCAAGATTTTTTTGACAATAACGTGTTGGACCCAAACGTATACATGTACGCGTGTTATCTGTTACATAAATCTCATGGTTGTGATTGAAAATCCTGACCATTAATTTTAGATCTAACAGTCAAAAATAATTTAAATGATGTGGATTAACGTGGTGTCTCGAAAAACTCTCTCATTTTTTTTAGTATATAATAGACAGTCTACAACGACATGAGTTCGTATATATCTTGCGGTGCAGTATATATGGATACAAACATAATCGAGTCCATCAGGTCTAAGACTTCAGTTAGATGGCCATGGCCGTGTTAATGTTGACACGGTTCTCAATTAGTATTCATACTCGCGATAACAAGTACAGCACGGACCAAAAGATGGTCCTCATCTCTGCTGATCATATTATTTTACGAAGAGGCGGTATACACCCGATTTCAAAACTAATAAATCCCGAAAACAATTAAATAATGGAACGATGCTAATGTACCAGAAATTCAATTTTGCTCCCGGGTCCCGGGTGTATATTCTCCCTTTAGAAGAACACATTTAAAAAGTTAATTTTTTAAAAATGTTTCACACATACATCTCCACATTAGATATATATGTGCACGCTAAGTTTCGTGATTTTTTTTGGTGCCCGGTGTGAAAACAACAAAAAAAAGTGTCATGAAAAGTCTTAATTTCAAACGAACTTTTGTCCTTTTACACAAGCTACAAAAAACTCAAATTTTCATGAAATGATTTATGCACACATAGGATGTGGGACATGTACGCGTAAGATTTTCTTGGACTTTTTTTTAATTTTCAAAATGTGTAAAAAATGTATTTTAAATAAAAAGGGTGGGGGCAAAACGCTGTCCTTGATGTACAACTTGTATGCACTAAATACAACAAGCCCACTACACACAGAGAAAGAAAGCACAACTTCAAATCTTTAACTGCCCTCCTAGAAAACCATGTGGTTGTAAACACCGCTCGATTGATATCGATAATCACAAAATGCATAGACAATACTATCCTACGTCCTTGATCAAGTCCCCACGTTGTCATATGGAGTAAGTTCAAGTTGTCAGTAATTCTATATACTCCCTCCGTTCAGAAATAAGTGTCTCAAGTTTGGCAAAAAGTGGATGTATCTAGACATGTATTTTGGGACGGAGGGAGTAGTTTGGTTACATATTTTTCTGGAATATAGTTCGGTGACAAACAAGAAAAATACTCAGATGGGCTAGTGTGGAGGTCAGCAGTTACTAATCTATATATATAAAATAATTTCGAAGAATGTGACTTGAAACATTAAAAAAAAACACTATTACTCACATAATATTCATGTTTACTAGTAAACATACAATAAGGTTTGCATATGTATGCACAAATATGACTAGCTGTTTTGCACTTTCTGTACGTCATTATACATGTTACAATAAACCTATCAATTCCAATCACCCTTCCTAGTTTTTGGCTTCACAAGGTTGTGGAATAACTGTTCCTGCTTTTCGCCATATTGCGTTCTGACAGGTGCTTTGAGTGTCACCCTTGCCAGCCTCCATTTTCAGATCGATGTTCTCCAAGACAATATCCGAGCATGGGGCCTCGTTGCTGCAACTAAGATTGATAGCATCCTTGGAAGTGGTAGTCCCTCTAATGTTCTTGAAGACGATGCTGCTGATCTCCACCGCCGATTTCTGCTTCTTGCATGGCGTAGTCGAGTCACAGTAGTTCTGGTCAATGATGATTGGATTTTGCACGTTGTCCATGATGATGTTCTGGAACGTGATATCCTTGACATATCCGCTTCCTCCCTGCCATGTCTTGATGCGGGCACCATTGGTTGTGCCATATAACTGTACCGAGTCAATTGTTACGCCAGAAACCTCGGCTCTGGAGTTGTCATCTCCCAAACTTCCTATGCTGATTCCATGCCCAGGGCCACAAACAACTTTGGTGACCAGAAGACCATGAGTACCATCCTCAATGGACATGCAATCATCTCCGGTCTTGATGACACAATCTCTAACTTGAACATCGGTGCTCCGGGTGATGTGGATGCCATCGGTGTTTGGGCTCGTGCCAGGCGCCGTGATGGACAGGCGGGCCAACTGCACGTTGGTGCAATCCTCAACAGACACATGGATCTGTTGGCTGTTCACAAGTTTGAGGTTATCCACCTTCAAATTGTTGCACCGGTGAAATGCCAGTGCTGTCGGAGCCGATGTGCATGGAAGAGCTTTGTTGGTCTTGCACGAGTTCTTCCACCAGATGTCGCCGTTGCCATTGATCGTGCCACCACCGGTGACGGTGAGGCCGGAGACGCCTTGGATCACGATCCAACGATTTATGTTGCCGTCGCTCCATGCCGACCTGCTAGGTGGAGCCACGAGTGTGCCCTCCAGCATGAAGGTGACGGTGGATTTGCACGGGCCGGAGAGGGTGATGGGGTTGAGCAGGTAGCTCTTGCCCTTGGGAACGAGCAGCGTGGCCGGCCGTGACGAGGAGCACGCCACGTTCCACGCCTTGGCCAACGCCTGCGTGTCGTCGTGCTGCCCGTCGCCGCGGGCGCCGTAGTTGTCGAGGACGAACACGTTTTGCTGAGCCGAGCTGGCATCGCTCGCGGTGGCTATAGCGCTGCACAGCAGGAGCATCACGACAGCCGCCATGGAGAAGACGAGCTTAGTCACTCTCACACTCGACGCCATTTGCTGGAGGTCTAAACGCGAAGTAGCTAGCTGAACAAGAACCCACAAGTGAGAGCGGGACTCGATTTGCTGCGTGGCGTTTGGTTGTAGAAGAAGAAGCGTGGATGATCAGATGGAGAAGAAGGGTAGCCGGCGAGTGGTATTTATAGGTTCATGCATGCGGCGGGGTTGCTTGTGAGGGGAGAAGCTAGTTAGGCGTGTGTGCATGTGTCGTGGAGTGTGCAAAGCTGCAAACGCTCGTGATGCCACAATCACCCATGCAGTCACCCATGTTACCGCATGCAAAAATTTCTACGATATGCATGGAAAAAATCGACAAGGAGGAAATCATGCAACGCAGCGATTCCACAACTAAGAGCGTACCCACCCCACCACCGTAGCCGTCCATCTTTGTTGGAGATCCGTGCTGGAGTCGAGCCCACCGAAAGTTGTTTGACTCCCACGAAATCAGTAATCTCAGCAGAAGATTCCCTCCTCTCCCTAATCTCTCCTAGTACAAGGACAAAGTGCCGAAAATGCCCTTTTGCTTCCTTTCGTTGTTGTGGGTCAATTCGGCCAGGTATTGACAAAAAATGTTATATTAACAGAAACTTAATTTCAGATCATGCATAATTTTTTGGGATCATGCTTTTACATAAATTTCTGACCACGCAAATATTAACAGGAATTCATCCATTAGCAGTGCAAACATTCCACTGAAGTTCACCTATTCATCCATTAACGAGAATTCATGTAGTAACATGAAATTTCTGGATAATGGATTAACAGATAAACAATGCATTACCAAGATTTTTTCGGAATTAAGGAAGTAACAAAGAGTTTCAGATTTATGGATTAAACATAACAAGTCATTAAAAAGATAATTTCCTAATCTACCCATCGGGCCGTAACCACCAGTTAGCCGAGGAAAAGGACAAAACCGGCCCACCCACGCGGTAAGTGCGTCCGCACCACAGTTTTGGTCAACAGACCAGCACGAATCTCCAACATGATCAGACGGCTAACGTGGTGGGTGGGTACGCTCCTAGGTGCGGTGTTGCATTTTCGGAAATCATGCCAGATTTCTGGGACTTGCAGGCTTGCACGCCAGAAACGCGCGCACAACCCAGACCCTTCTCTGGCTTTCTGGTACGCGCGCGTGCGTTGTGTTTCTTCTTCTCTGGCTCCTTTGTTCCGTTGGCTTGTACGTGTGTCGTATGTGTCTGACCTTGTACTAGTGAATCCCATGCTACACACTGTATGTAATTAATGGATATATATCCTAACGCCGCAAGAAAACGAAGTCAATGGGTATCCTGCATTTCTTCCATTTGCTGTCCAGAAAACTAGCCTGGACGTGCACGCCTCTAAGTTAATTTGCAGTATTTAGTTAGTTTTACACGCGATTAGGGCATGCACAATGTATGACCTTAGATTCACCACGTAATTTAGATATATCAATCCCATGCTACACACTGTATGTAATTAATCTTTTGTCGTATCTCTAGTAATCAGATATATCTAAATTTATGGTGTGATAAGGACATCTCTAGCCAATCCCTCAAAACCAGTTAAAGGAATAAATAATTAGTTTTAAGGGGATAAACCTCACTTAGCTGATCTTTCTATCGGTTTTAGAGGAGTATATTCTCCTCGGACGCTCGTACTATCCTATATTTACTCCTCTACCTACTCGATGAGTATAATTTTTCATCTACCCCTCAGCCGCCGCTCGACCGCATCCTCAGTGGCGCCGACCTCTTGTTTTTATCGGCCACCAAGTGACACCACATAGCACCCGCCGCGCTCTTCCCCCATTTTGATTCAGTTTCCGCTCATCGCCATCGCTTAAATTGACGCTTATAAGTCCATCGTCGCCAGATTCAACACACCTAGACCGCGGCGTCGTCGTGGACCAAACCGCACAGCCACCCCTATCGCTCCGCGCGCCCCACGATGTGTTTGATGTGTTTTCCTCCTCTCGACTCTCGCATCTCGCCGGTCGACCGACTGCCGACACATTCGGGTCCGCCGCTAATTGGAACACGTCGAGGAGGTGCGTCGACAGTACGACCTCTACAAGTCGGGGAAGATGGATGGAGCCAGGCCATCCGGACTGGACCACGACACATGCACAGACCAGGAATGAGAGATGATCATGGCTGAGATCACTGGCATCGATTAGTTTGGTCAGTTTTACGCAATTTTAGTTTAGATTTACTTAAAAGATATGCAAATATAGTTTATATTAATTGCTTGAATCGAGTTTAATGGAGTAATTTGAATCAAGTTTGAATTGAGTTGTGTTCAAATTTTCTTAAGGAGTTATAAGTCAGGGATAGGCTAGAAACCGCTAATTTTTTGAAGAGTAAATTTGAGGAGCTAAAACAAACTCCTCTAACTATAGGGGATCGGCTAGAGATGGCCTAAGAGCTCATCCTCTAACTAAGAGAAAATAAGATTCTTTTATTTTTATTGTTCTCTCCTCCAGCTCCCCAATTATTACGTGGTAACGCTAAGATATAACTATTTTATATGCTCTGGATTTACGAGTGTGGATAAATGGAACCCGAGCTCTAGGTAGCTCTTTATTTTTTTTAAACATCGACAAAAAATGCTAGATGTATACTGTGTCATATTCTACCAACGTGTATTTTGGGCTGTTCAAAAATGAAAAATTTGACATTTGAAAGTAGTGAAAAGTGCAAATTTTGAACTCTCCAAAAATCTACTACTCCGATCCAGAATAACTTTCGTGGGAAATGTACTGTCGTAGAACAAAATTTGTGTACAGCTTGCGACAGATATTCTGGATCGGAGGGAGTATCATATTTTGTTATTTCTGCTTAGCCCCGAATATGAGTTATTTTGAATTGATAATATGCATTTGGTACAATGTATCATGTTCTCCATTCAGGATTTTGTTTCATATTTTTGTACTTGAAAAATGTTTTTTGAATTTTCAAAAAATAAAGAGTTCCACGAAACTCAGCCTCAAAATACATTGCCTATATTTTTTGGTGAAAGTCAAGTTTGACCAACTACATAGAAAAAAGTATCAACATCTACAATCTCAAATCATTTTTTTTTTGAAACTTTTATGACAGTAGGAAAGACTCCTACTGCCTCTATATTAAAACACCCCTTGCGAGGGCACATGCATATTTACATGACAGTGTCCAGATTACATATCTTGAGGGAAACTAGAGAGCAGCAGTAAGTGAGTTAATAAATGAATGTTTTTCCTCCTTAGTCCTATGAACTAGAAGGGAGAAGTCTATTTTGAATCTCGTTATCCAGGAGCTAAGTTCCGGAGTAATCCCATTGAAGTACCAGTTGTTTCTCTCTTTCCAAATGTTCCAAGCAGCCACGGCGAAAACATCCATAAACATGCCTCTACTCCAAGCATTCTTGGAATATTGGAGAAGCTGCAGTCTATCAAGAGACTCATCAGGCGACACAATAAAGTTCAAAGCAGCCCAACATGCCTTAGCAAATTCACAGTGAAAGAACAGGTGTTCCACTGTCTCCTCCATCCTGGCAGTACACATGGAACAATCAAAATTATTTCCAATTTGATAGTGGCGTCTCCGGAGCATGTTTCTAGTATTCAATCTATCCGACAGTAAGAGCCAGCAGAAGAACTTTATTTTGGGCACACTCTTGGCTTTCCAAAGCCAGTTAAAGGACTCATGAGGCACAATATCTCTGAAACAAAACCTATAGTACCGACTTGATGAATACGTGTCAGAGCCCCACACATAAACCCATTGATCATGTTGTTCCAAGTCCAAAGTGAGGAGATTAGTATCTTCTTGAGCCTGTCTCAATTCGTTCAATGCTTGCGGCGACAGAGGCAAGCTAAAGTTGTTAGACAGGGAACTTGACGTGAGAAAATCTCTAGCCGATACATCTTCATCTAAGGCGAAGGAAAAGGCTCTTGGGAATCTTTCTGAAGCAATGCCATCGCCCCACGGATCTTTCCAAAAAAGGATGGAATCCCCAGAAACAATTGTGCAGGTCGAAACTCCTCGAAAGATTGGAGACAGTTTACAGACATCTTTCCACCAAAAGGAACCACAGGCTTCGACAGCATGTGGGACCGTGTCAACATAGTATGCTTGCCAGATCAAAGATACCCAGGGTGTGTCAAGTTTATTGTAGAATTTGTGCAGATACTTCAGTAGCAAGGCTTCATTTTGAACTTTCAAATTTAGAACTCCCAATCCTCCTTTGTCATTGGGTCTGCACACTTTGTCCCAGGCAATCAGAGGGTTGCAATGATCCCCATTTTCTGTTTTTTTATTCCATAAACAGTGGCGCCTAATTTTATCAACGTGCTCCAGAATTTTTGGATGAAGTTTCAGTGCACACATAGTGAAAGTTGCAATTGATGTAAGCAGAGAGTTGATGACTGTGACCCTTCCACTACAATCTCAAATCATTATTCTCAATCTGATTTGTTTATATAGTTAATCGAACTTTAAAATGTTTGATTTTGACAGAATTTATAGACAACGTATTTTGTGAAGGAGGGGTATATAATGGACGAAGTGATCGCTTTTTCAATTTTCTGTAGCGCATGGTTCTTCGAATAATCGAGTTCCACACAAAAAGTGGCAGATTAATCAAGGAATCGTGGCTAATCGTGCCCCACGCACATAGTCTAACGCACTAGGCCCACAGCCAGAAAGTCAACTCTGCATGCCCATACGCTGGTGTCTACTGACTGGAGTATGTGTTGTGTGATTCAAAGGTGTATGTCGAGTATTTGTTCATCGGATGTCTCTTTCGCACCAAAACTGGAGACTAATTCACAAAATCCCAAATTTGTATATGTGTTTATACTTTCCTTTGAGCAACTTAGAATTTTTGAAACGATGTTTGTGTTTAAAAACACTTGAGTTGCGTATATTTTATGGGTTGTCCGCCGAGATACATACTGGATTTTGCTAAGATGTGAGAAAAAAGGATATTGATTTGGGAGATTTGGCGATAAGTGAGGAGGTCGTGCAGTAGGAGGGAGATTAAACAAAATAGAAATCAATAAAAATAGTCTAAGCGTATAAATTAAATTATAGAAACTAAATTGTGTATTGAGATTTGTTGTATCAAATGTTTGTGTTTGAAAGAGATACATAGTTATTGAAAATCAATATAATATGTGCCAGTGAGATGTAGAGAGTGAGATTTGCGGCTTTTATCTGCAATGCACAAAAAACTGGAGATGCAATTTTAAGAGAGCTGGTCAAATAAAAAAGAGAGTCAAATTTGCTGTTTCCATTGCTGCTCTTTGCTAACTAACTCTCCTCATACCATGAGAGCTCGACGTCACGTGATGTAGAGCAATTCATTGGAGTACACCAACTTTTTTTTGCGAAACACATTACAAATGCAGATGTTCACACAAACATATATTTATCCAAAATCACCAAAGTCAGCCCGTTATCGAGAAAAAACATCATCTACCACTAAAAGAATATTCCGGATAAATAAAACGCACGGATGTCAAATCGGTGCTTTGAACTATGTTGGCCTAGAAATACAAGGGGGAGACTTGTATAAGATTTTGTTCTTTAACTGAGATCATAGGATCATGTCAAAAAACCATATATACAAATTGTTAAAAATCTGAAAAAAATTACACAACATACTCACAGACTGTTTGTACAAATCCAAAAAAATTCAGCTCAAAATTTGACCTACAGCTAGAAAACCAAAAGGTCGAATCTGAAGCAGAAACTTTTTAGTGTTGCATATATAACATAATTGTGTGTTGAGAATATTTGAACATTTTTTGTCCATTCAAAAATATTAATCTCATAGATCCTATCATGGATCCTATCAAAAGTTAAATCCTACACAGGTTACCCCGGCAAACTAGCCCCCAGCTTCTACACTAGTACTATCTCTGCTGATCACATCCTCCGTCGCAGCCCGGCCAACTTCCACCGCTCTGCTCTGCTTTGGGTTGCGCTGCTCTCCGGCGCTTTTTTTTGAAGGTTACTGCAGAATCCAGGAGATCGAGCCGTACACGTTGCAACTAACCAACGCTCCAGATTTCTCCTACCAGTGACCTCCTCTTGTTGTTTATTATCTGAGGAAACTGGCTAGCTAATCTGCCAGTGCATGCATCTTTTGATGGTTTGATTAGGAGGCAGTGTCGTCTATATTTGTGCTTGTGCTAATCTTGTTCGTCATGTTTGATGCTCTGAATTTCTTCCAAATAGTGCCTCGTGAAGGATCACCAATTAGCAAGAGAGAGAAATAAAAGGAGGAATACCAATTGGCTTACAGAGAGCAACATCACCCAGCTAGGCAAACAGCTAGTGAAAAAAAGTACTAGTATTTTTTATTTTGCAGCTAAATACAAGTACAAATTCAGACAAACAATAATCTCATTCTCAGATTGCTCTCAGCTTCTCATGCATTCCGAAGACACCATCAAGCAGATGGCACAAGTTGGTAATAATCCCTTGATCTTGTAGGAGGCCTCACATCCTTGTGGCCTTCATGATGACCCTGGACAGGTTGCTGGAGCCGTGCAGGCCTGCAGCAATCATCTCCTTCTTACAGCCGTTTCTTCTTCCTCTTCTTAAACTACTCCTGACGGGCTCCGGCAGATCCTCCACCGCCTTGACGCTGCCCAGCGATCTGAACGACTGAGACTTGCCGTCGTAGAACCTCGACAGCCCTCTCCTGGAAATCAGTAGCAAATCTTCAACCTTTTTCATCCATGATCTGATCATGCAGTGGAAACATATGGGTTCATGATGAGGGCTTGCCTGATCGGAGGCAGTTGGGCCATGAGGCTGGACATATCATACCGGTGCTCTGGATGTCGCTTCTGATCATCTTCTTCAGAGCCTGCCGCTGGTTCCACTGGCAGGCACACGACGGAAGAACCAGTGCCGGAGTCGGAGAAGATAGGAGTGGAGCAGAGATAATCCATGAACCTACCCTGATGTGCAGTGCAGTACAACAACACGGTGAAATGGACCTTCCATTCCATCTCAGTTTCCTTCTAGTAGTTTGTACCATATACAGCCAATCAAGTTGAGTAAGATAAAGTATATTCTCAGTCTATTGGAGCACAAGTACAAGTGGAGCAAAGGAATGGTACAAGCTGCAAGATAAGTATCTGTACAAAAGGGGCTCGTTTCTCAGCCAGATAATTTGTTGACATTCCAGTTAATAATTATACCACATTTGTTCACGAAAGAGACATGCAGGTTGTCTTCTCCTTTTGTCCCCAACGAGATTACATTTACTGTCTGAGATGGATAATATCTCAGGATGGCAACCCCGTGCACATACCTGCCTGCTGCAAGTTCATACTTCCTGTACAAAACTGCGATATCTGCATCTGAGGGAACACCAAACTGGTATGGAAGTGACAAACTGACAACGATTGGGATCAATTTAGTGTGTCATCGCAATCTGTCACACATTTATCACATCCATGAAGCAACAAGTGAGCTCAGCGGATTTATGACTACTTTCAGGAAAGTACAATAAGTTTTATCAATGAAAGGATCATGACAACTGCAGCTACTAAAACACGAAAAGAAAAAACCCCAGGCTACATACTAATTTAGGTTCTACCAGCAAGAACCAAGCAAGTTAGTCAGATCAGATAAGCAGCACGACACAGCCTTTGACGACGCCTAAGGATGGAAGTTCAGCTCAAGCCATCTATCCAGAAGACAATGTCAGAGCGGCCGGCTTCACTTTTTGTGCACCCTGCAGTCTGGAGAGTTTTGCGGCAAGGGTGACAACGGATGCCTTGACGCATCCGCACTGTTGAAATCAATAGCCAGGCTGACTGGGCTCACGTCCTTCAAACTTGATCTTACTCAACTTCAAAAAGAAAAAAGAGTTATTTCACACAGACGAGTTTTCGCAGCAAAATAAAAAAAAATTCAAAAAAATAAAAAAATTCGAAAAATTCAAAAAAGACACAGAAATGTATAACAAAGAAGATTGTTGAATGTTTTTTAAGTGTTTTGACTTTTTTGAATTTTTTGGATTTTTTAAGTTTTTTGAATTTTTTTGAAATGTTTTGACTTTTTTGGATTTTTTTGGATTTTTTAGGATCTTTTGAAACTTTTTAATCTCCTAGCAATTTGGTGCGCCACAGAAATAAAAAATTTGGCCGGTGCGCCACAGAAAGTGGATTTCTGTGACGCATGCCATGGTGCGCCACAGAAATAAAAAATTTAGTGGCGGGAATTCTGTGGCGCACCTAGCAATTTGGCCGGGTGCGCCACAGAATGTTGATTTGGTGCGCCACTAATAGTGGTTTTCCCACTAGTGGGGCTCGCTCTTGTACGTGAGGATGTAGTCCAGATCTTCTTTCGGCACCCTCACCTTCTTGTACTTCTTCTTCTTCCGCTCCTCTACGGCCGCGGCAGCGCCGCCAGCAGAGGTTTCCCTAGCCATGGCAGCGGTTTCTGCGGCAATCTCCGCCTCGCCCCTGTCGGACGAGCTCGTCATGATCGACTTCTCCTTCAGCTCAATATGCCTGTCTGCCTGCGATTTTCGATGTGCTAGATCAGCGCCAATTTTTACTTTTATAGTGGCTCCCGCCCGCCGTGCCCTTGTCGGACACTCGGACTCGACTCCCCGCCGGAATCGGAGGAAAAGCAAGCCCGGATCTAGAGAAAACGGATTAATTCAATTCAACTGAAATCAGACATAACTATATTACATAAACTAACATGAAATAGACGAACCGAGGAGGCGAGGATGAAGAGAGAAGGAATGTACGTACCGAGGAGTGGAAGCTCAGAAACCGGCGGGGAGTGCGTCAAGGGGACCCACTTTCGCCGCTGCTTTTCAATTTCGTGGTTGAAGTGTTGTCGGCGATGCTCACTGCTGCTAACGTGCATGGGCACATTAAAGGTGTTGTTCACACTTAGTTCCTGGAGGCATCACCCACCTCCAGTACGTCGATGACACCCTGATCTTGATCCAGAATAATGACCTCGACATTGCCAACTTAAAATTCCTTTTATTGTGTTTCGAAGATATGTCTGGTTTAAAGATCAACTTCCATAAGAGTGAGGTAGTTGTGCTCGACCAAGACCCAGCAGAGCAGATGAGGATTGCAAACATGCTGAACTGTAGACTAGGTGCGTTTCCTTTCATCTACCTTGGGCTTCCTATTTCGGACAGGAAACTTACTATAGAACAATGGCAGTTCCTAATTAACAAGCTGGCTGCTAAGGTGGAAGTGTGGATGGGTAGATTACTTTTCTCGGGTGGAAGGCTAGTTCTATCCAATGCTTGTTTAGATGCTCTCCCTACCTTTGCGATGGGGCTGTTTGTCCTGCAGGATGGGATCCATGAGAAGTTTGATGCGATTAGAGCAAGATTCTACTAGGAAGGATCTGGCCCTAAACGCAAGTACCATATGGTAAACTGGCCGGCCATGTGCCGCCCAAAAGAGTGTGGAGGGTTGGGGCTCTCTCACACAAAAAACATGAACAAGGCCTTAATGCTTAAATGGATATGGAAGTTGTATCAGAATCCAACCTCTATTTAGAACACCATCATTAGAGCTAAGTATCCGGAGGCTGAGAACATCTTCGCTAGTCAGACCCAGGGGGTCTCAATTTTGGCGGAGGCTGCATAAGATCAAGCACTTCTTCAAACTTGGGGCAAAACACGTGGTGAAGAACGGCAAGCGAACTCAGTTCTGGTCTGATTGGTGGCAGGCGAAGCCCCACTAAAGGAAAGGTTCTCAAGGTTGTTTAACGTTGTGACAATCCGGACCTGACGGTTAATCAAGCCTTCTGCCCCACAGAGGAAGGCGTAGGTTTCAGAAGATCGATGGACGCAGACGCTTTGGGATAGTGGACGCAGCTTCAAGCTGAACTAGCGGAATTCTCGTTACACGAGGGCGTGGACGAGATCTCCTGGGCCTTAGAAGCGTCGGGTAAATATACAGTTGCTTCGATGTACAAGAAATTGTCGCAAGGGGCGACAGTAGCTTACAGCAGAGATCTGTGGAATGCCAAACTGCCCCTCAAACTTAAAATCTTCACTTGGCAGCTTGCTCTTGATAGGCTTCCTTCGGCTAAACAACTTGCTACACGTCATGGCCCCACCGACGGCAATTGTGCCTTATGTAGGGAAGTTGAGGATGCCTCCCGCTTGTTCTTTTCGTGTGTTTTTGCCAAACTTGGCTGGAGTGTGATCCGGAGGCTGCTTGGGTGCAGCTGGTGTCCGGCGAATTTTCCCCAGTTTTTTGCTATTGTTCAATCTTTGTTGGGACAGCAGCGCAGAATCAGCTGGGTGCTGTTTTCGGTGCTCTGCTGGGTCATGTGGACGACTCGTAACAAGCTAGCTATAGAAGCTAAACTTCCCAAACATCCTCTGACCTTATATACAAACTCTTTATGTTCTTACAGATGTGGGCAAGTCTCTCAAAAAAGCGAGACAAGGAGCTGTTGCTGGAGCTGTCCAGCGGGCTTAAGAGGATCTACTCGGAGTTGACAGGTGCTACCTAGATGGCTACTTGCTTTTCTCTACTTCTTATCGTCTGTTTTCCTTTGCCGCTCCGGTTTTTTAGCGGGGAGACTGGACCCTTGCAAAACTTGCTCCGTTCGTTCGGCTAAGCTGTATGCCGCAACAGTTGTATCCCGTATTGTGAACCTTGGTTGCTTTATCAAGTTAAAGTAGGGCAGTGATGCCTTGTATCTAAAAAAAGGAGTGGAAGCTCGGCGAGTCGATTTGCCCAAGATGTTTTTTTTTCAGAGAGACGGACTGTATCTATTCATTTTTTTAAAGTTTCAAAAAAACAAATATTCATTTTTTTAAAGGAATATTTGGTATGTGCTGCACTGCGGCCCATGGCCCAAGAAGTTGAGCGACAAAAATGAAAACGTTAGAGCGAGTCGGTAGAGATCGGCCACATGGGCCTCCCCACCGTTTTCAGTTTTTCTCACTTTTTTCCTTTGTTTCTATTTCTTTTTTTGATATGTTTCTCTGTATAATATTTATTTTCGATTTTTCCAATTCTCTTTTTCGTTTTATTTTCCATGATTTCCTTCTCATTTTCGTTTCCTTCTCTTTCTATTTATTTTTCTCAATTTCATTTCTTTTTCATGCTTTTTGGGTGAACATATTTTTTTTATCGTGAACACGAACAAACGTAAATGTTCAAGAAAATATTCACGAAGCTGGAAACAAGTGTTCAGGGTGTTCAAAAAAATGTTCATGTTCCTCAAAAATAAACTCTCAAGTTCAAAAATGTTCATGGGATCAAAAAATATATTCATGTAGTCTAAACTTTTGAGAAAATATTCCTTAACATTGTTTACCGTGAATTTTTTTACATTGAATATTTTAACCGTGAATTATTTTTACTCAGGAACATTTATTGCCGTGAACATTTTCGACAAAAAGTGTTCACCTATAAAAAAAAGGTTCACAAATGTTTGAGAAAATATTCATGAAGGTTGAAAAAATTATTCACTGCATTCAAAAAAATGTTCACAACGTTCAAAGTAAACGCTCTCGGAATGAAAAAAATTCATGTAGTCCACAACTACAAACTTACAAAGGAAAAAAAGGAAGTAAAATAAATAAAATTTGTTCAGGCATTATTGAGAAGATAGAAAAATCCAAAAAAGAAAATAAGAAATAAGGGGAACCCCACATGTGGGCCGACCCATGTGGAGGAATCGTGTGAGCGAGGCGGGTGAGTGCGGCGAGTGTTGCCCCCGACTCGCTTAAGGCGAGGTATAGGAGGACCCGATTGGAACATGACCGTCTACGTCTGGTGGGACTCAAAAAAATCGCACCACGAGGAGGCAGGTCACGTACATCGAACTACTAACGACAATAAAAAAACATGTAGAAAAACAATAATAATGTGCTTAGGAGATGTAGTCTTTTGGTTTCCGCCCCGTTGGAGACGGGCGTCGTCTAGCCCATCGCGGACTATCGCTAGCTCTGACGAAAATTAGGGGTATAACTACCATGGTTAGCTACTTAATTTCATAGTGTTATATCCTCTGTTGGTTTATATTTCTATGTGCAATATCCGCTAGTCTATTGTGGCAATGAAAGTTTCTGTACGACCATGGGTAGGGGTGTAAAATGGATAGGATATTTTAGCACCGGATTTGCTTCTGAATTCCTTTTAAAAAGTCCATGTCCAATTTGAAGAAATCCGACGGATAAGGATATTTGATTTCGAACTTGACACCCGGATACGGTATAGGATATGCATGGTATGTCACATAGCCCCGGATATGGATTATCCGAAAATAGAATAAAATTATCCAATTGTTATAAACCGAATAATCTGATTTTCTATCGAAACATCTGAGCAAATAGAGGATAGCTAGTAGTTAGTGAGTCGCCAAGTTTCTCCATTCGATAAGAACTCACTTATATATTCATTTTTTTGCGAATACACTTATATATTCATTATACCAACTATTGGGCATAAATTTGTTAGGCTATTATGTTGTTAAACAATTATTTTTGGTTGTTGGTTTATCGATATAATTATGTGCGCACATATCCGATTAATTTTGTTTCCACCCCAAATACGCTCCATTTCCATTCTGAATCTGCGACTAGATATATCCACCTCCGAATACACAACAGTATTATCCGCTCCGCTCTGAATACTATGAAAAAATGTGGTAGAGGATATGGTAACCAAAAGATCCAATTCGTCTACATCGCTACACCCGGGTGACAAAACCCTAGTGCACACCGATGAGGGCATGCTACCGCTTGTCACCGACAAGAGACAGGAGCCAACATGAACATGAGGGACAACGACCAACCCACAATGATGTATAGAGTACGTATGAATACGAATGAGCAATGTACGGAGTTTGTACAAAATCAATCGGGAGATACATGTTTGTACAGGGCTAGATACAACTTAATTAATCGATAATGACGATTGAAAAATTAGTAAAGGGGATAGTACCGGCCTTTGCATAAATTGAAGGGGTACGGAGCGATATAAGTCGTTGTTGTGTTTAACTTTAGGCGGCATATCGAAGCGGAAGTGTGTGTTCAAAAAGGGGATAGTACCGGCCTTTGCATAAATTGATGCATATGATTGGCCGGACGCCGATGGTCAAGACAAGAGTATATAAGTGTATTTACAAGTATTTTATTACCCCATTCACGAGTATATAAGTGTATTCACAAGTATTTAGGTGGATTTTTTTTTTTGAGATTAGTATTTAGGTGGATTTTAGTACCCCATTCACAAGTATTCAACAAGAGTACAAATCACAGATCACATAAGGTTAAGACATGTATCAACTAACGAAAAAGATAACATTTCGAAACACCTATGCACCGACATAATAATCTAGGAACAAGTAGCCAGCCGCACTGGTTGTATAAGTCACGCGCAACCGTTTGGAAACGGTTGCCACTAGATCCATGTCCCTCGTACGGAGGATCCTCCAGTTGGAGAAAGGGCCATGTACGGATCAATATGAAGCTGAAGGGATAATCTGCAAAAAAGAGGGAGATTTTTATTTGTTAAAAACGGAATCATTAAGCATATTTCATAGTGACCAAAGTAAAGCACAAACACCCACTCAAATTTGAGATTTATCTTTTCTTTAGCAATCCCATTCACCAAATAAATTAGTAATCTTGGTCGGTTGAGAAATATTAAAGGTTATGAGCACAATACGCCAAAAAGATTTTGCAAAAGGGCAAGATATAAACAGATGGTGTATTGTTTCCTCTTTGTCATAAAAAAACACTTAATATTTCCTTGCCAATTTTTTTAGCCAAGTTATATTTTGTCAAAATAACTTTTTATGAAGTAACCATATAAAAATCTTAATTTATAACTGAGCCTTTATTTTCCAGATTTACTTACCTACTAGTACTAGGTACCTCGTGTGACCATTAAGGCACATACAATGGGGGCGCTAAGAGGAGACGTTAGGAAAAAGTTCCTGTCCGTTACGCTAATATCCCGTCCTATCCTGGGATTCTGCCTAGCGTCGCCGCAAACTCAGGCGCGCCCGACGCTCTGCCCGTTCGTCTTTCCCCGCACGAAGGAATTGCCCAGCAGCAGGCGCTATCCAGCGCCGGAAAAAAAAAGTTTAGCGTCCGTATGCTGCTGCTAGCGTTGGAGACAAAGACTCTTATACAAACGCTTAGTATTAAATCATTATTTTTTTATTCATAAGCGTCTACCCAGGCGCCCTGCAATGTACGTGCCCTAAGTAAGTTTTTACATGGTAGTTTGAACTTGGTTTCTGTCATTAAGATAACGAGCCTGATGTGATTTTACAGGAGGCAACCATTGCTCATTGATTTTGCCTTCCTCTCCTCTCCCGAAATCCCTCGTGCTAGAGAGGAGGACGAAAGTGCTCGCAAAAGCCGTAGAACAAAGAACAAGGAAGCTAATTGACATTTGGCTCGCGTGCGCCCAACCGGCCGGCCGCCATGGGCCGGCAGGGAAGGGGTTGTTTGAATTGAATTGGCATGGACGATGCACGTGGTATTGCAAGCCGCCGGCCTCCACTATGCACCTAGCACGCACTGACGCCCAGCGGCTCACCATTCACCAACCGCGAGCATCTCCTCACTTCACACCACTCCACTCGGCTACTTATATCAGCTAACTCTTCTTTTGTAGCTACAAACACAACATTCCTAGTAGCAGGAAGTGGTATTACCGAGTGAGTGAGAGATGGAGAGGATGGTGATGAGGCTGGCGAGGAGGAACAAGTCTCTCTTCCGAGCAGGAGCAGGATCAGTCAGCAGCAGGGCCATCTCCGGCGCCGGCGGCTCGTCGTCTAGTTTCTTCTCCACCCAGCCGCATCAGCAGCAGCAGGAGGATCCCGTGCTCAACATCAGGGACACTGCCGCCCACGTACCTACAACCCTTCTTCTTCCTTAGTTGCCAGCGTTATGTTCTGGTTTTGTCTCTGTAATCTTGATTTTGGCGCGCAGCTGATTGGCCGGACGCCGATGGTGTACCTGAACAAGGTCACGGAGGGGTGCGGCGCCCGGATCGCCGCTAAGCTCGAGTTCCTCCAGCCATCATTCAGCGTCAAAGACAGGCCAGTATCCAACTCATTCGTTCATTCATTCAGCTGCATGTTAACTTGTCTCCGCGTAATACTGCATGGTTACGATGATTAATCTCCTGCTCACGTGGTCACACATGATCATTCCTTCAAGCTAATCTAATGCCGTGGACGACATATATGAGATAGTGTGGAGTATCATGTGCTGACAGGGATCGGTTTCATTTTCTAGTGGCCGGAATAATCTATCATACTAGCACTGATCATAATATACATGCCCTGGTTGGAGAACATAGACCAAACTGTTGTTCTGATCTACCAGCTGAAATTATAGAAATATCCTCGACCCGGTCGCTTTCGCGAGGAAAAAATTGAAAAGGGACAAGTGGGGCTCCGGATCCATGTACTCTTGTCTGCCTGAATGTGATATGCACTGGGATCCAAGAAAGATAGAGATGCACTCTGATTGGGCGATAGTTAATTAGTTGAAGTCTGGTTTTGCAATCTAGTACGATCCTCATCCTGGTCTAGATCTCTCTATCAAGTATTTACATTCCACACCTGAACTTATCCTAGTGAAGCTGGCAACCTGGCTTCACCCCATTGGGACAAATTGTTTTTGTCTAGATCTAAGATCCTTAATTCATACAGTAAGAATCTTATGCTCAGTTGCACAACAGTATATATACATGCGCAAAACAGCATGGAAAAAGGAAATCACCAACCTTTTTATGATGATCAGTACTGTTGTTTGAGGTAAAAATAATATATTACACCTATGTTATCTAGTGTGATTAATATTCTGCGGCATCATCTATTCAGGCCTGCAATTTCCATGATTGAAGACGCGGAGAAGAAGGGGCTGATAACCCCAGGGAAGGTCAGTAATCTTATGAGTTACTACACAGCCGCATTGAGCTTCACATGGAAATGACACTAAAACTACAAAGCAGTCCTTCAATGTGCCTGCTTTGACAAAAAAATCAGAGTTTTGTCGTAAAACAAACCAGGCAGCTTTTGTTTCTCTGTATGGATCTGTAACTAACGGTAAGTCGATTCTGAAACAGACGACGTTGATCGAGCCCACATCCGGGAACATGGGCATCGGCCTGGCCTTCATGGCCGCGCTTAAAGGGTACGAGCTCGTGCTCACCATGCCGTCCTACACCAGCCTCGAGAGGAGGGTAGTCATGAAGGCATTCGGTGCGCAGCTCGTGCTCACCGACCCCGCGAAAGGGATGCGAGGGACGGTGAGGAAGGCGACCCAGCTCTACGAGGACCATCCTAGCGCCTTCATGCTCCAACAGTTTGAGAATCCTGCCAACGTCAAGGTTAGTGTACCTTTTCTTTATTCTGTCATATGCGTGTACAATATTGGACTGTTCACTTTTCTTAGAACATAGGCTCGAGGGGAGCCCAACTTTAAATTAATAAAGCCACAACGGCGAGTGCATACAAGTTCGGACAACAGCAAGGGTCACGCAGGACACCACAACAATCCAGATAGCACGCAGGCTACAAATGTCTACCACACCACACACACACAAACACAGCACTGGCTCAAAGGCACAAAGGAGACGGAAACAGGTGGTCAAGGACGCTCCCTGACGGTGTCGTGAAGCCGGCGTATCTCGCGAATCGCCGACTCCACCTCGCCTCTGTCCTGTCGTCTAGCCACTGGCTTCCACACCTGCATGTACATAATCAGTTTGAAGAGGCAGTCAGCCGGCTATGAGGGGAAAATCCCTTCTATGGTGTATTTGTTCCGAACATTCCAGAGAGTCCAGCACAGGGCCGCACAACAAATCCATAAGACTCTACGTGCCCGACCCGTGTATCCCTGAAGTAGCCTATACAGCTCCGCGAAACACATGGGGTTCCAGGAGCAATGGAGCAGTTCCCTTACTGCACTCCAGAGGAACTTGGCTAAGACGCAGCCAAAGAATATGTGGTTGGTGTCCTCCACCTGACCACACATCTCGCAAAGGCCATTCGAGGGGCCGTTGCGGTGGGCAAGGTTGTCTCCCGACGGGAGCCGCTTCCTGACTAATTGCCAAAGGAAGATCCTAACCTTTAGGGGAACCTCGATTCCCCAACTCTCACTGTAGTGTTTCCGCGGGACCCCCTGGCAAAGCTTCCGGTAAAGGGATTTAACAGTGAATTTACCAGAAGGTTCCAACGTCCACACTAGCTCATCCGGACCGACCGACACGTGAAAACCCGCTGTCTGACGGCGGAGATCATCCCAATCCGGAATGTCGGTTTGGCCCAACGCCCGACGCAGGTGGATATGCCACCCCTCGCCGTCAAATGCCGTAGCAACCGAAATGTCAGGGTCCAGCGACATCGCGAATAAGTTCGGGAACCTGGTCGAAAGGGGCCCCGACCCCTGCCACCAGTCAATCCAGAACCTAGTCGATCTGCCATGCCTAACATAGTGTCGCGCCCCAAGGCGCAGCACCTCCTTCACCTTTTGAAGGGCGTTCCAGAATTGGGAACCAGGGCTATGGGCGTCAATCAGCACGTCTTTAGACCGTAGATATTTGCTCCTGATTATGTCCGCCCATAGGCCGCGGTGGCGCGCGAGTAGTCTCCAAACCCATTTTGCCATAAGGCAAATGTTCATGAGTTTGGTGTCAATGATCCCCAGGCCCCCAAGAACCTTGGGTTGACAGACTGCCGCCCACCAGACCCAGTGGTATTTGCGCTTAACTCCGTTGCTCTCCCAAAAGAACCGGGATCTATGTCTATCCATAGTCTTGTGCACCCCGTCACCCAGGAGGCAAACGCCCATCGCATGGAGGGGAAGACTAGATAGACACGCGTTGGTCAGCGTCAGCCGAGCCGCCGAAGACATGAGCTTCCCAAACCAAGGGTCAGCACGCTTACCAACTCTCGCGGTCAGGGGACCCCAATCCCCTGCACAAAGTGCATGGTCACTAATGGGGAGACCCAGATAAGTGAACGGGAAGGCGCCACATTTGCAATTAAGCATGTCGGCAATCCGTCGCTGCTCCGCACTATCCGTCCCCATGCCCAGCACCTCACTCTTGTGGAAGTTAATCCTCAACCCTGACATATTCTCAAAACATAGAAGAATGAATTTGAGATTGGCAATAGCCAAGTCATCCGGCTGGAACATGATGATCGTGTCATCCGCATATTGCAGGTGAGACACACCCCCGGGGATGAGGTGTGGAATGACGCCCTGAATATGGCCGGCCCTCCTGGCTGCATCAAGGATGGCATCCAGGGCTTCAACCACGTAATCGAAGAGCAGGGGGGAAAGGGGGTCCCCCTGACGAACTCCCCGACCATTGCGGAAGAAATTACCCATATCACCATTAATGGTGATAGCCGTTTGGCCCCCCGAGACCAAAATCATCGCCCTGTGGACCCAACTGGGTTCGAACCCAGCGCAGAGCAGAACCCTCCTAAGAAAGTCCCAGTTTACCCGGTCATAGGCTTTCTCAAAGTCAAGCTTGAGGAATACTCCGGGAAGTTTCCTGACTCTGGTCTCATGAACAATCTCCTGGAGGGAGACCACCCCTTCATGGATGTGTCGACCTTTGATGAAGGCCGACTGGGTGTGACTAATCGTCCGGTGCGCAATCGGGGCCAAGCGCATGGCGTAGGCCTTCGCAATCAGTTTAAACACCACGTTGATCAACGCGATAGGTCTAAACTGCTTGATGTCCTCTGCCCCGGGAACCTTGGGGATCAGCGTAAGCACCCCCAAAGTTAAGCCTCGCGATATCAACCCGACCCAGGGTGAAGTCGTTCGCGATAGCAAGGATATATGGTCTGATAATAGGCCAGAATTCCTTGAAGAAGCAGACCGGCAGGCCATCCAGGCCCGGTGCCGTGTCCACCTTCATGCTGGCAAGGACAAGGTCCATCTCTTTCTCCGTGAAGGTCAGCATGAGAGAGTCATTCTCCTCCTCTGAAACACGCGGGCGCGCGTTCCAGAGGGAGGGAGAGAGGTCGAAGACGGCCCGCTCTCCCTGCGCACTAGACTATTTCTTGTGATTAGAATAGTCCAATACTAGACTATTTCTTTACTGTAAATTTCAAAATGTATGTTTGTCAAGTTTATTTGGATAAAGCTTCCATTGGGATCCACAAAACTAGTCCCCGGTCAAACGACCAAAGACAATTCCTCTCTCTCTTTTTTGGAACCAGGAACGGCAATTCATCTTCTAGAATGTTAGGACTTCATCTTGCGTGTTGTGTTCTTAATTATGTTGTTCATCAAAATTTGCAGGTACATTACGAGACGACTGGTCCGGAAATATGGGCGGACACGCTTGGGCAGGTTGACATCTTCGTCATGGGGATCGGGAGTGGCGGCACCGTCACTGGTGTCGGCAAGTACCTCAAAGAGAAGAACCCCAATGTGAAGGTATTCCTCATGAATTCCTTAACCTTTTATTCCAGGACATCGTGAAATTCAAGGCCTGTATATGTTTGTGTGTAGATCTATGGAGTTGAACCTGCTGAAGCAAATGTTCTGAATGGTGGCAAGCCAGGTAGGCTATCAATTTCTGTAGACGATATACTCGTCTTATTTTTCATACTATATACTGTATTCTTAGTTTCTGCTCACATTGTTAACTGAACCTAATTGCAGGGCCTCACCTCATAACTGGAAATGGAGTGGGATTCAAGCCAGATATTTTAGACATGGATATAATGGATAAGGTTCTTGAGGTAAGGAATCAATTTGAGACAAATGTTATGTTATATAAATCAACAAATCTTACTGAATATGTGCATGCAATAGGTGAAAGGTGAGGATGCTGTTAAGATGGCGCAACAGTTGGCACTGAAAGAAGGTCTTCTGGTAAGTCACAAAAAACATATTTTCCGCTGCTATCTTCAATCAATGTATTAACATCAGGGATGCTCTCTTGGAGAGGAAAATAACTGAAGGCGATCTCACCTGATTAGATTGTTGGTTCATGTGAAAATGAATATGATTACATCAAACTGTTGCTGAACTGGTTACAATTTTTGCCAGGTGGGGATATCATCAGGAGCAAACACAGTAGCAGCCATCGAACTCGCTAAGAGGCCGGAAAACAAAGGGAAGCTCATCGTGGTATGCCATATACATACATACCCATCTTTGTGAAATATATCATAAATGTTAACATGGAGGAGTTTCAGAAGGCTGACTGACCAGTGCATTGTGGTTTCAGACTATTCATCCAAGCGCGGGGGAGCGATACTTATCATCGGTGTTGTTCGAGGGGTTGAGGAAGGAAGCCGAGGCTATGAAGCCAGTGCCAGTGGACTAACTTGGAACTATGGAGTGAATACATACAGAACAAAATTCACTGGGTGCCATGTTGCAAGTGTTGGTTGTACCTCAACAAAATTCACTGGGTGCCATGTTGCAAGTGTTGGTTGTACCTCAACTGAAAATGATTGAAAAGGGACTGCATTTATAGAGATTTGTTATGACGTCCATGTGTTCGAGTTATGGGGAACCACACAGGCATCAACATGCCCTGTAATGTGTGAGAGGTCAAGACGTCAAGTGTATGCCAATCCTGTCAGAGTGCGTGTGCAGTGTTTCTGTGGCTTGTTGGGCCACCTTAGAACATCACTAGCAGATCCCTTCAAACGGTCTGGCCCGTACAGCCACTAGTTCATGGTTTTGACAAAAAGAAAAACTGACCCATGTAGATCCCTTAAAACCGACTGACCCTTATTATTTGAAGAGCAGCCAGAAATTGGCCGTAAAAATGGGCCACGAAAATCGCCATATACCTACGATTGGTATTTGAACCTTCTTGTCCTAAAATATCAATCTGTTTAGAATCAAGAGAATCCCAGTTTCTTGAATCAAATATATCATACTGAAAAGAATCATCAACATCCACACCACGGGTGAATTATTCAAATTAACATCAAGATGATCTTCCTATACCTCAATATTATCTATCTCTGTCTAACCCTCTGGAATCATTATAAGGAACAATTGCAAGTGCAAGGTAGAAGGATTCGACATACTGATTACCAGATGACACTTGTGATATTTAGTTTCTAATAAACCCATCCATAGCACCTTTTTTATATTTAATTAAATTATGTTCTTTATCTTTTCTATTGCACTTCTAGAAACCAGACTGATGTTTCCCCATGATGACTCAAATATGTATTATTGAAACACAAGATACGAATGATGTAAAATTGAAATGATACAGTATCAGATACCAATTGGAGATTATGCGTCAATGTTTGGCAATTAAACAAATCGTTTAACTCACCTAGTCTCGTGTCCAGTTGAACTGACCTTTGACCGAGGATGAAAGAACCGATCTCTAAGGATCCCTGCCAAAGTTAATTAGAATTTAGGAATTAGGAATAGGAGTCATATGAAAGGAAATTAGCAGTGTCGGTGAAATTAGGAGTTGTTCTGCTAATCAGCAGTGTCATGTCCTCTCACATAATACCTGTTTTGGCGATCACCATCAATAGTGTCACCTCTTGTCGGCGCTCTGGAATTTGTCGATCATGAGACGTGTGTGGCTTCGGGATCAGGATGGGACTCGGGATCGGCAGCACGGCCTGAATGCGATGCGATCATGTGTCCTTTGTCGAGATTCGTTTCCGATCTTCCGATCGCGGTATTCAGTTTCCGATCGTGAGCGACACGAGAAGCCTAAGAGCCCACGGTCACGCTGACGGGAGCTCCTATCCCTCAACCTGCGCCGCTCCGCACACCCCCAACCACCTTCTTCTCCGCCTCCTTCCTCCTCCGCCCTGCTACTTTGCCGCGCCGCCTCTGCGCTCCGCCCTGCCCAAGCCGCGGCCTCCGCTGGTCCACCGTCCCCATCCCTCTAACCCCACCCTCAACCCACCTTCTTCGGCGTCGACCACCACGCACCCGACCCACCGTTAAGTTGCTCCCTCGCCTGCCCCTGCGCCGTCACGACAAGCCACGTCATCACCGACTACAGCGAGGTCCATTCCTCGCCTGGCCGGCGACCTAGGCGAGCCGCGCCGTCCCCGTGGCAAGGTCGGCCTCCATCTCCAGCGCTCGCCGCCGCCTTCTCCTTCTCCGGTCGCGTCTTCTCCTTCTTCGGCGCTTCCGCCACCGGGGTGGGGGGTGGGGGTGTGGGAGGGATTAACCTCCGACCTATGCGGCAAATAGGGTTTGCCACACTTGACTCACGTGGAGACCCGGACTGCCATTATGTTCAAATTTTAGGCGGTGTGGTAGTGATTTATGGACCCTATGTTCAAATTTTAGGAGGTCGAGTAATCCCGTTATCTGTGCCGTATAAATATTGTAATTTGTTCAATAAAGCAAAATTTTATTCAGGATTGGCACTGTTAAAATGAGGTGCTTTAATTAAGATATCAGACAAATAATGCCACCACCCGAAGATACACTCTAGAATCACTACCACGAATATATCAGCATCACTCTAGAATCTACACTCCGCGTCGATCACCCGAAAAAAACAGGAGGCACCAGAATATCTCCCGGTGACGAGCTATAATGCCTGGAAGGATCAGCTACGCAACTCCAAATATGAGCTGCCACAAGATGAAGAATTCAGTAAGCAACTGCAACTAGCCTTGGGCATCTAATCTCTAGCACGTCGACTGTCCGAAGCTTTCTGCGGGCAATGAAGGTGGACACTGCTTCTTCGAGGCAAACTTACACTGAAAGAAGGATGGTAGTAGGACAGCAAATAGCAACATTGTAGTTATCTGATGAATATGGGTGGCGAGTCCAGACTATTCGGTTACCTTATGTTGACTGCATTTTTTCTCTGATTACGGGAAGGTTACTACCAGGACCAACACTGAATAGGCGGTGCAGCGCCTTCAATCAATCACATAACTCCGACGACGGACGGCTTGTACTGCGTGTAGTGGGCAAGGGTGGAATTCTGCTTCCAGTTTACAGTCAGAGGGATATATTAGCTCAAGCAAGAATCTGACTTGGCGAATACTATAATTATGAAGGGAAACGGCACCTACCCATGGATGCTTTGTTGGCTGCAGTATGAACTTTGACAAGAAAATAGTGGAGGCCGCTACTCATGAAGGAGGGTATACAAGTAGACTGTAGTCAAGCAGCGATAGCTCACCTACATAATTGGCTAGGATTAGGAACTCAAGATGCAAAGCTGGATCCTGTACAAAGAGAAGTAATTAATGCAATGCTCCAAATATATGACCTATGGAACTGTGGTAAGCAAGCAGAAGCTGTTCAAGAGATTTATACATCATTGCAGACTTGCGTAGCCCTAACAATTCTCCTATTGTAGGCAAGAAACATAGTTAGTGCAATTCAGTTGGTATGATCTCATGAAATTTATTTATTCATGAAAAGGAGCAAAACGCAAAAAACACTTTGTTGTCTCTGAGCGTTTCAAACTTCAGGTAATTAGGACAGAAGCTTCCCTGTCCAAAACCTGTTTATATATGTATTAGAGAATGGTGGAGACAAAGTGTGAAAGTGACAAACACTGAACGAAATGATGCAACATAGCGCTGGCCTCATCCTTTGAACTATGTATTGTCAGTGATGTAGCAGAAGTCTTCTACTTGAACTACTTGGGGTGCACATATCTCCTCATATTTACTGAAAATTAGACGAGCAAAATTAGTCTGCTAACCAATAAAAAGGAAACAAGACTTTTTTTTACCCGAACCAGCAGGAGTTCTGCTTTTTTCATTAAAGAAAGGGGGAACAGGACCACAATTACAAATTACAAGTATACCTAACAGGAGCAAAATTGTATGTATGGATTTTGTAGCAAGTTTCCCTCCGTAATTGACAATAATATCGCAGAGTTGTTTGTTCTATTCAGTCGAATCGAACCAGCAAATTTACCAACGCGGCTGTCATGTTATCAACATTATCAGCAAATTTGCATTCAATTATGGTAAACGGACCAAACGTGCCAGATCGCTATTCGTCCGCGTCCGGAAACCCCTCCTTTTTTCCAGTACATGGAGTAAAATAAAAAAGCACGACACTATTACTCTGATTCTGTTAAAATAAAATATAAGAACAAGACTTGTACTCCGATTCTGTTCATATATTATACTCACTCCGTTCCACAATATAAGATGTTTTAGCTAGCACACATGTTTCTAGATTCAGACTAAAAAGAGTGCATGTGTACACCAAAATGTGTCTAGATACATATCTATACATGTGCACGTGACAAATGGCTAAAACATTTATATTGTGGAACGGAGGGAGTACAAGCGAACACTTTTACTCTAACACAAATTCTGCATAACGAGGTTCGCCGGGGTAACGAGACGGATAAAACCATTCTGGGTCAGGAACGGGCCAGCTAGGAAACTTGTGTGGAGTCTCGACAGGAACATCCCACTCTGCATTAAAACGCTTCATGAGTTCCAGGATTCTAACCCTTGGTACGTAAGGAGTAATCTCCACTATGGCCACTTATGACAGGGTAAATTGGCAGAAAAATATTTAAAAAAACTATCATAAAGATAAGACATATGGGGATTTTTATTCAGTACTTTTTTCTTTTAAATGTATGGACTTTGCAGCAAGTTTCCCTCCGTAATTGACAATAATATCGCAGAGTTGTTTGTTCTATTCAGTCGAATCAAACCAGCAAATTTACCAACGCGGCTGTCATGTTATCAACATTATCAGAAAATTTGCATTCAATTATGGTAAACGGACCAAACGTGCCAGAGCGCTATTCGTCCGCGTCTGGAAACCCCTCCTTTTTCCAGTACATGGATGTAAAAATAAAAAAGCACGACACTATTACTCTGATTCTGTTAAAATAAAATACAAGAACAAGACTTCTACTCAGATTTTTACTCTAACACAAATTCTGCATAACGAGGTTCGCCGGGGTAACGAGACGGATAAAACCATTCTGGGTCAGGAACGGGCCAGCTAGGAAACTTGTCTGGAGTCTCGACAGGAACATCCCACTCTGCATTAAAACGCTTCATGATATCCAGGATTCTAACCCTTGGTACGTAAGGAGTTTGCTCCATGCCATAAAAGTTCATGCCGACAAAGTTCCCATCAAAATCAACAAGGGGGCCTCCAATCCCAGCCTTGGTGATTTTACAGGTGGATATCTGAAGCACTCTGCGACCAAATTTTCTACGTTTGCCTGTCACAGCCCCATTTGTGGCCATTAACTTGCCTGATTTAAAGCCACGGCCTAGAGCTACTACCTGAGCTCCAACCTCAGATTGAGATGTTACATCGAGTTCTACTGCACGACAACTGCGGGCACCCTTGATGCTAACAATAGCCACATTATCCTGTAAACTATAATGTTGCAATGTCCCATGGACACGTAGCTTACTTGGAAGGCACACTTCAATCATCCATTCAGGATGAATGTTATTTTCATCACCGGAACTTCTAATCAAACTTGCTGAGGTCAGGATCCTTGTAGTGGATCCATCGCATCCAATAAATACACCTGTGCAAGCAAACTTTCTTCCACCCTTTATGAATTCCCCAGAACTATCAGTTTTTTCTACACGAAGGAAGGAGGCAAGTGCCACAACACTTCGAGACATCTTTGAAGTGACTCTCTTAGTGGGTTCACAACAAATATCTCCGCCAAATTCCTCTTCAAAATGCCACTTCAAGTACATGTCATTCTCAGCGAAACTTGGCAAGGGATAACCAAAACCTTCTAAGATCGCATTTACTTTATTTTTAAATGCATCAGGTCGCCAGGGAGCAAGTATAAGCCTAAGTTCATCATCAGTGAGTACTTTTGGACCGTCGCTATGAGGCGTGGAAGATTCTTTTATCTCATTTGTATTCCGTTCACTTGCAGCCCAGTATAGATCAGGCCCCAAGCATTTTAAAATAAGATTACTTGGTAGGAATGGATTTATTTCCCCATCATAGTAGTTGATGCCAACAATATTCCCATCACAATCAACAAGTGGTCCTCCACTGGCAGCCTCAGTGATTTTACAGGTGGACAGTTTACGCCCTTCCTCATGAATTCCAGCTGTCAGTGACCCTCTCGTGGACATTAATTTGCCTGAGTCAAAGCACCGCATTACAGCTAATAACTCTCCAGATGACTCAACTTGCGTGTCGTCGCCACGAAATGATACACAAAGATCAAGGGAGGGCGGCAAGGAATGCGTGATCACAACAGATAAACTGTAAGGACCCGAATAATACAGCAACTGCCCATGGACCACTTGGCCATTTGGAAGGCGTACTTTGATTGCCAAATCGTGCCAGAAATCTTGTTGTAATGATCTAAACAAATTTCCCGTTGTCAGAAAAGAGGCAGAAGACATTTGTCTGTCAATAACAGTGCCTGTGCATTCAGAATGCAATGTCTCTCCATCAAATGAAGCAAGGGAGACAATTCTGGGAGACAACTCTGACGCAAGTTCTTGGTCGAGGTCACACCATTCGTCATCAGCCCCATGGTTAGGAAATGCATAAGGCTCCTGGTTCTTATTTCCACTTCCCAGACTTGAAGTACCTTCTGAACTGAAGTTCACTGGTGTGGGAACATCCTTCAAATAGTTCCAGAGCCCAAGATTTTCCATATATTCAATAATCAACTTTGCTGGCACAAATGGGGTTATTCCCTCTTTCATACAGAGGTTCATCCCGACAAGGTTCCCACATAAATCAACAAGAGGTCCACCGCTTCCAAACTCAGTGATCATGCAGGTGGACCACATGATTCTTCCATGGCTCTCAACTCCAACCGGACCTTCAGTCAGCACCCCAGCTGTGACCAAGAAATCGTCCGACATGGGCATCGCGCGCAAACTTGCAGCTAATAACCGAGTGGAAGGCTCAACCTGCATTTGCTTACCAAGACATGCTGGGCGAAGATCAGGGTGGACTTGGTGGCTACAAAGAGCACATTGCAAGCTTCAGTGTAGTCCTGCACGGATGCACTCATCACCTTCCCATTTGGTAGATGCGCTTTGATCTTCAATGTCCGGATAAAACCTAAATGTTTGCCTTTAACCACTAAACCTCTAGGTGCGACCAAATCTTTGGATGTCACGAGAGATATGCCCATCTGATCGTTTCGGACAACTATGCCTGTGCATACAGAGTGGATCTCTTCACCATCAAATGAGACGAGCGATACGATGCTTGGGGACAGCTCTGCAGCGAGTTCTTGGCTGAGTAGATCGCCATGGACAAATCTCCTGGATGCCTCGTCCAGACGCAAACTTCTGCTCCTTGTTGTGCTTGAAACATCTCTTCTCTTGATTTTCATCATGCTTCAAACCCCAACAGTGGGTTAGCGGAGACTGGGGCGCGGGGGTGGGGGTGGGGGCGGCGGCGACCACGAGGTCTCGCCTCCGGCGGCTCTGGGAACCGGATCTTCTTCTAACCTACTCCTCCGTGCTTCCTTTTTTTTCTCGTTTCGATGAAGGATTTTCTTGACCTCCCATCTGACCGAGAAAAGGCCGGTTCCCCCGCCCGGCCCAGGCCCAGCCCAGAGTGGAGCCCTCTTCATTCTCCCGTTCACGCGTCCCATTCTACAGCGTCCAGACAATCTTACCGGCGACGCCTCGCGACCTCCTCCCTCATCGCTCCCCTTCGGCACCGGCACACCAGCAGAAGCCCGATCTGACCCCGTCAGGTGACGTCCCTCGACCCCGTCTGCTCCGCCCCTTCCCCGCCCCGCTACTAGATCTGTGGTCCGAGTCGTGGTCGGCCCGCTCCCGTCGCCGCGGCCAGGCGCATCCGCTCCACGATCCCGCCGCGGGTGCCGGGAAATTAGGATTTAGGCTTCCGCCTTCCGGCGCTACACGATGCCTTTTCGGTTTATCCGTTGTTCCACTGCCCTGAAAGGGTGGGGATGAGGACGGATTTGGGGGTTCCCTTCGGGGTGTCTGGTTTTGGGATGATTGGAGAGCTAGTGGCTCCCGAATTGGTAGCATATATTGTGTAGTTTCTCTTATAGTGATTCGTTCGTGGCTGTACTGCACTCTTTCGGTTCAATTGGTTTCCCAGATTGTGCAGGTATACTAGCTCTCTACTTTTTTTTTATTGCTAAGGAGTTGTTTTAATTACACGATCCTGTACTCGGTCAGGAGGTTTGAGAGTGCACGCAGTTTTTAATTTCCCTAGCATCTGGTGTTTAATATTTTGTTAGAAAGGTGGAAAACTGAAGTAAGAGTACTTGGAAGGCTTAGAATGCTGATAGTGTCTTTGGTTATATTTTTTTGAGTTGTTCTTTGGTTATATTGGTTTATATGGTTGCTTTTTCATCCACTGGCGCAACCAGCGGAAACTATATATTCTCAGCCTTTGTTGTAGATCTTCGATGGGAAAGTAAGTTAATTTTTATAGCCTTGTGAACGCTGATAGGAGTATGATTCTTTGCCCCTGAAACCAGTTGTACACGATAAATGGCATCTTTGCTTGACATTCTTAGAAAATCAACAAGTAACTACAGGCAACAAACATTTTGTCTCTTAGTTGAGTCATGCGTATGTTAGTTTTAATGTTTGACCTCTTAAACTAATATGTTAATTTGGAACCAAGGTAACAATGGGTTCACAAATACACCCTCTTGATGTCTGTCCTAATGTCGTGTCTTGTTTTGCAGTTGTAGAAACAATTGACTAGCCTGATGGCTATGGTCGATGAGCCTCTTTATCCAATTGCTGTGCTGATAGATGAGCTTAAAAATGAAGATATTCAGTTGCGTCTCAACTCTATCAGAAGACTTTCCACAATTGCAAGGGCACTTGGGGAAGAAAGAACCAGGAAGGAACTGATACCTTTCCTCAGCGAAAACAATGATGATGAAGATGAGGTGCTTCTTGCAATGGCCGAAGAATTGGGTGTTTTTATTCCTTATGTCGGGGGTGTAGAACACGCTCATGTTTTGCTCCCACCATTGGAGACATTGTCTACGGTGGAGGAGACTTGTGTCCGAGACAAAGCAGTCGAGTCGTTGTGCCGTATTGGTGCACAAATGAAGGAAAATGACATTGTCGACTTCTTCATTCAAGTAGTGAAGGCAAGGCATCCATACATAGTGAAACATTTTTTTGATTTGTTATCAAGTGTGCTGCCTATATTATGTATTTTGTTTTCTGTGGGTGCACTCTCCCCGCATCAGCATTTTGTTTCTTTGTAAGATATATATTTGCATCATATTTTTGCACATTGCTTGCCTTTCAGCTAATTGCATATGTGCATCTGTATTATAATGTTTGGCATATGACGCGCCCCAACACAATACGATTGTTCATTATAAACACTGCTGGGCTAAGATGAATATAGCAATACATGTTTATTTTCTGCTGGTATCTTTATGCCGTTTAACCAAGCTTTACTCTTTTCAGAGGCTAGCGTCTGGTGAGTGGTTTACAGCTCGAGTATCATCCTGTGGTCTTTTCCATATTGCCTATCCAAGTGCCACCGAACCATTGAAAACAGAACTGAGGACCATTTATGGTCAGTTGTGCCAAGATGATATGCCTATGGTGAGAAGGGCGGCTGCATCAAATCTTGGGAAGTTTGCTGCCACTGTTGAACAGAACCATTTGAAGACAGAAATCATGTCGATCTTTGACGATTTAACCCAAGATGGTATTTTCTTAATTCTTATACATTTTTAATGTACTATTTAATAAAATAGTTATCTATTGATTCATGCAAATAGTTGCCTATCTGTTAGAAAAGCAGAGTAGAACATACATACTTGCATGGTTTTAAAGGCGTCGCCTAGGCGACGCTTAAGCGTCAAGGCGCCCCAGGACGGTAAGGCGTCCGTCCCGCCTTAGACAGGAAGTGTACGGTTGCCTGTTCCTCGCTGCAGCGTCGCTGTGGCTGCTCCTGGAGCTTGTAGACGACGACCCCGCCGCGTCCCAGCACCCGGGCAAGCATCCCGTCATGCACCTGGTGCTGTCGTTGCCTTCCCTTGCCCGATCTACTCTGGTGTGATTGTGGAAGGATGCTGCGGTGAGGAAGAAGGGTGGGGCCATGAAGCGGAGGAAGGAGTTTGAGGAAGAAGGGTGGTGCTACCACGAGGGAAGGGAGCAGAATTAGGTCACGGGAGGAAGGAGTTTGAGGAAGAACGGAGGAAGGGTGTGTGGCGGCTGTGAGCCTGTGAAGAGGAAGAAGCGGAGGAAGGAATTAGGTCACGGGCATACTGGTCACGGGAGGAGTATATGGCCACTAGATGGGCTTTTGGGCCACTGGGAGGTGCATAACTAGTGGCCCATCTCTCAGTCTTTTCTATTTTTCCTATTAATATAAGTGCAGAACTGCTTTCATGCAATGTTTAAGGCGTCGCCTTGCAACGCCTTACCGCTCGCCTTGGGCGCCTAGGCGTCAGAGGCGCCCCTACTCCGCCTTAGGACGCCCCACCGCCTTTAAAACCATGCATACTTGCTTATTTGCCTTAAAACAGGTGTTTGTTGACTGAATTATTGTGTCTGTGCTCTTCAATCTTGTGGTCTCTTCCTTAAAATGTGGTGGAGATGAATCGTCAAATTGTTGTTCTGGATTTTCAGACCAATCAAATTAATCAGTCTAATATTACCAAGTGAGATACCATCGTTAACATTGAGAAAATCCTTTTTCAATTAAAGATTTTTTCTATGGATTGAACTAAGTATAATGGTTGTGAGTGGCGTCTTAGATCTAATATCAGATAAACACGTTTCTTGCTCCTTGGTGCTTAGTAGTGTCTGTCTGTTACGTGTTTGCTTATTTCTATCTTCTTTGCAGTTCAAATTTGACATACCTTGTTGTAGTAATTTGCATATTTGTGTGGCACTGTTAACTGTCTCAGTTTTGGTTTTCTTTTCATGAGATTACATATTATTTTGTGATGAAAATGCTTTTGGACTGAAAACAAATTAGACTGATTTATTTTAACTTCTTTGCTGTGAACATGATTTTGTTTTGTCTATGCTTGAAGATATGGAAGTAAACTTTTTAAATTCAGTGTTTATTCTATTATGCTTGAATTTTACTAAAAGATCAATATATGAGCCCTAAAATGCAGTCCCAGAATTTTATTGTCCAATTTGTTTTGCAATTTGTAACATATTGAGACCTTGATTACGAACTGTTATTGGCCTTCATTTACAGATCAAGATTCAGTACGTTTATTGGCAGTTGAAGGCTGTGCTGCTCTTGGAAAATTGTTGGAACCACAAGATTGTGTAGCACATATCCTTCCAGTCATTGTCAATTTCTCCCAGGTACATCTCCGACATATTTATTTAGTCTTTATAGGGTATTGGAATATAAGTCTCTTGACTGCTACAAGTTTATGGTTACTCATGATTGCTTTTTTAATTCATCTATGGTTATTGTCAGTGCACTATAACAATTGTGCTACTTACTAATACTCCTTCCATAACTCCTTTGATAGGATAAATCTTGGCGTGTTCGTTATATGGTTGCCAATCAATTGTATGAGCTCTGCGAGGCTGTTGGCCCTGAGCCTACAAGGTTAGTGCTGCTTTTTTTATCTGTTGTAACATACTTGAATTTTCCATATCTGTAAATGGTACTTGGATATACATGGGGCAAAGTTGTTATGTACTCCCTCTGTTCCTAAATATAAGACGTCCTAGCAGTTCAATTTAAACTGCCAAATGTCGTATATTTAGAAGTAGATTTTAACCTGATTGATTCATGTGCTCATATGCTTGGTAATAGGGCGGACCTTGTGCCTGCATATGTTCGCCTCCTTCGTGATAATGAGGCTGAAGTGCGGATAGCAGCTGCCGGTAAAGTTACGAAGTTCTGTAGGATATTAAGTCCGCAGCTTGCAATTCAGCACATTCTTCCATGCGTTAAGGTAGGAGGACAGGACAGTTAGTGAACATGATTTGTATTTGCTGCTGTTATTGTCTACAGACAAACTCATGCCGATTGCATCTGCAGGAATTATCATCGGATTCATCTCAGCATGTTCGCTCAGCTTTGGCTTCAGTTATTATGGGAATGGCCCCTGTTTTGGGGAAGGTGCGAACAATGATGCAGGATTTTTTTTTGTATTGCCTTCAGTGTTGCAAACATGTTTACCAACATATTAACATGCGTTACATTTGAATGAGTATCTTTGTCTTGGCTTTAACCTTATGAATATTTCATAAAATACAATTTTCATTGTTCTCTTGTGATCCACCATTATTTTGCCCATACAATAGTTGGTATTAGTAACTTGTACTGAAACTTTAATGAGAAATAGTTCATAACTACTTTCCTAGTCGAATTGTTCTCTTGGACTTCTCAACATTTCAGCTTGAACAATGTGGAGGGAAGTTTCGTTGAGAATTTTGAATGTTTTTGAGTGATTTGTTTTGTGTTCCGTAGTCGGCAGTCACGACAAATCCAATATATTTATTTTGTGCACTGTGTGATAACGGTATTATTTGTTGCCAATAGCTTCTGCTCTTCATACGTTTATTACTATGCAATTCATCACCCTTGGAAACCTGACCAGCTTCATCTGTGGTTTTCTGCAGGATGCTACCATTGAACAACTTCTCCCTATTTTTCTTTCTTTGCTGAAAGACGAATTTCCTGATGTGCGGCTCAACATAATCAGCAAGCTTGATCAAGTCAATCAGGTCAGTGCCTTCTTTTGTTGTTGAAGTTTGTGTGCCTTCTCTCACAATTCGTAGCTGCTTCTTTTGTGATTTTTTTGTTTGCGAGCCATATGGAAAAAAATGACTATTTTGTAAGTGGGATGAGCTGGTGTTGGCCTACTTGCCCTACACATTTACCGTCAACAGTACTGGTCTAAACACTTAAATGAATATAATAAATTCGCCCTAACTACAATTTATTATGACATCAGATTTAATTTCTAAAATACATGCTATCCTACCATTTAAGATTCTTTAAGCTAATTTTCATCACAAACCCCTCCCTTTGGCTATTGCAATCCCATTTATCAGTATGGACTAAAGTAACATACAAACTTGAACAGTTTTACAATGACGATAAGTAATCCATTCTTTATACCTGAATCTTGTTTGAAGTGCAATGTTCTAAAACATCATACATTCAGAAACGGTGGGAGTAATAGCTATTCTGTCCATCGCATCAATATTTGTTTCCTCTACTGACTGATGTATGATGTATTTTTTCCTTGCTCATTTCAACATTTGCTGATGCTGTTGTGATCTTTCAGGTCATTGGAATTGACTTGCTGTCACAATCTCTATTGCCGGCCATTGTAGAACTTGCAGAGGATAGGCACTGGAGGGTTAGACTTGCAATAATTGAGTACATCCCTCTGTTGGCTAGTCAGCTAGGTGTTGGGTTCTTTGATGACAAGCTGGGGGCACTTTGCATGCAATGGTTGGAAGATAAGGTATATGCTATTCTGTTACTAGGTGGCATGTTTGGTTAGACGTTAATTTTCCAGAACTAAGATCAGGCAATGTATGGTATCCAATAAAAGTGTTGCCAACAATACTGAGGCCACAATCGTGGGAAAGGTTGGCAAAAGATTCTTGTATGAGTTTATGACACAAGGGCCATATGGCTTATGAAGTCCGGCAACTATGGAAAAAACTAAACACATTACACATGCTGAAACTGTGGCGCTCAAGATAGACGTGGCAACAGCCCCTTAGTTTATTTGGAAAACCAAAGAAGTTCACCGATGCGATTTTCGCATATCACTTCATTTTTCTTCCAGCAGATAGGAACCTGACAATTAGCAACTTCACCCAATCTTTACAAGGACTAGAATGAACTCTACGTTGAACTTTAGTGAAACCTGAAGCACTTCTTTCCTCGCGTCACATTTGCCCCTATGTTTATTTGGCCTGTGTATTTATATGGTTAAGGTTGATACAAAATAAACAAAAAGCTCACTGCGAATGTGGAAATATTTAACTAAAGTTTGAATTTCAGGTTTTCTCCATCAGGGAAGCTGCTGCAAACAACCTTAAGCGCCTGGCAGAGGAGTTTGGTCCAGAGTGGGCAATGCAACACATAATTCCTCAGGTTCGTTATATACTTAATTTTTCTTGCATGAGTAAAGCCAGTGCACCAAAGGTGAGCAGGTTTCTGGTTGTTGGATTTCAAGTTAAGTCTTAGCAGTTTCGATCATGGCCCAGTGAAAATTAATAATAACCACTTTTGCGTTAATTATGTCATGTTTTGGACACAGGCTAGAAAATCTGTTCTTTCTGTGGATTTGAACAAATATAGTTATCTCTTGAGAAAATTGCACCCAGTCCTTGAATGTGCACACTTTGGTCAACTAGATACACTCGTAGGTTGAACATCCATGGGTGTGAACTTGTGTAAGTAGTTCATTTTAGTCCAAACTCCAGCGTGGCTTAGTCTGTCCACTTGGCATATTTATGTGACAAGAGGCCCACATGTCATAGAGAACCTCATATACCTCGGAGATGCCATAGTGAGTCGCTTTTAGATAGTGCATAGCAGCGCCAGGAGGGTGCACATGACCTTGGTCTCGACAATAGTGATGCAGGTGACGTGGTTAATGAACTATTGGGGTTCCACTGCTGGCTGCTGTAACAGTAGGTAATACTAGGTGATATATTAGACTGGTCCTTGAGCTCAATCAGTTAGAGAGAAATACAATCTAATTAAATTATGAAGGTGTAGCTCCCTAGCCACGAATGCCAAGTGAGCATGTTGTACTATGGTGGAACGTTTTGGACATATTAAGCTATGCTGGTTGATGCAACCAGCTGTGGATGTGCAGTTCTTGAAGCTATGTTGGTTTATAGCCGGAAGAAATTTACACACAGTATAACTTGCTACTCTCTCGGTTCCAAACAGCTTGCCAAAACGTCTTATATTGTGGGGCAGAGGGAGTAGTTAATTAAGCTCGATGGTGGTGGAAGTTACATAATGGAATAAGTCATTGTAGCAAGAGAGAGCTATCTGTTCGCTTGAAATCTTGACCCCGTTTGTGCCTAACTGGAATTTAGTTGAGTGGTAGTTGTACAAATTCTCCTTTCTGCAATGGTATGTATTTCTGCTAGTATTGAATGCTTTACATGTTCCATTTTGTAGGTATTGGAGAAGATAAACAACCCACATTATCTGTACCGCATGACCATCCTGCTAGCTATCTCATTGCTGGCGCCTGTCATGGGTGCAGAAATAACATGTCAAAAGCTGCTCCCTGTCGTAATTAATTCGTCGAAGGACAGGTGAGGGACAAATAACATATCGACAAAACTCTTCTCTTTTAAGGCTTTTTCACTGAGACATTTCTGAATTTTCAGAGTGCCGAACATCAAGTTCAATGTTGCAAAAGTTCTACAGTCCCTTGTACCGATCCTTGATCAATCTGTGAGTTCCTGAGTTTCTTCTGCATAATCCTGATTTTTGGTATAGTTCAGCCATGGATTATTGGGGAATATCATGAATACTAAACTTGCAGGTCGTCGAGAAGACCGTGAAGCCATGCCTTACTGAGCTCAGCGAGGACCCTGATGTGGACGTAAGATACTTTGCAAACCAGGCCCTTCAGGCATGCGATCAAATCATGATGTCAAGCTAACTAGCTACTGTCAAGTATTTAGAAGATATTCTTCTTAGTCCAGCTTTGGAGTACATGTGATTTACCCTCTAGAGTGGATAGTTCCTTCTAGCCCCAGTAACCGACCTATGCTTTCATGCTTATAATGGATGGTTCTGTTCCCATTTAATTGTTGATGTTGGTGGTGGTGGTGGTGTTGTATAATTGAGCAAGACAGCACACGGGTTATTGCCATTGTGTGTAAACATGGCAGTTTGACCTTGATTTCTGTCATTTTGGATGAAATATGCCTTGTGTGATTTTTACTGGATGCAACCATTGCCCATTGACCTTGGCTTCCTCCTTGGATTTTGCATCGATAATATATTGGCAGTTGTAATGTGCAATTGTTGCTTAACTGAGTGCAATAGTTCGTCGCATTGTATTTTGAAGTCACATGTTGAAGTAGTGGAGCCATTTGAGGATTGAGCAACACGTCTCCTTGTATTTGCACTTCATTCAGTACAACTGTAGTATTTTTTCTCCTATTCATCCTTTCAAGTAGCTCTTAATTTGCTTTACAAAAATCGTAATGTTTACACTAGTATATGACACGAAATCTTGCAAAATATGGTGCAAACTTTAAATCTGGCTGTACGATCTTTTTTCAAAGAGTTGCTTGTGACGTACTATGTACTCTTGAAATGAAGAATCTTGATATTGTTCTGTTTTCCTGCTTACTCGATTGAGTAATTTTGTTTGAAATCTGATTCGTTCCCTTGATGAGAAACTGAGAACGAGGACAACCTCGTCATAGCACAGGGAATAATATCCACCAATACCCCTCTCACATGCTCCCATTAAAAAAACAATTTTAAACGTTTCAAAAAATAAATAGAAAATATGTAAATGTACAACCTCCAAAACTTTTAGGTCCAAACTCAAAAGGGCACATTGAGAACCCAAAAAGAAAAGACACTGATTTATAAACATTTAATAATTGATTTTTCTGTTTTGAAATGGGAGCATGTGAGAGTCAGCATATTCTTAGGAGACGCCTTAAAATCTTTTTCTGAAATTCACCTTGACTCTCGGGTGCATATGCATCGGTATTTCAAAAACATATTTGAAATGTCAAAAAATACGAAATAAAATTGTGCAGATACATTTTCAACATTCTATGTGTTCAGAAAGTTGTTCCGTGGAAAATAGACATTTTTTCCTGTGCAAAAAAGATTTAAAAAGAAGTCTTGTGAAAGCCTTATTTTATCATAAAAAAAAGTATTTTTACACAGACAACAAAAAATATCGGTTTTATGTGAACAACTTTGTGAATACATATAACGTTACAATCTATGTGTGAGTATTTTTTTGCAATTTTTTTGATATTTCAAAATGTGACTAAAATGCATTTCAAATCAAGGTGCATATGCATCCCGGAGACAAAACGCCTTTCTTCTATAACTTTCTTTTCATGTAAGGATTTTCTTAAGAGTTAAATACACGGTACTCGTGCTTTAGGTCAAAACACAAAACAACATCTATACTCAACTATGCGAACAACACGGTACCTAAACTTGATTTGATGTGAAATACAGTCACGGTTTGCCGTATGAGGGGCGTACACGCGCCGGGAGGTGTTTTGACCGGGTTCCATGTAGGATGTCGGGTGCATTGATAACCGTCTTGTTTTGCATGGGGGGTTATTTGTAAAACAGCCAAACACCACGACTAGAAAAGGAGAAAATCGCCAATCCAGGCCAAATTCTTAGCTCTCGCTCCTCGCGAAAGTATAAATTGAGTACAAGCACCGTGCTGTGCTTTACCTTAACTAGAAGAATAACCCGCGCGTTGCAGTGGGAATTTTATTAAGAACTTTTTGTAAATTAAATATATAGCACACGTGAAAAATATGAAATTGTTTGCAAAAATATGCAGAAGTCTACAATATTCGATATGTCATATTTAATTGACGTGAAATTATTTTGCATTTTTTCCGATAAATAATTGGTGACATGGACAACCGTATGGCTAATAAATACTCTTTTATAAATATATAAGATGTTTTAGCTTTTGTCCACGTTCACATGTGTCAACATGTTTTAGTGTGTATGTTCACTTATTTGGGTGTGCACCTAGCCAACATGTGAGCTTGCTAAAACATCTTATATTAAAAATCGGAGGGAGTAGATGACATGGATAAATTGCATTTACAGTTATACTATAGTTCATAAATATTAGTGGGAGATGACATGGATAATTAGTTGGTTAAGAAAATGAATGATGTGGATAATTTGCATTAGAAAAACAATTAATACATGTTAGGGGGTTTTGCTTTATGAAAAGTATAGATTACGAGTACCAGTGTATTTAACTCTTTCTTAGCCTTCCATCTCAATTTCACCGAGGTAAGCGCAGAAAAGGTCGGTTTCCCCGCCCGGCCCAACCCAGCCCAGAGTAGAGCATTCTTCATCCTCCCGTTCTCACGTCGCATTCCACAGCGTCCAGACAATCTCACCGCCGAGTTACCGGCGACGCCTCGCGACCACCTCCCCCCCTCGGCTCATCGTCCCTGTCGGCACCGGCGCCCCCGCAGAAGCCCGATCTGATCCCTTCAGGTGACGTCCCTCGCTCCCGTCTGCCCGCCCCGTTACCAGATCTGTGGTCCGAGTCGTGGTCGGCCCGCTCCGGTCGCCGCGCGCGGCCCGGCGCACCCGCTCCACGATCCCGCCGCGGGTGCCGGGAAATCAGGATTTCGACTGCCCTGACAGGGTTGGGCCCCAGATTGGTTGTGTAGGTTTTCTTATAGTGATTGGGGGAGCTATTGTGCCGATTGTGGACGGATTTGGGGGTTCCTTTGAGGAGTCTGGTTTTGGGATGATTGGGAGAGCTATTGGCTCCCAGATGGGTTGTGTAGGTTCTCTTATAGTGATACGTTCGTGGGTGTACTGCACTCTTGCGGTTCGATTGGTTTCCTAGATTGTGCAGATGTGTTCGCTCCTTTTCTTTTCTATTACACGATCAGGAAGTTAGAGAGTGCGCACAGTTTCTTCCCTAGCATGAAGCTCTAGGGTATGTTGATAGAAGGTGGAAAACTGAAATAAGAATAATTGGAAAATGCACCTTGGTTCTGGATCTGCAGCCTCTTGAACGTTGACGGGATTATAATTGTTTACCCCTGAAACCATTCCTAGAGAATTAATGGCATCTTTGTTTGACATTCTGAGGAAATGAACAAGTAACTGCAAGGAAACAAATGTTTGATCAGTCTCACTTGAGTTAAGCATATGTAATGTTTGACCTCTTAAATTATTACGCTATTTTGGAACCAAATGTGACAATGGGTTCACATATCTAACCACCTGACGTGAGATCTAGGTTACCTCATTTAAACATCACTCTGCCTTTCTAACTTGGTCTTGCCTTCTATCAATTTTGTATCTAAGAACAGACATATGTGTGTGTTCGTATTCAGTTTGAATGGTCATGTTGTCCTAATGTTCTGTCTTGTTTTACAGTTGTAGAAATAATTGATTAGCCTGATGGCTATGGTCGATGAGCCTCTTTACCCAATTGCTGTGCTGATAGATGAGCTTAAAAATGAAGATATTCAATTGCGTCTGAACTCTATCAGAAGACTTTCTACAATTGCACGGGCGCTTGGGGAAGAAAGAACCAGGAAGGAACTGATACCTTTCCTCAGCGAAAACAATGATGATGAAGATGAGGTGCTTCTTGCAATGGCTGAAGAATTGGGTGTTTTCATTCCTTATGTCGGGGGTGTAGAACACGCTCACGTTTTGCTCCCACCATTGGAGACATTGTCTACGGTGGAGGAGACTTGTGTCCGAGATAAATCAGTTGAGTCATTGTGCCGTATTGGTGCACAGATGAAGGAAAATGACATTGTTGACTTCTTCATTCCAGTAGTGAAGGTAAGGCATCCATAAATAGTGAAATATCCTTTTGATTTGTCATCAAGTGTGCTGCCTGTAATATGTATCTTGCTTTATGTGGGTGCATCGCTCCGCCTCAGTATTCTACCCCCTCCGCTTCTAAATATAAGATGTTTTAGCCTTTTTCAGATTCGCATGTATCTAGAGATCTACACACATTTTAGTGTATATGTTCACTCATTTTATATGCAGTCCCCACTGAAATGTCTAAAACATCTTATAATTAGGTTCGGAGGGAGTATTTCTTTGTAAGACAAATATCTGCATGATAATTTCTGCTTATTGCATGCCTTTCAACTAACTTCATCTGTTATAATGTTCGGCATATGAAGCACTCCAATACAATACGATTGTTCCCTAGAAATACTGCTGTGCTCAGATGAATATAGTAATAAACGTTTGTTTGCTGCTGCTATCTTTGTCTGTTTAACCAGTCTTTACTCTTTTCAGAGGTTAGCGTCTGGTGAGTGGTTTACAGCTCGAGTATCATCCTGTGGTCTTTTCCATATAGCATATCCAAGTGCCACCGATGCATTGAAAACAGAACTGAGGACCATTTATGGTCAGTTATGCCAAGATGATATGCCTATGGTCAGAAGAGCGGCTGCATCAAATCTTGGGAAGTTTGCTGCCACTATTGAACAAAGCCATTTGAAGACAGAAATCATGTCGATCTTTGATGATTTGACCCAAGATGGTACTTCTACATCTTTGACTCATGCAAGTAGTTATGCATCTGTTAAAAAATTGGAATAAACATACGTAATTCCTGATTTTGCCATAAAACAGTTATTTTGTTGCTTGGATGATTGTGAGATGATTGTCGAATTGTTCTTTGGGGATCTTCATGTGGTTTAGTTTTACAGACCGATCAAATTAATCAGTCACTTAACTAAACTTTAGATTATCATCATTTGAGATGCTATCGTTAATGTTGAGAAAATCCTTTTTCTAAGCATGATGGTTATAAACATATGAATTTTGTGCCACTTTACATGTTGGCTCAGAGCTTATATGAGAGGCGTCTTAGTTCTAAACTTCTAATATCAGATAACTAATGCTCTTACTGCGTACTGCTCGCTTGTGTAGTTCTGTATGTTACATGTGGCCTATCTGTATCTTCATTGCATTTTTAAACGTACTGCATAAGGAGATGGGGTTTTAAATAGGCATCTTAGATCTAATATCAGTTTTGTAGGTACTGATAATTGTCTATTTTGTTTTCGTGTTTCTTTTCATGAAATAACTTTTTGTGATGAAAATCGTTGAGGACTGAAAATAAAATAAAACTGCTTTATTTTACCTTCGCTGAACCTATTGAGACCTTAATTACATACTGTTATTTCCTTCATTTACAGATCAAGATTCAGTACGTTTATTGGCAGTTGAAGGCTGTGCCGCTCTTGGAAAACTGTTGGAACCGCAAGATTGTGTAGCACATATCCTTCCAGTCATTGTCAATTTCTCCCAGGTACATATCCGGCATTTCTATTTAGTCTTTATAGGGTATTGAAGTGTTAAGTCCCTGACTGCTATAGGTTTATGGTTACTCAAGGTTGCTTCTTTAATTTAACTACGGTTGTTGTCAAGTGCATTATCACGTTGTGCTACTAGTAATATTCAACTTCTTTGATAGGATAAATCTTGGCGTGTCCGTTATATGGTTGCCAATCAATTGTATGAGCTCTGCGAGGCTGTTGGCCCTGAGCCTACAAGGTTAGTGCTGTTTTTCATCTGTTTTAACATACGTGAATTTTCCGTATCTGTAAAGGGTACTTCGATATACATGGGGCAAGTTGTTGTGTATATGTATGTACATAAATTTTTACATGATCGATTCATGTGTTTATATATTTGGTAATAGAGCGGACCTGGTGCCTGCATATGTTCGCCTCCTTCGTGATAATGAGGCTGAAGTGCGGATAGCAGCTGCCGGGAAAGTTACGAAGTTCTGTAGGATATTAAGCCCACAGCTTGCAATTCAGCACATTCTGCCGTGTGTTAAGGTGGGAGGACAAGGCATTTACTGAAAATCATTTGTATTATGCGGCTGTTATTATTTACAGATTAACTAGCCAGTTGCATCTGCAGGAATTATCATCGGATTCGTCTCAGCATGTTCGCTCAGCTTTGGCTTCAGTCATTATGGGAATGGCCCCTGTTCTAGGGAAGGTGCGATTAATGAGGACAACAATAATATTTTTGAATTGCCTTTCAGTCTTCAAACATGTTCACGGTCAAATTAACGCACTTTACATTTGGATGAATATCCATGTTGTGGCTTTAGCCCTTTGAATATTTAATGTAATTGCCATTGTACTCTTTGATCCACCATTATTTTGTCCATAGAATAGTCGGTATTCATAATATATGTTGACACTAATATGTCGGTATTCATAATATATGTTGACATCGTCGGTATCTCATGGCCATTCTAGGGGATTCTCTTGAGAAATTTTGAATATTTTTTGAGTAATTCTGTTTGTGTTCCATATGTACTGGTCCATTTGCCAGTTTACATGTGTTTTGACGATATGTTGGGCCCAGCATACAACAGAGTTTCCTTCTCTTTACTTTTTATCCCTAGTCGCTACAAATACAATATATTTATTTTTATATCTATGTGATAACGTAACTATTTGTCACCAATAAGTTCTTCTCATACAACCACTATGCTATTCATCACCCTTGGAAATCTGATCAGCTTCATATGTGGCTTTCTGCAGGATGCTACCATCGAACAACTTCTTCCTATTTTTCTTTCTCTGCTGAAGGATGAATTTCCTGATGTGCGGCTCAACATAATCAGCAAGCTTGATCAAGTTAATCAGGTCAGTGCCATTTTTTGTTGTTGGAGTTGGTTTGCGTTCTCTTACAATTCGTAGCACGTTCTTTTGTGAACTTTTTAATTAGGCTTGCAGGCTCCAGCATGATCTTTTTCTTTGCTTTACTACCAGTGTAACTCCGATGGATCTAATCATTTTTCTTAACACAAATATGAGGGCCATATGCAAAAAGTTAACTACTTTATAAGTGGGATGAGTCTGGTGTTGGCCACTTGCCCTAGGCCTTAACATTCAACACTACTGTTCGAAACACTTAACTGAATACCATTCTAAGATATCTTTAAGCTAATTTGCCGCTCACGAAACCCTGGCTTTGGCTATTCCGATGTCATTTATCAGTATGCAATAAAGTAACACACTACATCAAACGGTTATAAGTGGCATAATAAAGATGAGTAATGCAGTCGTTTTACCTGCATCTTGCTTGAAGTTTTATGTTATAAAACATCATGGCATCATGCATTCAGAAACGAGAAAGTATCAGCTATTCCCCTCCATCGTTATTTGTTTCTCCTACCGACTGATGTATGACATGTTTAACATTCACTGTTACTGTTGTGATCTTTCAGGTCATTGGAATTGACTTGCTGTCACAATCTCTATTGCCGGCCATTGTAGAACTTGCAGAGGATAGGCACTGGAGGGTTCGGCTTGCAATAATTGAGTATATCCCTCTGTTGGCCAGTCAACTAGGTGTTGGGTTTTTTGATGACAAGCTGGGGGCACTTTGCATGCAGTGGTTGGAAGATAAGGTATATGCTCCTCTGATTACTAAATGACATGTCTGGTTCGAGGTTAATTTTGCCCCTACTAAGCTTAGGCCATGTATGGATTCCAATATAAGTCAGCAAAATTGAAGCCAAGTTGGCAAAAGATTGTATTAGGAGTCTATGGCTAATGAAGTGTGACAACTATGGCAAAAACTAAACACACACCGAAGAAACTGTGGTCTTGTAAGGATAGTTTTCGCGACAGACCCTTTGTTTATCTGGAAAACCAAAGAAGTAGGCTGGTGCGATTATTTTTTTGACGTGAGGCTGATGCGATTTTGGCATCACCTGAAATATTTTTCTTCCAGCAGATAGGAACCCAAAAATTGGCAACTTCAAGTAAAATATTTTCCCTCTTATTTACCAGGACGTGAATAAAGTCCATGTTAAGTTTTAGTTAAGAAATCTGTTGTGCTTCTTACCTTGCGTCACATTTTTCCTCATGTTTAATTGGCCATGTTTCTATTGTTAAGGTTGATACATAATAAACCGAAGGCCGTTATTGACCTTAAATGTCAATGGTTAACCAGAGTTTGAATTTCAGGTTTTCTCCATCAGAGAAGCTGCTGCGAACAACTTGAAACGCTTGGCAGAGGAGTTTGGTCCAGAGTGGGCAATGCAACATATAATTCCTCAGGTTCGTTATGTGCTGTATAATCACTAGGCATTATTTCTCTTGCATGTAGTGAAGCCAGTGCACTGCAAGCAGGTTTTTGGTTGCGGGGTTTCAATTTAAATTTGAACAGATTCGATCACTGCCTAGTGAAAATGAACAATAATCCCCTTTGTTTTTATTATGCCATGTTTTCCACACAGGCTGGAAAATATGTACTCTTGAGTAAATTGCATCCAGTCTTTGAACGTGCACACTTTGGTCAACTAGGTACAACAACTCGTAAATTGTACATCCACAAGTGAGAAACTTGTATAAGTACTCTCTCCGTTTCACAATATAAGATGTTGTAGGCTTTTTCCACATTCACATGTACACACATGTATCTAGACATGTTTAAATGCATGTGTCTATTCCTTTTAGTACACCTAAAACATGCTCACATAGTGGTGGAAGGTACATAATGAAACAGTTATTGCAGCAAGAGATCCGTTCTTACAAATTCTATATTGCTTGAACTCTTGAACCCATTTGTGCCTAACTAGAATTTAGTCTGTATGCACAAATTCTCCTCTCTGTAATGGCATGTAATTTCTGCTAGCCCTGGATGCTTACATGTTCCGTTTTGTAGGTATTGGAGAAGATAAACAACCCACATTATCTGTACCGCATGACCATCCTGCTAGCTATCTCATTGCTCGCGCCTGTCATGGGTGCAGAAATAACATGTCAAAAGCTGCTACCTGTCGTAATTAATTCGTCGAAAGACAGGTGAGTGACAAATAACAAATCAACAAAACTCTTCTCTTTTAAGGCTTTTTCACCGACACATTTCTGAATTTTCAGAGTGCCGAACATCAAGTTCAATGTTGCAAAAGTTCTGCAGTCGCTTGTACCGATCCTTGATCAATCCGTGAGTTCCTGAGTTTCTTCGCATAGTCTCCCTTGTTAGTATAGTTCAGTCCAGTTATGGGTTATTGGGGAATATCATGAATACTAACTTTGCAGGTCGTTGAGAAGACCGTGAAACCATGCCTTGTCGAGCTCAGCGAGGACCCTGATGTGGACGTAAGATACTTTGCGAACCAGGCCCTTCAGGCATGCGATCAAATCATGATGTCAAGCTAACTAGCTACTGTCGAGTGTTTAGAAGATATTCTTCTTAGTCCAGCTTTGGAGTACATGTATTTTACCCTCTAGAGGGAGAGTTCCTTCTAGCCCCAGTAACCGACATATGACTGGATGGTTCTGTTCCCATTTTGTTATTATTGTTGTAATTGAGCAAGACAGCATCACGTGTGTTTTACATTGTAGTTTGAACCTGGTTTCTTTCATTTTTTTTTATGTAATATGCCTGCTGTTATTTTTACTGAATGCAACTGTTGTCCGTTGATTTTTGGCTGCCTCCTTGAAGACTGCAAATTTAATGTATTGAGGTTGTAACGTGCTAAGTTTTTCCGGTGCTTGGGTGATATCTGGGATGCAGTTGTCGTTTAACTGGTTTCAATAGTTCGCTGTTTTTCCTTTTGAAGTCGCACGCAGTAGAGCTTAACTTGAGGGATTGCACGCACATGGTACCTTATCTGGTCGACCGAAGATATGGCAGCCGCCAGCCACTCGGTGAGGCGACGCTCCACCGCACCTACAGTCCTACTTGATCACGGCGACTAGCACCGGTGCCCGTGGCATATCCCACTTGCCCATAGCGACCGCATCACATCAACTCATATAGAATCGTACACTGGTAGTGAAAAGGAGATATTCGATAATACAAATACTAGTGACCAGAGCGAAATCACAGATATAAATGGTAGTCTAATAGGCAAATAAAGGATATGGTTTTGAACAGAAAGAAATCAAGATATGGTTTTGAACAGAAAGAAATCAAGATATGGTTTTGAACAGAAAGAAATCAAGATATGGTTTTGAACAGAAAGAAATCAAGCGATTTGTGCAACATCTCCTCCCTTATCCCCTTGCTACAGGACAGAAAGGCGAAAGGGAGGCGGAAACTTTCCTTCGATCCGCCGCTGGCCAGGACGGGTGTTCCTCCTCTCTCCGTCGGCTGCCTCGGTGGCGGGAGAGTGGGGGAACCCCGCTCCTCGGTTCCCAGCGTGTAGATAGTAGGGTAGTTTGCCTGGTGGTGTCGTCGGGGTGGTGGCGGCGATGCTGCGGTGGGCTAGTAGTGCCGGCGTTCTTTCCCCATCTCGGTGAGATCCTTCGTGGTCGATCTGAGGAGCGGCCGGCGTTTTGTCTCGCAGATCTTTTGATCTGGCGAGTTCTGGTGCTCGAGGCGACGACGTCAACGCGAAGATGGCGTTTTGCTGTGGAGCTTTTGGTTTCCCGTTCTCTCTTCGTCGCAGGGAGGTTTCTGGTTTTCCTGCGGAGGATGTGGAGGTGGTGCAGCGGTGCTCCGGTGGTCTTCTCTGGCCGGCCATGGTGGCGGGGGGGAAGGTGCTGGAAGCCGGGGTTCTGCGTTTCTGGATTGGTGGTCTTCCTCGGCGTTTCTGCTCCGGCCGGACGTGGTGGCGAGGGGAGCGGCCGTCGCGAAGTTGCAGGGTGCTGCGTGTGGTGATCCTGGGCGGAGTCGAGCCGGCGGGAAGTTGGGTGGTGCGGGGATGTTGGCGCTTTGGCCGTGCACGTTCAACGGCATCGGTTTTCGTCGCAGCGCGGCGGACGGCTCAGCGGTCTTCTACAGCGAGTGGAGGTGCTTCTTCCCCGGCGGCAGGTGGTACGGCGGCTTCGGCGACGGCTTGGTGATCCGGCGCGTGGCGTGGGGATCCGATCGTGTTTTCTTTCGGTGCCTTGGGTGCTCCTTGCATTTTCTTGGGCTCGTTTTGTAATTTTCTTTCTTCTGGGGTCCCGTTTGTAATGTGCTCGAGCTTCCTTATATATGTGGATCGGATCTTGTTCAAAAAAAAAAGAAAGAAATTAAGAGGATCCGTTTGCAACTCTGATACGTCCAAAACGTATCTACTTTTCCGAACACTTTTGTTGTTGTTTTACCTCTAACTTGTATGATTTGGATGCAACTAACATGGACTAACGCTGTTTTCAGCAGAATTGCCCTGGTGTCTTCTTTTTGTGCAGAAAAGTCAACTTTCGAGAAAAACTCCGAAAACAATTGCGATCGTCATATTTCACCGGAAGACCTACGGAGCCAGAAGGGGAGTCGGAGAGGCCACACCAGGCAGCCACGCCATAGCTGGGCGCGGCTGGGGGTGGGGCCGCGCCCAAGTGTGGCGTGGCCACCTCGGTCGCCCCCCGACGCTCCCCTTTGGACTATATATTGCCCTTGACCTAAATATCGAGGGGGGTTCGACCATATTTCGCGAAACACATCCACGCTCCGCCGCCGCCGCGATCTCTATTCCGGGGATCAGAAGTTCCGTTCTGGCACCCTGCCGGGACGGGGATTCGGAGGAGATCATCACCATCGTCATCACCACCGCCTCTCCATCAACCATCAATGATTCCCCCATCCATGTGTGAGTAGTTCCCTGCTGTAGGCTGAGGGGATGGTAGGGATTGGATGAGATTGTTCATGTAATAAGTTGCCAGATTGTTAGGGCATGGTGCCTAGTATCCATTGTTAGTGCTATTTATCATTGTTGCAACTTGTTGTGCTTAATGCTTGCCACTAGGGCCCGAGTGCCATGATCTCAGATCTGAACATGTTGTTGATGCATGAGAATAATTATGTTTTAGATCATATCTGCAAGTTGTTTTCACCTGTTATTGTCCGGAACCCGAGGCCCCGGAGTGACAGCAACCGGGATAACTGGAGGGGATGGCTTTGACTTGAGGATTACGTGTGTTCACGGAGTGTTAATGCATTGCTCCGGTACTTTATTAAAAGGAGTACCTTAATTGCCAGTAGTTTCCCTTGAGGCCCCGCTGCAAACGGGCTGGCAGGACAGTAGATGTTGTGCAAGTTTCTCATTGCGAGCACGTACGACTATATACGGAACACATGCCTATGTTTGACTAGTACTAGGATGCTTTTATAATTGTTTACCTGCAAATGCCCTGAGTTATGATTATTACATGAGCGCTCTTATCCATGCAACGCCCGTACATCCGTCCCTATGCCTACAGTACTTTTAATCCTGCTGTTTACTGAAATTACTGCTGCTGTCTTTGTTACACTGTTGCTGCTATTACTTTGTTACTACTGCTGTTATATCACCGTTGCTACTGATAATCTGTGTCGAGGAAGTCTACTTTCAGGTGCAGCTGAACTGACAATTCATCTGTTAAGGCTTATATTTATTCTTTGGCTCCCCTTGTGTCGAATCAATAAATTTGGGTTTTACTTCCCTCGAAGACTGTTGCGATCCCCTATACTTGTGGGTCATCAAGACTATTTTCTGGCGCCGTTGCCGGGGAGCATAGCTTTATTTATAAGTTCATCTGGAAGTGATATCCTTTGCTGCAATCCATTTATCATGGGGAAAACTCATGACAAGAAGGTGGCTATTCTGCCATCCACTACAAGGAAAGGTACGGCTCTGAACTCCGCTGCTGCTCTTGATTCACCATCTGTTATTAATCAACTGGTTACACCGCCACACGCACCTGCTTCGCGTGTTGGCACTACTGAATCTGAAACTGTTTCTGATGAATTTGATGATGCTTCTACTGTGCTTAGTGAAACTGGTTCGTTAGGTCCTTTTCTAGATGCTACGATTGCTAGGTCTAGACTTATTGAAAATTCTGAAATGCCTAATGAAAATGTTGTCACACCTGTTGCTTCTCCTGAGTCGAGGGAATTCATCGATGATGATGACCCCGAGGAAGATTATATAGAAGTAGATGAAGCTTTTGCTGAAAAATGCAGGAATCTTGACTCTTCTGCTGATTCTGCCACTATAATGGATTTTCTGAAAAAACACACTGTTAGCTACAAATTGTCTGCTGATCCTGAGTTTGCAACATCTCCTATTCGTATAACTGATAAGGATTATGACTTTTCTGTGGATTTGTCCTTTATATCGTGGTAGAGAAAGATCCTTTTTGTGGTGCTGAAGATGAAAGTGCTATGGAACATATGAACAAGTTATCTACTTTAAGTAGTTTGTTCTCTGATGATATTAAATTGCGCACCTATTTTGTTACCAAAATTTTTCCTTTCTCTCTGAAAGGCGATGCTAAAGCTTGGTTTGGTAATTTGTCTCCCGGTTGTATTAAAAATCCTTTAGGATTGGTTGATGTTTTCTTCCATAAATATTATCCTGCTAGTGTTCAACATGTTGCTTTGCAGAGAATTTTTAACTTCAAGCAATTGCAGGAAGAAAATATTTCTGAAACTTGGTCAAGGTTTTGTTATTTGCTTAGAGTTCGACCTGGACATGATATACCTAAAAATGAACTTCTTGATATATTTTATAATGGACTAACCGATGAATCTAGGACATTCCTGGATAGTTGTGCTGGTTGTGTTTTCAGGAAACGAACTCCAGATGAAGCTGAGGAATTAATGGCTAAGATTAGCCAAAATTATGAAGATTGGGTTATAGCTGAACCCACTCCCACACCAGAGCCTGCGCCAGTGCCTACACCAAGAAAGAGAGGTGTTATTGAACTTGATAATGAAGGAATGAGAGAAGCCAAGAGGACTCTCAAGGAGAGGGGTATTAAATCTGAAGATGTTAAAAATTTACCTCCAATAGAAGACTTATGTAAGCCGACTCCTCCACCTTCAATTGAGGTACACTCTCTACAATATTTCGATGCTGGTGATATTCCTTATGGTAAGCCTCCTGATCAATGCTTAGATGAACTTGATAATTTTATTGTTAAGCAGGAGCATTTTAATATGAGAGTAGAAAATCATCTGTTAGAAAATTCTCGTATTATTAGTAATTTGCAAGATGTTTTGGTAAGAACTGTAAATGACATTAAAGGTCTAGTTAAACATCTTAGTATGGTTCAAACTCAAATGGAGCAAATTACTAAAGTACAAAAAGACTTGCTAGCTAAAAATTCTAATAGTAATGGAAAACATGCTTTTGGAATAGCAACTAGGAGTGGAGCTTCCACTCAAGATCCTTTGTATCCTGAGGGACATCCTAAAAGAATTGAACAAGATTCTCAATTAGCTGAAAGGCCCAGCTCTCCTTCTAAGAAAAAGAAGAAGAAACATAAACCTGCTGTAGAGTCTTCTGAAACTATTAAGGAAAAAGAACCTGCTAGTGATCCTAATAGTATATCTGTGTCTGATGCTGAAACTGAAAATGGTAATGAACCTGTTAATGATAATGATAGAAACAATGCTAATAATAATGAAGAGGTTGAGAGCGATTCTGATAGTGACACTGAAAATAAAAATTGCACTAAAGAGGATTTTGTAGCTAAGAAACATGGTAAAGAAAGAGAACCTTGGGTGCAAAAATCAATGCCTTTTCCTAATAAGAAACATAAATCCAAGGAAGAAGAACACTACAACAAGTTTTGTGAGTGGATGAAACCTTTGTTTTTGCAAATTCCTTTGACTGATGCTATTAAGCTGCCTCCTTATTCGAAATACATGAAGGATATTGTTTCTAACAAGAGGAAAATTCCTAATGAGGAGATTTCCACCATGCTTGCTAATTACTCTTTCAATGGTAAGGTTCCAAAGAAACTTGGAGATCCAGGTATACCAACTATTCCTTGCTCTATTAAAAATAATTATGTTAGAACTGCACTTTGTGATCTTGGAGCTGGAGTAAGTGTGATGCCTTTCTCTCTTTATAAGAGACTTTATTTAGATAAATTGATACCAACTGATATATCTTTGCAAATGGCTGATAAATCTACTGCTGTTCCTGTTGGTATATGTGAAAATGTTCCTGTTCAAGTTACTACCAACTGTTTGATTTTGACTGACTTTGTTGTGTTGGATATGCCTGAAGATGATAATATGTCCATTATTCTTGGTAGACCTTTTCTTAATACTGCAGGAGCTGTTATTGATTGCAATAAAGGGAAAGTTACTTTTAATGTCAATGACAAAGAGCATACTGTTTATTTTCCCAAGAAGCAAAATGTATTATGTGGAGTTAGCTCAATTGCAAGTTATAAAACTATCAAAGTTGGAAGTATTGATTGTCCTATTTATGACCACCATGAAGGATATGAAAGTATTATGGTTGGGACAATATCTATTCAATATAAGGTAACATAATGGTATCATGTAGTTTAATTCTTTTATGTCAAATAAAATATATTTGGTGGCAAGACTTGATCAACCTTGTTGACAAATACATTTTAGTTGCATAAAATTGTTAAACCACATTCTCTCTTTCTCATCTGTTATACCTTCTGTTATATTGCTGTCTTTATAAATTTTTAGAATGTTGTTTAGTGTGGTTAAAATTTTGCTTAGCTGCTGTTTAGAATTTTAAGTGCCCAGTTTTTGCTCGAAATTGAAAGTTGTCAGAAAAATCTGAAAATTTTACGTAAATTCCTATTTTGAAAAATGCAACGTGGTAGTACCTGGGGCTGACCAGGGGGACCCACCACGCTGCCACGCCATAGCTCGGCGCGGCAGGGGTGGAGGCCGCGCCCCCTGTGGCGTGGGTCCCACCTGGCCTCCACAAGGTGAGATTCCTCCCCTTTCTTTTTCTCTCCCGACCAAACTCATATCCATTGTTCAAACTCGTGTTCCTGCTGCTCTTGAGCTCGAATTTTTCGATCTCCTTGCTCAGCCCATTTCAGTTGCTGAAACTTTGCTTGTTTACTCACCGGTATGTGACTCCTTCTATTATCCAAGTAGAATTTTGTTTAGTGTTGTATTTCTAGTGTATTTTGCTGCTGTATGTTGTTGGTTAAGTGAGCTTGCATGCTTGTTCTATGCTTAGATTAATTATCCTTGATGCATATGTAGCCCTCTTGCAAGTTTCTATAGTAGTTGCCTTGATTCTTGAAAGTGCACGTGAAAGTGCATGTGTTGCCCCATGCGTGGTTTTGGTAATTAATGACAATCCTTATGGACTAATGTTTGCTTTGAGATATACTTGTAGATCTTGTCCATAGGAAAAGATTGGAGTTCATGTGTTGGACTCTAGAAGATTACATGATGACCAAGGTTCCATCCAAAGGTTTATATGAAGAATGGTCATGAGAAGAGTTGAGCTTATTGCAAGCATGGCTTGGAAAAGAAGATTGAGTGAACTTCATGTTTATCTCCAAGCCATCATCTATATCAAGAGAAGAATATGAAGCGCAAGTGGATACATGAAGACGGAGATTAGCGAGGCTCTCCCATAATGGAGTATGGGGGAGCATTTGGAGATGTCGTCATCAAGCATGTGCTAGCAAGCGCAAATCAAGAAAAGTGGTCCACTTGAAGAGATCAAGATCATCATCATCTAGCTCAAGTGGAATGCGCAAGTCAAAGGTATGATCTTGATAGGGTTTCTATTCTACCGGTCTCATGGTGTTAGTGGGAGACCGGGTTATAGGATAGATGCCGTACTATCAAGAGGGGCTCTCAAGTGAGTAACTTGATCGCATCTTTGTGGAGAGCTCAAACCTTTGCATACTTGGCATTATCATCTTTCTTGGTTCTTATTTGGCTTTTATCCATGTGAGAATTTAGAGCTTGTGTTCATCTCCATACCAAGCTCTAGTTCACCGAAAACGGATTTCGTATTGACAACTTGTTGCGTTTTCGGTTTTGGAGGTTTTACCGGTTCATCTCTTTTAGAGAGGTCAAACTCTTTCCTTGTGGTATCCTCCTCACATGATGGATTATGATGTGTATATGCATAATCTTGTAGAGCTTGTGAGTATCTTCTAACAAGCCCAAGATCATAGAAAACGGAGTCCGGATGAGAAACATATTGCGGTTTTGGTTTGGAGGTTTAATCGGTTATTCTTTTATCGAGAGGTCTAACCTTTCCCCTTTTAGTTTTATCCTCCATTGTTGGACTATGATGTTTCTCTGCATGATCTTGTAAAGCTCTTCGTTACGATTCCAACGAGCCAAAGATCATCGAAAACGGAGTTCGGATGCTCAAGATATCGTCGTTTTCGTTCGGGTGTTTTCTGCAGTTTTTAGTCCAGCGGTAGTACCGCCCGGGTACCGCCGGGTACCGCTGGGAGTCCAGTACCGCGCGCGTTTTGGGCGCCAGAAATCACCCGGAGCGGTAGTACCGCTACCGGGGCGGTAGTACCGCTGCCTGGAGCCCGTTTTGAGCCTGTTTCTCTGTTCTAACTCCCCAGGTGGCGGTAGTACCGCTGGGATAGCGGTAGTACCGCTGCCTGGAGCCCGTTTTGGGCCTGTTTCTCTGTTCTAACTCCCCAGGTGGCGGTAGTACCGCTGGGCTAGCGGTAGTACCGCTCCTGGGCGCGATTTTCAGGTAACGGCTAGTTTTTGCGGGTCCTTTTTAAGGGCCCTTCTTCCCCATTGTTTCTTAAGAAAGCTGAGCACGTTTTTCCTCTCTCCTCCATTGTTGAAAGCTCATTTCCTTGATTACTCCCAATCCCTCCACCCAAACTCTTTGATCTTTGGAGGATTGAAGGAGGTGACCAAGATCTACATTTCCACCAATCCATTCCTCCTCTAAGTGAGGGGAACCTAGTTGATCTTGATCTTGGAGTTCTTGGTGTTTCTCCTCCTTGTTCTTCCTCTCTTTTCCCCCATAAGCATTTGTTGCTTTGTTGGAATTCGAGAGTGAAGGACTTGAGCACTACGTGTGCTATTGCCATTGCTTTTGTGCATCGGTTTGCTCTCTCCACGAAGATTCGTGGAAGTGAAAGTTCGTGAGCTTGTTACTCTTGGGTCATTGGACCCTAGACGCCTTTTGTGGCGAGTGGCGCCTTTTTTGGTGGTGCAAGGCCTTTTGTGGCCGCTTGGGAGCTCCCGATCCTTTTGTGGGTTGTGCCTCAAGTTTGTTGTAAGGGACTCGATTTCCGCCCAAAAGGAAATCAATAGTGGAAGGTGAACCGAGCTTTTGGCAAGGTTCATCGGAGAATAGGGTGAGGCCATTTGTGGCATCTTGAGTTTGAAGCTCACACCCCTCCAACGAGACGTACTCCCCTAAAAAGGAGGAACTCGGGAATACATCGTCGTCTCCGCGTGCCTCGGTTATTTCTATACCCGAGCTCTTTACTTATGCACTTTACATTGTGATAGCCTTCGTGCTTGAAGTATATATCTTGCTATCACTTGTTGTTTATCTTGTTTAGCATAAGTTGTTGGTGCACATAGGTGACCTAGTTTATTTAGGTTGTTGGCTTGTTAATTTAAACACCTAGTTTTATTCCGCAATTAGCAAGCCTAAACCGGAAAAGTTTTTAAACGCCTATTCACCCCCCCTCTAGGCGACATCCTTGTCCTTTCAATTGGTATCAGAGCCTGGGCTCTCTTTTAGGGCTTTACCGCCTAGAGAGTAAAGATGTCGTTTAGAGAATTAGTGCACAATCCCACTCTTAAATTCGATGGCACTAATTATGATGTTTGGAAAATTCGCATGCTTAATCTTTTAGGGCCATGGTCCAAATTATATCAAGAGTCTTGTAGATGTGGGTTTTTCTCCTCCAAAGGATTCTCAAGAATTATCTTTAGAGGATGAGGAAAACTCTCATCTCGATACTCAAGTATCTAATGGCCTTATATGTGTTTTGAGCGATGTAGTTCTTGCTTCAATCATGCCTTTCCGGAACGCTCATGAGCTTTGGACCAAGCTTCAAGATAAATATGAAGTGTCCAACATTATTGAGGATGATTGTTGTCCCTCCACCTCCGGACGTGACGAGTTCACAACTTCTTCCACTTCACCAACATGTGATTTGTCACAAGGTAATGAATGGTGAGTGGTGATAGAAATTGCATTGTTGATGGTGAATCCTCTATTGACTATACGTCATCTCTATCTCATTGCAATGTTCTATCTTTGGACTTAAACACTTCTAGCACCTCAAATGTCTTACATGCTAGTGTTGATAGTCCTTGCATATCATGTATTAGTTGTTTAACTAAATCTCATGATGATATGCTTCATATGTCTTGTTGTCATGAAAACAATACTTCCATATCCTCTATTTCGTGTGTGGCTAACAATGTAGAGGAAAACCAACATTTGTTGGAACAAGACATGGATCTCAATGGTGCTTCAAGCTATTCTTCATCTTCATCGTCCATTTCTCACTTTTGCCTTATGGCTAAGGAATCAAAGGTATCTTCACCTTTGGAACCCTCTACACCTTGTGATGATGAGGATGAGGATTATTATGGATTAAAAGAGAATGATATTGACTCCTTAAAGGAGAAGAGTGAGTTGGTATTTGGTGCTCTTCCTAAAGGTAGTCAAGCTTGCTCTTACTTGTGTGAAATTTTGACGTTTGCTATTAAGTGCAAGGATATCATTGAAGAAAAGGGAAGGATTGAAAGAGAATGCAATGGAGCATCCTTAATGCTCTTGAGGAAGAACATGAGCTTCGAGTGTCTCTTGATGAGAGAAATGATTTAGTGGTTGCTAAACTCATTAAGGAACATGAGCATACCATTGCAAAATATAATGTGCTTAAAGGAAAAGGTTGAATTTGGTGTTGACAATGCTAGACTATTGAGGATATAGAGAGACTTGACAAAGCTCATAAGGCTTTGGAAAGTGAACACTCTCTCCTCACCAAGTCTCATGATCAACTCCAAACTCAACTATCTAAAATTGATGTGCCTAGCTCCTCTACTTCCTCTTGTAATCATGCTAATATTATTGAGGAAAATGCTAGGTTGAAAGATGAGCTTGCTAAGTTGTCTTCTTCCATTTCTAATATTAATGATGCTTGTGCTACTAACTCTACTTCTGTGAAGCATCTATTTTGAAGGAGAATGTTGAGCTAAGGGCTCAATTTGAGTTGCTAACTAGCAAGTATGGGAAATTGGAAGAAAGTCATGAAAAGCTCTCTAGCTCTAATGAGGATCTTCTAGCATCCCATGCTAGGCTAAAGTTAGCTCATGAGGCTATCACTACAAAGGTAACATCTTGTGAGCCTCATGTGGACAAAGGCACAACTTCTACTAAAAATGCTATATTGCCTTGTGCTAGTCCTAGTAATTCTACATCACATACTATTGCTAAATCTTGTGATGAATTACTTTCTTTGCCTTGTTGCTCTAACAATGAAGCTTCTACTTCCTCTAGTATTTGTGTTGAAACTAACCATGTAGAGGAATTAAAGAGCTCAAGGCCCAAGTCACTTCTTTGAAGAAAGACTTGGAAAAGCGTCATGGTGGGGATTCTACACTTGACAATATGTTGAGTGTTCAAAGACGCCCCAATGACAAGAGTGGACTTGGATTCAACTCCAACAAAAAGATCAAGTCCAAGTATCAAGAAGAAAAGGGCCAAGAACAAGTCAAGATTCGGCCAAGATTGTTTGCTTCAAGTGCAAAGTTGAAGGGCACCATGTTAGATCTTGCCCTTTGAAGAAGAAGCTCTTAGTGAGAAGCAACAAGGGAAGAAGCCTCAAGTGCAATCTCAAGTTCCTCAAGTGAAGAACGGCCTCTTCCCAAGAAGAATCAAGCTACCCCTCCTCAAGTCGAGATTTCAACTAAGAAGAAAGGAGGAAGCAAATGTTGCTACTTATGCCGTGAGAAGGGTCACTTTGCTTCTTCATGCACTAATGGTACCTTATCCAACCCCATTATTATTGATGATGATTATTCTCTTCGGAAGGATAAGGTTGGCAATGTGTTTGCCAAATATGTTGGTACTCAAAGTGGTGTCAAGAAAAGAACCATTTGGGTTGCCAAACCTATTGTGACTAACCTCTTAGGACCCAACTTGGTTGGGGACCAACAAGCTAAAACTTGATCAATAGGTGTTGTTGGAGGGCATTGGAGACTTGGCTACATTATGAAGAATTAAGGGATCTTCATCAATTATATTCTCTCAAGTCAAGTCATTTGGATTATATTGTTCTATCTCATATCCAATGTTCCTCCTTGCGGTAACTTTTATTAAATCATATATACATTGAAAGTTGCTTGCACCCTTGCATGTGTTAGGTTTTGTACCTTACAAGTGTTGGTATGTGTTGTGCTCTCTACTTACTTATCTTGAGAAATCAAGTATGTGTATTTGGTTTGCACACCATTTACTTGTTTTGAGCCTTATTGCTTTTATTTGTTATCTTATCTTGTCGGCTCTCTTTTTGAGAGATTAATGGACTATCCTATTTTGGGGAGTGATATGCTTCGTGCACTTCACAATCCTAAAATTGTGTATACATGAGGAATACCACTTAGTGTCGATATTCAATGTTATCTATTCTCTATGTGGTATGTCATGCTCATGAGAAATTCAAATTCTATAATGTCCATTAATTTCTCAAATTGGTTTTGTTTGCCTCTTGTTTTAAAATAAATGGATTATCACATTATGGGGGAGTAATAAGCTATGTGCATATTACAAGCCTAGAAAATGTGAACATGTGAGGTTTGCCACCTAGAATTGATATTCTTCATTATTTATTCCTATGTGGCATGTTGCTCAAACAAGTTCCTTTTGCTTAAATGCTTTTTGCCTCTCACCATTGGATCTTGTTTGTGATGGAATTCTTGGTATGGCTTTCCCTAAATATGTTCTCATATATCTTTTTGGGAAACCAATTGCTTCAAGCTACTCTTGGAGTTGCTTTGCATGATGCGTGAATTTTGAAGCTATCAAGAATATCTATCTATCTAAGCATGGCTTTTAATTCCTATCCTTTGCCATATGCTTATGTTTTGTGAATGTGATCTTGAATATATCTTTGCAATCCACCACCGAGAAATATCTCCATACATTACTTGTCTTGACAAGTGATAATCATATTTGTGGTAAATATATTGATCATATTCACTTTGGCTCTTGCTTTGAATTGCCTTATTTGATTGCCAAGGATTTGTTTTGATCTAACTCTCATTTGTCTTCCTTGTATCTTTTGGATCCTTGTTGCTCTACACAAAATTTGTTTTGTGCTTTCTTGAGTTGGGAAAAGCAATGATCCAATTCTTGTGCATTGACATTCAAAAGTCATACTTCTTAATAATGCACTATTCTTTGGGAAGCTATCCTACTTGAGTAAAACACCGTTCTTTAAATTGGTATTGCAATTTCTTGCCTTTCTTGAACATGACTAGTGTTTGAATAATATATATATATATATGGAGAGTAATGATCTCATGTGTGCGCATTTTGTATTCAAATGCAAAATCATAAATAATGCACATATCTTGGGGGAGCAATCCTATATGCTTTTTGAACATTAGTTGTCTTCATTTGGTATTGGATCCCGATGACATGTCTCCTTGGAAGACAAACATTTTTCGTCTTGGTACTTTGTGCCATCATGAAAAGTGTAGAGGGTTTGGTTTATTCCTTGATGATATTTTCATCAATTGGTATTTGATTTCATTGTGTCTTTTCAAAGTGGTACCTTCAATCATGTGTTGATTTGGGTCTTTGATATAATTTGGGCAACTTATTCCTTGTCACACTTGTGTGTACTTTGTTGGTTAATTGGTGTTTTGTCCGAATTGTATCTCGTTTGGTTCTTGAAAGTTTGTGCATGCATATTTACTATATGTATATCTTATGGCATGCTTACTTTCGTTGATCCAATATATAGGATAAACTCCATCAAATCCTAAATGGCTAAGATGTGCATGAAATTCAATTTCATATTAATATGCACATATTTATGTGGAGTTTGTCCTATGTATGGTAGTGCTCTAACTACTTTGGACCCAATTAGTTTGGGAACCATGTTGTACTTGAATTTGTTTTAGGTACACTTGAGATGCATTGGAAGCTTGTCTCATTTACAAGGAAGGTGTTATCACCATGTGCTTAGTGGAGCCAAGCTCGGATGATCGTGAACTCTTATCTTCTACATCACCAATGCTATCTCGGTAACAAGTATCTACCTCATGCATACTTTTCTAGCTTCAACCTTGTGTAGGTTGTTTTCATGGCATGAATCTCTTTTGTTGCAATTCATTTGGTTCTTGCAAAACAACTTTGTTGCAAATGTGGGCAAGCCGGGATGATTACATATCAAGGGGAATATATATAATCATTTTCATGATTCATCAATCCCATATATGTTAATCTAGCACTTTCTACTCTATGTCTCACATATGCAATATTGATGGTTTTCAAAATCATTTGCCTTTTGATACTTGTTATCTTTCTCGGAGCATCCCATTTATCACCTTCTCCCTTGTGGATATTTTCTTTTGATGCTATGATGAGATTGTGTTGGAAGTTCATCTATATACTTTTAAGATAAAATTGAGCTTTGTGCTATGCTTTTAAGCAAAGATCTTATTGGTGTATCTATGACTTCCTTTTGGATATCATGGTCTCAACTTTGCTTCTATTTTGTGTGTGCATATTTCTTCGTGGACTTAGTGTCTACTTAGAAACTTATACACATGAGAATAGTTACATCTTTAATTGGTATTCCAATTCTTTAGTGACCACCCCTTGTTCCTTTTTGATTCTTTGGTGGTTTCTAATTGGCACAAGCTTTGTTTTATTTGTTATGCTTTTGCATCTTAATAAGCTTGTGGACCTATTTGCTCCATCTTTTGGGTTGTGTTTATGGAAAGACATGATATGCACTATGTGCCACTTATATTGAACGACTATGTTGATGCTACGCATCTTTGCATTAGTCTCCTAAAAGGTCTCTCTTTATCACACCCATCTTTTTGGTTGAGCAAGTCTTTATTTGTTACTTCTTACTTTTGTTGCTCAACTTCTTATTTGTTGCAAGTTGTTTTGCTTCTTTTCTTATATGCTCTCTTGCGAGTGTTTGTGTTCAAAATTTCTAGGAGGGAGTGAGGATTCCATGTTGTGCACACAATATTGAAATGCAAATCCGTTTTGTGCACGTACCTTGGGGAGTTCCCTCTTAATTTTGAGAACACTTTTTCGGATCCTTTGTTTGGTTACTTCTTTTGTCGAAGTATCTATCTTCTTGTTTTTTCTTTGCAATCTTTGGATCCTCTATATAGTTTGATCTCCTTCCCAACTATTCGTCATTGGATATGTGCATTTGATTTCACTCATATTATGAGAAATGCACACATTATGGGGAGCTCTTACTATATTGGCCTTCTAAATTTTTCTTCCCATTTCGGCAATCGATGCCAATGGGGGAGAAGTTTAGAGGGTTTAAGGGAATTTGGTTTTATGCTTTAGTTTGCTCTCAAGCATTTGCCTTTCTTCTCTTGCATCCTTGCTCTTTGTGTTGCATGGTTGTTTAATTCATTTATAAACCCTCGTAAAAGGGATTGTCATCAATTACCAAAATGGGGGAGATTGAAAGTGCAGTGCATGTGTTGCCCCATGCGTGGTTTTGGTAATTAATGACAATCCTTATGGACTAATGTTTGCTTTGAGATATACTTGTAGATCTTGTCCATAGGAAAAGATTGGAGTTCATGTGTTGGACTCTAGAAGATTACATGATGACCAAGGTTCCATCCAAGGTTTATATGAAGAATGGTCATGAGAAGAGTTGAGCTTATTGCAAGCATGGCTTGGAAAAGAAGATTGAGTGAACTTCATGTTTATCTCCAAGCCATCATCTATATCAAGAGAAGAATATGAAGCGCAAGTGGATACATGAAGACGGAGATTAGCGAGGCTCTCCCATAATGGAGTATGGGGGAGCATTTGGAGATGTCTTCATCAAGCATGTGCTAGCAAGCGCAAATCAAGAAAAGTGGTCCACTTGAAGAGATCAAGATCGTCATCATCTAGCTCAAGTGGAATGCGCAAGGCAAAGGTATGATCTTGATAGGGTTTCTATTCTACCGGTCTCATGGTGTTAGTGGGAGACCGGGTTATAGGATAGATGCCGTACTATCAAGAGGGGCTCTCAAGTGAGTAACTTGATCGCATCTTTGTGGAGAGCTCAAACCTTTGCATACTTGGCATTATCATCTTTCTTGGTTCTTATTTGGCTTTTATCCATGTGAGAATTTAGAGCTTGTGTTCATCTCCATACCAAGCTCTAGTTCACCAAAAACGGATTTCGTATTGACAACTTGTTGCGTTTTCGGTTTTGGAGGTTTTACCGGTTCATCTCTTTTAGAGAGGTCAAACTCTTTCCTTGTGGTATCCTCCTCACATGATGGACTATGATGTGTATATGCATAATCTTGTAGAGCTTGTGAGTATCTTCTAACAAGCCCAAGATCATAGAAAACGGAGTCCGGATGAGAAACATATTGCGGTTTTGGTTTGGAGGTTTAATCGGTTATTCTTTTATCGAGAGGTCTAACCTTTCCCTTTTTAGTTTTATCCTCCATTGTTGGACTATGATGTTTCTCTGCATGATCTTGTAAAGCTCTTCGTTACGATTCCAACGAGCCAAAGATCATCGAAAACGGAGTTCGGATGCTCAAGATATCGTCGTTTTCGTTCGGGTGTTTTCTGCAGTTTTTAGTCCAGCGGTAGTACCGCCCGGGTACCGCCGGGTACCGCTGGGAGTCCAGTACCGCGCGCGTTTTGGGCGCCAGAAATCACCCGGAGCGGTAGTACCGCTACCGGGGCGGTAGTACCGCTGCCTGGAGCCCGTTTTGAGCCTGTTTCTCTGTTCTAACTCCCCAGGTGGCGGTAGTACCGCTGGGATAGCGGTAGTACCGCTGCCTGGAGCCCGTTTTGAGCCTGTTTCTCTGTTCTAACTCCCCAGGTGGCGGTAGTACCGCTGGGCTAGCGGTAGTACCGCTCCTGGGCGCGATTTTCAGGTAACGGCTAGTTTTTGGGGGTCCTTTTTAAGGGCCCTTCTTCCCCATTGTTTCTTAAGAAAGCTGAGCACGTTTTTCCTCTCTCCTCCATTGTTGAAAGCTCATTTCCTTGATTACTCCCAATCCCTCCACCCAAACTCTTTGATCTTTGGAGGATTGAAGGAGGTGACCAAGATCTACATTTCCACCAATCCATTCCTCCTCTAAGTGAGGGGAACCTAGTTGATCTTGATCTTGGAGTTCTTGGTGTTTCTCCTCCTTGTTCTTCCTCTCTTATTCCCCCATAAGCATTTGTTGCTTTGTTGGAATTCGAGAGTGAAGGACTTGAGCACTACGTGTGCTATTGCCATTGCTTTTGTGCATCGGTTTGCTCTCTCCACGAAGATTCGTGGAAGTGAAAGTTCGTGAGCTTGTTACTCTTGGGTCATTGGACCCTAGACGCCTTTTGTGGCGAGTGGCGCCTTTTTTGGTGGTGCAAGGCCTTTTGTGGCCGCTTGGGAGCTCCCGATCCTTTTGTGGGTTGTGCCTCAAGTTTGTTGTAAGGGACTCGATTTCCGCCCAAAAGGAAATCAATAGTGGAAGGTGAACCGAGCTTTTGGGCAAGGTTCATCGGAGAATAGGGTGAGTCCATTTGTGGCGTCTTGAGTTTGAAGCTCACACCCCTCCAACGAGACGTACTCCCCTAAGAAGGAGGAACTCGGGAATACATCGTCGTCTCCGCGTGCCTCGGTTATTTCTATACCGAGCTCTTTACTTATGCAATTTACATCGTGATAGCCTTCGTGCTTGAAGTTATATATCTTGCTACCACTTTGTTGTTTATCTTGTTTAGCATAAGTTGTTGGTGCACATAGGTGACATAGTTTATTTAGGTTGTTGGCTTGTTAATTTAAACACCTAGTTTTATTCCGCAATTAGCAAGCCTAAACCGGAAAAAATTTAAACGCCTATTCACCCCCCCTCTAGGCGACATCCTTGTCCTTTCAATTCTATAGTTGCAAAATCATTTTTTATGAGACTTGTTGAAAAATTTCAGAAAAGGAAGATGAAGAAATTTTCCTTTGGAGAGTTGTTTGAGAGGCGTGCACCATCATCCTCAAGGAAGACCAGGTCATCTGAAGCCAAAGTTCCTAGGAGATCTTACAATGAAGATCTTATTACTCCAGAGATTGATGATTCGGGGGACCTTGGAGCACCACATCCATCTGTTTTTCCATGTACTCAATTTTTGCAGGCTGCAGGGATTTATGAGGACTTCATGAGCATGATTGAGAGTGTGGGTCTACAAACATTCATGGGGGATACCAGGACCCAATATTCTAGACTCACTAAGATCTTTGTTGAGAGTTTCAAATTTAACTGCAAAGCTTATAAACCAACAGTTGATTTTAAAATTTATGATCGTGCATGTACTATGGAGCTAGATAATTTTTGCAGGATCATAGGTATTGCCCCATCGGGGAGGACCAAGAAGATTAAGGAGCAGCCATCCGAGCTAACTGCGCTCTACCAGGAGTTGTGTTATGGAGACTCTCGCTCAGCCCACCGTGGTAAGATAAGAAATGTTCAGTTTCCGGCCATAAGGTATTTCCTATACTACTTAACTAGAAGTGTTCTTCCTAGGGAAAACACTAGTAATATTTCGAATATGCATCTAGCATTTCTTGCTACTGCTTTGAAGGGCGATAAAACTTATAATCTTGGTGCTTTAGTTGCTCGCCGCCTCGCCACCAAAGGCCCCATTTTTGGAGGCATTATTGCTGCGCGTGTTTTAGCTGACTTTAGTCTTGAGGCTGATCCTACTGATGAAATTTTAGTTCCTGAAAAACTTGATCTCTCTGCTATGATAGCACATAAATTTGTTACATCTGGATCCACTCTTGATAACTTGGTTTATAGAATTGTTTATGCTAACGAGGCGGAGCTGGAAGTTCCTCTACCGCAACCAAGTTTGTTCAGTATTTACAGGGATCCTCTATCATATTCGCGGGAGGAATTGAGCACACAGATGGTGGTGCCGCGATACCACGCGCGGTTCTACCCAGATGGGCAGCCGGGGCAGCCTACGGTGCCACCGCCGGCGGCCCCTGACGTCCCCTATTATGGCGGCGCGCCATATTACCCTGACCAGCAAGGAGGATCCTCTTCATCGACCGCCTACGACGCTTCGGCATGGGGTCCGTGGGGATGATTGTCTCCCAATTAGGCCAAAAGCCTAAGCTTGGGGGGAGGTACGCGTATACTGACAGTTCGCTCATTTCTATATTCGCTCCATGTCAGTTCTTTGTATATCCATATTTCGCTTTCTTTTATTTGTTCTTGCTTGTGGTGTTTATTTTCTCAAAACCCAAAAATACCAAAAATATTTTCGTTGTTTCTCTATGCTTTTATTTTAGTAATTCGAGTTGTAGTTTTATTTTGTCTTTTTGATTTTCGAGTTGATATTCAAAAAACCCAAAAATATTTTCCTTTTTATTTGCTTCTTCCTTGCTTTGTTTTAAAATTCGAAAACACCAAAAATATTTGTTGTTCTTCTTGGTTTTGTATAGTTCTTTTCAGATTCAACAGCCGTCTGTGACTCCACCTGGAGCTTGGTTTTCATTTTATATCATTCAAGTCATGCGAGCGAAGGGCAATAATGACGATATTCGACAACTTGATGTGGTGAGAGGCTGGTATGAACCGTATTTGTTTTCATTTTTGTACACATACCTGTCCATATGATTGCGCTTAGTAGTTATGGTATGGGCTATGTTACTTGATGAATGCTTGATAGCCATGTTTTCTCATGATTAATCCTAATCTCCTGAAGGTGCACCATATGTCATATAGTTATTTGCATGCATTGTTTTATTCGTAGAGTGGTATTGTAGTGTGGTATCCTCCTCTGAATGTTTTACTTGATTCGACTTGGCACATGCTTACACATGTTTATGACTCAAAACAAAAGTCAAGCCTCGACGATCTATTGTGACTCAGAGTTTCTGTATCACTTTTATGCCACTGCTAATTTTATTCTGTCGCAAGTATGATTATGACAGTTGTGCTCTCTTGTTGTCGCTTCCCCGTCTATTGCTAGCCTTCACCTGTACTAAGCGGGAATGCTGCTTGTGCATCCAAAATCCTGAAAACCAAGTTATTCCAAAGAGTCCACTATAAATTCCTATGCATGGTTTTAAACCATTCCAAGTAAATTTCTTCGTGTGCTATCTTTAACTATTCAAAATTGTACAATCCCTTTTTGTGTCACTGCGTGTAGCTCATAAGGATGTGGTAGTAGAACTTGTCATCTTCCATGCTAAATGATTTCCAAGGACAAGTAGCTTCATCTGCTTGTCCACTTTTATTTTTGCAAAAGAGCTGGTTAGTCCACCTATCATTTAATATTAAAATAGACACTCCTCCACGGTGATTGTTGGTCGGCACCCGAGGATTCGGTTAGCCATGGTTTGTGGAAGAAAAGGTTGGGAGGAGTGTCAAAAATCTGTAAGCATGATATAATGCAAACTATATGAATTTTCGGAACCGCTCTAAAAGTTGGTTAGTTATGGAAGATGACAAGAACTCTATCGCGGATTTGTTGACACTTGCAACCACTTCTCAAAATATTATTTTTACACTCTTTATATGCCTTCGGGAACTAACAAGCTCTAGCACACGATTTAATCCCTGCTTCCCTCTGCGAAGGGCCTATCTTTTATTTTAATGTTGAGTCACCATCCTTCTTTAAAGCACTTCTTTGAGAGCATGACTGTCATTCTTAGTGAAATGTGCTTGTCCCAGAATAGGTTAGTAGTGACATAGCTTGATGCTTTTATCTTTGATAAGCTTTATTTCTAGTCTGCCTGTAAACTTCAGAGGTGCCTGGGCATTTATGTTTTGCTGCACACATTCGGGCAAGCGAGATACCACTTTGCCATACCCAATTACGAACATTGCAATCCTGCACTTAGTTATATGCCATGTTGTTTACCTTTAGTATGTTAGAATCTTTTCATGGCTGCATATTTATCAAGATTTTATCTTATGCATATCTCCTATCATGAGCTAGTAAGTATAATCATAATTCAAGTATGTATACATCATATGAAGCAATTGTGTTCGTAAAAGTTTCTTTATCGCGTTCAGTTTGTCAACTGAATTGCTTGAGGACAAGCAATAAGCTAAGCTTGGGGGGAGTTGATACGTCCAAAACGTATCTACTTTTCCGAACACTTTTGCTGTTGTTTTACCTCTAACTTGTATGATTTGGATGCAACTAACATGGACTAACGCTGTTTTCAGCAGAATTGCCCTGGTGTCTTTTTTTGTGCAGAAAAGTCAACTTTCGAGAAAAACTCCGAAAACAATTGCGATCGTCATATTTCACCGGAAGACCCACGGAGCCAGAAGGGGAGTCGGAGAGGCCACACCAGGCAGCCACGCCATAGCTGGGTGCGGCTGGGGGTGGGGCCGCGCCCAAGTGTGGCGTGGCCACCTCGGTCGCCCCCCGACGCTCCCCTTTGGACTATATATTGCCCTTGACCTAAATATCGAGGGGGGTTCGACCATATTTCGCGAAACACATCCACGCTCCGCCGCCGCCGCCGCGATCTCTATTCCGGGGATCAGAAGTTCCGTTCTGGCACCCTGCCGGGACGGGGATTCGGAGGAGATCATCACCATCGTCATCACCACCGCCTCTCCATCAACCATCAATGATTCCCCCATCCATGTGTGAGTAGTTCCCTGCTGTAGGCTGAGGGGATGGTAGGGATTGGATGAGATTGTTCATGTAATAAGTTGCCAGATTGTTAGGGCATGGTGCCTAGTATCCATTGTTAGTGCTATTTATCATTGTTGCAACTTGTTGTGCTTAATGCTTGCCACTAGGGCCCGAGTGCCATGATCTCAGATCTGAACATGTTGTTGATGCATGAGAATAATTATGTTTTAGATCATATCTGCAAGTTGTTTTCACCTGTTATTGTCCGGAACCCGAGGCCCCGGAGTGACAGCAACCGGGATAACTGGAGGGGATGGCTTTGACTTGAGGATTACGTGTGTTCACGGAGTGTTAATGCATTGCTCCGGTACTTTATTAAAAGGAGTACCTTAATTGCCAGTAGTTTCCCTTGAGGCCCCGCTGCAAACGGGCTGGCAGGACAGTAGATGTTGTGCAAGTTTCTCATTGCGAGCACGTACGACTATATACGGAACACATGCCTATGTTTGACTAGTACTAGGATGCTTTTATAATTGTTTACCTGCAAATGCCCTGAGTTATGATTATTACATGAGCGCTCTTATCCATGCAACGCCCGTACATCCGTCCCTATGCCTACAGTACTTTTAATCCTGCTGTTTACTGAAATTACTGCTGCTGTCTTTGTTACACTGTTGCTGCTATTACTTTGTTACTACTGCTGTTATATCACCGTTGCTACTGATAATCTGTGTCGAGGAAGTCTACTTTCAGGTGCAGCTGAACTGACAATTCATCTGTTAAGGCTTATATTTATTCTTTGGCTCCCCTTGTGTCGAATCAATAAATTTGGGTTTTACTTCCCTCGAAGACTGTTGCGATCCCCTATACTTGTGGGTCATCAAACTCCTCTGGAAATATTACCTGAGTGGTACTTCTTTCCGGTGTTTCAAATACTACCATACCCAATAAGTTATTGAGCGTTCTCTTAATGGTTTCTAGCCACGATGGCCACCCCTGCCGCTACGACGGGTTTGCCTCCAAAACCGGCCACCCCTCCTGTGCCACAACGCCTTCGCTGGGCTCCATCTTCACCACGGTAGGCTGCAGCAGTGCCAGCGATGCACGTACCGACAGGTAGTAGTTGGGGTAGTCCTTCGGGTCGAGAGGGTGGCGCATTCGCGGAGAGCATGAGCGCCATGGTGAAGCCTGGCGTGTCTCTGTCGTCGAGACATTTTTAAGTGAGAATGCCCACCCTTCCCGTCTTCCCAAGGGGCGCTACCAGCTGACGCAGCGGAGGTACGACTCTCCCACGTGTCATCGATATTTACTTGGCCAGAATCCATGGGCGCGTTTTGTAGCCAACAACTCTTTTGGAGCTCGCTGGGGGCAGGCTCCAAGGGATCAGGCCTAAAAAAACAGACTCTGAACCGTGTTGTGTGGTTTGTTTGGTAGGCTGCAGCAAAGAACGTGGCATGGGCTGAGCTCACGATAGTGGGTGTTTGGTTACATGCTTTGCATGCTCAAATGCAAATATGGATGTGTTTGGTTGCATGCAAAGCTGCTGCTACGGTATCCTCTTCTATCTTGTGGTGAGGTTACCCAATGATTATCGATACAAGTTATCAAATAAGCATAGCATAGTATTAGCAAACCGAGTTCATCCGGATCATAGTACCAGGACTGATGCACCACGAGTTAACGAACCGTAGCTCGTAATGCATCTCAAGTTTATCAACGGAGGGGTTAATATATACCACCTCTAACATATTACAGACCAATCATCAGCTCTACTAGTCAAGAGGGGATGCACCGACGTACTGGTTGCGCAGATAGGACCTAAGCCAGGTATTCCTCTGCGTGGGTGTGTTGTTGGCATACATGATCTACTCATGTTTGTGGTCCGCAAGGAAGTTCAAAGCCTAGATCAGTAATGCTGGAGTGTAGCAATTAGGAGCCTGAACATTCGTTGTCGTGTAGATTGTCTTCATTTGAGCATATTTGATTATGGGGTTGTTCAGTAACTTCTCGTCCTTCAGGTAGATCTAATATTGACAAGACAGTTTGTTACTTCAGGTTGGTAATGAACAAGCGAAAGGAAAATACAATTCCATGTCCGGGTACACGGAAACTAACCGTGATGTGTGCAATCAACTTCACTTCATCCATCATGAGAGTCAGTCTATCTTCAAACCAAATTGTTCCTTGCATCTCCTTCAGTTGGTTAATCCTAACCCACTTGGCTCTCCCCTTTCTCAGGTGGTTGTAAATTTGAGTCTTGCTGACAGTAAGCCCAGTGAAGTCAAGAACATCATTGCTAACCCTCCTTACGTAATGTTCTTTGAAGCCTTTATCAAAGTGTATCCCTCTCTGCACGAACAAAGAGTGACAGAGGAGGCGACCATTGCATAGCCAGCCTCTGAGGCACTTCTTCATTCTCAGAGTGCACTATCTTCTTAGACACCTTGTTAGACATCTAAGATTTCTCAAGTGAGTGAGGGACTGCATCCATAGGGATTGCATCAAGAGGCACTGCATTGAGAGACACTGCATTGACAGGGCCCTGCATTGAGAGGCACTGCCTTCTCATACATGTAGGGCGGTGCAATCTCGTTCAAATCAGGCAGTGCATTCTCACATAGCATCTGGAGAGGGACTCTCTTCTTACAGTGGACCATATCCTACATACATGATTATCCGCAAGCAAGGGTAAGCATGGATCTCTTAAGCACGATGATAAACATGAATCATACTCAACCGTATCGTGCATACGTATCTAGAGAAGCAAATGTTCAACATATGTGGGATATGCACACATTACACAATCAATCTAATCAAGCCTAAGATAAGTAGCGGATTCATGGACTGTAATCTAGATGAAGCAAATGTCCAAGACATTGCATAGATCTAATATATGAAGAAGGAGTAAGCTCAGAAGAACAAGTTCATAAGTTCTTACAGCCACCGGATGCAGATGAGAGTTGTCGCCCACGAACTCGGCCGTCGCCTTCACCTCCGTCGGCGCTTTCGCCTTGACGCAAACGGTCCCGCCATCGACAAAGGTTGAAAAGGGGAAATGACGGTTTTCGATTTGGAGGAGAGCTAAATAGAGGGGCGAATTCGGCGGGCGGTGATCGAATTTCTCCCGCCGCAAATTTGGAGCTCACCGCCATCTCGGGTGGCTGCATCAGCTCATGCGTGACGTTCAGCTAGGTCGCACACCCGGAGCCTGGCTGCACAAAAGCGGCCGATTCGGCCGTTCTCAGCGGGCCTGACCCGAGCCTGCTTTGAGCAGCGTGCTAGCTGACCCAACGGCACATATAGAAATCCAATCAGCCGGAAGTTGCAGCTCGGTGACGGGCTGGTTGTAACATATGCAGGCTAACAAACGCGCCCCATAGTGCCTCTGTGTCGGACATATTTTTTTTGCGAATTACCGGACATATTTCCAACACCCCAAATCATACACGTTTCGAGAGGTACCGAACAAAAGTTGCAGGACGTGGTTGCTCCGGTAAAAAACCCGGTCGGCCGATTGCCGAAAAAACTTAAACCCCTCCGTTGCGTCGGTATCTCCCGGCCCAGCCCATTAGCGGCGCCCGGCAGTCGCACCTCGCCCTAACCCTAGCACCGCGGCCGCCCCCACCTCCGGCGCCCTGCTTCCCATCCGCCCGTTCCGAACTCCACCCCTCCCCCTCCATGGATCGCGAGCGCTCCTCCCGCCGCGACCGCGACCGCGACGACGACCGGCACGCCACCCGCGACCGCGACGACGACCGCCACCGACGCCGCCGCCACGAAAGCGACGGCCACCACCACAAGCGCGACGCCGAGGAAGACCGCCGCCGCCGTCGCGGTGGCGCCGAGGAAGACCGTCGCCGCGCGCGCCGGCACCGCTCGCGCTCCCCCTCCGATACCCCGCCGCCCGCCAAGCGCGATCGGTCCTCGAGCCGCGCGCCGCGGGATTCCGTCGAGCGCCGCGACTCGGCCGACCGCGAGCAGCCGCTCCCCACGCCGCCGCCGTCACGGAAGCGGAGGGACCATCACGAAAGCGGGGCGGCCGCCTCGACGGCGCCGAGCTCGACCGGGAAGCTGGGAAGCGGGCCAGGGCCGCGGTGGATCCGTCTCCGCGGAAGGAGGAGAGGCCAAGGCGAGAGCGCAGGAAGTTTGATGACGGCGATGAGAATGGTGATCAGAAGAGGGGTAAGGACAGTTCGTCCCATGAGCAGAAGAAGGTAGAATCAGGTGCTAATGGAGGTTCGGATTCGCACAGCGGAGCGGCGCCTAATGTAAGTATCATGTACTGTTCTCGTATATTGTGCTCTAGTCATCTGATTTCATGTTCCTGAGATTTGGGCGAGTGATTCCTAATGTGCCTGAGTACCATGTTTATCCTACTAGTTTTCTGGTTATAAAAACCTTAACAAAGGGATGTTGTTGCATTTGTGTAGTTCAGTGTACTTTGCTGGTGTGTATGATTTTTGTTTAGTAAATTTATGAGGGTAAGCCGAATTAAATTAAATACGCAAGTTTTCTTTGGAAGAAATTTGGTCTGCACTTCTTGTTTTCTCTTTAGAAGGTCGTTGTCAGGTTCACCATTGGATCCATTTCTGTGCTGACTTTGTGCCTTTATATTTTGTAGGTTGGTGCTCAGCAGCCGCTTAATTCTGCACCTACTGTTGTGGTGCCATCTGCTGGTCCGGTTGCTTCAAAGGTATCTTCGATTACTACCACCAATGAAAATGGGGGAGTTAGTATTAGATCTGATGAAGTTACTGGAAAATCTAGTACAGATGGAACTGCAAATTCATCCGCTGCCAGAAGTAGTAACTTAAGTCTTGATGCTTTAGCCAAAGCTAAAAAAGCTTTGCAACTGAAGAAGGAACTATCAGAAAAACTCAAGAGGTTACCCGGGGTAAGACATTACAACTATTGCTTGTCCTTTGCTTCAATGTTCTTGTTATACTTTTATAACCATTCTAAGCTCATGTTTTTCCACACAGCTTAATAATAAACTTGGCACTACCATCACTGATACACAAACTCCTAAGAAAGAAAAACAGCCTGTTTCTGGCTCGAGTGCATCTGCAGTTCATGCTGGCGCACCTTCTGAACTGCCTCCTAGTAGTGTCTCTGGGATGCCAGCAGCTGCAGGTGCAGTTGGTATTTCAGGCCTTACCAACATTCCCAATTTGGACGCTGTGAAGCGAGCACAAGAGCTTGCTGCTAAGATGGGATTTCGCCAGGATCCACAGTTTCCGCCTCCTATAAACATGTTCCCTGGTACATCCAGTGAACTAACTGTTTCTCAAAGGCCTGCCAAGCCTCCTGTTCTACGTCTTGATGCTCAAGGTAGGGAAATTGATGAGCAGGGGAATGTTATCAGCATGACCAAGCCAAGCAGTCTGAGTACTCTAAAGGTAAAACTTCGGTAACTTGACATATATTTCAATATGATGTATAGTTCTGTACATTGACCCGCTACTTTTGGTTCAACCTTTGGCAGGTCAACATTAACAAGCAGAAGAAGGATGCATTCCAGATTATCAAACCAGACTTGGAGTCACTTGCGAGATCTACTGTTCATTTTGATGAAAGGATGGGCATCAACCCAACGAAGCTCCTTCGTCCTAAAAGGCCAGGATTCCTTTTTGTTGAAGAAGGCAAACTTACCAGGCAGGCTGAATTGCAAAGGATTAAGGTCTGCAAACCTTAACCTTTTGGAATACGTTGCAGTCGTGTTTTAGTTTATTGCATCTTTGGTATCTGAAATTAATAATTTGATTATACAGAATCAATTTGGTGAAGCACAAGCTAAAGAGCTTAAAGTAAAGCAAGCTCAACTTGCTAAGGCAAAGGGCGAAGTAGACATGAATCCGAACCTAATTGAAATTGCTCCTGGTGGAAGGCCTCCAAAGCAAAAGCAGAAGGAAGAGATTCCTGACATTGAGCCATGGTTTGCTGCTACCTCACTCTCTTGATTTTATCTAGACCCACTTTATCAGTACACAGCTATTAATGCCAATTCTATTTCTTTACAGGGACTCGAAAATTTTAACCTCTGCCACATACGAGGACATCTCCTTGGAAAGGCTTAATATGGATAGGATCACAATCTATGTAGAACATCCAGAGCCATTGGAACCCCCAGCTGAGCCTGCACCACCACCGCCTCAGCCACTTAAGCTGACTAAGAAGGAGCAGAAGAAGCTCAGGACACAGAGGCGCCTTGCAAAGGAAAAAGATAGGCAAGAAATGATTAGGCAAGGCCTCTTGGAGCCACCAAAGCCCAAGGTGAAGATGAGCAACCTTATGAAAGTACTGGGCGCAGAGGCTACACAGGATCCAACACGTATGGAGATGGAAATACGAACTGCTGCTGCAGAGCGTGAGCAGGCTCACGTGGACCGCAACATTGCCCGCAAACTCACACCATCAGAGCGCCGCCAGAAGAAGGAGAGGAAGCTTTTTGATGATCCTGACACACTAGACTGGATTGTTTGTGTGTACAGAATCAGAGACCTGTCACACCCTCATACACGCTTTAAAGTGGACGTGAATGCTCAAGAGAACCGGCTGACTGGTGCTGCAGTTATCGCAGATGGTATAAGTGTTGTTGTTGTGGAAGGAGGGAAGAAGTCAATCAAGAGGTACAATAAGCTGATGCTGAACCGGATTGACTGGGCTGCTGCAGTTGGTGGCGAGGATGACGCTGAGGACGAACCAGACAAGCCTGTGAATAGCTGTGTATTAGTATGGCAAGGTAGTGTGGCGAAGCGCACCTTTCCCAAGTTCAGTGTGCATCAGTGTCGGAGTGAGGCTGCTGCCAAGAAGGTGTTTGCAGATGCTTCTGTTCCACACTACTGGGACCTGGCTGTCAACTTTTCGGATGATTCGTCTTGAGCTCACTTCTGTTCAAGCCATTGAGAGTAATTGTTGTGGATTGCTTTGCTGTTCACATGATGTTTGTGAGACGGATGCACACACAAAATCCTGCTTCTAGTACTGTGAACATTTGCTGTACCAAGTAGTACTTTGTATTGTCACGAACATGTCATTTTCAGACTGTTGATATGCTTGTTCTGAGATCTGCTTACATGATCTATACACTGAACGCATGATATGCTTTCAGATATATCTACCGTCTTATCAGTTGAAGAGCTTTGGTTGCGTAGTCCTTGAAAACATTTATCCGTATCACATTTATGGAGTTAGGGCCGATGCTAGTTTGAACAAGTTGCTACGCTGTTTTCTGATGGGTGCTGTTGTGCTCTCTACACTAGCACGAGTATGATTTAAACTTTTCAGTCCATTGAAATTCATGCTTTTATGGTCTTCAAAGTTAACATACGTGATTGCATTTATGTTCCTCCATTGCATTTTAAGATTTTTCTCCCAGTTTCGCTGTTAGAGAAATCATCTAGCTTAGCTTAAGAGTTTTCTGAGAACTCACAGTAGTCATGAACTTTCATAAGACTGCACTGCAGTAGTCTAGTTTTATACGCTAGTTATCTTTATGTCTCATGAGATCTAGTTAGTTATGATTATGCATGGTGCCTGTTGTAATTGTGTGGCTTGTTTGCTGATCCAGGTTGAAACTGCACTTCCTTCTATCTTAACATATGTTAACCCCCTGTAAAAAAAACATATGTTTAACCCAGTTCTTTTGGCTGAAGAGAAGAAATACATGCAACTGGACGCTTCATGTTTTTCACCATGGCGCGTAAAATTCCGTTGCACCCCTGACAGGTCACAAGATCGATAACCAGAACATTTTGTAGATAGAGTCGTTACTTATCTCCATATATTACTCTCCATATTATTAGTGATTGCACATCACATAAACATTAAACAATAACTATTACGTCTTTAGGTGCTCATAACTAAATGATATAACAAAGATGAACTATCAAACAGACAACGTGCCTACAGGACTACAAGAGACTACGCTAGACAATCTATCAACTGAAATCTAATGTGTTCTGACAATTAGATTTCAGTTGAAGCTATAGAGCAAGCAAAAGACTAAGCTTAACTTCCTTCTGAACATATATTTAACATACTTGTTTTGGCTGAAGAGAAATGTATGCAACTGGACGCTTCATGTTTGTGGCCATGGCGTGTATAAAATTCCATTGCACACCTGACAAGTCACAAGATCCACAACCAGAGCAATTTTCAGGTATAATCGTGACTTATCTCCATATATTACTCTTCATAGTAATGATTCCACATCATCTAAACGATGACTATTCCACGTCATGGTGCTCATAACAAACTCGTAAAACAAAGATGAGCTGTCGAACAGAGACTACAAGTGATGAAGGATGCTGTCCATGAACTGAAATCCAAGTGCGCCGAGCACATTGCAATCCATATAGTGTGAACTGACAATTAGCACAACGTGGGCATGTGAGATCACTAGAAAAACGAAACCAGTAGCCAGAACCCGGAGAACGAAGATGCAGCATCCAATGACCACACGATGAACGCCAAGACGATCGAAAGCACGAAGTGACCGCATGCCAATCGCCAGTACATCCTGCAGAAGTTCAGATCCCTTGTGAAGAGGATGGTCACACTGGCGGAGGCAGAGGCTCCCGAGAAAACGAGAACTGCCAGGATATGCAACGAATGGACAATTGCTGTAATCACTCAGATACCCCTTGCTAGTTCAACATTCCGAAACCCGCTTGAGTCAAAAATAATTTTGCAGGATATTTGAATTGTGCTTGTCAGATGTAACAGCTTTGGATAAAATCTTTGATAAACCATACCATTGGTTAACCAAAAGTAATGCAAGGCACATTAGTAGTTTTTTTATCCTTTACTTACAAAAATAATTCAGGACAAATGCAACTGATGCTTCTCTATTGCTAAATTCTAGTTTTACCTCTCTTTAAGAGAGGAAGAAAGTCTTAAAAAAATATTGTTGGAGCTGGTGTGCCATCAAACTTTGCAGACGAATTGTTCATGGAACAAGAAAATTTAAGAACTACTGATTACAAATTTAGCTTCAACTGTTTCAGTGCATGCTTTCAACTAATTCAAACATAGCTGCATGGACAATAGAAGAGATAAAGTGAATGATCTACCCAGTCAAAGATAACAATGAAGGTTGCAAATTCCCGGGTGTGATAATCCTTTTTATTCCGAATAGAGTAGATATCAACACAAGCAAGGCCCAAACTCCACATAAACTGGAAGATCAACGTACTGACCATGTAGCTGAAATAAAGAGAGACCACAATACAGTCAGTAGGTTAGATGATGTCAAGAAAACACACATGACTCCTGCCCAAGCAATTCTGAAGAGATTCTATCATTTCTATGCAGTTCCTAATCTCAATAAACCTGACATGAAAGGATAAATCACCGGAGCACACAAGCACATATACAACAGTCGATACATCTCACATGTTGACACATAAAACCTAAATTTAATGATAGGAAAAATGCTACAGGTAAGGGAAGACATAAGGCTCGATTACGCATATGCCCACAAAAACACATACAAAACTACAAAAGAAAACATGTCCAATATTCAAGTTCCAGTTTTAACAAGTATGATAATGTTCACCCCATTCTGCCGAGGAGCTTGGAACTAATCCCAGCTCCTTAACATCCCAGTTCTGTTCAGAAATCCTTGCAAACACCTAGTACCTATTCCCTTAAAAAAGGAGCTCATAAGCACTAATGCACACATACAACACCTGGTTCAAACAGTATAATATGCTACCATTAATCTGTTTGCTAAAGCCTGCATACTGAACCCAAGTGGGTCTTAATATACACCTTCGTATGGAAATTAAATCTATTAATCCGAGCTCTGAACGATACACACTGGTTCCTGAATTGATCGTAACTAGTGAAGGTTTTCTTTGAAAAATACAGGAACATGGACCAACCTAATCTGATACACAAAACATGCATGTCCCATAACTTGTTTAAATCCTCGAAAAATGTATATGCCTGGAAGTTGGGTTGAATGACACACATTTACTAGATGGTAACAAGAGATTTGGACATCGATCACAATCAGGACGGGACCCTTTGGTAAAGCTATTTTTTTTTATAGACAACAGGCTCGGGCAGAGCCCGGCTTTAACTTAATAAAGCCACACAGTGGCCTGATGATACAAAGTTTCGATGTCCAAAGGGGGAAAAAAACGAAAAAACGAAAGGCCGAAGGCCACAGGCATAGATCTCAGTCCCCCTTTATATACTCGTCAAATAATTAATGTTCTTCTTTGTTTTGTTTTCCTCCTCAAAATGTTCTAAAATACCCAGAGATGCACTCGCACAGCAGAAAGAATATCGAAGGAAGGATTAGGGAAGCAAGAAAATCTAGAAATTCATATGAACACACTGCCAAGTGCCAACCATGCAGGCCAAAACTGGCACTGCAATTTTGCAGGAGAGGTATGCGAAGAAAATGAAATTAGTTGTGGTGGGTGGAAGAAAGTAGAAGAAGGCGCTGTAGTTGGAGTAGCCGTGAGCGGTGACCATGGTATAGACAGATGCGGCGGTGAAGACGCACTGCGAAACCCGCAGCGCCATGCCGCTCCATGTCCCCGGGCTTCCCAGGATGAGCTTCATCCCCTTGGGTGGATGCTGCGGCCGGGGGTAGTACGAGAGTGCAGAGCGTGGAGGTGTTGGAGAAGGTAGCGAGTGGGCGATGTGATGTTTTCTTCCATCCTTTCCAGCCGACTGGTTTTTTTTTTCTTCTCTACAAGAATCGGGTCCCCATTGCCAAGAAATTTCCCGTGTTCTTCCAGTTTTGGCTAACGGAAGCAGGGCCATGTGAACCCAAGTTAAAGCGACGTACGCGCTTGCCCTTGCAGCCTTGCTGCCCCAAATAGGAAACTGCAATTTTTCTCTACAGCATATAGGGAAGTGCCTTAAACTCTCGATGATCCAGGAGTAGGGAAAGATGAGGTAAACCTGTGGAATGCATGGAAGGCGTGTAAATAATAAGCCCGAGTAGATCCCGTTTCAAAAAATAAAATAAGCTAGAGTAGATACCCCCAATTAGCTATGTACTCCCTCTATCTCAAATTAATTGAGGTTTGAGTTTCTCCTAAATCAATTATGTTTAATCAAGTTTGTTGAAAAAATAAACTGATATCTACCACATAAAATATACTACTCTCTCCATTTTTTAATATAAAATGTTTTAGGTGGTACACATGTTGCCTATATACACACTAAAATGAGTGAACATGCACACAAAAATGTGTCTACATACATTTGTGTGCATGTGCATGTGGACAAAAGCTAAAACATCTTATATTAAAAAACGGAGGGAGTAGTACTTAGTACCAAAGTATGTTTTGTGCTGAATGTCAGATCATGTAGTTTAGATAGTCTAGCGGGGTATATTCTAGGTATGTGTATTGCCTTTATACATACAAAAACCTGATGAATTACTATTATTTTGATTAAAGTTATCAAAGGATCAAAGTTTTCATTAAATCGACAAGTTAGAGTAACACCGTTGATTTGACTGAGATTAATTTCAACACGTCCTTTCCTGAATTTCTAACTCTAAGCACAATTCGGATAACAAAGAACAATATAAATAAAATTATGCATAAAGCACAATGGCATCATTACAATTGAAAGATAAAAAAAAAATTCCAAATAAAATATATTCAGTAATCCTTAAGTAATACCAATAGATGGATCGTTTTGTTGTTGCAAAAGTCAGAACTGAATAATACAAACATTTTATTGATTATTTGAGTATTTTACAACATTTAATTAGAATATTACAATGTACAAGTGAATAAAGAAGACTACAAAAGAAGTAAGAAATCCTAAATTATATGTTGATCTTATTCTTCATCTTTGCCTTAAAAAAAACAAAGACAAAAGAAGTGTTTGGTTCATGTTAAAATGTTGCCATCATCCCTGATGAGGCATTTTGATGTTGGAACTTAACTACGAAAGTAAATAATTGATCTTCATTTCTAAATAGTTGAGTAGAGAAAAGTTTTAGCTTATTTGGGTGAATTAAGACAACTTGGGTCAACTTTCATATAGCACGCTAAGAGAAGTAGCGACGGCCTCCTCCAGATGCTATACATGTTATATCGTGCTAATAGCGTACTATATTCAGTATAACATTATGAAAAACCCAGATATATGTAGCTAAAACATAAAGGATTTTAACAAGAATAAGGATATAGTCCAAAAATGGCAAAACAGTATATTCATGACCTCATACATTAAATATTCTCAAATTATCTACAAACCTATTATCAACCATCCCACGTGGCTAACATAAATATTTATTCAGAATCATTAGCTTAGCGATGGCATCGATTGAGAAGAGGAACCAGTAGATTGCAGTTCATCACCAAGACAAACAGGAAGCATTTTCTGCATCTTCCTAAGGTGGAAAGCTCGGTCCTTTGCGCCGATAGGCTAAAAAAAATAGCGTGCTAACGCTATGACGTTGTAGCGCGATATAGCGTGCTATTTCGCGAATAGCACCATAGCAAGAACTAGTGCCAGAATTTAGAGTGGACTCTCCAAATATGCTATAGCGTGATATTAGTGCAGAAATAGCCACTAGTTTTTTCCATGGTTATGATTAGGCAACATGTGTCAATTGAGGCTACAAGGGACAAAAAAAGATCAATATTAATATTTTAGGCAACATTGGTTTTCCCAATCTAGCTAAGTTCCTTAGTTAGCCCACATTAATTTGTGTAAACGCTTCCTACTTGGCATAGAATAGACAATTGGAGAATCCCACCTTAATTAAGCAAAAATAATATCATTTAATCCCCCAAGATTAAGGCCGCAAAAATGTATTCGACGCACATGATAAAAAGCGCACAAGAATTTCACCCAAAACCCCCACATAACTGAATCAATCCAATATGGACAAATCCAATTCTCTTGGTAGAAAGAAAGGCCACAATGAGGGTAATATCAAAGCAGGCAAGCAGCCGAGCCAATCCACAAGTGGGAACCACAACAACTGCAACTTGTAGCCTAGGATAAGCTTATGAGCTCATTCATCAGTTCAAAGGAGGAGTCACCACCCTGTATGTGAAGTGCACACCAGCAAACCAATAACATAAATAGACCTTCAGCCACATCAGATCATTCCCAACACATCAACGTTGTTCACAAAACACAAAGAACACCAGAACAACAACTGAAGCTAAGGAGCAAGCTGAATCATCTAGGAGGAGGAGGCAGAACCCGAAGTAGGGTTTGATCAGAATTCCAAAACAACACACATGGGTCCATATTAAACCATAAGGTCACGTACATATCGCAATAGAGCAACCTAGATGATCATGTGATCAGTAGGAACTCAAATACAAGCCAAGAATTAAGCTACATTAGTATACCCTCAAGAAAGGTTGAATTAGCTCATGTCATTTCAGAAACCAAGGGTCTAGTTCCAGCCGAAGTCTCGAACTGCACTATGTCGCAGTTAGCAGCCAAGTTCAAATTAGCTCATGTCATTAGATTGATTTTATCAAGTTTCTGCTGGCTACCTATACTGTGTTATTTCTGTTAGAATATATATATATATCTTGTATGTGTATAGTTAGGCCCATAGTAGAGTAAGCCCATGTGGCCCATGTACTCTGGAGTATATCACTCCCATTGATGCAATAGAGAAATTGATTTGGCTATTCCAGTTTTATTGACATGGTATCATAGCTAGGGTTGTCAAATCCCTAACCCTAGCCACCACCTACCTCACTGCCGGCGAGCTGTCGGCGGCCATCTTTCCAGCACAAGTGTGCCCGTGTTTCTCGTCCTCCTCTCCCTTTTCCTGCTGGTGGTTGTCGTCCGGCCGGACGGCACAACTCTTTTCTTCACTCAGCCTGTCCATGAGTTCCCTGGTCTGCTGCTTGCTGGTCTGATTGCTGGTCTCCTGTTCGCTGCTGCTCTCCATTCGTGGCTGCTGCTGTTTGCTTGTACCAGGTACTAGTTCTTGCTTCTGATTTGGATTGGTGTTGCTTCACCGTGGCTGCTCAGATTTAGTGCTAGCTGTGGAAATTTTGGTCATGGCCAAGGACAATCCTATCTTCTCAATTGATATTAAGCTGGATGGTTCGAATTACAGAGAATGGGCATTCTCAGTTAGAACAGCTGTGAGGGCTGCTGGTTTTTATGAGCATTTGACTGATGATCCTCCTGGTGAAAAGGAAGATGAAGCCACCAAGAAAGCTTGGAAAAAGACAGAAGCAAAGGTTATGGGTGCTTTAATCCTCAATGTTGCTCCCACACTGCGGATGAGTCTTGAGCATCACTCTACTGTCAAAGAAATATGGAAATATTTGGATCAGCGGCACCTTCAGCCCAGTGGTGCACTTCAGTATTCCTTGTTCCAAAATCTTCAGAATCTTCAACATCAGGACATGTCCATAGAGGACTATTATGCAGCTTTTACTCGGATATCTAGCCAACTTCTCTCAATGACTCCAAAGAGTCGCTCTAGATGTGAATGCTGTGTGGCCAAGGAGAATTATGAAGCTCAGTCCTTCATGTTTCAGTTTGTGATGAGGCTGAGGCAAGATTTTGAAAACAATCGCACACAGCTGCTTGGTCGCATTTCGCCTCCTACTATGGACGAGGCACTTGCTAGCTTGATTGCTGAAGAGACCCGTCTTCGCTCCCTTGGCTCATCATCCGCTCCACACAGTAGTGTTCTTGCAGCTCCTCGAGTTTCTTCTTCAGGAAATTTCTGTCCTCACTGCAAGAAGACTGGACATAGAGCTGAGAGCTGTTTTTCTCTGAAGATCTGTTCTCACTGCAAGAAGTCTGGACATACAGCTGATGACTGTTTTGCTCTTCACCCAGAATTGTTGGCTGAATATCGGAGAAAATTCCCTGCTCAGCAACAGCAGCGTCGTCCACCTGTTAAGGGATTTTCTGCTGGTATGATTAGTGAGCCACAACATCCAGCTATGAGTGCCTCTGTTTCAGCCGCTTCTCAGTCTAATTCACACGTAACTCAGCCATGGGTGCTTGATTCTGGAGCCTCCTTTCACGTGACCTCTGATCGCTCGCAGCTTGTGTCATGCCAGCCGGTGAAGGATGGTGCCTTTGTTCATACCGCTGATGGTACACCTTGTTCTGTTACTCGTAAGGGTGCTCTAGTCACATCTGAATTTTCAGTTCCTGACATTTCTTTTGCCCCAAAATTGTCCATGAATCTCATGTCTGTTGGTCAAATAGCTGATATGGACTATTTTGTCGGTTTTGACAAAACCTCTTGTTATGTGCAGGATCTTCAGAGCAAGAGGATCATTGGAACTGGCCGTTGCCGTAGAGGATCCACGTCTCTCTATGAACTTGACACCCTACACCTTCCTTCAGCTTCCGCGTCGCTTTCTTCTGCCTCAACCTCGAGATCAACTTCATCGCTTTCCTTTACCCAGTGGCATCATCGTTTAGGCCATCTATGTGGTTCTCGTTTATCTAGTATTGTCCAGCAGAGTGTTTTGGGTCGTGTTTCTGTCGATGCTGGATTTCATTGTAAGGGTTGTAAGGTAGGGAAACAGATACAACTTCCATATCCTTCCAGCACTACTTATTCTAGTCGCCTTTTTGATTTAGTGCACTCTGATGTATGGGGTCCCTCCCCTTTTGCCTCAAAGGGTGGTCACAAACATTATGTCATATTTGTTGATGATCACTCTCGATATACTTGGGTTTATTTTATGAAACATCGTTCCCAGTTGATTTCTATATATCAGTCTTTTGTGCGCATGGTTCATACTCACTTTTCCAGTGCTATTCGTGTTTTTCGCTCTGATTCAGGGGGGAGTATCTATCTACAGCTTTTCATGAGTTTCTTTCTTCTGAGGGTACCCTTCCTCAACTCTCGTGTCCTGGTGCTCATGCTCAGAATGGTGTTTCTGAGCGCAAACATCGCCATATAATTGAGACTGCTCGTACTCTTATGATTTCTTCTTTTGTCCCTACCCATTTTTGGGGTGAAGCCATTTCTACTGCTGTGTATCTCATAAACATCCAGCCCTCATCTCGTCTTCAGGGAAAATGTCCTGGTGAGGTCTTGTTTGGTTCTCCTCCCACATATGACCATCTTCGTGTTTTTGGCTGCACATGCTATGTATTGTTAGCCCCTCGTGAGCGTACTAAGTTAAGTGCGCAGTCTATTCAATGTGTTTTTCTTGGATATAGTCTTGAGCATAAGGGTTATCGTTGTTATGATCCTTCGGCTGGTCGCATTCGTTTTTCTCGTGATGTCAGTTTTATTGAGGATCAACCATTCTTCTATTCGTCTTCCACTACATCAACATCCTCCACTTCCTTAGAGTCCACCTCTTTTCTTTCTCTTCCACCTATCTTCTCTTTAGACGAGTCGGATCAATCAGACCCAGCTTCACCGCGAGACCCACCTTTGCACTCTCCTTCCTCACTGCCTCCATCAGCTCCTCCATGTTTAGATTCGTTCCCTTTTGTATAGAGTCGTCGTCCTAAAATATCATCTGATGTTCAGTCATCCATTCCTCTGTCTTCTACTCCTCCGGCCAGTACTACTGATCCTTGCACTGAAGAATCCTCTCAAACAAGCAGGTATGCTCTTCATGATCGCTCCACACTTGAGATCCCAACTAAATATAAAAATGATTTTTGTGTTGGAGCAGTAAGTGAGCCTACTAATTATCAGGAGGCAGTTGTGTTACCTGAGTGGCAACTGGCCATGTCTGAGGAGCAGCCCTAGAAGGTACTGGTACATGGGATCTTGTACCGTTACCTCCTCGGACAGTCCCTATCACCTGCAAATGGGTATACAAGGTAAAATCCAAATCAGATGGTTCTGTGGAATGCTATAAGGCTAGACTTGTTGCTCGAGGTTTTCAGCAAGCTCATGGAAGAGACTATGATGAGAGTTTTGCCCCTGTTGCTCATATGACCTCTGTTCGCACTCTGATTGCTGTGGCTGCAGCTCGATCATGGAACATATCTCAAATGGATGTGAAAAATGCTTTCCTTCATGGTGATCTACATGAGGAAGTCTATATGGAACCACCTCTTGGTGTTGAGGCCCCATCTGGCTATGTTTGTCGTCTTCGAAAGGTTCTCTATGGACTCAAACAAGCCCCTCGTGCTTGGTTTGAGCGATTCCGTTCTGTGGTTCAAGCTGCTGGTTTTTCTTCTAGTGAACATGACCCTGCTCTTTTCACTCACACATCTGATCGTGGCCGCACCTTGCTTTTGCTCTATGTGGATGATATGTTGATTACCGGGGATGATCAAAAGTACATTGCCTTTGTTAAGAAAAAGCTGAGTGAACAATTCAATATGTCAGATTTGGGGTCTCTCAGTTACTTTCTAGGAATTGAGGTTGATCGCACTGATGATGGCTACTATCTATCTCAACTGCGCTATACTCAGGAATTGATCTTGCGCTCGGGTCTTACTGATACAGGTACTGCTGCTACACCCATGGAGCAGCTGCTGCAATTGCGCTCCACTGATGGTATCCCCCTTGAGGACCCCTCTTGCTATCGTCATCTTGTAGACAGCCTTGTATACCTTACTGTGACAAGACCTGACATTGCTCATGCTGTGCACATCCTCAGTCAGTTTGTTAGTGCTCCTACCTCAGTCCATTATAGTCACTTGCTACGTGTGCTTCGGTACTTGAGAGGGACAACATGTCGACGTCTATTCTATGCTCGCAATAATCAGCTTCAGCTTCATGCTTACTCTGACTCTACTTGGGCGAGTGATCCCCTTGACCGTCGCTCCGTCACAGGCTACTGCCTCTTTCTTGGCAGCTCTCTCATTGCATGGAAGTCCAAGAAACAAACAGCCGTGTCTCGTTCTAGTGCTGAGGCTGAGCTTCGAGCACTCGCTACGACTACATCAGAAATTGTTTGGCTGCGTTGGTTATTGGCTGATCTTGGTGTCTCATGTGATGCACCCACATCCATTCTCTGTTACAGCACAGCTGCTATTCAAATTGCAAATGATCCAGTCAAGCATGAACTGACGAAGCATATTGGAGTGGATGCATTCTTCACCCGCTCTCACTGCCAACAGTCAACTATTCAGCTCAAATATGTTCCTTCAGAGCTTCAACTCGCTGATTTCTTCACAAAAGCTCAGTCCAGAGAACAACATAATCTTCATATTCTCAAACTCAATGTGTCTGATCCACCTTGAGTTTGAAGGGGGGGGGGTGTTAGAATATATATATATATATATATATATGTATGTGTATAGTTAGGCCCATAGTAGAGTAAGCCCATGTGGCCCATGTACTCTGGAGTATATCACTCCCATCGATGCAATAGAGAAATTGATTTGGCTATTCCAGTTTTATTGACAATTACATGCATTAAAATAAACTTTTAGTTTTATAATTATCAATAACATATGTGTTGAGCAATGGAATAATGAATGATATGTTGACGTGGAGGTTCCATTGTGCTGTTGTTGTGTATCTAGGAGTAGTGTAACAATAACGACAAATATTCTTGCGCTGCATAGATAACGTTAACCACAAGGCCTGATATAGGATGAGCGAGTCAGTCGTACCTTCTTCCGGTCTCATCATATCCTGGGACAGATAGCACCATATGACCCATGAGTGGTCTTATTGTTGTTATTGCTTGGGATATCCATACACATACTCAACTCTTGCAAAGTTGTTAGTCCTAATATGTCTTAGAAGTGGTAATCGTTATGAAACCTTGTTATGAATATAACCACAATACATCGAACGGATATGCGGTGTCACGAGAAAGTGTGGTACGTGGCTGAGGCACCTTACACTTTCACACATACTCAAGGAGTGTGATGGGTACAGTAAGGCTAAAAACACCCGTGGGTAAAGTAGCACATTTCCAGTGTGTAAAGAATTGTAGGAAGTCACTTCTTGTTATAGGAAAAAACTGTGATCACTGCTGGAAAGGAACCATCAGAAGTTCTAAGAACTTGTGAAGCATGTAGATGATTTTGAATAAAATTGACCTTTTGAACAAATGATTATGAAAATCTGCATGACGCTGTGGCCTACGGTTGTAACTAGAGCATTCCAAACACTTCTCTCCTATCTGAATTTATAGAGTATGTTATACTCATCCCTATCTATTACGTACACCTTTTATTAGGCTCTAAGAGTGTTGAGGAGGAGAATTAGGATATCCAGCTAGAAGAGGAGGTGGTCTACTACAAAGGACCAGACATTTCCGGAGGGGTCAAAGGAACACGCCCTAAATCTAATTTTACATGGTAGATGTTGATACTTTTTTATAAATGATATTTATTAGGTACAAATTTGTACCCAACGAATCCTCCATGGTAAAAGTGATATATTCTTTGTAACCTTTCTCTCTACTTACACCATGTATCTTAGACCCCTGCTGCTCCTCACCTTTGGCTAATTACCATAAGCGGAGTGGCAAGTGGAGCCAAAGTAAAGTTACACCAAAGGAGGAGCTGCCTTCGTAGCCAGTAGAGTGATCACATATGCACGAGATGAGACTACACCATCACATGCTTTGCTTGCCCATGTTACAAACCCAGGCCCATACGTGTCAGGTTTATACCTATATCAAGGTTGTGTCTGTTCCACCAAGATTTCGAATCACCAACCTCTCTGTATGAATTTTTCGCACACCTTCGATATCTGGACTGCCCACAATCAAATTGATATACTGTGTTATTTCACATACGCACTAAACGCACCCCGAACCTTTGTGGTTTGAAAGTGTTTGCTGAGGACTCTTACACTAGTCATGAACTTTTCATACGACTGCATTGCAGTTGCCAAGTTATTTTTATATGCATATCATTTTTGTATGTCTCATGATATCCGGTTATTTATGGTTACGCATGGTGTGCCTGTTGTAATTTTTGTGGCTTGTTAACCGATCAAGGTTGAAACTATAGAGCAGGCTAAAGACTGAACACATTTCTTTTGGCTGAAGGCAAATACATACAACTAGACGCTTCATGTTTTTCGCCATTGCGTGTATAAGATTTTATTGCACACCTGACAAGTCACAATATCGAAACAAGAGCATTTTTCAAGTACAGTCGTGACTTATCTCCATTTATTATTCTTCATAGTAATGATTCCACATAAGCTAAACGATGACTATTCCACGTCATGGTGCTCATAACAAACTCGTAAAATAAAGATGAGCTGTCAAACGTAATGTTTCTCGGCGGGTCCCTTGGCGGTGACATGTTTCTGTAAGTATGACGCATTTTTAACTTCTCGGGCTCAACATTTTTCCACGTGGTGGATACGGGAAAGCGCAGAGCGAGGATGTACCGGAACATGCCCTAAATCAAATTTGGTATTTCATATAGAGGATATTTAATATTTACTAGGTACAGTTCTATACCCAACATATCCTCAGCGGTACAAATGATAATATTCTTTGTAGCCTTTCTTTCTGCTTGCACCATGGACTTTAGTGACATAAAACCCCAGCCGTTCGTCACCTTTCGATAATTACCAGAAGCGGAGTAGCAGGTGGAACCCAAGTAAAGTTGTACTCGCACCAAAATAGTATCTGCCCTTGTAGCCACTAGAGTGATTACATACACGAGGCCGGACTAGACTACACATCCTTTGCTTCCGCATGTTACCAAAGCCAGAGTCATTCAATCTCTGTCGACCCACAAAGACTGCTAATCACAATCTTCCATCCATATTTTTGTGTATCTGGACTATCGACAGTCAAATTGATACACTGAATTATTTTACATAAACTCCAAAGATGACAAGGAGGTCACACCTCAGATAACAACGAAGTCCAATTCACATTTGTTTTCTCTTTTGCTCTCTTTGCCACTGCTGGTGATTTGCTACTCAAGTGCCCATTGCCCACTGATGTTGGCATGGTGCAGTGCTGGCGTGATGCAGGCCTACAGATGAAACATATGCTCTCTAGCGCACCGCCGACTCAACCACGTTGCAGCAACACCGTATAGGTCATCTGAAAATCGACAAAATTGACCTCGGACGAAAACTTCTGCATGAAAGGACACTATCTGAAAAAAAGTTTAGCATCTAAATCTTTTACTCGATGTCTGACATCGGGGTTTGATATTGAACTACATAACGCCTTGACTTAGGGTACTAGTGTTCCTTGCCGAGGTATAGCTTGACCTCTAATGAGTTTGCCAGTTGAGTCCCTAACAACCAGAACAGTATCACCCCAACCAATGTCAATCCTTGAAGCTAGCATTGACATTTATTTTCAGAGTATGGGGATCGGGGGACGCCATTTTGCTTTCACTTTTGGCGCCCGCCTCTTCTTCTCCCTTCCGGTCGCAACCAGATCGACAGTGAGATCCGATCCAGGTTGTCTATGATTACGCATGACGCCTATTATAACTTATAATTGCATGGCTTGTTAGCCGATCCAGGTTGAAACTATAGAGCAGGCCAAAGACTAAAATCATTTCGTTTGGCTCAACAGAAATACATCCAAACAAAGCATTTTTTAGGCAGAGTCGTGACTTATCTCCATCTATAACTCTTCATATTAATGATTCCACATCATCTAAACGATAACTATTCCACGTCAGGTTGCTCACAACAAACTACTAAAATAAAGATGAGCTATCAAACAGAGAGTCTATCTACAAGACAACAAGTGATGACGGATGCTGCCCATCAACCGAAATCTAAGTGCCCTGAGAACATTACAATCGATATAATGTGGATTGGCGACTAGCACAACGTGGCATGTGAGATCACTAGAGAAACGAAACCAGTAGCCAGAACCCGGAGAAAGAAGATGCAGCATCCAACGACCACACGATGAACGCCAAGACGACCGAAAGTGCAAACTGATCGCATGCCAGTCGCCAGTATACCCTGCAGAATTGCATATCCCTCGTCAAGAAGATCACCACACTGGCGGAGGCAGAGGCTCCTGAGAAAACGAGGACTGCCATCATCTGCAATGAATGGGCAATTGCTGTGATCACTCAAATAATAGACCTTGCTAGTTTGCTACGACACCAGGAGCGTGCCAGAGCATCAGGTGGACAGGCCACACGAAGGACAACTAAAGCATGAGCACATAAGATCCTGGGAGTGGATTGATCTGGTACTGTAGCTTTCCCCATCTTCTTCCTTCCCAGAGCATCATGTGGAGGAGGCATCGATGGTCATTGTAAAAAGAACAGCTTAGCTGCTCTCTCCTCCTTTCCCCTTTGCCCACGGCTCTCCCCCGTGAGGTTGTATCCTTGATCGACTGATCCTGTGCGTGACGCGAGGGCAGTGGATCGTGTGTGTGTTTATCTACACCGTAGCAAGTGGTATCAGAGCCGTTTTCGATTGGGGAATTTTTTCTTCCGTGCGCAGCCTCCATCTCCGGTCGATCGGTCCGACGACCACGGCGAGGTCCGGCCAGCCGACGCTGACGCAGCGCGTCGCCATGGCGGAGACCACGCTCGCGGATCTGCAGCAGCTGCTGCACGCGACGGCCGAGGCCAACAAGGCCACGGCGGAGGCGGGGCAACTCAACGCCACGCGCATCACCGACCTCCACACCGCGCTCGACAAGCTCACCGTCTCTCAGGGCGAGCTCACCGCCGCCTCCAAGCGCGCCGAGACCACGCTTGACCGCGTGCTCCAGGCCAACGCGGCGCTGGACAAATCGGTGGACGAATTGAAGCAGTCGATGGACAACGTGGCGTCCCGCATCTCCAACATCGAGAAGGGCGCACCTCCTCCATCGACCCCGGGTGACGCCGACCTGTTCCCGGGTTCGCTTCGGCCTCAAGGGCACCGCAATCCACTGATGAACCAGGGTGTGAATTTCAGAGAGGATCGAACCTCTGGACTCACCCTGGTAAGGGGTGAGCAATCTGTTACCCGTGCCCATGATGTTATATTATCTGATGATGATGATGATCCTGAACACCATGAGCATAGTACTACTAGAAATCGCCACCAAACTGGTCCTCGATTGCCCAAATCTGATTTCCCTACTTTCAATGGAGATAATCCAAAGTGGTGGAAGAAGAATTGCGAGAAATATTCCCATCTCTACAATGTTCAGTCACATTTATGGGTAGATTTTGCTACTATGCATTTTAAAGGGAACGCTGCACTTTGGTTGCAAACCTATGAAGCCCTGCATAGTGTTGCTAGTTGGCCTGCACTGTGTGTAGGTGTTTTCACTAAGTTCAACAGAGATAAATATGCTAAGACTGTAGATGCACTCTTTGCTCATTCTCAAGTAGGATCAGTAGATGAGTATGCACACAAGTTTGAGGAGCTGATGCATAATGTTCTTCTCTACAATCATTCTTATGATGAAACTTTCTTTGTTCGCCGTTTCATTGCTGGTCTCAAGCCAAATATAAGATCAGCAATCAAACTGCATAATCCTGGAACTGTTGATCTGGCTTTTTCTATGGCTCAAACGCAGGAGGCTCTCTTGGTGGAAGACACGGCTGTGCACACTAACAAGTATAGCCAGAGAGATGCACTACGCTCCAAGTACAGACAGCACAGCCAATTGCCAGGATTTTTGGGCCACAGACCTGATGAGAGGAACACAACTGATCCACCTGCACAACCAAGCAAATTTGACTCGCTGAAGGCTCAAAGGCGAGCAAAGGGGGAGTGTTTCAAATGTGGTGAAAAATTCTCTCCTGGCCACAAATGTCCTGCACAGGTTCAGTTACATGTGTTGGAAGAGTTGTTGGAAGCATTGCAGCTAACAGAGACATCTAAAGCTGACACAGACAGTGATGATTCTGACGACAATGATGATGACTCTGGAAAGGAACATGTTCTCAGGCTCTCAGTCCATGCGGTTGAAGGCACGCCCAGTCGCCGAAGCATGAGGTTGCAAGGACTGGTAGCAAAACAGAATGTACTCATCTTGATCGATTCAGGGAGCTCCAGCAACTTCATTAGTCAACATTTGGCAGACAAACTAGCCTTACCTCAGAAGAATATGCCACCAGCTACTGTCAGTGTTGCAGGTGGAGGTACTATTGCTTGTTGTAAGTACATTCCTTCAGTGGTGTGGTACACTCAGGGACACAAATTCACCACTGACCTCAAGATGTTGCCTCTAAAGTCTTATGACATAATACTGGGTATGGACTGGCTAGAGAACCAGAATGAGGGTAAAATGTGGGTTAACTGGAAGAAGAAAACCATGCGGTTTAAACATGAGGGGGTCACAATTACACTGCGTGGAGTGCAGCCACGGTTGGACTCATGCTCTGCCATTACTGGTGAGACATTGCACACCATGTTTCAAAAGGGAGAAGTCTGTCAGTTAATTGAGTTATGTGAAATGACAGACAGAGATGGCAAGAGTACAGAGGAAATACCTCCTGAGATCACACCTTTAACTCAGAAATACAAACACCTGTTTGAAGACCCCCAAACACTTCCTCCTCACCGGAAGTTCGATCATCACATTCCACTAATGGTGGGCACAACTCCAGTCAATGTCAAGCCCTACCGTTATGCTCCTCATCAGAAGAATGAAATAGAGCGACAAGTTAAAGAAATGCTCGATAAGGGTATCATTCAGGAGAGCAACAGTCCATTTGCATCTCCTGTGCTCTTAGTTCGAAAGAAAGATGGGACATGGCGCTTTTGTGTCGACTATAGAGCACTAAACAACATCACCATCAAGAACAAATATCCAATGCCGATCATAGACGAGCTTTTGGATGAATTGGTGGGTGCCCAATGGTTCACCAAACTAGATCTTCGAGCTGGCTATCATCAGATCCGTTTGGCACCGACAAATGAGCCCAAAACAGCGTTCAAGACACATCAAGGCCTATATGAGTTCAAAGTGATGCCCTTTGGCCTGACAAACGCACCAGCGACATTCCAATCAGCCATGAACTCAATTTTTGCTCCAATGATCAGAAAGTGTGTGTTGGTTTTCATGGATGGCATCTTAGTATACAGTCCCACGCTTGTGTCCCACCTGGACCATCTTACTCAAGTCTTTGAGCTGCTGCATCAGAACCAGTTATCCATCAAGCTTAACAAGTGTTCTTTTGCCCAACGACAATTAGAGTATCTGGGACACATTATCAGTGGTCAAGGGGTAGCCACTGATCCAAGTAAAATACAGGCAGTCCAAAATTGGCCAACTCCAACCAATGCACAGCAAGTTCGAAGAATCCTGGGTTAACCGGATACTACAGAAAATTTATCAAGAACTACAGTCTGATCACTAGAGTTCTATCTGATTTACTCAAGAAGGACACTTTATTTCATTGGACACCCACACATCAACACGCCTTTGAGGCACTAAAAGAGAAAATGTTGTCAGCCCCAGTACTAGCCCTTCCAGACTTCACCCTGCCATTCACTGTGGAGACAGACGCGTCCAAGCGTGGTGTTGGTGTTGTGCTCTCGCAGAAGGGCCACCCAATTGCATATCTCAGCAAGGCACTAGGACCAACAGCACAAACACTATCAACATATGAAAAAGAGTGTCTAGCCATTTTGCTAGCTGTGGATAAATGGCGCCCCTACCTGCAACAGGCTCCATTTACCATCATTACAGATCATAGAAGCTTGGTTCACCTCTCTGATCAAAAACTGACAACAGACATGCAACAGAAGGCTTTTGTTAAGCTCATTGGGCTGCAATACAAACTGGTGTATCGCAAAGGCACTGACAATTCAGCTGCGGATGCCCTTTCTAGGAAACCTACTGAAAATGAGCTACATCACATTTCCTTGTGTCGTCCTAGATGGTTGGAAATAATTGTAGAAGGTTATGCCACGGATCCCCAAGCTAAGGCCCTGCTACAAGAGTTAAGTGTTCAGTCTCCAAATACTAAGGGTTACTCTCTTCATCAAGGACTGATTCGCTACAAAGACAGAATTTGGCTGGGCAACAACAAGGAGGCACACTCTGCAATTCTTCTGTCCCTGCATGACAGTGGAGTGGGAGGACACTCGGGATTTTTGGCAACTTATCAGCGAATCAAGTCACTATTCTCATGGCCAGGCATGAAGACTCACATTCGTCAGTACGTTCGTCAGTGCACCATCTGTCAACAGGCAAAGAGTGAACATGTTCGGCTTCCAGGTTTGCTCAACCCTTTACCTGTTCCTACTGATGCCTGGAGCATCATTAGCATGGACTTTGTGGAAGGTCTTCCTCGCTCTGGCGGTTTTGATTGCATATTGGTTGTCATCGACAAATTCACAAAGTATGGTCATTTCATTCCACTATCGCATCCATACTCAGCACTGACAGTAGCACAGAAATTCATTGATTCGGTGTACAAACTTCATGGACTGCCCAGTGTCATTATTTCTGACCGTGATCCAGTGTTCACCAGCAAAATCTGGCAAGAACTGTTTCGGCTATCAGACACCAAGATGAACATGAGTTCGGCTAATCATCCACAAACAGATGGGCAGACTGAGAAGCTCAATCAGTGCCTTGAGACATATTTGCGGTGTGCAGTACATGCAGCACCTAAAAAATGGGCATCATGGCTACCTATGGCTGAATACTGGTATAACACCAACTTCCATTCAGCTCTGGGCAAAACACCATTCCAGGTGTTATATGGGTATACTCCACGACATCTGGGAGTTAGCAATCTGCAGTCTGATGTTTCTCCTGATCTGGCTGGCTGGCTTCACGAGCGGGAAGAAACAAATGTCTTACTGCGCCAACACCTCATCCGAGCGCAACAGAGAATGAAACATCAAGAAGATAAGCATAGAAGTGAAAGGGAATTTCAGGTTGGGGAGCAAGTCTTCATGAAATTACAACCATATGCACAAACTTCTGTGGCTCGCCGAAGCAATCACAAGCTTTCCTTCAAATACTTCGGGCCTTATGAAATTCTTGCTCGCATTGGCAAAATGGCTTATAAACTGAAACTTCCATCCGGGAGCATGATCCACCCGGTGTTACACGTTTCCCAACTCAAGAAATGGGTTCCACCCGATCAGGTGATGAACTCGGAGCTCACATTTTCCTTCTTGACTGATCAGTGCTTTGTGGTGCAGCCATTACTCATTCACCAGAAGCGATCCATCAAGCACGGCACAGGATATTCCTCTCAGGTACAGGTCTCCTGGACTGGCCTACCATCCAAGCTTCTATCATGGGAATCGGAACCTGCTCTGCGTGCTCGTTTTCCTCTTGCACCTGCTTGGGGGCAAGCAGATTCTCAAGGGGAGGGACCTGCTACGACACCAGGAGCGTGCCAGAGCATCAGGTGGACAGGCCACACGAAGGACAACTAAAGCATGAGCACATAAGATCCTGGGAGTGGATTGATCTGGTACTGTAGCTTTCCCCATCTTCTTCCTTCCCAGAGCATCATGTGGAGGAGGCATCGATGGTCATTGTAAAAAGAACAGCTTAGCTGCTCTCTCCTCCTTTCCCCTTTGCCCACGGCTCTCCCCCGTGAGGTTGTATCCTTGATCGACTGATCCTGTGCGTGACGCGAGGGCAGTGGATCGTGTGTGTGTTTATCTACACCGTAGCATAGTTCAACATTCCAAAATCCGCTCGAGTCAACAATTTACTTTGCAGGATATTTGAATTGTGCTTGTCAGATGTAACAACTTTGGATAAAATCTCTGATAAACTATACCGTTGGTTAACCAAATTTAATGCAAAGCATAATAATAGTTTTTTATCATTTACTTACGAAAATAATTCAGGATAAGTGACTCTTCTCTATCCCTAGATACTAGTTTTACCTCCCTTTAAGGGAAAAAGATAGCCTTAAAAAGACTTGTTGGCGCTGGTGCCCCATCTAACTTTGCTGACGAATTGTCTATTGATCGAACAAGAAATTTTAAGAACTATTGATTACAAACTTGGGTTCAACTGTTTCAGTGCATGCTTTCAACTAATTCAAACATAGCTGCATGGACAATAGAAGACATAAAGTGAATGACCTACCCAGTCAATGATAACAATGTGGGTCACCCAAAAAGAGTCATGAAGATCCTTTTTATTCCGAATATAGAAGATATCAACACAAGCAAGGCCCAAACTCCACATAAACTGCCACCTCAACGTAAGGATCATGTAGCTGAAATAAAGAGAGACCACAATACAGTCAATAGGTTAGATGCATGATGTCAAGAAAACACACGTGACTCATGCCCAAGCAATTCTGAAGAGATTCTATGCAGTTCCTAATCTCAATAAACTTGACATGAAAGGATAAATCACCGGACCACACAAGCACATATACAACAGTAAATACATCTCACATATTGACACATTAAACCTAAAATTAAAAATTATGATAAATTTTATCATCAGAAAACATGCTACAGGTAAGTAAAATGTTAGGCTTCATCACAAAAAGACATAAGAAAATAAAAAATAAACAAAGTGTCCAACTTTCGAGTTCTATTTTTTTAACAACTATGATGTTTTTCACCCCATTCTGCCGAGAATTGAGCTTCGTACTAATCCTGGCCCCTCCATATCCCAGTTCAGTTCAGAAATGCTTGCAAAATACCTAATACGTACTCCTTTTAGAAAAGGAGCTCATAAGCACTCATGCACACATACAACACCTAGTCCAAATAGTATACTATGTTACCATTAATCTGTTAGCTTTGTGCCAAAGCCTGCATACTGAAGCTGGATCAAAATTTACACCATCGTATAGAAATTAAGTATATTAATCTGAGTTCTGGATGATACACACTAGTCCCTGACTTCATCTTTACGATTGAAGTTTTTCTTTGAAAAATCCAGCAACATGTCAGTTACCAGTTCGACCAACCTAACCTGATACACCCTTGGTAGGGTCTCAACAAACATGCATGTCTCCTAACTTGTCTAAATCCTCGAAAAGTGCACATGCCTGGAGGTTGGGTTGAATAACATACATTTACTAGATGGTAATAAAAGATTTGGACACCACTCAAAATAAGTACGGGATCCTTGGTAGAGCTATTTTTTCCCTTTATACACTCTTCGAGTGATTAATGTTCTTCTTTGTTTTGTTTCCCTCCTCAAAATGTTCGAAAACACCTTAATATTCTATAGCTAAGACGTGATGGTAACTAATAAAATATATCGTTCCTTGTCCGGTGGTACCGACAATAAATTGTGCAGTGATTTATATGACACGATGCTGAAGGAAATTTTCTACTCCAGTATTAGACACCAGCACAGTCGAGGCTTTTGTTCAGGAAACTTGGCCCAAAATACTACAACTCTGATAAATTGTCCAAACGCATATGGAGATGCAATGAAAGGACATACGAAACTTAAAAAAAGACCCTCCGTCTCCAGGATAGCGCCAGTTTGAAAGCAAGAGAAGAACAGACCCAACCTAAGACCAAAACCTTGGAAGAACCAAAGTGCAACTGAGAATTATTCTCGGACATGCCAAGAAAATCCAAAGTTATCGAGACCCACAGATACATTCAGATTCACCAATAGATGATTAAACAGACCCAGAGAGGCACTCGCACAGCGGAAACAAGATTCAAGAAAGGATTACCGAAACAAGAAAATCTAGGAATTCATATGAACATAGTGACAACCGTGCAGGAGAGGCATGCGAAGAAAATGAAATAGTGGTGGTGGGTGGAAGAAATTACTAGAAGGCGGTGTAGTTGGAGTAGTCGGAAGCGGTGATCATAGCACAGACGGATGCGGCGGCGAAGACGCACTGCGACACCCTCAGCCCCATGCCGCTCCATGTCCCCGGGCTTCCCACTATGAGCTTCATCCCCTTGGGTGGATGCTGCGCGGGGGGATGGTAGGAGAGGAGAGACGAGGGCGTAGCGCGGGTGGAGAGGCCGGCGGGTGTGCTGCCGCCGGTAGCTGCCTAGCTTAGCCCTGAAGGATCTGTGGAAATGAAGGAGTATGTAGACGAGTGCCGTCCACCGTGTGGGCCGTGGGGACATGGGGTGCCTCTGTTTGTGATTGAAATGCTAGTTGCACTTAGAAATTTCACTTACTTTCGTTAGGTCACGTCACCTAGTGTGCATTTTTTAGGAAGTTTATTTCCATTTGTCCATCCCAAAACAGCGCGATTCCAGCACCTTTGCCTACACCAACTTTCCTACTGCAATGTCTGAGGTCTAGCCTCCATCTAAGATTTTTTAAAATTTCCTCGCACTACCTTGCTAATGAACACAATATTTGGCTTTGTAGGTGCGAACGAGAAGCACTAGCTTAATTAGCTCATGAACTGTTCCGGGTTGCCCTAATCCTCGGGAGTTCCAGCCGAGGAAACTCATGGCTCTTGACAGGCGCCGACACTTGCGCTTGTCAGTTGAGCAGCAGCCCCAAGGCTTGCACTAGTGTTCTTGCCTCTTGTATTCTATCTTTTCGAAAGAGCGATACACGTTACCACCTGATTCTCTGCATTAATCGATGCCCATATCCCCTTTATTGCAAAGCCTTAGATTCAATGTATGAAGGGTCCATATGATGAAACACTTATGCAACATCTATTATGTTAGAATGATATTGGCCAGTCTAGTTGTAAACACTGTTAAAAAATCAGCGAATATGTTGATTCATCGGATGATTTATCATGAATCGTGAGGTGACCAAAAAGATTACAACATATCGTCCGATATCACCGCCACCTATTTATTAGTCTGATAGCCGATTTGGCTCACATTTCGCAACTTATCAAGTATCTTACCTCGATATATTGGTCTGAAAGCCGTTGAAACTCTTGTAGAACTGTACATTAATTAGCTCAAATTTTGCCATTTTTGTTTATTTAAAGGAAAGAAATTAGATAACACTTATGTCCAATACTCTAATGTTGGTTTTACATAGCATTTTAGATTTTTAGTGCTGAAGTTTGAATTACATAAAAACTAGCCCATAAGTATGCGATCGATAAAATCAATTAATCAGCCGATAAGCGACTAATCTATAATCTAAGTCCGACTCAGCAGTAAACGATATATTGTACATTGGTGGTAATTAGCATGTGCAACCATTTTTAGATGACTACATCCAGAATCCGCTGATTCTGGGCAGGAAAAACCATGTGTGGATCCAATACGCAGATAACATGCAAATACTTAACATTTTCGGTCTTGTTAAAAACCACAGTACAATTTTCCAAATAAAAACAAAGAACACACACCCACGCAATTCGAAAAGGAATTAGCTAAGCAACATATGGATAGAACAAATTTGCAATGCAATCAGACAATATGCAAGTGATCGACACAATATAAAGTGTGGCTTTAAGCATAGTTTATTAACATGTTGGTTGTCTTTTTGGACGATTATCCCCTGGCTTTTAGAACGATGAAATTGTGTGTTCCAATTAATAAAGTTGGCCGGATTGCTTCCCTTAATTTTTTTTATGCTAACAACTAGTTTAATTGCCCGTGTTTCTTTGTCACGTGTGGTGCTCTATATCCGAAAAAATAAAAACTAAGTGATATGCACTTTGCTCTTAAAAAAGAAACAAGTGCAAGGCTAGCTGCATCATTCAGAACTGCATGATGTGATATTTTCTACTACTCAGCCAAGTGCGCTCTTGTTTTTTCCTTCAATAAGAATCAGGTCCCCATGGCCAGGAAATTCCCGTGTTCTCCCTGTTTTGGCTAAGCGGAAGCACGGCCATGTGAACCCAAGTTAAAGCAACGTACGCGTTTTACCCTGTCACCAATAAGGAAAACTGCTATTTTTGCGTAACCTATTAAATAGGAAATTACATTAGACGATGATCCAGGAGAGTGAATGATGAGGGCACTGGTAAAACTGTGAAATACTAACGGTACCCTCCTCCCTCAAATGACACACCTCAAATATTCTTCTTCGCACCCCCTTCACGCACCCATGCGCCGCCCTAACTCTAGGCGACATGGTGGCCAACCGCGCCACCACTCCCCTCACCATCCCTCCTCATCCCCTCGCCGCTGCTGGAGGTCATTGTCGGACGAATCCCGGCGATGACGGCGTCGACATGGTAGAACAGCCTCCCTGCAGATCCCCGCAGATCCGGGTGTGCCTAGCGGTGAAGACGGTCTTGCACCGTAGTCGTGCCAGCGACGATGCGGTAGCAGGCACTAGTTGAGTATGTCGACAGCATGGCAGCTTCTACGGGAGTGAGATCTGTGAAATTTATGCGGAGTGTGGCAAGCGTTCGACGGTGGTGCCGATGGTGCATGGCATGAGGCGGCGTGCTGCCGGTGGAAGTAGATCTGTGTGGTGTGAGTGGACCAAGGAGCTACTACTTGATGGCAAGGTGTTGTGCTTGTAGCAGATCAAATCTGCGACGATGATGTGTGGCGCCATGGTGTGGTGGCACTAGTAGAAAAGGAGGCTTTGTTGCGCCACCTTTAGTACCGGTTGACCAAAAACCGGTACTAAAGGGGGGCATTAGCACCGGTTGGTTCGTGGCACCGCGGCGAGGACCTTTAGTACCGGTTGCTATTAACAACCGGTGCTAAAGGCTACCCTAACAACCGGTACTAAAGAGTTGGAGGCCACGCGGCCACATGCGGCCGCGGTTGGTGGCCCCACGGCGAGACCTTTAGTACCGGTTGTTTAAAAACCGGTACTAAAGGTTTCGGGCACTATATCCCTTCTTCCACCCCGAGCCAGAAGCAACTCGACCCAACTCCATTTTTCCTCTCTCCCAAGCTCTAGTTCACCGCTTTTTTCTCCAACATTTGTCAAGATTGGTGGCACCCTATACAAGGGTTAGCAACTTCTTCATTTCTCTTCCGGCATTTCAAGTTTAGCTCATTTTCGTGCAAGTTTAGCAAGTTTGATTTTGGTGGTGCTTGCAAGGTGTTTGATGAAATGACTAAGTTAGGGATTTCATTTGTTTTATATGCATTTTGAGCTCAAATTAAAGTATAATTTGTGGTTTTATATAGTGTCCCCTTCCTCACCGCCGTCGATCGCCCGCGCCGCTCCGTCACCGACACCACCTCGGTGAGCCTCTTTTTTATCTTTTATTTTAAAAATTGTTAGTTATATGATTTAAATGCATAATTATTTCTTGTATAATTTTCTTATTTTTTTTATATATGTATAGTGTCATGGTTTTGATATCCGTCCCCTTCGGCCCTCGTCCGGTCTATGATTCGGATGTGGTATATCTTTTTAACTATTTATTTTGTTTCGTGTTTATAACAATCATGCCGACCAACTTGACGTAGATATATTTTTATTTAGGAGGTAGTTGAACCGGAAATTCCGGCCGACCCTATTGTCGAGTATTTTAAAAAAGAAAACGACGATTTGAGAGCAAAATTGAAGATAAGTGAAGATCTTCGTCTCCAATGCCTAGAAGAGAAGATGGAATTGGACTTGAAGATTGCCGACATCGTTGATGCTCACGGGGTCGAGCTTGCCGACGTCGTCACTGCTCACGAGAGGAAGATGGATGCAATGCGCGCCAAGCTTAAAAAGATTAGAAAATATGCCATTAGTCAAGAGGCTTGGTATCATTATGCTGTTGGTTCAATAGTTACCTTGGTTGCGATTCTGATCGCATTTGTTGTTGGATTTAAATTCTTTAGATAGTTGTATGTTAGTTTCGATTGATGTATGTTTCGTGAGAACTATGTATTACATTTGGGCACTACTCTACTTTGATTTTAATGTGATGAACTTGTATAAATTAATTTGGTCACGTATCTCTATTCATTATTTAGCTGGTGTAATGGTTTTTGATATATTTATGTAATGCAGATGAGCCGAGAATGGATGTACGGTGATCGACGCTGTCCCGAGTTCATTGATGGCATGCATCGTTTTCTCGATGTGGTTAAGTTAAACAAGCTGAAGAATGGTTTTATGATTTGTCCATGTGATGAATGTCGGAATAACAGGAATTACCCGAGCGTAAGAACCATACACTCCCACTTGTTGCGACAAGGCTTCATGCCCAATTATTTTTGTTGGACCAAGCACGGAGAAAGAGGGGTTATAATGGAAACCCTGAAGAAGAGGATGATGACAACTATCCGTGTTCTCTGAACACGGTGATACTACAATGGGGGAAGACGAAGTTGAGCTCGAGGTCATTGTTGATCAGTCCGATGATGATGATCTTCGTCGGTCATTCTTGATGAACAGATGAAGTGCGGAAGTGAAAACGAGTGGTCGAAGTTGGAGCGCATGTTAGAGGATCACAAAAAATTGTTGTACCCAAATTGTGAAGATGGCCAGAAAAAGCTGGGTACCACCCTGGAATTGCTGCAGTGGAAGGCAAAGAATGGAATATCTGACAAGGCATTTCAGGAGTTGCTACAAATATTTAAGAAGAGTCTTCCAAGGAATAATGAATTGCCGCACAATACATACGAAGCAAAGAAGATTGTCTGCCCTCTAGGATTAGAGGTGGAGAAGATACATGCATGCATCAATGACTGCATCCTCTACCGCGGTGAGAAGTACGAGAATTTGAATGCATGCCCGATATGCGGTGCATTGCGGTATAAGATCGGGCGAGATGACCCAGGTGATGTTGAGGGCGAGCCGAGCCCCAGGAAGAGGGTTCCCGCGAAGGTGATGTGGTATGCTCCTATAATACCACGGTTGAAACGTTTGTTCCGAAACAAAGAGCATGCCAAGTTGTTGCGATGGCACAAAGAAGACCGTAAGGAAGACGAGATGATGAGACACCCCGCTGATGGGTCTCAGTGGAGAAACATCGACAGTGCGTTTGGGGAATTTGCAGCTGACGCAAGGAACTTAAGGTTTGGTCTAAGTACAGATGGCTTGAATCCGTTTGGGGAGCAGAGCAGCAGTCATAGCACCTGGCCCGTGACTCTATGTATCTATAACCTTCCCCTTGGTTGTGCATGAAGCAAAAGTATATTATGATGCCAGTGCTTATCCAAGGCCCGAAGCAACCCGGCAACGACATTGATGTGTATCTGAGGCCATTAGTTGACGAACTTTTACAGTTGTGGTCTGACGAAGGCGTACGTGTGTGGGATGAGTACAAACAGGAGGAATTTGGCCTACGAGCGTTGCTGTTTGTAACCATCAATGATTGGCCTGCTCTTAGTAACATTTCAGGACAGTCAAACAAGGGATACAATGCATGCACGCACTGTTTAGATAAGACTGACAGTATATATTTAGGTAACAAGAATGTGTACCTTGGTCATCGTCGATTTCTTCCAAACAGGCATCCCGTAAAAAAGCCAGGCAAGCATTTCAAAGGTGAGGCAGATAACCGAACGAAGCCTACACGCCCTGATGGTGATGTTATATATGGCATGGTCAAGGATTTGGAAGTAATATTTGGAAAGGGTCCTGGCAGTCTAAATGTTCCAAAAGACGCTAACAAGCGCGTACCCTTGTGGAAAAAGAAATCTATATTTTGGGATTTACCCTATTGGAAAATCCTAGAGGTTCGCTCTGCAATCGACGTGATGCACGTGACGAAAAATCTTTGCGTGAACCTGCTAAACTTCTTAGGCGTGTATGGGAAGACGAAAGATACATCGGATGCACGGCAGGACCAGCAAAGTACGCACGAACGAGACAACCTGAATCCAGAGAAGTACCAAGGTACTGCCAGCTACGCTCTTACCAAAGAAGAGAAGGAGATCTTTTTTCAAGTCCTGAGCAGTATCAAGGTCCCGTCTGGCTACTCGTCGAATATAAAGGGAATAATAAACATGGCAGAGAAAAAGTTCCAAAACCTGAAGTCTCATGACTGCCACGTGATTATGACACAATTACTTCCGGTTGCATTGAGGGGGCTTCTACCGGAAAACGTTCGAGTACCCATTGTGAAGCTATGTGCATTCCTGAATGCAATTTCTCAGAAGGTAATCGATCCAGCAACTCTACCAAGTTTACAGACGGGTGTGGTCCAATGTCTTGTCAGTTTCGAGTTGGTGTTTCCACCGTCCTTCTTCAATATTATGACGCACCTCATAGTTCACCTCGTCGAAGAGATTTCCATTCTCGGTCCTGTATTTCTACACAACATGTTCCCCTTTGAGAGGTTCATGGGAGTCTTAAAGAAATACGTTCATAACCGTGCTAGGCCAGAAGGAAGCATGTCCAAGGGCTATGGAACAGAGGAGGTCATTGAGTTTTGTGTTGACTTTATTCCTGATCTTAAGCCGATCGGTGTTCCTCAATCGCGCCATGAGGGGAGACTGCGTGGAAAAGGCACGCTAGGAAAGAAAGCAACAACATGTATGGACGGGCATTCTTTCACTCAAGCACACTACACAGTTCTACAAAATTCCAGATTGGTGGCTCCGTATATCGTGAAACACATGGATATTTTACGCTCCCAATACCCGGAGGAGACTAACTTCTGGATTAAAGGGAAACACGTGGATACTTTCGGCAGTTGGTTGCGTACACATCTCATTAATAACAACACTGTTGGACAAGAGCTATACTTGTTGGCCAAGTCACCATCTTCGACTATATTGACTTTCCAAGGGTACGAGATAAATGGGAATACATTTTACACGGAAACCCAAGACAAAAAGAGCACTAACCAAAACAGTGGTGTCCGCTTTGATGCAACAAATGACGATGGGACAAAGGACACATATTATGGTTGCATACAGCAGATATGGGAACTTGACTATGGACCTTCTTTTAAGATCCCTTTGTTTCAGTGCAAATGGGTCAACCTGTCAAGCGGGGTAGAGATAGACCGGCGGTACGGAATGACTACAGTGGATCTCAAGAATCTTGCGTACCGCACCGAGCCATTCGTCCTAGCCAATGATGTGGCTCAGGTTTTCTATGTGAAGGACATGTCTTCCAGACCGAAAAAAAGAAAAGATAAGCAAGCCGGTACATCATACGATGAGCCAAAGCGCCACATAGTTCTTTCAGGAAAAAGAAACATCGTGGGAGTGGAGGACAAGACAGACATGTCAGAAGATTACAATAAGTTTGATGAAATTCCGCCCTTCAAAGTGAAAACTGACCCAAGCATCGTGTTAAATGATGAAGAATGTCCATGGCTACGGCGCAATCAGAAAAAGGGACACACAAGAAGAAAAAGTGAACACTAGATAGGGATGTTGTTACTGATGTGTAATAATGTATTAAACCTTTTATGTAACTATGTCCTGAAAACTCAGAAGAGAGATCTAAACACTATGTCAATCAGCTGCAGTTTTACCAACACAATGTTTTGTGTTTGAGCACAAGGTAGAATATATGAGTGAGTAACCTGGGAAACAAAACACACGGTTTCTCCTAGCTATAGCCCGACACTGATTCACGGTCGAATGTCGTTGCATTCAGTGTCGGGCATAGCTAGGAAACCCGAATGTTTTGTGTTTGAGCGCCACTTCGATCCAAGCAGCGGTAAGACGTCTCTGATGATCTACAACCGTCCGGCAAGACATCTCTGATGATCTGCAACCGTTTGGAACGGTCGCAGGTCATCAGAGACGTCTTGCCGCTGGTTGCCCAAAGATGCCTCTCCGAGTGACGCTGGAATGTTTTGTGTGAGTGAGTGAGTGACGCTGGAATTCCGGGAGGGGGGGCTATATATAGGGTACGTGTGCTCACGATTGGTCGTGATACTGCTGATCCAACAGCTCACAATCCCTCAAAAGAAACACACCCCTGATCCAACGTCTCACAAGCGCTTGAAAGAAACACATGATCCGTGTGCTTCTTTAGTCCCGGTTGGTAACACCAACCGGGACTAAAGTCGGGCTCACCCCTGATCCAACGTCTCACAAGCGCTTGAAAGAAACACACGATCCGTGTGCTTCTTTAGTCCCGGTTGGTAACACCAACCGGGACTAAAGTCGGGCTTTGCGGAGCCACGTGTCCTCCCCCAGCGCTGCCCTAGCCACGTGTCTTCCCCTAGCGCTGCCCTGGAGGTCTTTATATATTGCCGCCGACGGGGTAAACCCTAATCCACCATTCCTAGCCACGAACGCATCGTCTCCACGAGATGGATCCGCCACGCCCGCCGCAGCGCCTTCTGGACGAGGTCGAGCGTGCTCGGCAGAGCGCGCTTGGGCGCTACCGCGGGAGCCTATCCCGCCGTATGCCCACGAGCCCGGCGTGGAGAGGAATGCCCTCCTACCGGCCTCCTGCTCCACCAGGTGCCGCCGCACCTCCACCTGGCGCCGCTGCACCTCCACCAGGCGCCGCCGCTCCTCCCGAGGAGGAGGAGGAGGACGACGACTTCGACTGGAGCGATGACGGGGAAGAGGGTTGTGGGTTGCAGATACAGGAGGCCATGGAAGACTCCTTCCAGTCTGTCCACGACTACCCTGTCCAGCGAGCCAAGACTGTCTACAGCTCAAAGCGAAGGAGGCTTCCGAGCTGGATTGGGCGCTGAAAGACTCATCCTCCATGGATCTTGCCCTCCACCGCAAACGTGCGCGCGAGAACCGGGCGGCCGCCCACGGGGTTGGCTCCTCCCGCCGTTCCCCCTAATCCTACGGACTTCGAGCCAGCAAGTCCGTTTATGTAGAATAATGTTGGTGATATTGGATCCTAGGGCTCCTCCCGCCGTTCCTCCTAATCCTTTTATGTAACTGTGTGGTCCGTTTATGTAGTAATGTAACTGTTAGTGATGTGTAATAATGTATCCTTTTATGTAACTATTAGTGATGTGTAATAATGTATCCTTTTATGTAACTGTGTGGTCCGTTTTTGTCAGATTCAAAAGTATGCACAAGTTATTCAAATTCATATTCAAACATCTTTATTTAATCCAGTTACATAGCTCGGGTCCATTTTTATAGAAAAAAAATAGATAGATAATTATTACAATTTGTGTAGACAATTAAATTAAATATACATTAAAGAAAAAGAAACTAGAGAAAAAACAAAATAGAAACCAAATAGATATAAAAAACAGGAAACATAGGAAAAAAAAAAGAAACTAGAGAATTGACGTCGTTGGTGTTAACGATGTTTCTAAACTAAATAGATAATTATTATAAATTTTAAGACAATTAAATTACATAGATATAAAATAAAAAGAAACTAGAGAAAAAAACAAAACAGAAACCAAATAGAAAAAACAAAACATAAAACAAATAGAAAAAACAAAACAGAAACCAAATAGAAAAAACAGAAAATAAAAAACAAAAAAAAGTCCCTTTAGTACCGGTTGTTGCGCGCGAAATTTCGCCGCAGCCCAAACAGACCTTTAGTGCCGGTTGTTAGTACCGGTTGTACAGAACAACCGGTACTAAAGGTTGTTTGAATGCAGTTTAAGCAACGAATTGGGGATGCATCGTCTTCTTCGCGGCCTCTCGAGCTCTCCGCCGACGCTCGCTCCTCGACGAACTCCTCCGGCGAAGCCCTGCTCCGGCGAAGGCCTCCGCTGCGCCCCCCGCCATCGCGTGCCCCTGCTACGGTGGCGTGCCCCTGCTCCGGCGGCCCGTCGCGTGCACGTGCCCCTGCTAGCTCCGCCCTCCGCGTGCCCCTGCTCCACCCTCCGCCGCCCCTGCTCCGGCGGCCGTTGCGTGCCTCTGCGCCGGCCTCCACAGCGCGCCCCTGCTCCGGCGGTGCCCTCCACCACCTCCGCGCGCCACCACCGCAGCATCGCGCCGCGCCACCGCATCTCCGGCCGCCGCGCCACCGCACCATCTCCGGTAAGTTTTTTTTTTCATTTTGTTATTACTGTTTTTTATTACTGTTTTTTCATTTTGTTAGTCATAGCAATTTTTGTTATTAGAAAATGTAGCAATTTTTGTTAGTCATAGCAATTTTTTTTTTTGTTATTAGAAACCCTTTGGGAGTCGATATTGGGTTATTTCAGCCTACCGGCAGATCTCCCACAGAGGAGGAAGGATAAAGTCAAGGAGTGGACTCTTAGCAAGATGGCCGAGCAATTCAACAACTGGAATAAATCATTGTGGAGAAAATATGAGAAAAAAACTCCAGATTTCACTGGACATCTAGTGAAGCTAAAAGATGACTGGCCTGAATTTGTGGCGTATAAGAAATCGGCCGTCGCTGTGGCCCGATCGAAACGAAATAAGTTGAATGCTAAGAAGAAGAAATATTTCCATCGTTTGGGCTCAGATGGCTACAAGACTGCCGTGCCTAAGTGGGAAGCCTATGAAAACGAGCTGCGTCAAAAAGGGATCATTCCACAGACAGATGACTGGCCCGACAGGTCCAAGTTATGGTTGTTTGCGCATGGGGCAGTGTTGGACCCAAACACAAGGCTGATTGTTGCAAAGGGAAAATGGAAGAAAAGAATTAAAAGAGTCACCAAAAAACTAGTTGACGCAATAGAACTAGTCTGACAGGGAAAATATGTTCCCGATAGAGAGGACGACGAGCTTTCACTCGCCCTCGGGAATAAAGAACACTGGGGACGATGTCGAGGCAGAGGAGGCGGGGTTGGTTTTCTTGAAGGGTTTCCGGAGCACGCTGCAACTTATAGAAAACATTGCAGAGGTAAGAAGAGGGAGGCGGAGAGGTTTACTGCATTAGAACGCCAGATGCAGGATGTGAAGGAGCAACTGGCCTTAATTACCCAGCAAAGGGAATCTCAGCCGCGAGTACAAGATCATGCAGTCGATGTCTGCCCATCTCAGCGGAAAAGCAGCGTGGGTTCCACGCAGCTACAAGATCCTGCAGTTGATGAACCAGTTGATGAACCGTCGGCGGCGCGCTACCCCGTGGATGATATCACGGAGAAGACAAATTGTGAGTTACATGCGCCAATGAAGAACATTAGTTATCCGGTGGCGAATGGCTATGCTTTATCGCATCAACTTGGATCAACCTTCCATTTTGGTGAGATTCCGGCTGGATTTGCTCGTGTCGGGGTGACGAAAGTTATGTCGGGATTCAGGTCAATCCATCTTGACATTCCCGGAGCTGAAGGCGAGAAGACATTGGGAGATGTCGAACATGGTATCGCTCTATGGAAGAAGAAATATATCAAGTTTCCAGACTCGGCGCCAAGGCCACCGACTCCTCCGGTTAGAAATTCACCACAGCAAAGTCCACCCTCCTCCCCCGACGATTGGGAGCCCACCGCGAGTCCATCGCCCGCGCCGTCCCGTCAGCCGACTGCTGCGCCCACTAGTAGTTTGACAAAGCGGAAGCTTTTCACGTCGTCCCCTGTCAAGAAACGTGCAAAAAAACCCAAGGAAGTCAAGGCTCCTGAGAAGTTAGCTCGCGAGATGACTCAGGAGGAATTAGAAGTGAGCACACGTGAAGAGGCGAGAGCCTTTTTTGAACAGAAAAAAAAGGAAAGACTGGAGGCAAGACTGGACCCCATGAAGGAACTTCTGAAGACTATACCAACTGAGGTAAAAGATCTCACCATTGACAACCTATATGACCCTCCACCACTGCCCTTTCAGACTATGAGCGAGGTATTGAAAAGGTACTTTCCTCACAGATGGAGCAAGAAAAAGCGTGCGGGAAAAGAGTTGCCCAGCTCGGAGAACAAGAAGCACAATCGATCGCCCCGCTCATTGTGCCTTCTGAAGCTCGGGAAATCGAGCATGGAGAAGTTGTCATTGGCGACACAGGTTGCCCCATAGCACAGATAACAATTCAATATAAATTTGAACTCGGGCTGCCTCTGGTCGAAAATCCGAGTGCTCTAACAACACAGTTATATAAATTGCATAACTGGTACATGGCCGCCGCTAAAGAAGGGAAAATGTGTCTCATGGCGGGAGTTAAGGAACAACACTTCTTCCGACAATATGGTGTGGAGGTTGCATTCTCCGAACTTTTTCAGATGTACAATCAACTTGCTCTCGACAAATCTATCATCAGCTGCTATTGTCTATAAGTAATTTATTCGTGTAATTTAATTATTTATAGTTAAGCTCGTTCATTGCTTGTAATTATCCTCACAACATTCTTTTGTACGCTATTATGCAGAATGAAGATTCGTGAATGCCGAATGGGAGGAATCTGGGACATTGGGTTCATTGACCCGAATAAAGTTCATGAAGTCACCGTACAAGATCCTCTGTATGCCCAGGAAACAGAGGACGTTTTGCTAACGTGTTTTAAGCGACAAAGTACCAGAAAGGAAATAGTTTTTCCTTACAACTTCGGGTGAGTGTTACTGTCTTGTACACATTCTATTTTGCTTTCCCGATATTAAGTGTAATTGATGAGTTCTGAATACCTGCGTATATAAATGTGCGCAGGTACCACTTCATTCTGCTAATCATTAGACTCGAGGAAGGACACGTTGAAGTCTGGGACTCATTAAGGAAAGATCAAGATGATTACAAAAGCGTGCGTCTAATGCTCAAGAGGTAATTTCAATCGCACTATATCGTCCTCTTTCGTTCATTTCCGGATATCAAAAGTATAAATAATAACTCCTCAATTCATTTTCTTTTCCGGGCAGGGTTTGGAAAAGGTTCATCGCGGAAGAACGCGGTGAATGGAAACCTAAGCTGGAGTTCAAGGCTAACAACGTAAGTACTACTACGTATCTAGGTCTATGTATCTTTCTAATACCATTATCATTCTCTTGATTATTATTTGATTAAATTAAATTCTTGTATAGTGGTGTCTGCGACAACCACAGGGGACGGAACTATGTGGATACTACATTTGCGAGTATATTCACATGAGGGTCAATGAGAGAGTCAATAGTATAAGAAATCGAGAGGTACGTAAACATCATACACAACTTTTATTTTGGTACCATCAATCATGTTTAGTTTCGATCACTGATTTGATCTCCTTCTTTTAAAGATGGCAAGGAAGCGGAACCAGCTCCTACTAAAAAACCGCGTAAAAGCTATTGCGGAGGAATTGGCGGGATTCATTGTGACGCAAGTCGTAGATGAATTTGGTGAATTCCACTATGTTGATTAATAGACTCCCTCCATGCATGTACTAGCTAACGGTGATCTCAATTATAATTATGAGTACTTTATATGTAACGAGAGTACTTTATATGTGTAAAGAGTACTTTATATGTGTAGTGAGTACTTTATACGTGATCTCCTCCGAAACCCTGAAAAATGAGCGAAAAGGAAAAAAACAGAAACCCTAAACCCTGAGAAATAAGCGAAAAGAAAAAAACCCGAAAACCTAACCCCCCTAAAAAAATAAGGGGGAGCAAAAAAAAACAGGAACCTTTAGTACCGGTTTCTAATATCAACCGGTACTAAAGGTCCTCAGCTGCGCGCGCGCAGGTTCGGCCACGTGGAGGGCCTTTAGCACCGGTTGTTTATAAAACCGGTACTAAAGGGGTACCCCTTTAGTCTCGACCTTTTAGTACCGGTTGCACAACCGGTACTAAAGGCCGTATAAGACCGGTACTGATGCCCTGTTCTCTACTAGTGTGGGTTGGGATTAAGGAAATCCTGCTCGGTTTAGGTCGATGCCAGCGGCGATGTCGCTTGTGAGTGTCATTTCCCTGCATGGAGGCGTCTTCGAGGATTACCGCTAGATTCCGAGGTCTGATCGGCGATAATAGCGTCTTCAACGCTGTTTCTTTTTTGGAAGAATTGTTTTGTAGACACGAGTTGGGGAGCACATGTGACTGTGTGATGCAATGCTATGCTCCTTGCTGCCGCTTAGAGCATCTCTAGCAGAACCCGCAAAACGGTCAAACCCGCATAATAACCGCCCGATGCGGATTGAAAACCGCAAAACGGCGGAGAACAGAATCCGCAAATTTATCCAACCCGCAAAAGATTTTGCAGGGCCCCGTGAATCCCGCCTCGGAACGGTTTTTTTCGCGGATTTTGGCGCCGAATCTAGGGCCCCCTGCATTTGGTCAAAACGGTTGGTGGGTGGGAGTTTTCACCACGCGTTCTTCCTCTCTTCTTCCCCATCTCGCCGCCGCCGCCAGCGCCGCCGCCTGCGAATCCCTCCCTTTCCCGGCCGCATCTGACGGCGCCCCGCCGCACGCGAGCTGCCCGGCCGCGGAGGTCCCCTTCCGCCGGTTTCCCCTAGCCGCGTCCGCGGAGAAAGGAAATCTACGCCGCCGCCGCCGATCTGCCGGTGAGTCTAATTCCGCTCGATTTCGCTTCGATTTCGGCCGTAGTAGTAGGTAGTGAGTATGCCTTGCCCATTTCAGATGGAGTTGAGCCCGGAGGAAGAGCTCGTGCTCTCCGATTCGTCCTCCTCTGACGACTCCGATGTGGAGGCGCTGTTCGCAAGCCGGCGGCAGCAAATGGTGGTCGCCGTCCTCGCCGTCAAGGAGTTTGAGGACCGGTATGCAAAGCGGCGGCAAGGATCCAAGGTTGGCCGGCTTTGCATACCGCGCAACCGCTTCTACGGCAACGAGCTTCTCATGCACGATTACTTCGCCGAAATCCCGACGTACCCGGCTCACATCTTCCGAAGAAGGTACCGTATGCGCCGCTCTCTTTTCGTGAAGATAGTAGAAGCTTGCGAGGCGAAGTGTCGGTACTTTACCCGTCGCCGGAATGCCGCGGGTTTGATGGGTTTCAGCGCGTACCAGAAGATCTCCGCCGCAATGAGAGTCATTGCCTATGGCGTCCCGGCTGACTATGCCGACGAGTATCTTCGTATTGGCGAAGATACTATGATCGAGTCCGTTCGTGTGTTTGCTAAAACAATTATCAAACTCTACGGAAAGATTTATCTTCGGGCACCAAACGAAGAAGATACCGTGAGGCTCATGGCGATGAATGAGCCGCGAGGTTGGCCGGGCATGCTAGGTAGTATTGACTGTATGCATTGGACTTGGAAGAACTGCCCAAAGGCATGGCATGGACAGTATTGTGGCAGGGGAGGCGATGCAACAATTGTGCTTGAGGCCGTTGCGTCCGAGAATCTATGGATTTGGCATTGCTTTTTTGGTTTGCCGGGCACATGTAATGATATCAATGTGTTGCAAAGGTCTCATCTTCTTCGTAGGCTAGCAAGTGGAGATGCTCCGGCTTATAACTTCACGGTTAATGGGCATGAGTACACAAAGGGTTACTATCTTGCCGATGGTATTTACCCACCTTGGACTACATTTGTGAAGACCATCTCAAATCCTAGAGGCAAGAAGCAAGCTGAATTTGCAAAGGCTCAAGAGGCATGCCGAAAGGATATAGAGAGGGCATTTGGTGTTTTGCAATCTAGGTTTGCCATAGTTTGAGGACCAGCTCGTTTTTGGACAAGAAAACTCTCAAAAACATCATGACTTGTTGTGTGATTCTTCACAACATGATCATAGAGGATGAAAGGGGCTTGGACTTGGAGTTGTCCTATGACAATGTTGGTAGCCGTGTGAAGCCAGCTAGAAACCCAGACCGCGTCGAAGCTTTTCTGCAGACTTACCGTGAGATAGAGGACAAGGACGAACACAACCAGCTGCAGATAGACCTGGTTGAACACATCTGGCAGCTGCATGGGCAGTAGCTATTTTTTAGTTCATTTGAGCCATGTTTGATTCAAACAATATTGTTATTCTACAACATCTTGTATTGAATTATTGTTTAATTAGTGTGATTCAAACTTTTATTGTAATAAACTATTTGTGAGGATTCATAATATCCTACTATTGTAATATGAATCTTTATAATTTAGGTCTAATTTATTTATCATTCCATTTTTATGATATTCATGCCTATCTTGCTGTTTTGCAAATGCAGTTTCTGAACGCCGCGCGGCGGAGTAGAACCCGCAAAGCAGAACCGCAAAACAGAATATTCTGTTTTGCGGTTCTGCTTTGTGGGTTCTGTTCCGCCGCGCGGCGTTTCGAGCTAAAAAACGCGAGTTGCGCGAACTGCAAAACTGTTTTGCGGATTCGTGTTTTGCGGGTTCTGCTAGAGATGCTCTTAGGGTTGAGATTCAGGAGCGCAATGCACGCTGCCACTGGTGACACAAAGATGGCGCCATTCTCGGAACGGGCCAAGTCCTTCCACTCACTCGCTGACTCCTCTAGGCATAAAAAGGTGGAGGGGCGCGTCAAGGCAGAGAGTTCTAATGGATTTTTCATTCCTTGGAGGTGACTGACTTTGGTTGAGACGCGGTCTCTAGCTCAGGCTTGGGCAAGTCGTGTGGCCTTGCATTGTGTTTGTAGCGTGTGTGTGGTGGTTAGTCTCTGAATTGATGTTGTAACCTAAAAGGCATTGTGTACCCACTCCACTATTTCTATGAAAATGATACATCTTTTCATGGTGTATTCTAAAAAAAGCTGTGAAATACATGAAAAGCACGTAAATCATACACCTCGGCCGAAGAGATATCTCAATTAGCTAGCTACTCCGTATGTCTCAAATTTATTGAAGTTCCAGATAGTTTATGATGTATATGTTTTATTTTTAATAGGTTATGCAAAAATGGCAGTTTTTCTTAGCTAAGTCCAGATTTTTTTATGTTTAATCAAGTCAATTGAAAATACAGTGATATCCAGATGAGGACTGTATGTCGGAAACGTATTGTTTCTCGGGTCACTTGGGGGTGACATGTTTCTGTTAGTGTGACGCGTTTTAACTTCTCGGATCTCAAAAAACCCAGCTCAACATTTTCCCCCGCGGATATGGCAAATCGCAGAGCGAGGATGTACCCGAACTTCATATTTCTTATAGAGGATATTTACTAGGTACACAGATCTGTTCCCAACAAATCCTGAATGGTAAAAATGATATATACTCCCTTCGGTCCTAAAAGAAATGTCGTGACCTGTACCTAAAACTTGTACATGAACTGCTCATTTGCTCCGACATTTATTCTGTATCGGAGGAAGTAATAGTTTTTGTAGTCTTTCTTTTCCGTTTGCACCATGCATGGACTTTACTTACCAAAAACCCCAGCTGCGCGTTACCTTGGGCTAATTACCAGAAGCGGAGTAGCAGGTGGACCAAGTAAAGTTACACTCACACCAAAATAGTGTCTGCCCTCCTAGCCACTAGAGTGATTGCATACACGAGACAGGACTACACCACATGCTTTGGTAGTTTGGTTCCCCATGTTACAAAAGCCAGGTTCATGCGTGCTAGCTACTAGGACGTTGGTTCATACATGTATAATGAAGGTGGGAGCTATCTTGTGTGTCTTTCAATCTCTGTCGACCCACAAAGACAATGGAGCAGGCTAAGGACTGAACACATATCTTTTGGCCGAAGAGAAATACATACAGCTGGACACTTCATGTTGCTCGCCAAAGCGTGTATAAATTCCATTGCACACCAACAGATCGACAACCACAGCATTTTTCTGGTAAAGTCGTGACTTATCACCATATATAATAACTCTTCATATTAATGATCCCACGTCATCTAAACGATAAATATTCCACGTCAGGGTGCTCATAACGAACTACTCAAATTAAGACGAGCTATCAAACAGACTATATCTACAACACTACAAGTGGTGATGAAGGATGATGTCCATCAACGAACTCTAATGGCTCGAGCTCATTGCAGTCGATATACTGTAGACTGACGATGGCATGACATGTGAGATCACTAGAAAAACGAAACCATTAGCCAGAACCCGGAGAAACAAGATGCAGCATCCAGCATCCAGACGATAGACGCCAGGACGGTCGAAAGCACGAACTGACCACATGCCAGTCGCGAGTATATCCTGCAGAAGTTCATATCCCTCGTGAAGAGGATCGCCACGCCACACTGGCTGAGGCAGAGACTCCCGAGAAAACGAGGACTGCCAGGACCTGCAAGGAATGGACAATTGCTGTGATCATCACTCAGATAGACCTTGCTAGTTCAACATTCCAAAAACCCTTGAGTCAAAAGTAATTTTGCAGTATATCTGAATTGTGTTTGTCAGATATAACAACTTTGGCTGAGACAAATGGACAAGTTTTTTCTCCTTTACTGAAGATAATAATTCAGGACAAGTGCAGCTCATGCTTCTCTACTGGCTATTGCTAAATTTTGGTTTTACCTCCATTTAAGGGAAGAAGATAGCCTGAAAACGACTTGTTGGGTCTGGTGCCCCATCTAACTTTGCTGACAAATTGTCCATTGAACAAGAATTTTTAGAGCTACTGATTACAAATTTGGGTTGAACTGTTTCGGTGCATGCTTTCAACGAATTCAGACATAGGTGCATGAACAATAGAAGAGATAAAGCGAGTGACCTACCCAGTCACCGAGAACAATGAGGGGTACAACAACCTGGTTGTGATAATCCTTTTTATTCCTAATAGAGAAGATATCAACACAAGCAAGGGCCAAACTCCACATAAACTGCAGCATCATCGTAAAATACATGTAGCTGAAACAAACAGAGACCATAAAACATTTAGTAGGTTAGATGATGTCAAGAAAACACACATGACTTCTGTCCAAGCACTTCCGAAGACATCTAAAAAAATAATTCTGAAGAGATTCTATGCAGTTCATAATCTCAATAAACTTGACATGAAAGGATAAATCACTGGACCACACAAGCACATACACAACAGTCGAGTCATTTCACATGCATGTTGGCACATAAAACCTAAATTTAACAATTATGATAAAATATGTCAAATATTCTACATATGTCCACAAGAAAAACATACAAAACTACAAAAGAAAACATGTCAAATATTCCACCTCTGCTTTTAACAAGTATGGTGGTTTTTGTTAGAGTATTATACGAGTAGGACTCTATTAGACTTGTAGTCCAAGTAGGTCTTGTCTAAGTCGGTTAGTTTTGCTTCTATATAAACAATGTATTGCGGCAGTATTGAATCAATCAATATACGAGTTTATCAATCTTTCATGGTATCAGAGCGGTTCGCTCCGCAGCCTAGGGTTTAGCCACCAAACGCTTCCGCCGCGCCGCCCCCGGGGAGATCATCTCCACCGGGGGCAGCGCAATTAGTAGATTAGATCGCCGCAAGTTTTCTCGCCGGTCGTTTGACCGACTTTTTTTTTTCTACTTTCGCCGATCATAGATCGGATTGCGTCGCCCACCGCCGCACGTCGTCTTCGCGCGCCTCTACTCCAACCAAGTCATCGACTCAGCTCCGCCAAGCCTCCACGCTCCATCGCCGACTTCATCGTCCACGCATCTTCACTACGCCGGCTCGTCTTCGACAACGTCAACCGAGTACGCGCCTCGCCGTCAACATCGGGCTGCACCAACATCACTGTGGTCATCATCACCGACAACCATCTACACCAACATCTCCGCATCGTCGCCGCCACCACCGATCGTGGTCAACGTCAACGCCAAATGGGTTCTTCTTCGCCGAATCCGGGTTAAATCCCCGACATCAACTACTTCTACAACTCGATCTACTTCAACAAACGTCGTCTTCGTCCATCACGACCTCGCCACCAGAGTTGGAATATCTTTCTTTTTTCTCTACTCCGAAACCAACGACGGAAACCGACCGTCAAACGGAGAATTTTCTTTGCTCCTCCAACCGACTCTGACTCGCATGGTTTGTGATGGTCCCTGTCTTCGCATGACCGGTCTTGGCAACACCGGCACGTGCCTTCGTCCCCGACACTCTCCCGAGTTTGGCAAGCTCGGCACGGCGTGCCGCCTACCTCAACAACGTCTTCCTCTAGAACAACAATGGCAACTTCCCAAGGCTCAACGACGACATCGATCACAACACCAACAACATCAACGACATCCTCAACGACGACTACATCGCGCACGGCACCATCGACCACGACTACAGCGCCCACACCCTCGGCTACATCGACATCGGCATCAAAGGGCTATCACCTCGGCTCCCTCTCCAGTTCGCGACTTCGGATTGTGCTCCAGTCAGACCATCCGTGACGCTCCAGCTGTACACGTCACTACCGATCCGACTGCGGGGGGGTGTTAGAGTATTATACGAGTAGGACTCTATTAGACTTGTAGTCCAAGTAGGTCTTGTCTAAGTCGGTTAGTTTTGCTTCTATATAAACAATGTATTGCGGCGGTATTGAATCAATCAATATACGAGTTTATCAATCTTTCAGTTTTTTACCCCGTCCTGCCGAGAATTGAGCTTGGAACTAATCTAGCCCCCTCAACCTCCCAGTTCTGTTCAAAATCGTTGCAAACAACTCATACATGTTCCTTCTAAAAAAAGGCTTTATATGATACGACACTGACGGAAAAATATTATTAGACACCAGCACCATCTAGGTTTTTGTTCAGGAAACTTTGCCCAAAAAAACTGCAACTCTGAAAAATTGTCCAAACGCATATGGAGATGCATTGAAAGGACAAAGGAAAAAAAAGGGACCATCTAGCTCCAGGATAAGCCAGTTCGTTAGGAAGAGAAGAACTGACCCAACCTAAGACCAAAACCTTGAAAGAACCAAACTGCAACTGAAAATTATTCTCGGACATGCCAAGACACTCGAAAGCTACGAGCTCCAGTAGAGCCTCCAAACCCAGAGAGGCACTCACACATCAAAAAGAAGATTAAGGGAAGGATTACAGAAGCAAGAAAAATCTAGGAATATATCTCCCGTGCCCCTTCCCCCTGCTACAGTAGATCGAGGAGGGAGAAAGGCGATCTTGGTTCTCGCCGGCGGATCCCGCCGCTCCCCTCTGCCTCCGGTTGCCATCTTGGGACCGTGAGGTGGGGGGGAGCTCCGGGCTTCGTTTGTGCGTGTATATAGTTACTAGGTGTGAGTGCTCGCCGGCGGCTTCGAGGACGGTGGCGTTGCTGTCGGTGTGTGGCGTGTGGTCCTTCCCCTCCTGCCCCCGTTCCGGCGTCGCCTTCGTCGCTGAGGAGGTCGTGAAGGTTAGTCGGGTGTGTTCCTCCGCTTCTGCTTCGTCGGCCGGCCGTGGTGGCGAGGGATGGAGCTGGCGGTTGTGGGCGGCCCGTTTTGGTTGCTGGTGGTGCAGGTGTTCCTCGTCGACGTGTGCGCTCTGGCCGGCCTCGGTGGCGAGGGGAGCGGCGTCGGGAGGTGGTTGGGTTCTGTTCGAGGTGGACCTGGTCGGAGCTGAGGCGGCTGGAAGAAGGGTGGTGGCTGGGAGCTCGCGTTGTGGCCGTGTTCTTTCAACGCGTTCAAGCTCCGTTGCGTGGCGGCGGACGGCTCCTGCGGCCGACTACAAGGTGTGGCGGCGCTCGTCTCCCGGCGGCAAGCGGTTCGGCGTCTCCGGCGATGGCTAGGCTCTTGGGGTCGTCGTGGATCCGATTGTGATCTCTTCAGGCTTCTCAGGGTCCTCCGTGCAAATTTCTGGGTCTTTTTGTGTTTTCTTTGTTTCTTTGGACCTAGCTGTAATTTGTACTGAGTGCCTGTTTTATGAATCGGATCCTTCTTCAAAAAAAAATCTAGGAATATATCTGAACTTTGCAGGAGATGTATGCGAAGGAAATGAAATTAGCTGCGGTGGTTGGAAGAAAGTACAAGAAGGCGCTGTAGTTGGAGTAGCCGAAAGCGGTGACCATGGCACAGATGGATGCGGCGGCGAAGACGCACTGCGACACCCGCAGCGCCATGCCGCTCCATGTCCCCGGGCTTCCCATGATGAGCTTCATCCCCTTGGGTGGGTGGATGCTGCGGCCGGAGGCCTGGTAGGAGTGGAGAAGCCGGTGAGTGTGCTGCCGCCGGTGGATTCCTAGCTTAGCCGGGAAGGATCTGTAGCAGTTGCTGTGTGCACGTAGCTCCGTCTGGGATGGGAAAGTTGATGGCCAAGAGCAGGAACGATGAGGGGCAGCTGCGAACCGTGGATTGCAGTAGATGTACACAACATTCCTAAACAGAGGTAGATGTACACAATACTATATTATTAATTATTTCATAAATGCTAAACATCAGTGCCGACCAAATTGGAAGAGAAGGAAAAAACCGAGGTCATATGTCTCGCGACTGTACCTGAACAATCCTCCCATAAATTCTATTACATGTGACTAAATGTAGAAAAGTATACGACTTCCAGACAAAGCGTTCAAGAAGGGTTCATTGCACTTGCGTTGGGATTTTCATCCCAACGTAAATCCCAACGTCGTGCTTCGAGCCAACAACTTCATCAAGGACAAGTTGCATGCACGTCAATATTGTTTGATCAGAAAACATGTGTTTCCACCGAAGCGCGCTACTTGTCATCGCTGTCAGTGCCAACAACCTCGCTACCAGCTAGCGACTTCTCGTGAGCCGGATCTTGAAAAGAATATTCAAGAACAAAGATTTGGCCCTTGCCTTCCCGCTTCCACTCGTTGTCGCACCTCCTTTGATCCTCGATGTGGTAAGGCATTGAACAGCCGGTCCGGCTACCGCGACACTCATCTTGCATAACCGTCTTTTGGGCCTATTCCTCGGCTTCCTCCACCACCGTTGTAACGGCCAGATGAGGCAGGCCCGAGTCGCCGAAGGTGCACTATGCGCCCAGCCGCCATAGGCCAGCACTACCATCTTCCGACGTAACATCATCCAGATCATCACCCACCTCCGGGAGATTAGATCTAGTGCCTTCTTGCGATCCACCTTCACAACCTCCTCGTTACCACCCGGCCGAAAGGCGTGGAGGAGAGGATCAGGCATGACGGAGAGCTCCAGTCTGCCGTACTCGGCCAAGAAGCAACCGCCCGCAAATATCCTTGTTGTCCCTTTCATAGGCTGTAACAGCCCGATGTTTGAGAACCTAAAAACCTGTGTAATTTTTCCGCTTTTGTGTTCCTTGCATCATGGCATTCATGCATCATGTTGTTACTAGGGAATTGTGCTAGGGAATTGTTGTTGTTGCTAGGGAATTGTGGTGGATTTGGCAACATTCAAAAACCAAATGCCAAACTTGTTTCAACCAATTTCAAATTAATGAAGGCACTCAACCTTGCAAAATACAAAGGCTTGACAACTTATATTTGTCAAGGAAATTCCAAGAGCTACAAAATAATATTTTGCACTTGCTCCAAATTGTTAAAGGAGCAACATTTTGAAATTTAGCAAAATGTCATATCCAACCTTTCTAAACAAAAGTGGTTCAAAACATTTTATTTGGAGGCGCCAATTTTTGTGGAGCTCCCACATGAGATGAAAAGGCCACACAAATTATTTCATAATTTTTGAAAGTGTTTAAGTGCTCTAATTAAATCACTGGAGGTGCTGGTTTTAAAAGGTTTTAAAATAAAAGCTGAAAAGGACCTATCCGTGAGGAACCAAATTCTCCAGGGGGTTCTCGGGAAAAACGTCGTCTCTCTCCTTCCTCCTGGCGCCATGCTGCCGCCGTGGCCGTCCCGCGATGCACGCCGCGCCCGGGCCCCCTCCCGACCTTCCCCTGCGAGAAGGACAGCACCCCCACGACCTCACCTGCTCTCTCTCTCTCCCCCAGATACTTTCCCTCGATCCCCTTTTCTCTTCCCCGAGCTCGCAGCCGAGCGACATGGCCGTCGAGCTCCGCCGCCTCGTTGTCGTCGATTGAGGGTTCCTCGAGCGAAACCAAGAGCGGAGGAAGCTCCGCCGCCCCTCCTGCTTCCTCTACACCGGAGGAATCGAGCCGGAGCGCCCTACATCGCCGTCGCCGCTAAGTTCCTCGCTGACCACCGCCGCCGCTCCGCCGTGCGATTCCGGCCGGCCCCGTCTACCTCCGGCCTCCCCGAGCACGCGTACGAGCTCAGGGTGAGCTACTGAACTTCCCTTTGCCTCCGTGCCTCCCCTACCCCTCCGTGTCTCCGTCGCCCGCAGGTCGCCGTGCGCCGCCGTGCTCTCTCATCCGCGTCGGATAATCCGGTTGAAGACCCATCGGAATTTTCGAAGTTTTTCAGTGCGTCTGGACCTTAGGTCCTTAGTGGAATTCCAGCTTCGGCGATGATCGGATAATCCGAACCAAAGGATTCGGATTTTCCGAAGTTGTCCAGTGCGATGAAAGCTCGAGTCCTTAGCCAAATTTGAGTCTGCATCCTCGATCGGAATTTCCGAGTCAAAATGAATTCGGATAATCCGATTTAACTCAGTACCAAATAAATTCCTAATTCATCTTTTCCAAATCTAAATAATTAGTTTCACTTGTTGTTTAACTTAATTTATAAGAAGGACAGATTCTTAAAAGAGGGAGTCTATACAAACCAAATAATAACTTGTATTTTCTTTGGAGCATCCGAAAAGTGCGTGTAATATACCCAAATGTCCGGGAATTCGTGAACCACCCTTTAAAAATGGTTATCATGTATATTAAATCACCGAACCCCCGCATTTCATCACCTGATCATGACATCTCATATCCAAGTGCACCGTAGGGTTCATCCTTCTTAATCAACAAGTAAAGTTGGTTCATGACCTAACTCCACGGTATATCCGGGATGCGCCCCTCTAAGCATCTGAGCTCCGTTTAATTTGAATAGTTAAATCATCCTCCTCCCGGGGATTTAAAATGTCATGTCATCATGTGTTTGCGCATTGCATTTGTGAAGCATGTGTGGTGATTGATTGTTACTCCCGTTGTTATGCTTCGATAGATCAAGCAGCCGGGGTTACTCCACAATACCCCGAAGAGCCGTTCTACCAGCACCTTGAGCAAGGCAAGCGTAATCCCCCCTCTGAGCATGTCTTATCCTATTTTCCGCAAATATTTTCTCCACTATAATATTGCATGCGGTTCCAAATGTCAATTTGCTTGGATTAGAGTATCCTATAGTTGCATTAAGATTGCGATGCCAATTACCTGTTTCCCCTCCTATTATCCATAGGGTTGTATTGTTGGCCGGAAATACTTAACTATGCTATGTTGTTGCTTAGCCCTGCTTAGTTAAATGCTTAGTCGTCCGATGGATGGTTCATGTTGGAAACAGGTGATGAGATAAATGGTTGATGGTGGAGAAATTGTGGAGACAGGTAATAAAATGCTTAAAGGTGGGGATGAGAGGCCACTTTGGTATGGTGGTGTTTTGTCTCACTCTCGCCGCCAAGGTGCGAGTTCTTTACCTCTTGAACCAAGAATGAGCGCGCTTCCTTTCGGTGGGGTATATGGAGCCCTCGTCGACCGACTAACTTGTGGCGGACTAGCCGAGGGTCCTCTAGTTTGGCTTTCCATTTGCGCGTGCGTTGAAGATGGTGGCCAAGACTGAGATGAGGATGGTGGTGTCAGGAAAATAAGTGGCCGCGGGACAGGGTGCTGGAGGTACCCCTTGTCCTACCGCCACTGATGATTCTGGGTTAGTCTCAAGCAAGGTAAAGGTTGTAACCGTTCCCACTCAGCCGGATTTCCCTGGAAGAGAGCTACGTGTAGGCAATGAGCCGGGCGGTACCGAAGGTAAACACAGTGCACCCCTGCAGGGTTAAATCTTTTCGAAAAGCCGTGTCCACGGTTACGGACAACTTGGGAAAGGACGATAAGATCATAGAATAACTTGAACGGAATGATTAAAAACTGGGTACTAGAGGTACCACTTCAAGATTGCAAGGTTGACTTCCTCGAGGGTGATTCGGGGAGGTGCCTTTGATGAACAGGTACAGTGGTTGATGATGGTTGAGTTTGAGAAAGGTGATCAAGAAAAGAGTCACTTCTTACCCCTTTTGAAAACTATTCTGATTAGTCGATGCCATTGAGTTATGTTTTATTAAATAAAATCAGCTTTATGCAAAACAGCCATAAAACCTTGAAAGCCTCATCGAGCTAAAGCTCTATATTTAATCTTGCGAGTTCGTCGAACTCAACGTCGTTTGTTTTGTTTCAGAGGAGGACTTCACCGACCTCGAAGGTGGGTTCTTTGTGGATGTCGACGAGTAGTCTGGGGTTCCCAGGTGGCAGTTTGGGAAATTCCGGAACAGCTGGCGCTGGATTTTTATTTGTATGCCTCTTAGGCCATAATCTGGATCTCGTTGTTTAGAACAACTTAATTTGCTTCTGCTTGTTGTAATGTTGGGTCTGTGACCTCTGGTTGTCATTTGCTATCTTTCTCTATTATAAGAGTTGAACTATAATGATTTGTGTCGTAGAGTCTGTGATGTGCCAGTTGTTCCACAAGTCTTGATCTCTCTATTATCTCTACTATATTAAAGCGCACTCGGTGATGATGGTCGTACGTCGTCCATGCATCCCACACGAAAAAAAACTCGCCGTCCGCATCGCGCAACGTGTGAAAGTGAAACCCAACAAGGTAACTGGGATGGGGAGGAAAAGCCGCCGTCACGCACGAACGCACGACTCGCTCGTCGCATCCTATCCCACAAACATCACAGTCGCGTTGTTGCTATGCCGCCGCCGTAATCCTCGATCCAGAGACAAGGAACCACGGCCTCGAGCTTGTATGCCTTCCAGTTTCGACCTCGCGCCATCGCCGTCACTAGAGGAGCGCGCCATCTCAGTTGCTGGGAGGAGCGTGCCATCGCCCTACCCTTGACGAGCGCCGACCGCAGCTCGCGCCAACGCTGAGAGCGCTTCCTTCGACGCCTCCGCGGCCATGGCAGCTACTGCTCCGGTCACCGTCACAAGGTGACCCACCGACACTAGCACCTCTACCCTGAGAGGCGGCCACCGGAGCCTTTTCTTCTCGGAGCTTCAAATCCATGGCTCGCCAAGGACAAGAGGAGGTGCCACCCATTCCCGGCCGCGGTCGCCGCGGCGACCCTGCACCGCAAGCAGGCTCGAGAAGGCCCTGGTCCTCGTGGAGGCCGTGGGCGGCAGCGATGACGGGCAAGTCGGTGGTGCCAGAGGTCGCGTCGACGACGTGGAGTCCGTCGTGGTCGGGTTCCTGCGGACGTGGCCCGAGAAGCGGCTCCGGGTCATCAAGGAGAGCGTCTTGAGAGAGCCAAAGACAACGAGGTGAAATTTTCTGGTAGCATTCGTCCATGCGATCAGACATGCTCATGATCCTATGTTCCGACCAAATTAATTTTGCAGTTTATTTTTTTTCTCTCACGAGGACAGACGCTTGCTTCTTTGATTTCTCTTATACAGTACTACAGTATATATTCAGTTTTTCTATGCATTTGTTTGCTTAGTACCGCACATCTTTCCAGCACCTATGGTGTTCAGTTTGACCGGAGCTCTCTCCCCGGAGTTCATAGGGAGAGGGGGCTGGTTCTTGGTGCTGGCATGAAGTAACAAGCCTGCAACGGGCTCGAGCTTCTCGCACCTGATCAGAACTAATTCTAGATGCTGATCTCTCCAGTTCTACTACTCGATCTTCCCCCGTACAGCCGTACTAAAGATCATACATAATACACATGCTCATGCATATTAGAAGGTTGGTGAGATGAGTTTGTAGTACCAACTGTCCTCTGTCTCATAGATGAAACATTTAAATCATCATTTAATTCTGATGCTGATGCTTGGTTTATGTGGTTGCAGATCATATGTTGAGCAGATCACCGTGTCCAGGGATGAGCAATTAGAGAAGAGTGTTTTGCCAATAGTAAGGTGACATTTATTTTATTTACGTTCATCCACGTTGGATTAAAATAAGATCTACCCACAGGTAATCATTAATCCACTAATGTACTCTACGTGAGACGGTGAGAGATATCAGTCAATGATAGGTTCTATTTCGATACAGTAAGACAAGCAGATCTACTCAATATGCAAAAACTATATTATTTTCATATCTTGTATACATATATATTCTGTGCCTCTAATATGATATGATCATGTTCATCTTAACAATCACGTCAACTAAATGAGATCGTACGATTAGTTGTGTCAACTAAATGAGATCAGACGATTAATTATTTTTCGGTATAATTTTTTTCACTTGTATATCATGTTTAAGAATAATCTTTGTCCCACCGTTGCAACGCACGGGCATTCAACTAGTGCTTTGATAGTGTGTCTGCTGGTATCGGATAACCGGAGACACCGTATCACTGTATAGCAGTCGGGTCGGGGCGTCACAAGTTGGTATCAGAGCAGTACTGCCTGTAGGAAACCCTTCTACTGGTCGATGTTGAGTCTAGTGTTTGTGAAAATATTTTTAACCTAAAAATGAGTTGTGAAAACCATCTTAGGATTCTTTTTACTCCTTATCTGGTTACCCTCTAATCTCGGAGCAATCTTATCTCGATTTGACTTAAAGGTTTTACTCCTCGTCTGTTACTTTAAAATGATTAGTATAACGGGGTTGGGTTCGACCTTTAGTGTTATGTGTCTAGTTGCTCCCGCTGCGCTGCAATCCCAAATCAACTCAGATGTTTCTACCGAGTCTAATCATGTTTTTTTTTGGGTTTTAACCCAAGGACTTGAACATAAGGTCCCGGATTGTGCCAACTAGAGTGTGTTAATCACGTGGTTTCTTACTCACATCTCACGCTAGTAGCACATGATGCTGATCTTTGACCCAAGTTCTATCTTGTTGATTCCTTGTTGGTTGTTACACAATGTATTATCGTCCCTAGTCTGTGTACTTGAGTAGACGCTAATGCTATTGTTCGACCATTCGGAGAAGGATACTAACTGTGTCATTGTCAAATCTCCAGAATGGCTCGAGGAGGCCGCGGAGGTCGCGGTAACCACAACGATGATGAGGATGATCTGCCGCCACCACCCTCGATGGCTCAAGTCTTGATGGCCATTGAGGAGAACCGTGGGCGCAATGAGCGCTTGCTTGAGCAGTTGGTGCAGCAGAATGCACGGAGGAATGAGTGCAACACTCTCACTGAGTTCCTGCGCTCGCAGCCACCCACCTTTGCTGATGCTAAGGAGCCACTGGAAGCTGATGATTGGCTTCGTGCTTTGGAGCGCAAGTTCTCCGCGCTTCATGTCCCAGTGGCGGAGCAAGTCAACTTTGCCACCTACCTCTTGGTTGGTGCTGCTGGCTGTTGGTGGGAAAGCCATGTGGCTTTGTTTCCAGCCAACCATGTCTTCACTTGGGCTGATTTCGCACTGCCTTCCGTGCGGAGTACATTCCCCAGCCGATCATGGATTTGAAGAGGAGGGAGTTCCTGGATTTGCAACAGGGACGGATGGACCTCCGCACTTATGGTCGTGAGTTCAACCATCTCTCTCGTTACGCCCCAAGGGACGTGACCAATGATGCTGACAAGCAAGAGCTGTTCCGCAAGGGTCTTACGCCGCAGCTCCGCTATGAGCTATTGCCCTTCAGGTTCCAGACCTACCAGGAGCTGTTCAACCAGGCTTTACTCTGAGCAAGGAAGAAAGGAACTTGAGGCTTCCAAGAGGCCCGCACACGGGGACCACCAGAGTTCCTCGGGTTCTGAGAGCAAGAAGCGCAGGGTGTTTGTTCCCTACAGCGCTGTGCCGCGTGCTCCATTCATGCCGAGGCCGCGGGATACAGGCCACCTCCTCCGCGCCCCACTACTTCGACACTTGGGGTAGGCGGGAGTGGGTACCGTCCTATGCTACCTGCTCCACCTGGACTCACTTGCTACACCTGTGGCCAGGCTGGCCACTACTCCAGGGAGTGCCCCCAGAAGGCACCTCTCGCGATAACTCCTGCACGAGCCCCTGCCACTCCAGCTGGCAAGGCTGGACCTATTGTGCGTGGTCGCCTGAACCACATCTCTGCTGAAGAAGCTGAAGAGGACCCCGGCGTTCTTATGGGTGAGCTACGAATCAACAACAATCTGCTACAGTTTTGTTTGATTCTGGAGCATCGCATTCATTCATATCCATAGCTTTTGCAAAAGACCACAAAATACCGTTTGAGAAAATGAGCCGTCCCTTGGTGATTCCACTCCTGGCTCCAAATGGCAAACCGATGGGGTTACTCCTGAAGTTCAGATTACTATCGGTTACTACTCTTTTCCTTTCGCTTTGGTAGCTCTGAGGTCAAGTGGCATTGATGTCATACTGGGCATGAACTGGCTAGCCAAATACCGGGCTAATCTCGACTGTGCTGCCAAGACCGTCACCGTGACCAATTCTTCCGGTGACAGTGTGAAGTATTGGTCTGCACTATCAAGACCTCCATCTTCATCATACCCAACTCACCTGAGATCCTCCTTTGCTTTATGGAAGGCGAATCCCCTCCTGAAATCCAGGACATACACGTGGTGTGTGACTTCCCGGATGTGTTCCCGGAAGAATTGCCTGGCATGCCTCCTGACCGAAGTGTGGAGTTTGTCATAGATCTACTTCCCGGTACGCTCCAATTTCCAAGAAGCCCTACCGTATGCCGGTGGAAGAGTTGGCTCTGTTGAAAGAGCAAATTGATCAGCTGTTAGCAAAGGATTTCATCCAGCCTAGCAGTTCACCTTGGGGTTGTCCGGTACTCTTTGTCAAGAAGAGGGATTCTACCGTGCCTCGTCTAGTCTCTGACTATCGACCGTTGAATGCGGTGACAATCAAGAACAAGTATCCTATTCCTCGCATCAATGATCTGTTGGATCAGTTAGCTGGTGCAACGGTATTCTCCAAGATGGATCTGAGGTCAGGCTACCATCAGATAAAATCAGAAAGGAGGATATTCCAAAGACGGCATTTGTTACTCGCTATGGCTCATATGAGTATACCGTCATGTCCTTTGGTCTCACAATGCTCCAGCTACTTTCATGAGGCTCATGAACTCCATCTTCATGGATTATCTTGACAAGTTTGTCGTCATTTACATCGATGACATCCTTTTATTCCAAAACCGATGAAGAGCATGCCGAACATCTTCGTTGGTTCTGACACGACTTCGAGAACACCGCCTCTATGCCAAGTTCTCCAAGTGTGAGTTTTGGTTGGATAATCGTCTTCCTTGGTCATGTGATATCCGCTAATGGTGTGGCTGTCATTCCCGACAAGATTCAGTCCATTTTGGATTGGAAAACTCCAATGTCAGTCAAGGACATTCGTAGCTTTCTCGGATTGGCAGGTTACTACCGCCGATTCATCGAAGGTTTCTCCAAGATAGCCAAGGCCCTGACTGACCTTCTCAAGAAGGATAAAAAGTTCGTATGGACGGCCGAAGCTGAAGAGAGCTTCAAAACACTGAAAGCCAAACTCACGTCCGCTCCTGTGCTTGTCCTGCCGGACACAGCAAGGATTTCGTCGTCTTCTGTGACGCCTCTCTCAAGGCTTGGGTTGTGTAATGCAAGATGGCCATGTGGTGGCATATGCTTCTCGCCAATTAAGCCGCATGAGCACAACTACCCAACTCATGATCTAGAACTTGCCGCTGTGGTCTATGCTTTGAAGCAATGGAGACCATACCTGTTTGGTAACCGTTGCGAGATCTTCTCGGATCACAAGAGTCTGAAGTACCTCTTCACCCAGCCGGATTTAAATCTCAGGCAAAGGCGTTGGTTGGAGTTAATCAAGGACTATGATGTGAGTCTGAACTATCAACCCGGCAAAGCAAACGTCGTGGCTGACGCGCTAAGTCGGAAGTCCTATTGCAACAATCTGATGATTGAAAAGGCCCAACCTGCCCTTCATGAAGAGTTCCCGTTTGAACCTGGAAATTGTTCCCTCGGCTACCTTGCAAATCTGGAGATCAAATCTACTCTTGTAGACCAGATTAAGGATGCTCAGAAGCTGGATGAGGGTATCTGAATATCAAGAAGAACATTGCTAGCGGAAGGCCAAATGTTTCTCGGAAGATGAATCCGGAGTTGTTTATTTTGGTGACCGCTTGGTAGTGCCAAAGAACGAATTTGAGGGAGCTCATCTCCAAGAAGCTCATGAATCACCTCTCTCTATTCATCCCGGTAGTACCAAATGTACCAAGACCTTCGACCACAATTCTGGTGGACTCGGATGAAACGAGAAATTGCCAAGTATGTTGCTGAATGCGACACATGTCGACGGGTAAAGGCTGAACATCAAAGACCTGCCGGCACTCTTCGCCCTATTGCAGTCCCGAGTGGAAATGGGATGAAATTGGTATGGACTTCATCACCGGGTTTCCCGATCTCAAAAGGGCAACAATGCAATCTGGGTAATCATTGATCGTCTTTCCAAGGTTGCTCACTTCCTACCAGTCCGTGATGATATACGGGCAAGTCAACTTGCTGACTTATATTTGGCTCGTATTGTTCCATTGCATGGGGTCCCTCTGAGGATCATATCGGACCGTGGAAGTATCTTTGTATCCAATTTGGCAGAGTTTCCAAACTGCTATGGGGTCCCGTCTCAACTTCAGTACCGCCTACCATCCCAAACTGATGGTCAGACCGAAAGAGTGAACCAAGTGTTGGAAGACATGCTTAGGGCATGTGTGATCTCTTTTGGCAAGGGTTGGGAAAAGTATCTCCCTTTCGCGGAGTTCTCCTACAACAATAGCTATCAAGCTAGTCTGGGCATGGCTCCATTCGAGGTTCTATATGGAAGAAAATGCCGCACTCCTCTAAATTGGTCCGAGACCGGAGAGAGGCACTCTTTGGTCCGGATGTGATCAATGAAGCTGAGGAGAAGGTTCGAATCATAAGAGAAATCTGAAGATTGCTCAGTCTAGGCAGAAGAGCTACTATGATAAGCACCATCAGGAAATTCACTATGAAATTGGTGATAAAGCTTATCTCCGCGTCTCTCCCCTTCGTGGCGTTCGCCGCTTCGGTATCAAAGGGAAATTGGCCCTCGCTATGTTGGCCCTTTCACCGTTCTGGCCAAGCGAGGAGATCTTTCTTATCAATTGGAGTTACCGGTCAAATTCCCAAATGTACATGATGTGTTTCATGTCTCCCAACTTCGCCGGTGTTTTAAGGATCCTATCCATGGGGTCAATCATGAGGAGCTAGATCTCCAGGAAGATCTCACTTATCGCGAGCATCCTATCGTGTCCTGGATGAAGCCGAAAGGAAGACCCGTAACAAGACTACCAAGTTCCTCAAAGTTCAATGGTCTCACCATTCCGAGGAAGAAGCAACTTGGGAGAGAGAGTCTAGTCTTCGTGAGGAGTATCCCGACTTCTTCCCGCAATCTTAGAATCTCGGGACGAGATTCCTGTAAGGGGGTAGAATTGTAACAGCCCGATGTTTGAGAACCTAAAAACCTGTGTAATTTTTCCGCTTTTGTGTTTCTTACATCATGGCATTCATGCATCATGTTGTTACTAGGGAATTGTGCTAGGGAATTGTTGTTGTTGCTAGGGAATTGTGGTGGATTTGGCAACATTCAAAAACCAAATGCCAAACTTGTTTCAACCAATTTCAAATTAATGAAGGCACTCAACCTTGCAAAATACAAAGGCTTGACAACTTATATTTGTCAAGGAAATTCCAAGAGCTACAAAATAATATTTTGCACTTGCTCCAAATTGTTAAAGGAGCAACATTTTGAAATTTAGCAAAATGCCATATCCAACCTTTATAAACAAAAGTGGTTCAAAACATTTTATTTGGAGGCGCCAATTTTTGTGGAGCTCCCACATGAGATGAAAAGGCCGCACAAATTATTTCATAATTTTTTAAAGTGTTTAAGTGCTCTAATTAAATCACTGGAGGTGCTGGTTTTAAAAGGTTTTAAAATAAAAGCTGAAAAGGACCTATCCGTGAGGAACCAAATTCTCCAGGGTGTTCTCGGGAAAAACATCGTCTCTCTCCTTCCTCCTGGCGCCATGCTGCCGCCGTGGCCGTCCCGCGATGCACGCCGCGCCGGGCCCCCTCCCGACCTTCCGCTGCGAGAAGGACAGCACCCCCACGACCTCACCTGCTCTCTCTCTCCCCCAGATACTTTCCCTCGATCCCCTTTTCTCTTCCCCGAGCTCGCAGCCGAGCGACATGGCCGTCGAGCTCCGCCGCCTCGTTGCCGTCGATTGAGGGTTCCTCGGGCGAAACCAAGAGCGCAGGAAGCTCCGCCGCCCCTCCTGCTTCCTCTACACCGGAGGAATCGAGCCGGAGTGCCCTACATCGCCGTCGCCGCTAAGTTCCTCGCCGACCACCTCCGCCGCTCCGCCGTGCGATTCCGGCCGGCCCCGTCTACCTCCGGCCTCCCTGAGCACGCGTACGAGCTCAGGGTGAGCTACTGAACTTCCCTTTGCCTCCGTGCCTCCCCTACCCCTCCGTGTCTCCGTCGCCGGCAGGTCGCCGTGCGCCACCGTGCTCTCTCATCTGCGTCGGATAGTCCGGTTGAAGACCCATCGGAATTTCCGAAGTTTTTCAGTGCGTCTGGACCTTAGGTCCTTAGTGGAATTCCAGCTTCGGCGATGATCGGATAATCCGAACCAAAGGATTCGGATTTTCCGAAGTTGTCCAGTGCGATGAAAGCTCGAGTCCTTAGCCAAATTTGAGTCTGCATCCTCGATCGGAATTTCCGAGTCAAAATGAATTCGGATAATCCGATTTAACTCAGTACCAAATAAATTCCTAATTCATCTTTTCCAAATCTAAATAATTAGTTTCACTTGTTGTTTAACTTCATTTATAAGAAGGACAGATTCTTAAAAGAGGGAGTCTATACAAACCAAATAATAACTTGTATTTTCTTTGGAGCATCCAAAAAGTGCGTGTAATATACCCAAATGTCCGGGAATTCGTGAACCACCCTCTAAAAATGGTTATCATGTATATTAAATCACCGAACCCCCGCATTTCATCACCTGATCATGACATCTCATATCCAAGTGCACCGTAGGGTTCATCCTTCTTAATCACCGAACCCCCGCATTTCATCACCTGATCATGACATCTCATATCCAAGTGCACCGTAGGGTTCATCCTTCTTAATCAACAAGTAAAGTTGGTTCATGACCTAACTCCACGGTATATCCGGGATGCGCCCCTCTAAGCATCTGAGCTCCGTTTAATTTGAATAGTTAAATCATCCTCCTCCCGGGGATTTAAAATGTCATGTCATCATGTGTTTGCGCATTGCATTTGTGAAGCATGTGTGGTGATTGATTGTTTCTCCCGTTGTTATGCTTCGATAGATCAAGCAGCCGGGGTTACTCCACAATACCCCGAAGAGCCGTTCTACCAGCACCTTGAGCAAGGCAAGCGTAATCCCCCCTCTGAGCATGTCTTATCCTATTTTCCGCAAATATTTTCTCCACTATAATATTGCATGCGGTTCCAAATGTCAATTTGCTTGGATTAGAGTATCCTATAGTTGCATTAAGATTGCGATGCCAATTACCTGTTTCCCTCCTATTATCCATAGGGTTGTATTGTTGGCCGGAAATACTTAACTATGCTATGTTGTTGCTTAGCCCTGCTTAGTTAAATGCTTAGCCGTCCGATGGATGGTTCATGTTGGAAACAGGTGATGAGATAAATGGTTGATGGTGGAGGAATTGTGGAGACAGGTAATAAAATGCTTAAAGGTGGGGATGAGAGGCCACTTTGGTATGGTGGTGTTTTGTCTCACTCTCGCCGCCTAGGTGCGAGTTCTTTACCTCTTGAACCAAGAATGAGCGCGCTTCCTTTCGGTGGGGTATATGGAGCCCTCGTCGACCGACTAACTTGTGGCGGACTAGCCGAGGGTCCTCTAGTTTGGCTTTCCATTTGCGCGTGCGTTGAAGATGGTGGCCAAGACTGAGATGAGGATGGTGGTGTCAGGATAATAAGTGGCCGCGGGACAGGGTGCTGGAGGTACCCCTTGTCCTACCGCCACTGATGATACTGGGTTAGTCTCAAGCAAGGTAAAGGTTGTAACCGTTCCCACTCAGCCGGCTTTCCCCGGAAGAGAGCTACGTGTAGGCAATGAGCCGGGCGGTACCGAAGGTAAACACAGTGCACCCCTGCAGGGTTAAATCTTTTCGAAAAGCCGTGTCCACGGTTACGGACAACTTGGGAAAGGACGATAAGATCATAGAATAAATTAAACGGAATGATTAAAAACTGGGTACTAGAGGTACCACTTCAAGATTGCAAGGTTGACTTCCTCGAGGGTGATTCGGGGAGGTGCCTTTGATGAACAGGTACAGTGGTTGATGATGGTCGAGTTTGAGAAAGGTGATCAAGAAAAGAGTCACTTCTTACCCCTTTTGAAAACTATTCTGATTAGTCGATGCCATTGAGTTATGTTTTATTAAATAAAATCAGCTTTATGCAAAACAGTCATAAAACCTTGAAAGCCTCATTGAGCTAAAGCTCTATATTTAATCTTGCGAGTTCGTCGAACTCAACGTCGTTTGTTTTGTTTCAGAGGAGGACTTCACCGACCTCGAAGGTGGGTTCTTTGTGGATGTCGACGAGTAGTCTGGGGTTCCCAGGTGGCAGCTTGGGACATCCCGGAACAGCTGGCGCTGGATGTTTATTTGTAGGCCTCTTAGGCCATAATCTGGATCTCGTTGTTTAGAACAACTTAATTTGCTTCCGCTTGTTGTAATGTTGGGTCTGTGACCTCTGGTTGTCATTTGCTATCTTTCTCTATTATAAGAGTTGAACTATAATGATTTGTGTCGTAGAGTCTGTGATGTGCCAGTTGTTCCACAAGTCTTGATCTCTCTATTATGCTTTGATAGTGTGTCTGCTGGTATCGGATAACCGGAGACACCGTATCACTGTATAGCAGTCGGGTCGGGGCGCCACATAGGCACCCACACGTCTTCGACCAGCAGGGGCCTCGAGAGGCGGCAAGGGGACAAAGAGGGGAGGAGCTATTGAATCACGCTCGTCCGATTGACAAGGTTGATAAACTAAAACTAGATAAACCATATGCACGGATGAGAAATTTATGATAATTTCAAAAAGTATTGACCTCCAATACAACCCTTTAAATACTGAAGTTCCGGTATTTTCATTATTAATTTATATATATATCTTTCTTATACTATGAACAATGAAATGTATTGACTACCAAAATTGTGATTTTATTGTGATTCAAATTGAGTATAAGGATATTTAGATAAAGGCTACCTTATGCCGTAACGAAGGGAGCCCCGTCGTCCGAGGCTTGTGCACCTAGGTTTACACTTGTTATATATAAGTCATGTAAGCTGCCCCACGGGTTTAGTCGAATCGTTTCAAATCCCGGCGTTGTAACGTCTCCTGAAATAGGAAAAGTTTTGCTGACTCCCGTGGCTTCCCCGGTGTTTGATCTTGTTTTCGTCATTGTTTATTGGCTATCATGTATAACAAAAATCAACTTTGCTTTCTAGTTTTTCTATTAGATATAATCAGTATTTTCACTAGTCATGTACTTCCTTATGATAACATTGAAGTTGTTCGGATACTTTTTTATGCGAGCTATTATTGTATAGTCTGTATGGTTATGATTGGTGCCTATTAATTTTAGCCAGTCCGGGCATACTTAGCTCCACCATGGCAGTTGTGCCACCGAGAAAATGGTTGCTCAATGTGAAACCCGTAGGCCATTTCCTGGGTCACAAACGCGAATCCACCAAGATGCACGTCCTGATCCAGGTGAGGTCCCCTTCGTCTTGCTGGTGTTCTGGCAGCAAAGGAGGAAGCTGACGATTGCTCGTTGTTCGGCTCATAGTATCTGAGGGCTCAGTGTAGTTTCGTTTCTTCCGTTTCCCTGAACAACAACAAAAGTTTCGTTTCTACCGTAGTTTCTGTTGTATGTTGAAATACACACAAACACCGCAAAAATGTTGAAATTACAGCACACGCTAAAGGCTAAAGCGTGTTAGAGATAGAAATATGTAAACGATATGTTGTTGTATAAAGCATATCGTATCCTATAATATCTCCCCTGTCTTGCGTATCAAGACATGTAATCCCGATGTAACAAACCCTATGCCATTGGCTATATAACACGTAAACGAGACCGAGATAAAGGTCATCGCTTCCTACCAGTTTTTACATGGTATCAGAGCTGATCTCTTCCACGACATCGAAAACCTAAAACCCAAAACTACCGATCTACCCAACAACACCAGAAACCAATCTACACCACTTCCAGGAACCAATCTCCATGGCCATGGCCTCTTCCTCCGCACGTACTCAACCCCTTGGTGCTCCTCCTGCAGAGAAGCTCACGCGGGCGAATCATCAGCTCTGGAAGACCATGGTCATGCCAGCTCTGCGCGGTGCGCGGGCAATCGACCTCGTTGAAGGCAAGGAGAAGGCGCCGCCTGAAACCCTCACCGTCGACACCGACGGCAAGAAGACCACCGTTCCGAATCCAGCGTATGATAGCTGGATCGTGAAGGACCAACAGGTTTTGATCTATTTGCTCAATTCCCTGTCCAAAGACCTACTAGCCCAAACTGTTGGGCTTAACCATGCAGCAGAGGTTTGGTCCTTGATCACCTCCATCTTCGCGTCGAGATCCAAGTCGAAACTGGCGCATCTGCGTGGAGAACTGGCGAACACCCACAAGGAGAACATGACCGCCGACGAATACGTCGGCAAGATGAGAGGCCTCTCCACCGAGCTGGTGGCTGCAGGCCGTGCTATTCCGGAGGATGAACTGGTGGAATTCATCCTCAATGGCCTCGATGATGAGTACACCTCTCTCGTAGCCGCTGTCAACGTCATGGAGGAGTGCTCGGTAAGCGAACTCCATGCTATGATAGCTGCCCATGATGATCGTCAGACCAGGTTGTCTGGCGGCAGCCGCAAGAGCTTCGAGTCCTCGGCAAACGCGGAAAATTGTGGGCGCGGTGGCGGCTACAACAACTACAAGAACAAGAACCAGCGCGGCGGCTACAACAACAACTACAACCGTGACTACAACAACAACTACAACCGCGATGATAATCGCGGAGGCTACAACAACTACAACAACCGTGGTCAGTACTATGACCGCGGTGATGATGGCGGTCGCCGCGGTGGACGCGGTCACCGTGGCGGGCGTGGTGGCGGTCGCGGCCGTGGTGGACGCGCCTCTGCGCCCTTCAGCGATGCCACCTGCCAAATCTGCAAGAAGTACGGCCATGTTGCAGGTGCGTGCTGGTGGCGCTATGAAGACAGCAACGACACCTATGAAGACAAGGGCGACTACAACAAGGGTGCTAATGCCGCCTATGCCTATGGGGTTGATACCAACTGGTATCCAGACTCCGGGGCAACGGATCACATCACCGGCAACCTGGAACAACTCATGATCCGAGACAAGTACCGCGGCAAGGACAAGATCCATACCGCAAATGGTGAAGGTATGCATATTAGTCATATTGGTAATTCATTTATTCAAACCCCTAGTCGTGATCTTCACCTCAAAAATATCCTCCATGTTCCTAGTGCGACCAAAAATTTACTCTCTGTCCATAAGCTTACTGTTGATAACAATGCTTTCATTGAGTTTCATCCTTGGCTTTTTTTGATTAAGGACCAAGCAACGAGGAAAATTCTTCTTAGAGGACGTTGTGAAGACGGCTTGTATCCCATCATATCATCATCCTCGTTCAAGCCAAAGACCAGACAAGTTTGCGTTGCTGCCAAGCCCACTTCTTCAAAGTGGCATAGTCGCCTTGGCCATCCATCCTATCGAGTTGTTCAACATATTCTGAATAAATTTTGTCTTCCTTATTCTAAGCTTTCTAGTAGTGATACTATTTGTGATTCATGTCAAAAGGCTAAAAGTCATCAGCTTGCTTATCCCATATCTACAAGTGTTTCCACTGTTCCCTTGCAGCAAGTTTTTTCCGATGTTTGGGGTCCTGCATCCACATCCGTAGGACGTCACAACTACTATGTTAGTTTTATCGATGACTTTAGCAAATTCACCTGGATTTACTTGCTTAAGAAGAAATCTGATGTCTTTGGCGTGTTTCAAAACTTTATGAATCTTGTTGAACGAAAATTCGATCGGAAAATTGTTACCATGCAAACGGATTGGGGAGGAGAGTATGAAAAACTCAATCCCTTCTTTCAAAAACTTGGCATCTCACACCACGTTTCCTGTCCTCACGCCCATCAGCAAAATGGGTCCGCAGAAAGAAAGCATCGTCACATCGTAGAAGTAGGCCTGGCTCTTCTTGCCAATGCCTCCATGCCTCTCAAGTTTTGGGATGAGGCTTTTCTCACCGCCACATACCTCATCAATCTAATACCCAGCCGTGTCATCGGCAAACTTAGCCCTGTAGAAAAACTTCTTGGCACCACACCTGGCTACAAATGCCTTCGTGTGTTTGGCTGCACATGTTGGCCAAATTTGCGTCCCTATAACAATCGGAAACTATCATATCGTTCTAAACAGTGCGTGTTCTTAGGTTATAGCCCTCGCCATAAGGGCGTCAAGTGTCTTGACATTTCCACAGGTCGAGTCTATGTTTCCAGGGATGTAGTCTTTGATGAAGAAGTTTTTCCTTTTGCATCTCTTCACCCAAACGCCGGTGCTCTCCTTCGGAAGGAAATCCTCCTTCTTCCTAAACATCTTCTTCCTCAAAATCGGGGTGCGAATAATGATGAACCTTTGACTAATGAAAACTCACCGTTATCTTCTCCCAGTAATATGCAGCATATTGCAGAAAATTTGGAGCCAAACGATGAAGATTTGAGCCAAAACAGTGAAGAAAACGGGTATGATTCCATGTCAGAAGAAGACAACACGGGGCTCGAGGCTGATATCGAATCTGGCGCTGAATCCGGTGTTGACAGTGTTGCCAATCCCGGTGATGATCCTATCTCCCCTGCCGGCGCGTCAGACCACCCAGAAACTGCGTCGCCAGCATCTTCCGCAACGGGCCACTCCGGTGCTTCCATGCGGCACCGTCACACAGGCCCGCCATCGCCTGGCCCCTCTGCTGGCCCCTCCATGTTGGCGACAGGACAAACAAGTGGGCCTCAGTGGGCCGCGCGGCAGCCGCGCACTCGCCCCGGTCTCACTCGCCAACAGCCTGCGCCCCAGATCACTCAGGTGCCCGGATCTACTACGGCACTTGTTCCTGTAGCTCCTCCTACAACACGAACCAGGTTACAAAAGGGAATTACCAAACCAAAAATTTGGACTGACGGTACCGTTCGGTACAATTTTTTGTGTACCACAGGAGAACCCAATACTCTGCAAGAAGCTCTTGATACCCCTGCCTGGCGTTCGGCAATGGATGAGGAATTTGCTGCACTACAAACAAACCAAACTTGGCACTTGGTACCTCCTCATCACAGTCACAAAAATGTTATTGATTGCAAATGGGTTTACAGAATTAAGAAACGAGCTGATGGCTCCATTGATCGTTATAAAGCTCGCTTGGTCGCTAAAGGTTTTAAGCAGAGATATGGAATTGATTATGAGGACACCTTTAGTCCTGTTGTTAAAGCTGCCACTATTCGCCTTGTTTTGGCCATATCTGTTTCCAGGGGATGGAGCCTACGACAACTCGATGTCAAGAATGCGTTCTTACATGGCGTTCTGGAAGAGGAAGTTTACATGAGACAACCTCCTGGGTATGAAGATGTCAGTGCTCCACATCACCTTTGCAAGCTTGACAAGGCTTTGCATGGTCTCAAACAGGCGCAGAGAGCATGGTATTCACGTTTGAGCACCAAACTTCAGCACTTGGGTTTTTTACCGTCCAAGGGAGACACCTCTCTTTTCATCTACAATCAGGCAGGTACCATGGTATTTGTCCTTGTTTATGTGGATGATATTATTGTTGCTAGCTCATCGAGTCAAGCCATTTCAACACTAGTAGATGACCTGAATAAACACTTTGCTATCAAGGACCTTGGTGATCTTCATTTCTTTCTAGGCATAGAAGTAAGGAAAGTTAATGACAGTCTAGTTCTTGCCCAAGAAAAATATGCAAAAGAGTTACTAGCTAAAGTTGGAATGAAGAATTGTAAACCATCTGCAACACCATTATCTGTCACTGAAAAACTATCTGCACATGGAGGAAACCTACTTGGACTGGAAGATAGCACTAGATACAGAAGTGCTGTTGGTGCTTTGCAATACCTCACTTTGACACGCCCAGATATTTCCTTTTCTGTCAACAAGGTTTGCCAATACCTTCATGCTCCTACAGATATACATTGGACTGCAGTAAAAAGGATATTGCGTTATGTGCAGAGTACTCTCACTGTTGGTCTCACATTCAGAAAATCTACCTCTACTCTTATTAGTGCCTTCTCCGATGCTGACTGGGCAGGATGTATTGATGATCGCAGATCCACCGGGGGATTTGCAATATTCTTTGGTCCCAATCTCATATCATGGAGTGCACGAAAGCAGGCAACAGTGTCTAGATCAAGCACAGAAGCTGAGTATAAATCCTTAGCAAATGCTACGGCTGAAGTCATTTGGGTGGAAACTTTGCTGAAGGAACTCGGCATTAAGATTTCTGAAACACCATGTTTGTGGTGTGATAATATGGGAGCAACCTATTTGTCTGCTAATCCAGTCTTTCATGCGAGAACCAAACACATAGAGATTGACTTTCACTTTGTCAGAGAAAGAGTGGCGCAGAAGATGCTTGATATACGGTTTATCTCCACAAAGGACCAAGTTGCTGATGGTTTTACAAAACCCTTATCACCTAGAGCATTAGAAGCATTTAAGCATAATCTAAACTTATGTAAGTTTTGATTAAGGGGGGATGTTAGAGATAGAAATATGTAAACGATATGTTGTTGTATAAAGCATATCGTATCCTATAATATCTCCCCTGTCTTGCGTATCAAGACATGTAATCCCGATGTAACAAACCCTATGCCATTGGCTATATAACACGTAAACGAGACCGAGACAAAGGTCATCGCTTCCTACCAGTTTTTACAAAGCGGAGTTATTTCTAAAAATACAACGAACGCATTGGTTGAAGAGAACCGTAGGTTAATTTTTTCTGGAATCAGTGATTTACTTACCCGGCCCGCCACCGACAACCAAGAGCATTACAAGCGCATGTTTGTGGAGATCTTTTATATTCCTCATAGCATAGATATCAAGACAAGCAAGGCCCAAGCTCCACATAATCTCCAGGAGCATCATAGTATTCATGAAGCTGAAACAAAGAGAGATTAGAAGATGTCGAGAATAAACACCTGAGCCGAAGCAATTCTGAACACTAGTCATGAAATATTTTGTGCAGTTCATACTCCCATTGCCAAAGCATTCAGTTCCCGTGTTCTTCCACTTTTGGCTAGCAGAAACAGGGCCATGTGAACCCCAAGTTAAAGCGACGTACTACGCGCGCTTTACCCTATGACCAAATAATAAGAAACTGGCATTTTTTCTTTCTTTGCAGCTGCCTTGGACGATGATCCAGGAGTAGTGAATGACGAGGGTAGTGGTAAAACTGTGAAAGACATCCGCCAAGTCGATACCTTTACTACCTAGATAATAGATTTTTGGTTTCGAAATGACTACCCAGACTAAAAGAAATGTCACGGTACATCTGTAGGGACTACCTTTGCTATTGCTATGTCACGTCACTGCAAATGTTGCATACGGTTCGGCACCTTTTATCTTCTTCTTTTTCACAATTCAGTTCCTCTCTGTTTCTCCTAGTCCTCTTTAAGCGCGTGCACTAGCAAAGATTATCTTACGCCGGTGCTTACCTAGAATAGACTTCCTGCTAGCTTGAAGCCTTGTGTCTTGTAATTTGAAACTCAAACCATTTGATATATGAACGCTTCCTCCGACCTCCTTAGCCTCTATGGATGTAACACCCCTGTTTTCCGATGATCCCTTTTCGATAAAACATGTTTTTGGATTCTCTATATCCATATTTAATTTGGTTTATCAAATCATGAATCTGTCTCTGTAGTTGTGTCGGGGCTTGTCGAGACAATCAAAATGGACTCGTGCGTTAAGTTTCGCCCACAGGATCGAATCACATCAAAATATCACGAACACACGCACGCGAAAATTTGTGGCCAGGGGCGGGTGTCGCACCCTCTAAATTTTCTCCTTTTTATCTTGGTCTTACAAACTCACGGTCTGCTGTGTATATATACACACAAGCAACCGACCCATCGTACTAGTTCAATTCAGGGCCGTCCCCAGAAATTTGGGGCGCTGTGCGAAACTGTAAACAGTTCCAAACATATCTTCAAATTTTACTCCTAAACTATGATGATCACTTGAAAATACAATTTCTTTTAGTGTTATTTCTGCAATGATATATTGATAATCAATCTCAAGTACGCTTTCAAGTACTGCTTCAGTTTAGATGACCAAAATAATAACCTGATTTGAACAAATCCTTGCTTGTAGGTATTAAAAGAGGAACTGATATACATGCACACAAAGGGACAAAATAATTGATGCACACTTTGTATTCAGTATACTCACCAAAGTAATCGATGGAGAAAGAAAATTCCTCAATTAAATGGGCTTGGAACTAGATTGTTAACTATACCTAGAACGCACCTGATGGAGTGACCATGAGGTGAACCGATGAATCGATGATGGCATCACACCCTGATCCCCGTCGCTGGCCGCTTGGCTTGGCGCGGCCGTACGTGCAAGTGTACCGCGTGGCGTCGGAGCCTGGCCTACTGGCTCCGGCAGCAGCGCCGTCGAGCGAGGCGTGAGATCGCCGATCCGGAAACCAAGCGACAAGCTATGAAACGACCCGAACAGAAGCAAAACTGCTACACCAACTACGTTCAGGCCCGAAACTAGGCTGCGGTGATTTAGAAAAATCACCCAATTGTCATGTATACCAGGAAAACTTGGGCCTCTAGGACTTCTAATTCCTAACCCAACGTACCAACTCTAAGTACAACACGGACTAGACTTACCAAACCAGCTGACTAACTATTTCCTAATTAGACTCAGCACATATGGTACTATGGAGACGACACATATCTCTGAATCAAACTCAACTAGACAAAGTTGGATTATTTCCAACATTCTCCCCCTAATCCAAACTCCTTGTCTCTTTGTGCTCCTTCTAGTTTTGACTCAATGCAGCTTCACAACTCGACGACGAGACTCAACGTATCACTCCGGACTACCGGCCCACGATGTCGCACCTTAGCGTGCCACATGCATACTAAACACATAGCCTCATGCATGTAACTCATCTTAACCGGTCCGCGTCCATCTTCACGTTGGTCTTCATCTTTCATCGTTGAGACACGTAGATAGCCACCCGCCATCTTGTCTTCACGCATGTCTTCGCCCCTTGGAGATACACCTTCATTGAAGCACCTCGACTGTGACGTCTCACGTCTTCGCCCCTTGGAGATACACCTCACTGGAGTCCCTCGACCATGACGCAGTTCAACTGCAACGAACGTCCCGCAAACCAGCACTTGGACACAACTTCACACCTTATCCTTGTTGACGGTGATGCATCTTACCGAGCAACACTTCATGTCCGGCGGCAACGAAACTTGTCATGTACGCGCAACACATCTTTCCGTACATGAACTCGCCGAAACTTGTTACGTTGCCCAATATCGAACGCACGATCTCGTGGCAATTCCACTGGTCCAGCGGCAACACAACTCACCATATACGGGCCACACAACTTCCATATACAAACTCGCCGGAACTTCGATCACGAACGAAACCGCAAGGACACAATATCCTTTTTCCCCTCGCTCCCTCCCGCACACAATTTTCTCGGCTAGTAACGTAAATGCCGCGGAAAATTCCATAACCATAAGCTCTTGGACGCATCTTGCAAGAACTCACTGCACACCTTGATGACCTCCTTCATACTCACCACATGACGATCTTGACAAGCTTTTATGGTACTGCGTCTCGGCACCACCACTACAAGCAACGACCTCCCACCTTCACCGGCTTGCCGACGACAACCTCATGTCGTCTCCTTCACGTCGCTCCAACGAACGACGATCGCCCGCTTCTTCCTCCTTGTCGCTCTGATGATGATCGCCCGCCCGAGGCGCTATTACGGGTCGCCTCCCCGGGGCAAGCGTGGCTTCAAATTATCGACCTCGCTCTGATACCAATTGTTAGGTTTCGCCCACAGAATCGAATCACATCAAAATATCACGAACACACGCACACGAAAATTTGTGGCCAGGGGCGCGTGTCGCACCCTCTAAATTTTCTCTTTTTTCTATTGGTCTTACAAACTCACGGTTTGTTGTGTACATATACACACAAGCAACCAACCCATCGTACTAGTTCAACTCCATCTAGGACTTCTAATTCCTACACTAGTATAGAACGACACATCGGATACCCCTCTATGAAAACACGAGTTAGGCGACGAAAAATCGTGATTTTACCGTTTCCGATGAGGCCTGACAGAACTAGGCCGCGGTTGGCCCGTCAACATTGGTTTCGGAGAAATTATTGACTCTGTCACCCATGTTATTGGCAAAAGTCATAATTTGACCTCCGTTTTCCAAGATTGTACTATATGGCAACGAAAAAATTTCGGTACCCGTTTATATGGCAGCGGAAACTTTTCGGTACCCATTTGCAATGTGGACACGTTCCATCTTCTTGGAATTCGAAGCGAGCCGAATGACTGCTATGGCATAGTGGAACCTCCCACTACTCCTTACAAACCCCGATCCCTGCTACCTCAGTACGCCATAGAAATTGCTCTCTATCTCTCTCTCTCTGTCTCTCTCTCTCTCTCTATCTCTCTCGCTCTCTCTCTCTCGCTCTCTTCTCTCTCGCTCCCTACTAGTTTCTAGCCAAGATGCCTCGGAGCTTCGACTCATAGGAGCGCACTCAGTCGTCGCCCGACAGTCCCACCGTCAACTGCGGGTCTGTTGATGGATCGGGGCACTGTCGGCGCAGTCTAGCGACGATGAAGAGCTCACCAACTTCATGGACCCGCCCAGGATGCTGAAGGCGCCGAAGGTTGATTCCGATGAGGAGTCAACCGAGGAGGAGGAGGAGGATGATGATGACGACTAGGACGAGGAGGAGGCGCCGCTCCCGAAGACGGGAACCCCGGCGAAGAAGAAGAAAGACGCCGCCCTGCCACCGCTTCCGCCTCCGATATGCTGCCGCCTCCGCCACAGCATCCAACGACCCCAAAAAAGCGACGCCATGAGAAGGAGCAGGATTGCGCAGAAGCAGGGCGCAAAAAAAAAGAAGTATCTAGCTAGTAGTAGCAATATAAGTACTCCGTATGTAATTTACTTTATTATTTATATGTAGTCCCTATGTGATGTAATAATCACTAATATTAATATAAGTATCCTAATGGTTCATCATTAAGTGTATTAATTTCCATATAGTAGAGATTAGGAAAAATATTATTTCAGAGCGTAGAAGAAATTCCAGAGCGTCGGTAAGTAGGTCACACTCGTCAGTGGTAGATACGCAAAGGAAACGATTTTATTAAATAACCGTTCCCTATGTTGTACCTGCTGCTACATATATATTGGCGTATATGTCATAACCTAACACTCTCACTCTTTTCCTCACTGTCCTAGTATTCTAGATTTGTTTGTGGCGGCGGCTACCGCTGGCACCGTGGCAATGCGGCTATTGCTGGCGTCGCCGTCTCCCCTGAGACGATGACTATCTCCCCTGACACGACGAGGCATGTTGTCGCCTTCGCGTCTCCCCCGACACGGCGAGGTCTCGCCATCTCCCCCGAGACAGCGAGGTGTCGCCGTGTCCTCTTCGTTGTTTTCGCTTCCTCTGCCTCCACCTCATTCAGATCTGTTTGCAGACTAATGGTTCCGCTAGATCGATCCAATGGCGACCTCTCGAAGGTATCAGATCCACTCTCCTGCTAACTTGTTCATCTTTTGATGTAGTGAACTTGCCTATTATGCACCGGCAACCGGTTTTAGTTTAGCTAAATTGGTTATACTAGATATGTTGAGAACTCTTCTGTGGACTAGTAGTAGCCGTGCATAAGCGCATAAGGGCCAGGTCCCGGGTTTGAGTCCTCACTTCTACCTTAATGACAAAGCCGGGGTGGAGTCCCCCTCCGGTCTTGTTATTTTTTATATTAGATATGCTCACATCCACTAGTTCTGTCTAGATCATTTTTTTAATGTACTTAACTTGCCTATTATGCACTTGGAACCGGTTTTGGTTTAGCTAACTTGTTTATACTAGTTTCGTTCACATCCACTAGTTCTGTATAGATCATTTTTTGATGTAGTTAGCTTGCCTACTGTGCACTTGCAACCGCTTTTAGTTTAGCCAACTTGTTTATACTAGTTCAGTTCATATCCACTAGTTCTATCTAGATCATGTGGCTAAGTCATTACAAATTTAAAAACATGAGTCTATTTCAATGGCACTACATAAAAAATTCAGAGCCACAGAAAAAACAATGAACAATAGTCAAGACAATAGTGTTTGTTAACTTTCCTATTATGGCCTCCAAAAATATACACAGGTCAGTACACACTATATACTAGTTCTTACTTCATTTAATTTGGTTAAATTGTTCGTTCTATTAGTTTCATAACTAACATGAATCCTTATTTACATTTAGGGATATCAAGTTGTTCCCTTTCAAACTCCACCATACATATCCACCCGTCGCTATTGTGACGTTTTGGTGCACTGCATAAAATACTTTTTTAAGTAAGAGTGTTTTATACAGTGTGACCGGAATGTCACATCGGTGATGTATTAGATTAGATTTCGGTGACACAGCATAGAAAAGGCTAACCCGGTGGTTGCCTGCATGAAAAGAATGATCGCTGTCAAGCATCCTATGAATCTGCCGACATGGAAATATCGTGTTGACAAGATGTGGGTTGGCTGCTCCAGTTCATCAATAAGATCCACCTCAAGACGTAGGTAAGATATCATTTCGGTTTTGCTTAAATTCATAGCGTTCATGTTTTAGCATTGTTTTAGCATATGTACTTAACAATTGTAAAAAAAATTCTAATGTATAGGGTCCAGAGTTTCAACATCCTTCTCTCAGGAAGCTGAGATAAAACGAGATTGCTAGAGTGGCACCTGCGAGGATTGAGGAAAATGATGTAGGGGAAAAAATGGTGACACTTTTGATTTCGGTCTAGGACCTAGGAAGGCTCGGTACTCAAGTTGGTGTTTTTTTTTCAGATTTGTTGCTTAGCATGTCGATTGGTGTAAAAGAAATCCGACAGTAAGGTGTAAGATTTGAACTCTGAAAATGGTGAACTTGTCAGCTTACTACAATTCTCAGCAATTGCCAACTACAATCCTGATTGATGAACATGGAGCTTTGTTGTGCCTTTCAATATTTTCTATTGTGAGTTTGGTCCAGTGGCGATATTGTTCGCATGCTGTTTAAGGTTTGGGAATTGTTAAATATTCGTTTCAACGACAAACCTTGTATTCTTGGTGTCGCCTCTTGCATTTCCCTTTTGATGGTCCTATTTCTGGTTAGTCCTGAATACTAATATACTGACATTGACGGATTGACCATTACTAAAAATATATATACTGACTTTATGTTTGTTTTTTCTGATCTTTATATGACTATAAATAGTGCAAACATGACCTCGTTCATCATATACTGATACTGGCAAGAGGTGGAGTAAGCTGTCAAACAACAAAGTGAAACATGGGTTCATTTGGTTAAATTTAAATCTGGCCATCGCATAGAGGACTACCATGTAGCAGAGTGTAAGTGTGAAAAGAACCATGAGCTTGTTCTCTTCACCATTTTCAATGATCATTTGGGTGAGCGTGCGCTGAGTTACTAATTGACTATAAAGAGCGGCGTTTTGCCTCCCGGGAGCATATGCTCCCGGTATTTTCGAAAAAATTGAACAAATTGAAAATTTATCAAAAAAAATCGAAAAAAATCATGCACGTACCTGACCATGGTACGCACCACCGTGTATTTTTTCGCGTCGAAATGACATCGTATTCGCCCTGTACAAAAATGACAAATTTCTGACAGGAAATTTGTAGCGTACAATGTCATTTCGGCGCAAAAAAATACACGGTGGTGCGTACCATGGTCAGGTGCGTGCATGATTTTTTTTGGAATTTTTTGATAAGTTTTCAAATTGTTCAATTTTTTCGAAAATACCGGGAGCATATGCTCCCGGGAGCCAATGCGAATTTCTAATTGACTATCAAGTTTTTTCTGGTTATAATGTTCTGACAGCAACAACAAAGCATTCTTGCCGGTGAGACCCTGCTCCTACTCTTCCCGCCCCTTTCATCCTCTTTGAAAAATCTAGGGTTACTCACGGTTCTTGGTTTTTTGTTTTGGTGGAAATTTGTAAAAGCTAGGAAATCATAATGGAAATAATTTCTTGCAAGAACAACAACTTCGCTGTTGACTGAAATGTACCGTACCTTGTTTTCTGTAGCATCAAACAAATATGTATGCGAGAGAAAAGCTTTTAAACAAACCATGTGGTCAAACCCATCTAGGGTTCCGTTCCCCTCGCCGGCGACGCCGCCGCTCCGCTCCATCTCCAGTGGCCTTAGGGCCTTGGAGACGTGGCGGATCACGGCCTCTCGCCGGCGGGAGGATTCCCGTTCTTTGTTTAGGTTTTTTCAGTGTCTTCTTCAAGTTGGTGAGGTGACGGCTACTTCTTGAAGTCAGAATAAGGTCTTCCCCGCCCTATCCTCGCTCCGGTGGTGCGCCTAGCCCTAACGGAGGGTGCGTGGAGGTGTGTGTCCGGCGGATCCCCTGGGATCCTGTCCGTTTTTGTGTTCGTCCGTGTGGTTTCAGGTCTGGCTCTTCCGATATATGGTTGTCATCATTGTCGGTGGTTACTGCTCTGGTGCGTTGGTCCCTTGGGGCCTTAGCACGACGACTTCCCGTCTGTCTACTACAACAAGCTCTACTACGACAAGTTTTACCCGGCTCCAGTGAGGGAGGGGTGAGGACAGCGGCGCGCTTTCGGCTCGCTTCAGTGTTTGTAGTCGTCGCTAGGTGGTCCGATGACCTATTTGTAATTTTTATTACTTTTAGAACTCTTTGTACCGTTGTTGATGATCAATAAATTGGTTGGCCTTTGCGCAAAAAAAAAATATTGAAACAAGTTTCATCAAAAAGAACTGAAACCAATACATGTATCCAGGGGCGGAGCTCCCAGTAGGGCAAGGTAGGGCGGTCGCCCTATCTTGATTTTTGACGAAAAATTTCATATACACGTGTTTTCTCTGAGTGATCGTACATTAGAAACAGACTCTGCAGAAAGTTCTGCGTATTTTGATCAACACCGCACAAAACTGATTTCGAACCAAAATGAGGGACTAGATCTAGGGGAAATGCAACTCCACACCTAGGTGGATGTCCCTGCTTATTTGGATATCCAACTAATTTACGATTCGTGCACAAAGTATTATAGATTCTTCAAAAATCAATGCATTACGAATAATTTTGGATTTATTTAATTTATTTTTTGGAATCATGTACTGATAATCCCAAGAGCAGGGGATCACTGTAGCACCTCTCAATGTGGAAGTAAGGTATCGATCCGCAGGAGCAAGAAGGAAAAGTTATCTATTCCCTACAACTAAAGTGTCACAAGTTTTAGTTGATTATGCACTAAACAAGTTTAAAGAACAAGGTGGTTGATTTAATGGATGGAAGTTTGATGTAACAAAACAAGAATGTAAAAGTGTCCCAATCCTCTTCAATGCAAGAGGACAAGACAAAGGTTTTCTCTTATAGGAACAATGGACATGGGTTCATGGGTTCACTTAATCCTCTCTCTCTCATCTACGGTGATTATCATGTTATAGATAAAGTACACACAATTGTCATGTTTTAATGGTAGCTTTTAATGACGGCTATATGTCCTAAAACACATAGTTGAAAGAAATACTCATTTGTGTGCTATGTCACCCCCGCAAGGCTAGCATGGCTGCTGTCACTCCCACATCATACTCTTTCTTTTTACCCCCAGATAAAGGATGTTGGGCTGTATTTCACATGTCACTCAATACATATGCCGTGTCACATCGGCCATCCCGTACCTACATACATCATACTTCATAATGGACAATATTCTAAACACTAGTGCAATGATTCATAATTCGTGTGCATGACCACATCTCTCTCATCTATCCACACTTGGTGGTGTCAATCACCTCATGACAAGGATAAACAAGGCATTATGCATAAATCAAACCATCACATGCATCATAGAATATCTCCAAAGTATGACAAATCATAAAAGCTCCAACACAACGGTAAATGCATAACAAATCATCTCATACCACAATATCCACCATAGGAATTACATAGATGACCGTAATCATGTTCAGCAGCTCATACGGTACTAATTAGTGAAGCTCAAAGAGAGGAGAGATACATAAGTTACCACCACAAACCCAAGTCCAGGGGGTGGACTACTCCCCTTCATCATGGAGACGGTGGAGAAGTCGTTGGAGAAGATGGAGACCACCCCGGCAGCGCCCCGCCGGAGTTTTCCCCCTCCAATCTGCAGCTCCAGGTCTCTGTTTCGTGGTTTCTGTGTTTCGGCGGCGCTCCCTTTCGCGAAAGCCCTGGGGGGTCTATATATAGTCGTTTTTAGGTCAAGACGAAGCTTCGGGAAGAAAGATCGACGGCAGCGGAGGCCCGAGGGCCAGGATGGGGGACCCCACGCGGTCAGGGAATCTGGCCGCGTGGGCCCACCCCTTTCTGCCTTCTGGTCTCCGTTTCTTCGATTCCTTTGCGCCTACGTTTCGTTCCTTCCAAAAAAATGATCCCCGTAAAGTTTCAGGTCATTTGGACGTCGTTTGGGTCCCTGAAACATCAAAATATAGAAAAAGGGGTTTTCTGACAGCGCAGGGTTAATTCCAGAAAAATGGGGAAGTTGTTAATTATCCCCAAAACTCAATATAAATCATGAATATAACCCTTATATGATGCAAATAACATGTAATAAAATGTAAAGTTCATGTATGCATTTTACATGCATCAACATCCCCAAGCTTAACCCATGCTCGTCCCGAGTATGAAGGTGATAAAACTAACATGGACTTTGCATTTTAATACTATCAATGGATATCAAAGGTGATTACTATTGCTACATAGAGTCAAATGATTCATTCTTCAAAGGAATAACAATATGCAAGATAAATTATGAAGTGATATCAAATACTCAATGTAAAGATGTTCAATGATAAATTCACAAAGTGTAATATAGAAGAAAGTACTATGGACCAAATGTATGCATAATGAAAAGTAAAAACATCCTATGGTGGTCATAGAGTACTTCTTATGAAAACTGAATATAAAAGGTGGACACTTTGGATAGATAAATAAGTAGAGGTAAAGCATGAATAAGTTTCATCTAACTTCCAAACACTTCTACTTAAGTTAATGCTTGCAATGTGGTAGTCATTGGTGTGGAGCTCTCATTACCCCTATCATAGCATCTTGAATGATTAATGTTTAAAGTGAAAGCAAATATGAGTGGTGTGCTTGACAATGTATTGGTTGAATGTCTCATGTCCCTTGAATACAAGTACCTACACCATGTGTTACTCACTTTGGTCCACAAAGTAAATTCAAATAAAGGTCATTGCAAGTAATAATAGTATCATCAAGAACTGCACTGGGGTACCTCTTGCCCCTTGACATGAACAAGCCCATGTCAAAACAACAAGACAAACAGACAATGAACAATCTCAGCACTCTTTTATTTACTATGGGTATAGCTTTTTATTATGAGGTGCATCACTGAATGAACATTATGGTTATGCTGTAAATTTCCACCATGAATGATGCATGGCTTAGATTAGCGGCCCAGGCATTTCTCTAACCATTTATACAAACTCTTTGAACTTACTAAGTATCCACATTCATTTCACCCATGATAGGCATCCATAAACAAAAGTACATGACATCAACTAAATATAAATAAGTGCAATGTTGAAAGCTTGCCATGTGACAGCACATATGGGCTAACTCCCAACCAAAACAATTGTCAAGCCCACAACTTCATAATTTTAATCACAATGGTTCATGCTTATTAAATGCAATAAAAGTAAATTGTGCATCAAGTTCGTGAGAGCTTTTAACCAATTTTTCCCATGACAATCAATAACATAAGCATTTAAATTCAGAAATGTAGATAACACAATATAACATGATAAACATACTTGGAATAGCATAAAGCTAATAGGTAGATATGGTGGACTCACTGGAAAAACTTTGGTTGAAGGTGTTGGGAAACAAGCTTTTTACTTGTTGTAATTTTTGGGCTAGCAATAGGGAGAAAGTTGACCATCTAAATGCATGCATAAGTGTCCATAGAACTAATCAATCCATGTTAAACCAAGTAAAGTTAAAATTCAACATCTAAACATGGTAAAAGATAGCTCTTGACAACACACTTGCAAATTAACATTCATTCAAAGCACATGAATTATGCAACTATATGTATCTTTTAAAATCAACTCAAACATCCCTATCCCAATATATTTAATAGCATCCAACATAATTCAACCCAAACTTCCAGTAGCTCTCTCATATATAAATGATAGTGGTGGTCTTAAAAACAAACCGAAATAACAAAAGCAAAAAAAACAGACGCTCCAAGTTTATACGATAAAGTGCTTTGATCGAAAAACAGAAGTTAGACGTGTGCAAACCGAGAGTGTGTTGGTCCAGTGGGGTTGTCTTGACATCCCCAAGCTTATGGTCTTCACCATCCTTGGATAGCTCTTGGTGCAGCTCCTCTAATCCCTGTGAAAAAACTTCAAAACACCGTTTCTCCCATTTCTTTTCTGTGGGGTGATATTAGTAGTGATAAACAAATAGGTTCCTTGCTGCATAAAATCCTTAGGCAAAAATTCATATGAATGTCCAGAGAGTATATAATGTTGTATGCCTACTCATAAACTCAATTGAATCAAAAAGATTCAAGCAAAAAGCTCAAAGAATGCATCAAACAATATCAAGACAGAATCTGTCCAGAAAAACAGCAGCAGCAAAACGCATTTTTCTACCCTACTTAAACTCGTCAAAAAATCTGCAAAAATCACGTGTGCAGAGGATGAAAAGTTGAAGCTACAGTTCAAATTACAGCTCAATCGGAGTTACAGATAAAAAATGAAAAATCAAACCGTGCACAGACTTCGTGCAGGCAGAAAACTCTCCGAAAATGAATAGCAACTTTTCAAACCCAAAATAGGTAAAACTTGGTTCTTTATTAAAAATCCAGAAACAAAACTAACAAACTACTCTCTTGTTACAGCAAGAGGACTCAAAGAAAATCACAAAAAAAACAACCGGGTTGCCTCCCGTAAAGCGCTTTCTTTATAGCCATATAGCTAGGCTTCTTACTTGATGTTCATGAAGGTTGAAGCTCATGAGGGAACTTATACTTTGATGTGTCCCTCTTCCTTGGAAAGTGTTCATGCATAATACCAGGATCCCATGGTGTTCTCAAACCAATCAAAATAATAGTCAAGTTGAACCCTAGTTGAGAGAAAAACAAAACACAAAAGTAATAACAACGAAGTCTAACTTTCTTTCTATGCATTGGCATTTTGTATATGAATGAATCACCATAAATAGAAGTTTCCCAATGCATATTAACAATGTTTACTTGCAGCATATAATTATTAGCATAAAGAGGGTTCACCTCCTCTTTCATAATAGTTGCAAGTAGTAGAAATAAATTCAACCATATAACCACAAGAATCATTCAACTTAGATAATTTAGGCACATAAAGAGGATTATTAAATTTATTATGGAATTCATTAGCATGCTTCCCTCTTTCAAAATAGTTAATAAGATCAATATTAAGTTTAATATCATGGTTGCAACAAAGATTTGGAACTAAAGGTAATTGCAAACCACATAAGTATTTCTCAACATAAGCAAATTTCTCCTCTATGGTGTAATTAGGAGAATTTAAGAACAAAGTAGGACTCTCATGAGTAAGAGTACCATCACAAACAGCAAGTATATCATTTTTATCCTCACATAATTTAGTAACAACTAAACATGGAGGTTTATCAATAAGCATAGGACCATCATCTAAAGCATTATCATATAGCATATTTAAGCAATACTCCTCATTATCATCAATAAGTTCACTAGTAGCATTAATAGAAAGTAAAGGAGCATTTTTAGTTTCATCATAATAGCATGGGTTATCATATAGGACCATAGCATTTTCAGTTTCACACTCATCATAACATGGATTCTCATAAATAACAAAAGATTTTTGAGTTTGAGTGTTACTATCATTTGTTGATGGTGAAGCTGGGAGATCCAACTCTTCCCCAAGCTTAGGTTGGAGCACATCCATTTCAATCTCCTCTTCACATACTTCTCTTCCAAGCTTATGTTTTCATCATCCTCTTGGGGTTGCACGGGCATCCCCAAGCTTAGTTTTTCATCTTCTTCCTGCAAAATATTAGTACTTTCCGTGGCAGCAAGAATTCTTTCTTTAGGAGTAAAATATTTAAGAAAAACCTTCCTCAAACTACTCCATTCAATAGTAACTTCTTCATCCAAAGACTTGAACCAAATACGAGCATTACCAGATAAAGACAAATATAATAGCTTCCTTTTTACCTGATCATCAGAAATACCAGGAAGCCTAAATAAACCACATATCTCTTCAACTGTCTCCACGTGTTCACGTGCAGACTTAGTTCCATCCCCTGTAAATGGATTTTTCATAACTCTTTTAACATGACCAACGGGAATTTTATATCCCACTTTAGGTATCTCAGACACAGTAGTTTCAACCACTTTAGGAGCATTAGCATAAGCACTTTCATATAAAGCAAGATGCAGCGAAGCACGATTCATAAATGCCATAGTAATAGTATCAATAGTTTTTATGTATTTTATGTTTTTAATGAAAACTGAAAATAAAACTAAACTAAATGCAAAACTGAAAATAAATATCTAGTGCAAACAAGAATAAAAACTTAAGCGCTACGCTCCCCGGCAACGGCGCCAGAAAAGTACTTGATAACCCCCAAGAGCAGGGGATCACTGTAGCACCTCTCAATGTGGAAGTAAGGTATCGATCCGCAGGAGCAAGAAGGAAAAGTTATCTATTCCCTACAACTAAAGTGTCACAAGTTTTAGTTGATTATGCACTAAACAAGTTTAAAGAACAAGGTGGTTGATTTAATGGATGGAAGTTTGATGTAACAAAACAAGAATGTAAAAGTGTCCCAATCCTCTTCAATGCAAGAGGACAAGACAAAGGTTTTCTCTTATAGGAACAATGGACATGGGTTCATGGGTTCACTTAATCCTCTCTCTCTCATCTACGGTGATTATCATGTTATAGATAAAGTACACACAATTGTCATGTTTTAAGGTAGCTTTTAATGACGGCTATATGTCCTAAAACACATAGTTGAAAGAAATACTCATTTGTGTGCTATGTCACCCCCGCAAGGCTAGCATGGCTGCTGTCACTCCCACATCATACTCTTTCTTTTTACCCCCAGATAAAGGATGTTGGGCTGTATTTCACATGTCACTCAATACATATGCCGTGTCACATCGGCCATCCCGTACCTACATACATCATACTTCATAATGGACAATATTCTAAACACTAGTGCAATGATTCATAATTCGTGTGCATGACCACATCTCTCTCATCTATCCACACTTGGTGGTGTCAATCACCTCATGACAAGGATAAACAAGGCATTATGCATAAATCAAACCATCACATGCATCATAAATATCTCCAAAGTATGACAAATCATAAAATCTCCAACACAACGGTAAATGCATAAAAAATCATCTCATACCACAATATCCACCATAAGAATTGCATAGATGACCGTAATCATGTTCAGTAGCTCATACGGTACTAATTAGTGAAGCTCAAAGAGAGGAGAGATACATAAGTTACCACCACAAACCCAAGTCCAGGGGGTGGACTACTCCCCTTCATCATGGAGACGGTGGAGAAGTCGTTGGAGAAGATGGATACCACCCCGGCAGCGCCCCGCCGGAGTTTTCCCCCTCCAATCTGCAGCTCCATGTCTCTGTTTCGTGGTTTCTGTATTTCGACGGCGCTCCCTTTCGCGAAAGCCCTGGGGGGTCTATATATAGTCGTTTTTAGGTCAAGACGAAGCTTCGGGAAGAAAGATCAACGGCAGCGGAGGCCCGAGGGCCAGGATGGGGGACCCCACGCGGTCAGGGAATCTGGCCGCGTGGGCCCACCCCTTTCTGCCTTCTGGTCTCTGTTTCTACGATTCCTTTGCGCCTACGTTTCGTTCCTTCCAAAAAAATGATCCCCATAAAGTTTCAGGTCATTTGGACGTCGTTTGGGTCCCTGAAATATCAAAATATAGAAAAAGGGGTTTTCTGACAGCGCGGGGTTAATTCCAGAAAAATGGGGAAGTTGTTAATTATCCCCAAAACTCAATATAAATCATGAATATAACCCTTATATGATGCAAATAACATGGAATAACATGTAATAAAATGTAAAGTTCATGTATGCATTTTACATGCATCATGTACCAACAAGAAATTTATGGACGTGCATTAACAAAAAAAACACCCATTAACTTGATTTTTTGTTATATCAATATATCTAATGGTAGGAATCATATCCTTCGTTGGATGCAAATTCGACGGTCATGATAGTTGTTGGATATCCAACTAGGTGTTTTATCGCTACATTGCTAGGTCTAGTCTAATATGAAATCAACTATTTATCTTTGCAATAGCTAATTCTCAGTCTAACAAAACCCGACACTAAACAATGCTCTATGAGGGGTATTTAAGTAGGACTTGAGAGTACTTTGGTCAGTTTGTAAGGTGGCCGAAAACAACTTAGGTATTTGATGGTTATGTTTTACGATACTTTAGATTTGTATATTTTATCGATCTACAATTTTAGTTTTATTAGTTCAGTCAATGTTTTTCGTTAAGAATGTGACGACATGTTTGCTCAATTGAAAAATTATGGTCAAAAGATCTCTTAAAAAATGTCAATTTGCGCTAAATCAAGAAAAAGGGAAGACACCAGATCATTATTGCTTACTTTTATAGTGTGAGCACCCTTCTATGTGGCAAATGACTATATTACCACCGATTTTGACCATTGCTTAAATGAGCTATCTTCGGAATTGTTTCGAAACTTCTCTTGTCTTGATATTTTTTGTTGGATTTGTTTTTTGAAACTTGCCTTGCATTTAACAAAACTTGTCAGGGGAAATATTTCAAGTTGCGACATCCACAATTGGAAATGTGGCATGGCTTGAACGTGATCTGGTGGGTGTTGCAAGAGGATTCTGACTGCTGCCACAGCTTCTCGAGGGTGTTCAATCCCAAACAACGGTTGGACTCCTCTCGGCTCTGAATCACTACGAGATTCCTCAATCCCACTTTCTAGCGGATCCCGTTGTTGACGATCTGATGAGGAGGGTAGCCCTGCCAGAGCTTCTGACGCTACTCGGGCGCTCTCAAGGAGGAACTTTGCAAAATCTCCGTGTCGATCTCGACTGTGTTTCAGATCAGTGTTACCTTGCTCATGAGCCTTGTTTGCCGATGTCGTGGTCATGATCTCCTCTTGGTCTTGATATGAGACTCAGATGAGCTCCAGCTGATGGTGTCTAGGATCGTTTGCCCTTGAAAGAGCAAGCCCCCGAGCCTGAGGAGGCCAGGATCTCGGGATTCGACATTACGCCAGCAGCCGAAACAGCCCCAAGCCGTCCAAGGGGTCCGGCGATTTTGGCCGGAGCGGACGTGATGAAGGATGGCTCACAGCAAGGCTTGCGGGCTCCGAGGAAGCGGCCGATGTGGTAGATGACGTTGAAGCTTCGGCAGCGCCCGCCTTGTCCGTCGCCGAGCCTGAAATCTCCAACCCCTCCGGGAGGAGGGAACCCTTCTGAGTCGCCGGTGAAGCGCACGGCTCGCCAGATCGCTCACGCCCCCTACCTGGCACGCCAGATGTCGTGTCCGAAGTCACGAACACCGGAGGTCGGGAGACCCCCTTTTAGATATTCGGAGAGGGGTGCGAGGAGGATCTTGGCGAGCGAGTGAAGTATGCAGAAAGTAGAACACACTGGCAGTTTACCCAGGTTCGGGCCGCTCGGAAGCGTAACACCCTACTCCTGCATGTCTGAATATATGGTGGTGATATGAGTATCCGGACTACAGTGAAGTATTCTCGGGAATAATCTCTCAGAACCAACCGAAGTGTGGTGGTTGGATCTGATCTCTCCCCCTCTAGCGTATGCTCCAAGATGCCCCCCTACTTTCGTCCTTGGTCCTCCTTTTATACATCAAGGGGATACCACAAAGGTTTGACCAGGTGCCTGCCTTGCGTTCCGGAGTATACAGCTGCCATCCCTCGTCATCCCTGCGACACAGCCTTTTCTCAGTCCCCTTGTCAGTGCCCATGTGCCTCAATGTATCTTAGCTGTCCTTGTTTTGGTTACCCAGTTCCCGGGCTATACGCAGAAGGATGTCCAGTAGAGTTCTCTTCACGGGGACGGTTCTTTCCATAAATGACGGGTGTTGCACGTCAGCCACGAGCTGCGGTGCACGTGAGGAGGATCCCGGGAACCCCCTGTTCCCGGGATGCGACAGCCAATCAACAACCCTCGTTCGGAGAATTACTGCGACGGGTGAACTTAGTAATAATGTTTCAAGGGTAGTCTTGTCCTTCTTAAACAGAACACTGTTGCATGGCACAGTAGGAAACTTATAACATTTTGCTAATTCTAAGGTGTCTGAATTAAACGAGTGTTTTGCGGCTTTACATCCTTTAGCTCTCTGCAAACTTACCTGCTAGTGATATTTTCTTCTATAGTTCTATTGGAAACAGGTCCCCATTGGCAAAGGAACCCCATACACGTGCTCTTCTCAACTGTGGCTAGCTGAATCCGGCCGGGCAGGCCATATGAACAAACAAAATGACGCGGTTAGGATTGCACCCAACAGGAAACTGCCATACATATCGATCTGCACCACTCAAATCCTCTACTGTTACTGCTTGCAGGTGCAGCATGGAGGTTACTGACAAGAAAAAAACCTTCTGCTCCTCAGTTTTGGTTAATTACCGGAAGAAGGGTGGCAGGTGGGACCCAATTAAAGTTGCACTAACACAAAAACGGGCAACTGCCTCCGTGGCCATCAAAGTGATCACATATTTGCATACACGAGACGAGACCTCCACATCAGGGTGAAAGCAATCTCATGTATCATTCCCGTTCCACAAGAAGATTTCAAACCACGACTCTTTCTCTTCAGTTTTCGCTTCCTTCACTATTTGCCTTTCTCTTACGTAAAATCAAGTTCACATGTCGACAAGATTCTATTAAATAAGCTAAAAACGATGGACAGGGAGCAACCATAGATATTGTTTCCTCTCAATGTCATACCTAAGGTAATAACAGTGTCAATAAATTGAACCTTCCATTTCTCTTTTCTTATCTTGCCACTTTTTCTTTTGGAGAATCCTATCTTGCCACTGTTTTTTTAGGGCTCTTGCCACTGCTGGTTGGTTGGTTCCTTTGTCCTTTCTTGTTGGTGATTTTCTCCTCATGGGCTCACCGATGTTGGCATGACGGCCTCTGCGGATGCCACACTCCCCAGCACTGGCGACCTGCAGAGGTTGTGGAAGGAAGGCCAAGACAGGAGGACTGGGCTCCAGTGTTGGGCCTGCTCTTAGCCTCCAGCACGTTTCAATATTTGCAATTTGTCATGAAAATATATTGCTCTTCTGGTAAAAACAGAATTATATATTGTTGTCCAGGTAAAAAACCAGAATTGATTATCCACGCGCGTGCGAGCGCTCGCACGGATCTTACGCGCGTGTTGATTTCTTCCCTCTCTGCCTTCTTCCTCCCCAACGGCGGCGGTGGCTAGCCGAGCCGGAGCCGCGGCGCAGGCGGTGATGGTGAGGAGAGACTTAACTTGGCGGGTGCGGGGGTGCAGGACTCACCGGCGCCGAAGAAGAGGGTGGGCTTAGAGGGATGCCTGGGGAGGCGGCGGACCGGCGGAGAAGGAGATTGGGGCAGGGCGGGGCGGCTAGGCGTGCTAGGTTGCGAGCTGCTCCAAGTAGGCCCCAGCGGGCGTAGTTCCTTCCGCACGAGGGGAGGATCGGCTAATTACAAACATATGTAGTTCAGGGTTTCCGTGGAATGTGGGTGTGTGAATGCATGGATCTGACAGCAGGAATGGACGTCCGGGATAGGCCCGGTACACCCACGTATGGGTGGAATGTGTTTTTCGACGGATGCATTGGGTGCAACATGGGTACGGATGTGGGCAAAGCGCGGGTCAGGCCAAAGAGCACAGGACAGTAATTTTCATGTAGTTAAACTAGTTTGCTCGTAACTCGTAAGTAGTTGTACACTTGCTGTTTGCTGTGCCATAGGATGGCGTCGTGGGCAGGGCCGTCCCTGGGGCGGCAAGAAGGGCGACAGCCCAGGGCTCTACCTGTCTGGGGCCAAACCAAGTGCTCATGTTAGTATTCCATGTAATATAAATCTCATTAGCAAACCCACAAATAGTCAACTATGAGCGCCTAAAGACCGTGGAGCAATAAAATAAGAAAATATAGAGGAATTGCACAATCCACCACCTATTGGAGCAGATTTTATGCAAAATACTTACTCTACGCTCTACGGGTTTGTTGCGCAAAATACCACCGATTGGGGTAATCCATTGCAGCTTGGCCTTATCTATTTTCTCTTTGATAACATGATTGTTGACAAGTGGGTCCCGCTTGTAAATCCTTGTGGCAAACAAAACCAGCCACTACAGCCAGCGGTCCAAGACAAAAAACGATGAAACAACTGCGACAGAATTAAACAGACAGTTAACATGTGAATCGGCTCACGTTTAGTAACGCAATGATATGAGAACCCCTACAACTGATGAATTCTATCCTAGTTGTTTCAGCGTTTTTTTCTTGTCTTGACCCGCTCGATGATGTGGCCGGTTTGTTTGCTATATGCATACTTACAAGCGGGAGCCACTTATCACAATCATGTTAACAAAGATAAATGTTAGATTATACCTTGCCACAGCTGATTACTCTCAATAAGCGGTGTTTGCGCAACAAACCCATAAATTAGGTGTTTTACACAAAAACAACACATAGGTGGTGGTTTCTGCAATTCCCCAAAAAATAGAGTAGCTTAAGGTCTATCAGGATAGTTTAGGAATCGTGGGAGAACATAGGTGTGGAAATAAAACTCGAAACTCGCAAGCTTATTGAGTACTCGAAAACTCGGCTCAAAATTGCACACTAATGAGTCGAGCAGAGTCGACAATTTTATCTCGTTAAGAAAAAAGTTTAATGAGTCGAGTTGGGAGTACTCGATATCTCATAGATTAGTTAACACTAAGAAAACCCAAAACATTTACGACAAAAATATATGAGCACTCGGGCCAAAATCTACCAGTAAATGTATAAACGATGAACCACCCATCTTGTACTCTTGATCCACAATGTTTTGATTATGTTTTTCAGTTTCTTTATGATCTTATCAAGCTTATCGAGCCAACTCGAGTATTTATTGAGTCGAGCCAAGCTGGGTTTTTTATCTCGTTAAGTTAAGTTAACGATTTGAGTCAAACACGCTCGTTAACTAACAAGAATTTACGATTCGAGTACCAGTTGAGTCAAGCTCGCTCGATATCCACCCTAAGGTGCACACCATAGTTCGATGAATACAATTAAAACACACATTCAATAGGGCTCGGCCTTCACTTTTGTAGCACGCGCATAGTATTCCGTCAGTTCTTATCCCTTTCTCTCCTCTCTTCCATAGCCAACCAAAACACCATTCTAATAAATGAAATTGTTGTATTGTGTTATTTCTTGATTCACTCTTTATTATTTCTCTTCCTATGAGTTTCACCCGCCATGTGAGTATTACCATCCCGACTGCTGGTCATGGACTCGTGCAATTTGAATTATTTCTCCTTTGACAATTTGATTATTTTTCACTATCCGGTGGTTCATTAGTGTTTTCTCTTTAGAATTTTTTTCTTCTAAAATGGCTGGACGGGAGGGTGGGGGGATTAGGTTTTGTCCCTGTATTGGAGGGGGAGTAATTTGGTCAAATACATGGGATTTCTAGCAAAAAAACCATATATAAAAAGTTTTAGCTAAAAAAATCTTACGATAGTGCGTGGGGGTGGGGGGGCAATGGCCCCCTATGCAATCTATACCTTTGTATATGCATGTGAGTTTTATTTACTATACTACTATTGGAAGGGCCCATATTTTATTTCGCCCAGGGCCTCTAGAAAGTCATGACCGGCCCTGACCTTCACAAGGGAGCTCCATCAAAGACATCGACGTCACCTGACTTAAATAATGGATCTAAGATTTTCATCCGGAGAACACCAAGGGTATGAGTGGAACACCTCCACAGAGGCTAACGACGCCGAAGGCATTGCTTTCGTCGGCCTGAACATGATGTCGGGGAAACACTGAAATTAAGTCGGTGTGAACAGAACATGCCATTACCCTGGTACTCCCAGCCATTGCTCTGCACAAGCTTTAGCACCTGCCTCCTCTTGCTCTACAGTGTCTTTGTTGCTCTAGCTTGGAGAGATAGTATCGGAGGGGAAGTGATGATTGGAGTCCCCTTATCATAAGCAAGCAGAGGGGCATGACTCGTGTCGTGTCGTTGCTCTCTGAACCAATCTAAAACTCCATTCATGTCAAATCACTACAAAGCCCTCCTGAATTAAAGCCACTACAAATATTTGTCGTTTGGTGGGACAGGATCTGATCAAGTTAGTACTAGGAGCTTCTCGCCATCCAGAATTCTATGTTTCTTTATCTATCGTTTTGTACCATTTTACTTCCACCATTATTAAAAAAAACTATGATTCTCTTCTTGTGCAATTATTTTTTCATCACAATTTTAAATTGGTTTCTTTAATAGGAAAAAGTAGGTTATTATTTAAGTCAGAGAGAACACAATTTCTATACGACCCGTTGGAGAAACTATATTGTATAGGGAATTCCACTTTGCTTCGACAGCCCCTCTAGCGAGTGAGGACATGAACAATAGTAGAGAAGCTCGGTCTTACCTTAGCCCTCGTTTATACTCCCTCCGTTCCGAAATAATTCTAGGTTTATTCTGCCACCCCTTCCTAGGTTGGCCGAAACTCCCTCCCTTATGGTTGATCTTATGTAGAAGAATTATGTCGGCATGTGAACGTGTTGTTAGTTAAGAGAAAGGCAGATACTGAAGTAAGATGCGAAAACTTAAGAGAAAGGGTCGTGGTTTGAAATCTTTGTGCGACGGGAATGACACGTGAGATAGCTTTCAGCTTGATATATGAACCTGGCTTTTCGTGCTCTGTAACATGGGGAAGCAAAGCATGTGGAGGTGTCAGGTGTATAGTCTCATCTCGTGTATGTGAATATGTGATCACTTACTGAATGTGTCACCTTGGAGCTCCAGTCTCGTGCCAGTTAGTCCTTTGCAGCCGTTGACGAGGGGTTCAATGGCGAAGCCTCATAGCATCCAAGAGCTTCCATCTGCTCGCCCTAGTGGTGGTTGTGCGATTACTTTGTGCTTGGTCAAGTGCACGGGTCGTCTCTTTTTCTTGTTTAGTTTGCGTTGTTTCCTTTTTATTTTAGTTTCATCATGTTTTCCATGTTGACCAATAACCTTTGGCGAGGGAGGTTAAGAATATGGTCTTCTAACACTACTGAGCTACATATTCACTTATTCAGGTGAGCAATACCAGTACATACATGCATTCAAGCTTTGCATGCAACTCAACGAATAGCTTGCTGCCGTCGCCTGTGGCTGGAACGAAATGATAGGAATTTCGAGATAAGGCAAGCTAGTACCACTGTAATTATCAGGTTGATCGAACAAGAGTTCGAGCTGTGGCTGCAGGCTAGAAGAGGCGCAGGCAACAGAGAGGAGTAGACATAGACTAGGCAGGCTGTGTATTCAGCGCGGCGTGTTACTTTGTATCAAAACTTTGTTACACATTTCCCCATCTTAATGCCATGACATGCATTCTTGCATGTTCTTGAAAAAAAAAATCCTAAATAAAGGACATACCGATATAGTACAACACTTCCTTTTTAATCAACAACTCTTGTTCGGAGAATTACTGCGACGGGTGAACTTAGTAATAATGTTTCAAGGATAGTTTTTTTCCTTCTAAAACAGAACACTGTTGCATGGCACAGTAGGAAACTTATAACATTTTGCTAATTCTAAGGTGTCTGAATTAAACGAGTGTTTTGCGGCTTTACGTCCTTTAGCTCTCTTGCAAACTTACCTGCTACTGATATTTTCTTCTGTTGGAAACAGGTCCCCATTGGCAAAGGAACCCCATACACGTGTTCTCCTCAACTTTGGCTAGCTGAATCCGGCCGGGGCAGGCCATATGAACAAACAAAATGACGCGGTTAGGATTGCACCCAACAGGAAACTGCCATACATATCGATCTGCACCACTCAAATCCTCTACTGTTACTGCTTGCAGGTGCAGCATGTAGGTTACTGACAAGAAAAAAAAAACTTCTGCTCCTCAGTTTTGATTAATTACCGGAAGAAGGGTGGCAGGTGGGACCTAATTAAAGTTGCACTAACACCAAAACTGCCCCCGTGGCCATCAAAGTGACGAGACCTCCTTTATCTAAATTAATCAATTTATTCTTTATCTAAAAAAAAAAGTGACGAGACCTCCACATCAGGGTGAAAGCAATCTCATGTATCATTCCCGTTCCACAAGAAGATTTTAAACCACGACTCTTTCTCTTCAGTTTTCGCTTCGTTCATTATCTGCCTTTCTCTTACGTAAAATCAAGTTCACATGTCGACAAGATTCTATTAAATAAGCTAAAAACGATGGACAGGGAGCAACCATAGATATTGTTTCCTCTCAATGTCGTACCTAAGGTAATAACAGTGTCAATAAATTGAACCTTCCATTTCTCTTTTCTTATCTTGCCACTTTTTCTTTTTGAGAATCCTATCTTGCCACTGTTTTTTTTAGGGCTCTTGCCACTGCTGGTTGGTTGGTTGGTTCCTTTGTCCTTTCTTCATGGTGATTTGCTCCTCATGGGCTCACCGATGTTGGCATGACGGCCTCTGCCGATGCCACACTCCCCCGCACTGGCGGCCTGCAGAGGTTGAGGAAGGAAGGCCAAGACAAGAGGACTGGCTCCAGTGTTGGGCCTGCTCTTAGCCTCCAGCGCGTTTCAATGTTTGCAAACTGTCATGAAAATATATTGCTGTCCTGTAAAAAAAACAGGCATAGATAAGACTATTTTCTAATCAGCCTCTTGCAACCCGACACTGGAAGAATAGATCTCACCGGGTTCCACTCTCTCAGAAACCATATGCTACCGGCCTCCTTCCAAAAAAACAATGGGCGTACATCGCTATCAGCTTACCGTGTGTAATCTGATAGCTGCTCCACCCTCCCACTAAGCACCATTACCAATGTCCAAATGATAAGTTTAACTATCATTAAGTTTGTACTAATTCACTGTCCGTCTGCCATCATCATGTCTTGTATTTTTTATAACTACTAAGATTGGCTCCTGAATCATTGTTGCTCCTTGTCTGAGGTGAAGTCTGCGGTTCAGGGGCAGCGGGTGATGCCAATGATGCTACGCCCATGTGCTTGTTTGTATCGAGAGCTCAATCGTGGTCAAGTCGGCCGGGTTTTTTTTTTTTAATTAGGCTGGCAGTTCTCACTTCTGCCCATTCCGTCAAGTTGTTTTGGAAGGTATTTTCCATTCTACGGTCCCTCGGAGCGAATGGTTAGGCAAGTAGTATGTACCCTTGGTTATGTGATGTGTGCAACTCCCGGGGAGCAAATGAAAGGAAGCTCTCTGAGCTTTCTCCGCCGTTGTCTTATGTAGTGGTCGGCATTCCTATGTGCTGACTCCTAATACGACATCATCTTCATGCTAAGTCCTCTTTCGAACTATAACCATCTAATATGTACCATGATAAAATGAGGGTTCAAAAGTGGTTTTCCCACGGTGATTGTCATAGTTGGAGACAAAGACTAGATTTTAACTAGAATGAACTCTCATTCTATTTCTGCCCCAAATATATGGAGAAGGAGGGGAATTTCGGCCAACCTAGAAATGGGTGGACGAATAAACCTAGAAGCCTCGCTCTTTCTCTAATTTTTTTATGAGACCTCTCCTTCTCAACATGATATAGCTTGAACAATACTTCATTATTCCAAATTTATTAAAGCTATAGCTTTGTCCTAAGTCAAACTTATTTAGGTATGACCAAGTCTATCGTAAAAATGTGCTAATGTCTAAAACATTCAAATTATATATCGGAAGGAAATATATTTATTATAATTTTAATAAACTATTAGGTGTCATAGATATTGATATAATTTTCTGTAGAGTTGGACTAACATAAGGAAGTTTGACCTATGGAGGTAATAAATATGAGGGCTTAGCCGAAAATCCATTGTGGATGTTGAAATATATTGGCGAGTCCTATTTGTAAGTTCAGACTTTTAGTTGAGTTGATTAGTGCATGCAATTCAATCTTATCAGAGCGAAGAGATCTAACGTCTCGAGGAGTCTAGACGTGAGCGAAAGCGTTGGCTAGTGCATGCAATTCAATTGAGGGGAGGCTGTGAAATGTTCTAAGACCTTTTTTAGTTTTATCAAGGCGTTCCCTTGCTTGTAAAAGGGGGAACTGAGCTCGTCATATATCTTCATGCACTGATCTGCTTTCATCTTTCATGTAGCTTGATCACGAAATCTTGATCATCCATATTTCCTTCTTCCTCAATGTATGAAGCTTGATGTTGACTTAAGGGAGAAGATCAACAACGGTTGTATTCGCAAGGGATCATGGACGTCCCCACCTGGGAGGTGTTTCTTTCTTAAAGGATTAGCCTAAGAGTTGTGAACTTTTCATTTGTTTCTTTCTTTTTGTCATAGGCTTAGTGATTTTCTGGCGAAGTTACTGTCGTGAGGCACCTCGAATTTTTTTGAGGTTGTGTGCATCTTTTTGATGCAGAGGGCATGGATCTGCACCCCCATTTCTAAAAAAAATGACCTCGAATTTTATTTTTGGGTCGAATTTGTTTGGCTTATGGATTTTGGATTATGAATACTATATAATTGTGAGCACCAATGGATGCAGAGTTCGAGGTTATCTCCTTTTAAAAATGCTCTCATTATTAAGACTGTCGAGGATTTTTTTTTTCTTTCTACGTTTCTCCAACGGGTATGCAGTAGAATATGCATTCTATTGCACTTAAATAACCTGTTTTTTCCTAAAAAGAAACGAATTTAAAAGATAAAAAAAGAATTACACGATAGAGATATCATAGAATTTCTGGATGGCGACAAGAATAATTCATAGTACTACCTCGATCAGCTCATGTCCCACCAAACGCCAAACATTTGCAGTGGCTTTATTTCAGGAGGGCTTTGTAGTAATCTGACATGAATGGAGTGGTTAGATTGGTTCAGAAAGCGATGGCACCGCACGAGTCATGCCTCTCGGCCTGCTTATGATAAGGGGACTCCAAATCATCTTTTCCCCTCCGCCACTGTCTCTCCAAGCTGAAGCAACGAAGACACTGTAGAGCAGATTAAGCAGGCGCTATAGCTTTGTGCAGAGCAATGGCTGGGAGTGCATGGGTCATGGTATGTTCTGTTCTGTTCTCCCCGACTTAATTTCAATGTTTCCTGCTTCATCATTTTGCTCTTCGCTCTCTGCATATGGAGCTCGCTGTTTTGTTTCTTCCCTTGCTGTATCGATATGATCTACTATGTAATTTGGATTTGAAGAACTGGTCATAGTTTTCAGTGCTTTGGTCGAGAGAGCTATTGCGGTGGAGGGTGATTGGTCTTCACAACAATTTTCTTTCTTGATAGAAGTTTTAGGAAGGGATTTCTTTCTTGACAACGATTATCTTGATTCCGAGGTGCGTACAGAGCGAAAAATTGTCTTTGACTTACTGGAGGGCCATGTGAGGAAGAAATTTTTCAGGGGTTTCAGCTCTCAGCTGTGTAGAGTCAGATTAGCAAAGGAAAATTGAGAAGATCTCAGATATACTTGGCCAAAATTTGGCACAATATGATGAGGATCTCTGTAGTTTGGTTCAAAAGGTCGTTTCTTTCTTACATGCTGCAAGCTCACTTGCAGGGGGTTTTAGTGCCTGACAAGTAATTTTGAGGGCGATGGATTTATTTCAGACTATGCACTTGAAACGAAGTTTTAGTAACTTAATTTTCTACCAGTTCATCTTTTCCTTTTGCTTAACTCCGTTCACCTGATTGATTGATCACACAGCTGGAGCAGAAGGGATCTGGGCCGGGAGCAAGAAGCTCCCACGCCATCACCCTGGTCGGCGGCACGGCCTACTCCTTCGGCGGCGAGTTCACCCCGCGCGTGCCCGTGGACAGCACCATGTACGCCTTCGACCTCAAGGCGCAGTCCTGGTCCGCCCTCGACGCTGCCGGCGAGGTGCCCCCACCGCGCGTCGGCGTCACCATGGCCTCCGTGGGCGGCACGGTCTTCGTGTTCGGCGGCCGCGACAGGGACCACAAGGAGCTCAACGAGCTCTACTCCTTCGACACGACCACCAACACGTGGACCCTGCTGTCGTCGGGCGACAGCGGCCCGCCGCACCGGAGCTACCACTCCATGGTGGCCGACGGCGAGGGCAGCCGCGTGTACGTCTTCGGCGGGTGCGGAAACGCAGGCAGGCTGAAGGACCTCTGGGCCTACGACGTCGCCGCCGGGCAGTGGGAGGAGCTGCCGTCGCCGGGTGAGGCGTGCCCTCCCCGCGGCGGGCCCGGGCTAGCGTTCGCCGGCGGGAAGGTGTGGGTGGTGGACGGGTTCTCCGGGTCCGCAGAGCTCGACGACGTGCACTCGTACGACCCGGCCACCGGCGAGTGGGCCGTGGTCGAGACCACCGGCGACAGGCCGGCCCCGAGGAGCGTGCTCTGCGCGGCCGGGGTCGGGAAGCACGTGGTGGTGTTCGGCGGCGAGGTGGACCCCAGCGACCTCGGCCATCTGGGCGCCGGCAAGTTCGCCGCCGACGCCTTCGTGCTGGACACGGAGACCGGCGTGTGGGCCAAGCTGGATGACGCCTCTGATCACCACCCCGGTCCTCGGGGGTGGTGCGCGTTCTCGGCGGGGGCGCTCGACGGCCGAAGCGGGATGCTTGTCTACGGCGGCAACTCGCCGACCAACGACCGGCTCGACGACATGTTCCTCTTCACTCCGCTACTAGCTTGAAACCTTGAGTCAGCAGGCTAGGCCGTGTCCGAGGAACTTGTGGGGTAACTTGGTGCATCTTGTCTTTATGTTGTGTATGTACGTGAAGAATAAAAATGATGATGAATTGGGTGTTTTAAATTGCTGTGCAACTAAGATCTCAAGGATAATTTCCAAGTAAACATTCTTCATTGAGATAATGATCCTATCATCATGGGCATGGAGCATCTTATAAAAAAAATCATATAGATCTGGATTTATTTTAGTAGTTAATTTCAATTTGCACCACATATTTGTCAGAGTTGACAATTTACACCACATTTTAGATATTTGACACCCTAACAACATTTTGGATCTATATTCATCTCGTTTTATTTGTGGGGGCTAGCATCACATTTTATCTGTTCCTACGTCCATCCAATCAGAATCCAGTTTAAGCGGCAGCAAAACAGGCACGCGTAGGTGTCTTAGAGCATCCACAGCGCATCACTGCTTAAGTAGCCCGCGCCGTCGCCGCCTCCTCCTCCTCCCCAACCTCCTCTCCCCTCGTCGCCCCCCGAGGCCGCCGGCGGACAAAGGCCGCCCGGCGCCGGTGACGGGGGCGGCGGGGATTCGCCCCTCGCAGCTCCTCTCGGTGGAATGGAGGAAGACCACCGCTGGAGCTCGCCGCCGCCACCCGCCCTCGCCTCCTCGTCAACCGCCTCCGTCCTTCGCTCCCCGTTCGCGTCTCGTCCGCCGCCATGCCGCTGCGGCTGCGAGGGCAGACCTTGCCGGCGGGCTTCTCCGGGCCCGATCTGGGCCCCGGATGGGCTTGGCGGGCTGCCCTGCTGTGCGTCGGTGGGATGGCCTCTGGTGGCCGGTGCCGCGCCCTTGGGGGTGCTGCTCCCGCTGCTGTGCCCCGGTCGTCCGGCCGTCGATCCCGGCCCCGGGGGCGCCGTCGGCTTTGACGGTGCTCGGCCATGCCCTCCGGTGGTCGCAAGGGTCGCAACCTCTTCTCTCGGCCATCTTCCTGCAGCGGGGGCCGCTGGGGAGGGCTGGTGTCGTGGCTTCGCAGATGGCGGCCATGGTGGTGACGTGCTCCCTACGTGTGGGGGCTGTCGTGGCTGGGTGTTGAGCCGCCACTGTCTTGCCATCAGTGTCATGCTGGTGTGCTCTATGGTTCTACAGATGGCGTCCATGGATGCGGTCTTCTCTCCGATGCGAGGTGAGCCGTGGCAGTGGTGGTGGTTGCTTCTCCTTGTCGGTTGCTAGGCCCTCGTGTCGGATCCTTGTCGGTGTCCTGTGGCGTGTCTGGCGTGGGTGGACCTCGTGCGTGCTCTAGGCTAGCCCACCCTTCGGGTAATCGAACCCAGATGGGGTTGGGGTTGCACTCGGTGGTGCTACGCCCTGCGACTACGGCGGCGACCTCCACGTGCGGTGAGGGCATCTCCGATGCCCTTCTACTTCAGTCGGCGACACACAGGCGTCGTGACATCGTCTTGCCGCGCGCGACCTTTCGGCCATGCCCCCGACACAGGTGGTGTCGGCGCGCTGTGTGGCCTCGGATGCGCCTTGGTGTTCGATTACGTCGATGGTGCAGTGTCGTGGCTGGGGCTCCGCTGTCATGTCCGGTGGATCACCCTTTGTGATCGCAGTGCTTGGGTCGTGATGAGCTTCTCATCAATCAACTGTCTCCGAGTTTTTCTCGGAGTGACCCTCTCTTGTGTGTTGTGGGTGTGCGTTCTTTTCTTTTATTTCTCTTCTCATGTACCCTGTAAACTCTAGTTCATTTGAACCTATCTTGTAGAGGCTGCAAAGTCTCATAGGAACTAGATTAATGAAGTTCAGGCTGGCTCTAAGAGCCCGCCGTAGTCATAGTCAAAAAAAGAATCCTAGCGTCGGTTGTTAGAACCACGTTGTTGATGCTCTTAGGGAACGATTAGTACTTTGACTGGTAGACATGCTGCATCGTGAAGGATGTTTGGTTACGTGCAAGGATGATAGGAACTGGCCCGCACGTGAGCAGGGAATCTTCGTCCATCCGGTTATAACTACGGGTGGATCGAGAGCTCGTGCAAGTAGCACAAGGCCGGGGATCAGTACCTCCAAGTCCATATTCTTCATGGGTTGGCTGCATTCCTCTCATATATCCTACAAAATGTCGCCACAACCAAACATTGGGTCATACAACTTATAGAAAAAAAACTATCACATGCGGAGCCCAATGGGCTGACCCTGATGCACATGAATACTCATAAAAAAAAAGTAGTAGTGCTCACCATCTGGAGCTACTTGTTATGATGTTACTTGTTACTTGTTATGACAGCTTGAGTGATGATGGTACTTGTTATGTGGAGAAAGAAAAAAAATGGAAAAATTCACCAATGATAAGGGGTTAAGTATTTCATGGCTTTGAAGAATCATATCTACTAAAAGAATAAAAGGTAATGTGAACACTTAAGCTAATTGAGTATTATCATTTTGTTCACTCTACTATGTTCGACCTGATAATTAAGTCTATTTTTCGTCTAGTCGGTTATTGAGCCTTAGCATTTGATGATGTATTTTATAATTTGAAAATGCAACACATATTTTCTTGAGGGTAAGCAAGACATATTTTCAAACTTTGTCCTTTATGTCATCAATATAGTAGACATTTTATTTTTGTAATACCAGTTATCGTGTATTTATATGTTGTCTAATATTATGTCATAGTATCTATGTTAAAGGATATAAAACCATACTTTATACTACCTCCGTTTCATAAAAGAGGACGTATAAATTTTGACAGAAGTCAAACCATGTCCAGGGGCTCCCGGCCCTCCTAACCGTGAGCGAGAGGCTAGAACCGATGAGTTCCATGTTTGGGTCAACTCGACTCGCCAACCCACCAGCTCGGAAGCAGCAAGAAAAATGTTCATCCGTGCTAGGACAGTGTATTTACCACATATCATAAGTCACAGGAGCAAAAACAACCCAAGTTTTTCCTATTTGTGAAATTGAATATGGTGCAAACTATCCCCTCGTACAGTCAAATGAGGACGAGCTTTGATCCCTGGAAGAAGGTTTATAAACATGAGCTGGTAATGGTTCCTGAAGAGCTTTGTGTTTATGTCGTGTGCAGGAAAAAATAGTGACGTATTGGGTGCTTTAAATGTCCTGCGACCAAGATCTCAAGGCTAAATGTTTGACAAAATTAGATCTCGAGGTTAATTTGGCATTACCCTTGTTGCAGATTTTGCGGAGTAAAGAGTCTCTTTGACAAGTTGATACCAAGATTTGAAAACCGTAAGCATGAGGATCTTGCCATGGTATCGTGGAGGTAGGAAAAATCACTCAGCACATATTCAAAGAATGGCTTGACCATCTCTTTATATCTTCTTATTTTTTGACCTTGTAATGAAGCTTTGCCTGTCCTGGTTAACAAATCTGCAGTTGGGAATGCTCCTGCTATTTTTCTATCCGAAAAAAGAGTATAATTCGCAGCATAAGAAAATGGATGAATGTCCTTGCAGTTCAGCTTGGCTAGCGAATAGTCAGCACAAGTGTCGCCTGTTGCACCTCCGTAATTTCTCGTGTAGCTCCACCTGATCAATGTGATCAGGCCCCACGAGAAGATTGTCATAAGCATATTCAACAACTGAAAAGGAAAAAATATGGCCTCCATACTGGTTGCAACCAAGAGCCGCAAGGGTCATCATATAAGAAAGAAGAATATATTTGATCACATGTAGAAGATACGCAGATTAAAACATAACTAGACATTAGAAGTAAAATTATGTCATAAGTCGTGACATAGAATTAACAGATTTTGACAATAGCCACTCATAGCACACACACACACAAGCGAGTGGTCAGACTATTTCAGCTAGGCAGGACTAGCTAGCGACTGATACAACTACAACACAGCAGAATGTTAAAAGCTAGAGATAGTTAGGAAAGAGCCCGGCTCTCCCCCATTAGTGGATATAAGGTACCTGGTACTGCATTGGGTACCCATTACCATAGTACGGCGTGTGGGCAGGTGCAATGGTGTAGGGGGCTGCGTTTACCATCGTAGGATGGTGATGCGCCTCGGCACCGTACACGAACTGCCTCTCATAAGGGTATGGATGCCTCTCTGGGGCTGCCTGGTAGAAGCTCTTCTCAGGGAAGCTGGTAACACGAGGTGCGTACACCGAACCGTTGGCACGAGGCCTCTTGGACTGTGGCTTCGCGGCTTCAACAGCCCTCCTCTTGTCTGCCTTGGCTTTCTCCAGCTGAACCACCCTTTTCTGAAGTGGATCCACAGGATATTGCTCCTCGAGTTTGTGCTCCTCGATGCACTTGATGACAGCTTTCAGTGCAGACAGCTCACGTTCATTCATCTCATTCTGGAAAAGGAGAATGGCCGTTAATCCGATAAGACTGTATCACGTGTATTAGATAGATGCAGATAACATTTTAACACACAACACATGCACCGACATGAAAAAGACAACCCAACTGCTCTAGAGATTTTGTATATTATATATTTGGCACAAAATAGTGAAAAGCAACAGGCAACAAACTTTCTATTGCTTGCAAGCTAAGATAGCCCTCTATTATTCTACTTCTCCACAACCTACCTCAAGCACTTGACATCAGGTGAATGGACTCGATGACTTTCACCTCTGTGATGTCATCAAATACACTACTGATCTATTTAAGGACTAATAATAAAATCAAATTACACTATATGTAAACTATGAAAGGTTCTAGAACAACTCAACCACAAATGCTAGTAACTCAATATTACCGGATACAAATAGTGGAACAGAATGAAATGTCTAGATTGTGAGATAAGGCCCGGAACTCTCTGGCACGATCAACCATAGAAGGTAATTAATAATTAGATATCATATCTGATGATGCCAAAAGTGCAAGTGGTTTAGTCTCATCATAAAACAATAAGAAATAAAAACAAAGCCACTTCCTTCCAAGTAAATTGAAAATCACCACTATTTGAAAATGTCTAACTGGGTAATGGCGGTGATTCTGCCAATCTATCACACGAGTGAGCACAAAACAAATTTTGGTCAACAGAAGGTTTTCGCAGACTCCAGGAAAGGAAGAAAACACGGAAAAAAAAAACAAATTGGTGACTGGGTACCATGAAGGAACTTGTTTAATTTTGGCTTATTGCGGCAATAATGTATCATGTGCATCATATATTTCCACTGAAATAGCTAAAAAGGCACCTGTGCTCCAGGAGACATTTTTACATTCTTGGCATGTGACACCTTCTTGACCTCCCTCAGATATGCTTTCAGCAATTGCACCGGCTCAAATTGTTCAGTGAGCCCAAATGCATATGCCAAATTAATTGCATCAATTGGCCTTGCACTATCCACCAGAATTCCAATGACACCTGTCCTCAAGAAACTCCATCAGTAAATCATGTAGTCAAGAAAAAAAATCCTCGAACATGAGAAAACGGAAATAGAAATAGCATAAAAGAAATGGAGAATCGTTAAAAAATGAACAACTAAGACGAGCAATGAGGACAAGGCAAACAAACGTTTTATCGTGTCAAGACAGATTATAGATGCAGATGCAAGAGTACAGCCCACTGACAGTATTCACACCTTTACCAATCAAATACATGAAAAAAGAGGAAATGCTGTCACAATCTGTAAAACAGTAAAACTATAGGTAACCGAAGTGAATGGATGGAACGAACAACGAGAGGCTCGCATGAAGTCCAATCAGCTTCCTATATTTCAGTACATATGACAGAAAATACGAAGACTTGTGTACAGGGTCCTTTTAAAAGAAGATGATCTTGTGTGTATAAGTGTAATAAACTAACTCAATGATGCCACACAACATATACAACCACACGCTAGACTAAAAATAAATACATAGTATAAGCTTTCAAGAAGATCAAATCTTGAATAATAAGTAAAACACGATATATTTACGTTTAAAGATCTTATGACCTGGGCAGACAACAATGGACATGCTTTATAAGCAATAAGCATTTTATGGCAAGCACGATAAAAAAACTAATGGGTTAAGATGTAGCTGATGTTACAGCAAAAGTAGAAATTCGGGAACTTCAGAAGGTGTAATACAATAAATCATTTTTCTTTCAAGTTTAACAATCTTTGCAATAGGTTATACACAAATTGGAAAACTAAGAGTAGTCCAAGTGAAAACAATATTCAATAAGCATTTGAACAGCTCCAACAATACAATATCATTAAGTGATGTGTGACAAACAAATAAACAATGTTTATTAGAGATAGATGCATGATTAGTTCATCATTGCACTGACCTGGCATCTTCTGTGACAACCCAAGCAACCGGCAGAGCTCAGGTGTTTGACGACGTCGACTGACAGAGGGAAGTAGTTTGCACAGCTCATCTTCATTAAATTCAGCAAAAATACCAAAGGTAGCAAGCAGTTGAAGAAATGCATGTGCTTCTAGGCAGTTTCCATTGCTAGCATCAATGTCAAGGCTGTCCAACTTGGACTTCCACTCGAACGCAATCTTTTTTGCCCTCTCTTTGACATTTGTTGCAAGCATTTGCCCCTCAGATAACATACCAGTTATGGCATCAGCTTGCAGCTGTACAAGAGACTCCATCAACATAAGGCACGTCCTTCTTACACCCAAAAGGTCTCCATCCTTTTTCCCATCCAATACCAGATTATCTCCAGAATAGAAGTCCTCCAAGGATTCCAACACCAGGACATATGGATGTGATGCTCCCTTGAGTGCACTTGGGATTTCCTCACGGATAGACGTCAGGTTCTTTCTGTTGTCCGATATGAACTTGTGAAGCCCTTTAACATTCATCTCCTGGCAGAGGATGGCAAGTTCAGAACGAGGCTTCACAGCAGCGTTGCCATCTTGCATGTGTGTGTTGTCTTCAGGAGAATGCTTCAGCCACTTCGCATCAAGAGTGCAATCACTCTGTGGCTTGTTCACTGGGATGTTATAGTTAACATTCAGCGACAGCTTGGACTTGCCAAAGATCATAGCCAATGCAGCATCCCTTTTCTCCTGCAGCCTCTCCAGGGCAGTCAGCTCCTTAGCCACCACGACAGCCTCCTTCTCCTCCAGCATCTTCTCCGATCTCGCAACCGTCTCCTGGAACTCCTCCTCCTGCTTTTTCAGCTCGTCAAACTTCTTCTTGAGGGACTGCTCGAGGCCACGGAAATGATCCTCGAGCTGCTTCCACTTGAAGTTCATGGTAACGGCACTCTGGCTCTCCAGTTCAGCAAATGCACGCTGAAGCTGCTGTATCTTCAAGCTCGTCGACTCCATAAGGGTAGCCACGGACTCCATGTCAGACATGGTGACAGACCCTGCACAGAAGACGACAACAACACAATCACTTGATATAACTCCATCCAAACAGCACATAAGTCGAAGCACCCGAACTACAAAAAGCTTACGATAAATTTTCACATGTTTTCCTCGAACTGAATCGGTTATCGTCTACACAAGTTCGTTAGCAAGAACAGCAAAGCATAGCTAGGCATCAACTCCTTTCTAGCGTTCTATACGAGGGAAGGAAGAGGAAATCGTCTTCCTCAGCGCGCGAAGCATGAGTTATTGGGCAAACAATCGAGTGCTACCTACCCCCACCGACAACGCACCAAGTCTAAAATGGTGGTCCGGACGGCTGGATCTGAGACTACGGAGAAGAAATTGGGCACTTACTTGTCACCGAGGCGGGTAGGCGTTGGACGAGCTCGCCGTCGCCGCTCGCCCCCGTCCCCCGCCTCCAACTCTGGCGGCTGGGGAGGAGATCGAGGGGGTGGAAGGCGGGTTGGGGAAGAGGTGGACGGGAGAGGAAAGGCGAAGCAAACCCTAGGGGAGGTCGCGTGGTGTGTGGCTTTTGGGGGAATTGGGGATGGAGACGAGTTGAACTAGGTGGTGGGGGGAGACTGGAGAGGGCAGCAGCAAGTGCGCGGGTAAAAAGCATGTGGGCCCCAGCTGCTAGTGACTGGAGTGAGCCACTGGAGTAGAGTGGAGCACTGGAGTAGAGTGGAGCTGTACATTCGACGCGTGCACTTGATTATTTGCTTTTATCTGAATTTTAAGTGTTCTTTATGTAGGTGTACTTTGTTTCGTTAGGATCCCTTCGTTACGCTCCCACTGCTCTTCGTTTTGAGAGTCGTCTTCCTCCTTCTTTCTTTCTCGCCGGCTCGCTCCCCGTTCTCCTCCGACGGCGTTGCCGCTCGGTGTGGACGAGGATGCGCAGCTAGGCTTGTAGATAGTAGCTTTAGGTTGTTGTTCTGTTGTTTCTTGCCCTTCGTGGAGCTTGGCGCTATGCCGTTCCTCTCCCCCCCGAAGGCCTAAAGCTCGTGTGCCATGGCGCGGCGCCGAGTTAGTCGTGGTGGTTCCTCCGGTCAAGCCTCCATGGCGGGGGATGAGTGGTGGTGGTGGATCTGCGACGGCCTTCTTCAATAAGCGTCGTGATGGCCAGATCTGGATCCAGCGAAGTGGTGCATCGGCTATCTCTCTGGCTGGCTGTGGAGGTCAGAGGAAGAGATGGAGCGGTGCGCATGGAGTTCAATCCGATCTTGCCATCGGGGAGTTGCTGTGGGAGTGCACGGGCCACTCCTTGCAGTGTGCGGAGTTCTTGTTGTTGCGGTTTGTGCTCTGGAGGTCAGAGCCTGCGACCGGAGTCGATGATGCCTCGCCGTCCTCTTCAATAATGTCCGATAAACTCTGCAGAGTCTATGGCCAAGGTATGAGCTTGGATTCCTCTCTTGTTCCTTGCCGTGGTGGCAAGACAGATGGCGAAGCCCGTTCTCCTGCTGGTTGGCTACTGGCTCTGCACCAGGGGTGCTCGGAAGAAGCTCTTGGGAGGTCATCCATGGCAGCACACAGTTGGCTGTCATCTCAGTCGGTCGAACGGCGACCCCTCCATCCCTTCTTCGTCAGCGACGGCTTTTTCCGGCAGGCGATGCAAGGTGAAAATCAACCTCCAGGCCGTGGTGCCATTGCGGAGGCCCTGTGGCTCTGGTGCAGTTGGCTCCTGGCGTTTCGCCCCAAGTGGCTCGTCCCCGGCGGTGAGACGTTTGACTGCGCCATCCTCGACAGCTCGGTGGAGAAGGAGCTGGACCTGATCGCTTTTTATTTTTATTCTGAGGTCCTCGACAGCTCCCGGCGTTTCTGAGGCTTGTGTTGTAATTTTCTTTTTTCTGTTGGGCTTATTTGTAAAATGTAATCCACCGCTGAGCAATGGAAGCTTCTAGGCCCTCTTGGGCCTACCCCTGTTCAAAAAAAAAAGTTTCGTTAGGATAAGACTTTGACCAAAAATTAATAAGGAGATGTAAGGTTATACAGTATGATTTCAAGTCATCAGATTCGTATTTAAAGGAACAAAATATTTATATCCTTGTTAGTGTTTCTACACTTGTAGGGCAAGTTTTAACTACTATAAATTAGATCAAACATATTGCAACCACATAAGATTTATTGATGATTGTTAGTGCAACTTCATTTTCTAAAAAAACATGAATATAAGCAAATAGATTGCTAGCTTTTTGCCTCTTTTCATTGTCTAAACAAAGTCACTCGATCTCATATTTAGGAAGAAAGCTGATGCCCGAGTTAGACTATTAATGGCCAAAATCAAACAAAGATACAAAGTGTTGAACCAAGTTATAAAAAAAGACACTCAAAAGCATATAGGAGAACAAAAAACAAAGGTAAAATGGGCAAGATCACCAATAGCACTCGCACGAGAACTCCGAGAGTATACATGTATGACAAAATCTAGTGAATGTAGAACCAACATGCAAGTCAAACCGGAGGACACACATGAGTAGAACCAACAACTCAAGACATCGAGCCACCAACGAGAAGAAGTGTACTCAACAAAACAATAGCAAAACACTACCCCATCTTCAATTTATGTCACTAGAAAGAGAAAAATAAATAATAAAAGTCCGAACTGATGGAAAGGGGCTAGGCAATATATTTATATTCAACACTCCCCTCACGTCTAGGCTATTTTAGTTCTTAGCGTGAGATAGGAGCGGGCCGCACTGATGGAAAAATAAATAATAAAAGTCCGAACTGATAGAAAGGGGCTAGGCAATATATTTATATTCAACAGAAAGGACCATATATCCCCTAAGCGAAGAGGAAAGTTCTCCCCCTTCCCCCGTAGGCATTGGATCCCCTAGAGCTCAAGCGGCTATCGATGACATTCCACCTAGCCGAATGAGAGAGAGAGAGAGAGAGAGAGAGAGAGAGAGAGAGAGAGAGAGAGAGAGAGAGAGAGAGATGTAAGGATGGCGATGGGTAGGGTATGGAGCGGGTAGACCAATACCATACTCATACCCGTGTAGTCAATGGGTATAAAATTCTACCCATACCCGTACCCGCGGGTATAAAACTTTACCCATACCCATACCCGACGGATACCCATACCCGTTGGGTACCCAACGGGTAGATCAAATAGTACACAAGTTACTCATAATTTTACATTCATCGGTAAATTTTTTGATAAAAGAAAAACATTTATCTCAACTCAATAACATATATTTGAGTACGTGACAATTATGTCAACTGAAATTGACAATTTATGACAACTTCACATAGATTCACAAACTCACAAGAATAAATATTAGACCTCCACGGGTAAGATATATAAACAGGCATGGTATGGGTATACCCACGGGTACAAAGTTATACCCAAACCCTACCCACGACTTAAACGGGTAGGGTATGGGTACTACCCATGGATATAAAATTGTACCCATACTCTACCCATGCGGGTACGGTACCCGCAGGTACCCGTACCCATGGATAAAATTGTCATCCTTAGAGAGATGCATAAACAATTAGAGATCAATTGTACTGGTAATCCCATTTTCACACGCACATGGTACTACGAGGCTAGGCCTCGGCCTTCGGCCCAAGGGAACCACTGATGTATCGCGATAGATCACAAATAGAAACATTTTACTCCGTATATAAGTCCTACAATGTCGCCCGCGATGAAATCAAAATTACTAGTAGAACTATGGCTAACGAGAAGATGGTTGCCATGTGGCGGCTATGGCGGTGGCGGACAGGCTTTTCCAAACATTATTAACATCTTATTGACAACTATATTGAATACATACAAAATAATTAATTACATCAGAGCAACCAACAAGGCTCAAACAGATAACTACATATCACTCCTCCAAGTATTTGACTTTTCTATGTTCGAAAGAGATCAGCCTCCTACTTATTTTCTCCACCACAGTGATAGAAATTTGCCCGCAGAAGAAAAAAGCAACCGATAATAATTGACCAAAAGTATGTAATGAAATTTGGAAATAAGACAACTATGCGGCCGCCTTCACTGTTTAGGCCAATAGCGCAAATGCTGCTCCGATCGTCGCTGCCGCGGTCGCCCACCGGCCAAGCATCGCTGGCGCGGCAGCACCCTTATCAGCCGTGGTATCATCGGAATCGTCAGACGACGAGTCCTCATCATCCGCATCTCCGTCCTTGCCTTTCTTCTTTGACGGCTCCGGCGCCGGTGCCGGCGCCTCGACAACCTTGAACAGTTCCTTGGGTTGCAGAAACTTGGACACGGCGTAGACGGCGAGCGGTTCGCTGTCGCCGACGGTGGCGATGACGGTGGAGGTGACGATCTTGGTGACCAGCGTCACATCCTCGTCGTCGTTCTTCACGGCGAAGCTGTAGTCCTTCTTGACGTAGCTGGTGGTGGCGAGCGTGGAGACCATGCCGTTGTTGGACTTGAGCAGCTGAAGCGAGAAGTAGTCCGGCACGGCGTGGTAGAGCAGGATGGACGTCTTGGCCTTGGCCGTCAGGTTCTTGTACTTGGGCATGAAGGCGGCGACGGCGGCGTCGACGGGGCAGAATAGCGTGAGGGCATTGTCCTTGGTCTCGTTGAGCATCTGGAACACCTCGGCGTCGCCGGCGACGAGCCCCGCGAAGGACTTGCAGTACTTCTTGGAGAGGAGCTCGATGAGGTCGACGGGTGCCGGCGGCGGGACGGGCGCCTCGGCCTCGGAGGAGGAGAGCACGGAGCTGACCTGGAGCACGGCGATGTCGTAGGGGAGCTCCTTGATGGACTTGACGTAACGGGACGGCGTCGCGGTGACGTCGGCGTCCTCGCAGACGAAGTCAACCTTGCCGCCCTTGGACGTGATGTTCACGTAGCCTGAAATGCCCCCCGCCGATCCGGTGGCCTGGTCGAGGTCACGATTTGGATAGCATAGCGTCAGTAAAACAAATTATGTTTTGCAGTTTTGTTGATTACATAATTTAAATTTAATTTTTAATCAGTACTACTCCTGTTTCATTTGGCCAAATTATCGATCATGGCATGTAACCATTGCCCTGTTATAATTGGATTGTATGGACCCTGAAGTCAATCATAAATGTAGGCGTGGAAGATAGGAAATGTGTTGGTAAAGGTGACACTGTGACAGGAACCGGGATGCATCGAATTTCCAAGCCTACCATACCAAACATCTCTGTCTAAATATTAGTACGGTTGTACGACCTGTACCACTGCCTGCTTTAGTAACTTGACAACCATCGATCATACATGCATCGTGGAATTTTGTGACCAAAATAATCAACAGCTTCTGTTGAAAATGAGATACTCAATTAATAGCATGGTTAATCCCTTGCTAAACGCAGCTAGATTAGCATGCGAGTGCTCTCTCCTGAATGCATCATAAGCGATCATAATCGCCCAAAATTTTCTAGTTAGTCGGAAATACTGGGCGCAAAACCTCGGTTAGTTTGTTGATTAGTACATTTCCACGCCGAAATATATGCTTAATTACTAGATCTCAAATCGTGCTATCCTCTACATAGTCCTACCGCCTACGACCATCTTACTAAACCGTTATTTTGAACAAGGCCAGAGTCAAACTTTGGATACTTTTTTTTAGAAACATAAAATACAGTTTGTAGATACAAATACAGACACATAGACGGACAGGCCACCCTCACACAATGCCTATCGAAGGTATTTAGGTCAGATACTTAAAGCGATCATGTCCACGTTGGAGAAGCATACCAAAATAAAGGAATGTAGATGTGTGAGCACTAGCAAGATAACTATTGTGCACAATTAGCGGATGAACAGTTAATCAACTAATAGTCCTCGATGTCTATATAATTTTATCGTGTGTATATACCTGGAACATGGATGCGGAGGCGGTGGCGCCGTTCGGGATCGAGCGGAGCTTCTTGGCGCCGAAGTAGTCGACGAGGACGTGCAGGGAGAGGATGTGGCGGACCGTGGGCAGCGGGTACTGGTCCAGCGCCGCCATGGCCGCGTTGTCCACGGCCAGCACGGTGATCGTCTGCCGCCGGTTGATGTCGGACGCCAGCCGCGTCTTGCTCAGCATCGCGTTGAACTCGGAGAACTCCGGGTGCGCCGCCAGGATCTTGGTGATGTTGAAGCTCTTCTGCGCCGCCACAGGGGAAGCCAGAAGCACCACCGCCATCACCGCGACGGCGACGGCCAGGAAGATGTAATGCTGGCTTCTCGCCATTGCCAACACACACAGCGGCCGGTGCAGAGATGCTATGAAGAAGAGACAGGGAGCAAGAGAGATGTGAGCGAGAGGTGAGGGAGAGGGGTGTGCGCGTGTGGGTATATGTAATGGCGGGAAAGGGAGAAGGTCGGGTTGGGCGTGGGGGTCGCTATGTGGAGTGTGTACATAGTTGCGGGAGGCCGGGAGCCGGGAACGACGGAGTATTTTACGCACCGGACGGCCAGTACATCCGGTGAGCTGCCCTTGTCACTGTTCTGTTCTTACTTTTTCTTTTTGAAGGACCTGTTCTTACTTTGCTCTGGTTTGGTTTGTTTTCTAAGCCTCCTCATCATGAGGACCTCATGTTAATCACCATTTGTTTGTGGCGCTCTGAATCGATCGAGGTCGTTGGGCGTCAAGTTCTAGCCGTTAGCTGAAAATGACGCTGCCAATGTTTGTGGCTCTAACACTATGTTTGGTCTTCCCTTCCCCAACAGATCGAAATCCACGGTTTGGTCCCTCAACTCCAGCACAAGGAACTTCATAATTCCAGTGTCGAGGCCGTAATCTTAATGGAATATTGCTTACATTTTCACATTTACTATCATTTTCACTTTATTTTCTTCTAAGTCGTCATTAAGGAAATTGATTTTAACATAGGTTTAATTTCCCTACAAAATTGTGTCTGTGTTCTTTTTTTTAAGTTTTAATGTGTTTTCTCCCTTCTTTGTTCAAATTAGTAGTGTATTTTTTAAGAAATATATATATTTCCCTTGCATTTTGTTTTCTATCATTTTTTGTGTTGACCGTGCAATACCGCCACCTCATCTTATTAAATCTTTTCCGGATGGGATGAAAGGACAATTGACGAGGGTGGACTCGGCAAATCCCTGGGTTGTGTACCCCGGGTTGATTGAAGGGGAGAGAGATGAGCGCTGGTGATCACGACGGCTGACAAGCAAGGCGTTTACCCAGGTTCATGCTCCCGGAGGATAACACCCTACTTCCTGCTTGTCTAGTATTGAATGGCGAGTTGTGGCTACAATGGCGAGATGGCAATCTCGCTAGGGTTTGTAGTGGCGGCTATGAGCGTACCCTAGACGAAGGACCCTCCTAGCCTTTATATGGTAGGCTAGGTCTCAGGTGAACGGTGCCGATGGCGCTTACAAGCATGGCTGGGGTCACATGACCTAGTGTCGACTATCTTGGGCCACACGTCGTCCTCCTTGGGCCTTCCTTGGGCCCTCGTCATAAGGCTGATGGGCTTGGCGTGACCCAGGTATCCCCACCGTGGGGTAGTCGAAGAGTGACCCCACGACAGGAGCCCCTGAGTGCTTAGTCGAATCGTAGAGTCGGGTAAAGGACTCCTTCCTCCTGGGCACGCCGTCGGGTTCCTGAAAGGAACGAGTAAAATTGGTCGACTCCGGCCGTTCAGGGCTTATGGAGGATTCCTTAGTCGAACTGCCAACTCCAGGGTAAAATACTGTGAGTTCAGCCTTAGTCGGTGATTTTTCGACTGCTTTTGTTCTGAGTCACTCGGGAGCGCGAACAGCGCTCCCGATGGGAGTAGCCCCCGAGATTAAGCTGAATTGCTTGCAATTGAGGTTAAACTCAATTTTTCTTCAGTCGAAAAACCCGCTCCCGATGGGAGTAAAGAAGGGACTCGCCATGTTGGAGTCGCGAATGGCTTTACGTGACTTACTGTGTATTCGGCCGGTTTGGCTTACTGCACAAGTTTCTTCAGCTCTTGGAGCTTACTGAATCCTCTTGCACTCGAATGAACTGTTCGAGTTTATTCGGCTCTTATAGCTTACTGATTTTTTGGCACTCGAATGAATTGCTCGAGTTCTCGATCAGCCCACTGGCTTACTTGCTACGCCTGCGCAGTTGACGTCAGCCTGACGTTTTTGGCTCACTCTGTGTCCGATGGGACGTGACAGTGCGGTCCCACTGTCAGTATTGACTGGAGACAGCGGTTGCCGCTTTATACTGACCGTTGGGCGCGAAAATTTCGCGGTGTGATGATGGCGCCTTGATTCCCGCACGTAGTGGGCGGCGTGGCCGGCGACGGTTGCTATCTCCGCGCGACACGTGGACGGCCAGATGATGTTGTGGAGTGCGGTTTCGCTGAGGACGGCCTGGATTAACTGGCCACGGTATATATTTTTTACCGCGGCGGTGAACAGTTCATTCCATCCCCATTCCCATCGTCTCCGCTGCTTTCTCTCCGCCATTGTTGCGCCTCTGCCAGTTTCTTTCCTCCGCCCTCCATGAGCAAGGCCGCGATGAAGAGGGGGAAGCCTGTTGCTGGCGCCGTCGCCGCCGCCGAGGCGAGCGTGATGAAGAAGCCCGACGGCGACTGGGTCAAATCGTCGGTGAAGAAGGCCGACCTCGAGGCCCTCCGCGCGCAGGGGCTGCTGCCGCCGGCAGACCAGGCGACGGTGCGCGCTCCTGGGAAAGAGGTATTCCCCGCTCCTCGCGAGGGGGAACGCGTTTGCTTCGTGGATTTCCTTCCGCGGGGTTTCGGGTTCCCCCTCCACGATTTCGTCCGTGGTCTCTTGTATGCTTATGGGATTCAGATCCACGATCTGACTCCCAATAGCGTCTTGAGCATCGCGAGCTATTTCGTGCTCTGCGAGTGCTTCCTGGGAATCGCACCCAACTGGCTGCTGTGGAAGTCGCTATTCCTCGTGAGGAGGAACGTGGGGAAGAGCAAGCAGGTGTATCCAGTCGGCGGCTTCGGCATCCAGGTGCGTGGCGACACCTCTACTTTCAGATGAAGAAGTCCGACTCCGTCCAGGGCTGGCGGAAGAAGTGGTTCTACATCAGGTGCGACCAAGAAGGGCTTCCCGACTTCGCGGCTGATCGCGAGTTGCGGAAGACGAACGCGTGGGCGCACCCGCTGTCGAAGGAGGACAGGGAGGCGACTCAGCCCTTGCTGACGCTTCTTCGTGGCCTTCTGAAAAGTCTCGGGCGCGAGACAGGTGGAATTCACCTCATCGCCACCTTCTTCAGCTTCGGGTGCAGCCGCTCCGCAGTCGCGTCCACCCGATGTGGGCGCGTGAGGATGCTGGCAATGAGCTCGATGATGACGCAGTCGAGTCGAAGGTGAGGAGCATCACTAGTCTCCGAGCCGCTGACCCGTGCAATGTCAAGTGCCCAGTCGAGCCATATGGGCCTAATAATCCTGTGCCTGAGGTGAGCTTCGTTTGCTTTGTCTTGTATCTTCTTCTGTCGAATCTTTTTGCCTGACTCGAATGCTTCATTTGCTGACAGGGCCGTTCGAGCTATGTCAGTCTTCCTCCGTTGATGGAGAATGGACCTCATGAAGAGGCAGAGTTCCCTGAGGACGAGGTTGATGACGATGAAGTTCCCTCCGCCACCTCTCCGAGTGAAGAGTTGGAGGAGGATGATGAAGATGAGAGCCGCTGCGGAAGCGGCAGAGGCGAAAGAGTGGCGACTCTGGTTCTGCTTCGTCGCCTGTGAAGGAGGCGGGTGTGAACGAGGAAGAGACGAGCGAGTCCTCTTCGGGCGCTAGGCACGAGTGACCTGGCTGAGCCTTTGGTCGTGCCTCCCTCGGCTCTGCACCGCCGACTGAGTTTGCGAGGATGGCCTCCGTCTCCCTGGGAAGTGAAGATGATGTTGATGTCGTCCAGGTTAGTCGCGTAACCATTGCCTTGTTTTTGTCGAGTGTGCTTTTTCACTTGCGAGTCCTTGAATTGTTATCTTGTCACAGCGACCGTACTGGCGCTGTTGCTTCTTCCCCTCGTGAGATGGAGCACACTTCTGCTCCCATGATCGAGCAGACTGCGAAGACGACCGGAGAAGAGGCTCTGGCGGGTGACGCTTTGGCCTTGAAGGCTTCGACCTCCTCCGTGCCAGAGAAAGCTGCTGATGCGACTCCGGTTGACGCTGGGCTGCTTGAGCATGTAAGTGTCCTTCGACTCGTTCTGCAAAATCTGTATCGGGTGCGCGAACAGCGCTCCCGATGGGAGTAGCCCCCGAAGATGTGCGTGACTAGAATAGTCGGGCGCAGATTGATGTCTTGTGTTTCCTGCAGCCATTTTACGCCAGCAGATGGAGGGAGCCGCAGCCTTCGTTCGCATGGAGCAGGAGAGGGATCAGCTCCGCACTGCTCTGGAGCAAGCGAATAGTGAGTGTGAACCCTTGTGTTCGAGGGGTGCTTCGACTGCCTTTATTGCTAACTTTGCTCCGTTGATCCGCAGGCGAAAAGGAGAGCATGAAGAAGCGGGTCGCGGAGCTGGAGAAGTTGCTGGGTGAAGCCCAAGAGCGTGAACAAGCTCGGGATGATCTGGAGAAGACCCAGGTCGACCGCTTGCTCGCACTCGCAGATGTTGTTGGAAGTAAGTATTCAGCTCAGTGCCTACTTTGTCTTTTGTCGACTTCGGATGTCTTATGGGCGTGGATTTCTGTTGATCAGAGACTTGCGGGGGTGCTCCTCCAGAAGGGTCCTCCAGCGAGAATGTCGACTTGGCGAAGGCTGTTGGCTTCATGGACCGCGTCTGCGCGTATGCTTCGGCGGCGTGCAGAAGTCGACAGGCGCCTTGGCGACTGTGCACCAGAGCATCTTCCCCAGCAAGCCACCGCCAGTTGCTGTTGACGCGCTTGCGGCTCCGTTCGAAGGCAATGCGACCACCTTGGCGGACTACACGCGTGCGCAGACGGTACGCGGCTCCGAGCTCACTTTCCAGCTACTTCTTGGTCACCAAGTCGTAGGTGATTTTGAGAAGGTTGTCAGCGACTTCCCTCGGAAGCCTGATGGCAGGACCGCGTCCCTTAGCGGTGTGAAGGTGCAGGCGAGTCAGCTGGCTGCGAAGTTGGTCGCCACCTTCGAGAAGAGGATTGCCAAGCTGCAGAGTTGGCTGCTAGGAAGAGCCGTTCCCAGTCGGAGTCTGTGATGTAGACTCCGTTCTTTTAGGATTCTTCTGCTTTTGGTTCTTGTCTGTAATGAACTATTAGTTTGCGGGTCTTCTGGCCGCGAACATGCTGATGTTGAAATGTGAATTTGTGTCTTCGAGTCTTCTTTCATATCTAACTTGAGTGAATGTGTTCTTTTCTTTGCTTGACGCTGTCGAACTTGGCAGTCTGAGATGGGCGAAGCTCCTGGGGTCGCTGGAACGACTGGTGCGGGCGACGAGGAGGACACCTCTTCGGCTGCACCCGCTCGTCGTCGTCGAGCTCCTCCAGCTCCTGCGCGAAGCGTGAATGATCAACGAGTGATCACCTTCATGAGGAACAAGGTTGTTGAGCTCGAGTCGAAGTTGAAGAGCGCGAGTTGGAGTTGGAGCGCTTGAGGTCGCGGCCCGTTGCGCCGTTCTCCCAGCGAGAGGAGTTTCTGCTAGGCGAGATAGACTTGATCAGTCGGCAGCTGCAAGGTTGGTTTTCTAGCACCGTGCTTCGACTTCTTTATCCTTTTACTGTTCTTAGCTTCGGGTCTTGATGCAGATGTGAATTCTGACTGGAAGGCCGAGCAAAGTCGAGTAGACGAGCGGGTGGAGAAAGAAGCCGCCGGTGACTCACCCGAAGCGCGTCATTTTTGGTCAAATAAATCCAGAGGCAGCGTACTGGCTCGAATGTTGGATCGCACCTGGCGGGCTGCTGTGCTCTTGGAAGGTTGTAGAAAAACCCTCTGGCAGATCAACAGGGTGTACTTTCCGCACAACGAGCAGCCTAATGGACTGGCTGCGCTGCTGGAGAGGTTCCGTGAAGGCAGTGCGTTGAAGGAAGTCGTGCACACTCAACTTGTTGCCGGGGCGAACGTGGCGCTGGCGTACGTTCGAATGCACGGCCTAATCTTCCACTGTACAAGGTGCTTGACGGCTTGCCTGGAGAGGGTGACTACGCCGATACTCTTGCGGCTGCGCGTCAGATGATTCAGCAGGTCCAGAGCTTTAGTGAGCACCTTGTAGGGCCACTCGATGCGCCAAAGGGCGAGCCTGTAGAATAAGAGTAGTAGATTGCTGTTGTATAGCGTTAGCTTGTAAAAAATTTTTCCAAGTGGAAATATGAGTGTATGTATGCCGAGGTGGGGGTAGCCCCCGAGTGAGTAAATTGTATCTTGTAGACTTCTGTAAACCTGTATGGCGCAGCCCCCGAGCGGATCGAGTGCGGCCTAGGATTTTGAATTAGACCTGTGCGGCGCAGCCCCCGAGTGCTTCGAGTGCGGCCGAGGTGTGTCGAGTCAGACCTGTGCGGCGCAGCCCCCGAGTGCGTCGGGTGCGGCCTAGGATTTTGACTTGGACCTGTGCGGCGCAGCCCCCGAGTGCTTCGGGTGGCGGCCAAGGTTTTTCGAGTTAGACCTGTATGGCGCAGCCCCCGAGTGCTCGGGTGCGGCCTAGGTTTGACTTAGACCTGTGCGGCGCAGCCCCCGAGTGCTTCGGGTGGCGGCCAGGATTTTCGAGTTAGACCTGTATGGCGCAGCCCCCGAGTGCTTCGGGTGCGGCCTAGGTTTTACTTAGACCTGTGCGGCGCAGCCCCCGAGTGCTTCGGGTGGCGGCCTAGGATTTTCGAGTTAGACCTGTATGGCGCAGCCCCCGAGTGCTTCGGGTGCGGCCTAGGTTTACTTAGACCTGTGCGGCGCAGCCCCCGAGTGCTTCGGGTGGCGGCCTAGGATTTTGAGTTGGACCTGTATGGCGCAGCCCCCGAGTGCGTCGGGTGCGGCCTAGGTTTGACTTAGACCTGTGCGGCGCAGCCCCCGAGTGCTTCGGGTGGCGGCCTAGGTTTTCGAGTGACCTGTATGGCGCAGCCCCCGAGTGCGTCGGGTGCGGCCTAGGTTTGAGTTGACCTGTATGGCGCAGCCCCCGAGTGCTTCGGGTGGCGGCCTAGGTTTTCGAGTTGACCTGTATGGCGCAGCCCCCGAGTGCGTCGGGTGCGGCCTAGGTTTGACTTGACCTGTGGCGCAGCCCCCGAGTGCTTCGGGTGCGGCCTAGGATTTGACTTGACCTGTATGGCGCAGCCCCCGAGTGCGTCGGGTGACGGCCTAGGTTTATGTTGCTTTTTGACTAAAAAAGTAAAGGGGAGAGCTTGTTCCACAAATCACTTCATTGATTTTTGCGAGCAGGCCGCCTCATTAAAACCCTTCCAGTCCCCTCAGGTACCCTGGTAAGGGAAAGAGTGCGTCTGGAACCTGCCGCTTCTTGACATAGTACACTTTGTTACAAGGGGGAGTCGATTAGGCGTAGAAGCGGCGCAGTTGCGCAACGTTCCACGGGTTGCTGCAGACTGTCCCCGTCTTCGAGTCCTTCAGGCGGTAAGCTCCGCCGCCATTGCCTCTGTCACGATGTATGGACCTCCCACGGGGAGGCAGTTTGTGCACCTTCTTCTGTTTGAGGCGGAGGACAAGGTCGCCAGGGACGAACGCTCTGGGCCGCAGTCGCCGCCGTGGTAGTTGCGTAAGTCTTGCTGATACACGGCTGTGCGGGTAAGGGCGATGTCGCGTGCTTCGTCCAGGGTATCCATGTCGTCCTCGAGTGCTTCTTCTGCGTCGGACTCGTCGTAGGCCACCACTCGGGGTGCATCGAACTTGATGTCGCATGGCATGACTGCTTCTGCGCCGTAGACCATGAAGAATGGCGTGTACTGAGTGGATCTGTTTGGCGTAGTGCGCAGGCTCCACAGTACAGACGGCAGCTCCTCAACCCAGGCGCCTGCGCGCGCTCAATGGTACTCGCAGGCGCTTCTTGATGCCCTTGCAGACTAAGCCATTGGACTTTTCGACTTGCCGTTGGACTGCGGGTGCGAGACAGATGCGTAGTTGAGCTTGATGCCTTGCTCGGAGCAGAAGTCCTTGAACTCTTCGGCTGTGAAGTTCGTGCCGTTGTCGGTGATGATGCTGTGCGGCACTCCAAACCTGAAGATGATCGACCTGATGAAGTTAACTGCCGAGGAGGCAGTCGAACTTGTAATAGGCACGCTTCGATCCACTTCGTGAACTTGTCGACTGCCACCAAGAGATGCGTGTGTCCTCCCGGCGAGGACTTCTTGAGTGGACCCACCATGTCGAGCCCCCATTGAGCGAAGGGCCAGGCGAGTGGATGGTCTTTAGTGCTGATGCTGGTGCGTGCGGCTTGTTGGCGAACTCCTGGCAGCCGAGACATTTCCTCACGAGTTCTTCTGCGTCTTGCATTGCGGTGGGCCAGTAGAATCCGGCTCGTAAGCTTTGGCCACTAAGGCTCGACTGCTGGCGTGGTGCCCGCAGATGCCAGCGTGGATCTCGAGTAAGATGGCTTGACCGTCGACTGGGTCGATGCACCTTTGGAGGACTCCTGAGATGCTTCGCTTGTAGAGCTCCCCTTGATGACGGTGAAGCCCTTGGAGCGGCGGATGACGCGCTTGGCTTCGACTGGGTTTGTTGGCACCCTCTGCTGCAGTATGTAAGCCAGGTATGGGCTCGTCCATGTGGGCTCGATCAGCATCACCTCCATAGGCTCCTTCTCCGTGCTGGGCGGGTCGGGTGCTCGTTGTCGATGTAGAGGATCCGGCGCGGGCCGGAGCTTGACGGAGCGTTGCGTGATGCACTCGAGGAAGACTCCGGGTGGCACCGGCGCTTTGTTTGAGCCCAGGTTGGCGAGGGTGTCGGCTTCCTCGTTGCTCTCGCGGCCGACGTGCCGCAGCTCGCAGCCGTCGAAGGTACCTTCCAGCTGGTTGTACAGGTCCCTGTAGGCGATCATGTTGTCGGCGATGGCGTCACATTGCTTCATGGTTTGTTGCACGACGAGGTAGGAGTCTCCGTAGATCATGAGGTGAGTGGCGCCGCAGTTCTTGGCCATCCGCATGCCGTGGATCAGGGCCTCGTACTCTGCCTCGTTGTTGGAGGGCGTTGGGAAGTTCATCTGCAGCACGTACCTCAGCTTGTCGCCTTTGGTGAGATGAGGACGACTCCCGCCCCTGCTGATCTGAACTTCTTGGAGCCGTCGAAGTACATTGTCCATGCGTTGGACAGGTCGGGTACGTCTGGTAGCTGGGCCTCTATCCACTCGGTGGTGAACTCTGGAAGCACCTGGGCCTTGATTGACTTCGGGTGCGCGTACTTCAGCCCCCAGGGCCCTAGCTCAACAACCCACTTGGCGACTCGTCCTGTCGCGGCTTGGTTGGTGAGGATGTCGGAGAGCCCGGAGGAGCTTACTACCGTGATGGAGTGCTCGGAGAAGTAGTGGACGACCTTCCTTGATGTCATGAAGACTCCGTATGCTAGCTTCTGGTAGTGCGGGTACCGCTGCTTGGACAAGGTTAGCACCTCACTGAGGTAGTAGACGGGTCGCTGAACAGGGTAACTGTGTCCTTCTTCTTCTCGTTCGACTACGAGTACCGTGCTGACCACCCTGTTGTGGCTGACACGTAGAGGTATAGCGGCTCGTTCTCCAGTGGAGCCACCAGTACTGGGGAAGTCGTGAGTGTTTTCTTGAGTTGGTCGAACGCGACTTGCGCTTCTTCTGTCCACTCGAACTTGTCTGTCTTTTTCATCAGTTGGTAGAAAGGCAGGGCCTTTTCTCCCAACTTACTTATGAACCGGCTGAGAGCTGCGACTCGGCCGGCTAGGCGTTGCACCTCATGAAGCTTGGTCGGTGCTGGCATTGCGAGTATGTTTTGCACCTTCTCGGGTTGGCTTCGATTCCTCTTGCAGAGACGAGGTACCCGAGCAGTTCTCCGGCTGGCACGCCGAAGACACACTTGTCCGGGTTCAGCTTGATCTGATACTCGTTGAGGGCGGCGAAGACCTTGCGGAGGTCGGCGATGAGAGTGTCCTCCGTTCGAGTGGTGACGACTATGTCGTCGACGTAGACTTGGACGATCTCTCCGATTAGCCCCTTTAGGCAGGCTTGCATTGTGCGCTGGTACGTGGCTCCAGCGTTCTTCAACCCGAAGGGCATCGTCTGGTAGCAGAAGACGCCATGGGGTGTGATGAATGCAGTCTTCTCTTCATCGTCGACGTTCATCCTGATCTGCTGGTACCCTGAGTAGGCGTCCAGGAAGGATAGGCGTGCGCAGCCTGCAGTCGAGTCGATGATCTGATCTATCCGCGGGAGCGGGAAATGGTCCTTGGGGCAGCATTTGTTGAGGGCGGTGAAGTCGACGCACATGCGGAGTTTCTTCGTCTTCTTCTTCTCCACCAGGACTGGGTTCGCTACCCAGTCCGAGTCCTTGATCTCTCGGATGAATTTAGCGTGGAGCAGTCGATCGATCTCCTTGCTTATTTCGTCTCGTTTGGGTCCTGAGAAGCGTCGCATGGTCTGCTTGACGGGTTTGGCGTCCTTGTGGACGCGTAAAGAGTGCTCGGCGAGGTTCCTGGGTATGCCTGGCATGTCAGAAGGTTGCCAGGCGAAGATCTCCCAGTTCTCACGTAGAAACTCGACGAGCGCGCTTTCCTATGCGATAGGCAAGCTCGACGACACTTTGACTGTCTTGTTTGCGTCCGTCGGGTGGACCTGATGAGTTGTCGTGTCGTCAGTCGTGTTGAAGGCAGCGTCCTTGGCTTGCTTCTTGCGTGGCGGGAAGATGGTTTTGTCGTTGTCGACTGCCATCGCCTCGAAGTGCTCTTCCATTCCGAAGAACTCGGAGATCTTGCTGAACTCGCGGTCGCAGCTGTTGGAGCGGTCGAAGTCGCCGTGCACCGTGATGACGCCCTTGGGCCCAGGCATCTTGAGCATGAGGTAGGCGTAGTGAGGTACCGCCATGAATCTGGCAAAGGTTGGGCGCCCGAGTATCGCGTGGTACTGCGACTTCCAGTCGACTACCTCGAAGTCGATCGACTCCCTCTTGAAGTTTTCGGGTGTGCCGAAGATGACGTCGAGTGTGATCGTTCCCATGGGCGTGACTGCTTGCCCTGGTACTATGCCATGGAAGGTGGTCTCTGATGCCGCCAAGTCCGTCGTTGGCCTGTTTATCCTTCTGAGGGTGTCGGCAAAGATGATGTTATGCCGCTGCCTCCGTCCATGAACACCTTTTTCAGGGTGTAATCTCCGATCAGAGCTTCGACTACCAGAGCGGCGTGCCCGGGTCGTGGTACTGCAGGCGGGTGATCTGCTCTGGAGAACGTGATTGGTGTCTCTGACCCTCTCAGGTAGTCGGGTACTGCAGGTGGACAGGTGATGGCCTGGAAAACTTGGCGAGTGATGATCTTCTGGGTCCTGTTTGAGGGGCGCCCCTTCTGTATCATGTTGAGTTGTCCGCGTGCCGCTGGATATGCGTCCTGGATCACCGGTGGGGCATCTTGCTGCGGCTGCTGCTGCTGCAGAAAGGCTCCCGCCGCCTGTGCTGGATTAGCGACTGCGGGTGCGGGTGCTGCCTGGATGGCCAGCTGCGCGGCTGGCTGCGCTGCGGGTGCTGGAGTGACTATCTTCTGCATGGCTTCGTATATTTTGCGTGCCTTTCGACAGTCCTTCAACAGGTGGTTGGATCCCCACTTGCCCGTTTCCGGGTTCCTGAACATGTGGTGCCTGCAGGGTTGTTCCAGCTCTTCCGCTGGGCTTAGTGTGCGTTTCTGCCACTCGCGTTTATGGCCTCCGTCGCTGCGGTAGCTGCTGCCGCCGCTTCGGTTGTACTGCCCCTGGCTGTATTGGCGACTCTGGTCACCGCCGCTTCGACTGTACTGTGCATGGCTGTATTGGCGACTGCTGTCGCGCGCTTCATCCTCACGGGGGGTTTGGAATCCCGCCGCTACTAGCTCGATTGAGTCGTTGCCGTTGTAACGCGGCTTCTTCTTGTGGCGTCCTTCTCGCCAGTTGCTTGGTCCGGCTTCGTCCTTCGGGGAGTAGTGTGAACTATTGCGGACCGAGTCCTCTCCGTCTGCCCACTGGTTTGCTATCTTCATGACCTCGATCATGTTTTTCGGCCGGAGCCTACCAAACTCCTCGCGGAGGTCGCGGCGGGAGACGCCGTGCATGAAGGCATCCATCACTCGGTCCTCCGAGGCGGTCTCCATGGTGTTGCGGAGCAAGGTCCAACGCTGGATGTATGACCGGAGCGGCTCGTCTCGTCCTTGCTTGCATGCTTGTAGCTCGACGAACGTCGTCGGTCTCGAGTACGTCCCCAGGAAGGATTTAACGAAGGCCTCCGCGAACTCGTCCCACGTCCTGAAGGCGTTCTTGGGTTGAGTGTTGAGCCACCCGCGTGCAGAGCCCGTGAGCATCAGCTGGATGTACTGCATGGCCGTAGTCGAAGTACCGCCCTGGCAGCTGCAGGCTATGAGGTAGTCTTCTAGCCAGAGTCTCGGGTCCTGCTTCCCGTCGTACTTGACTGCTTCTGCCGTGAGCTTGAAGCCCTTGGGCATTCTTGTGTCGCGTATGTTGAAGCTGAAGCATGCGGCGCCGCACGGCTCGTAGTCGCCGTCGTTGCGGTCGTAGTCGAAGTTGGACGTGCTGACCGGCCGCTGGGTGCGGCTGCGGTCTACCGTCCTTTGTGTGATGACGTTGCGGAGGTCTTCACCTGGCTGCGGTTGTCGCAGTTGTCTTGCCGCCGGGGCTGCGAGTGCTGCGGGCTCGTGGTCGCGGCGATCTCGATCTTCTCGCGCTTTTTCTGTCGGCGCCTTGTTTACAGTGCGTCTTCGAGTGCCTTGATAGACATGATCTGCTGCTTGTGGAGGAGAGCGCGCGAGTCGCCCTCAGGCGGCTGTGTCAGCCGCAGGTATGTTTCGACTGCCATGAGTGCGGCTCCGGGTGTCTTGGGGACGGGTATCCCGTCTGCGTCTTCTATGTATGATGACTCGAGGTTGCGGGTGACTCTAGCGCGGTCGGCCTCCGTCATCAGGGGCACGCGGGCTCTGTGGCGCCTTGCTCCTTGTGAGACCTCTGTTGAGGCAGTGAACGAGTAAGCGGCCCTCCTGGCGCTCGACGCGTCAGCCTCCTCCTTGCGTCGGAGGAGCTCGGCCTTCTCTGCGCGGAGTCGTTCGCCTTCCTTCCGTAGCAGGTACTGGACCGCCATAAGGTCCTCCCGGGGTGCATCCGGTGGGGGGTACGTGCCGTCCTCGACGTGCTTCAGGGCTTTGATTGCCATGTCGCGGGTGATGGTGAGTCGCGTCACCTGGTCCGGCATGACCACCTCCAGTGGGTATGCGGGTTCGTCGTCGTTGCCCTGCGGCCTCTGGCCGATCATGAAGACTTGCGCGGGGTAGATCTGGGCAGTGGGACGGGTGCTGCCACTGCTGCTTCCTTCGTCCGAGCCGTGCTCGGAGCTGAAAATGGGTGCGACGTGGTGGACACCACAGTCGCCGCCGAGGCTCCTTCCCTGGAGTTTCGCGATTTCGCCGCGGACGTGAGGAGTGATGTCGCTGTCGTCGACGTGGGCGCGATTGGCTTGTTGACGATCTTGTAAGTCGATGGAGACGCGAGTGGTGCGATGAGAACGACGCGACCTCCGTCGCGCGCGAAGGTGTGGTCGACGTAGTCGAAGTTGACGTAGATCTTGGCCTTGCCAGCGACGCGATCGAGGTAGTCGAAGTAGACTCGATCCGCGCGGTGGTCGACGAGGTGGTCGATGTAGTCGTAGCCGATGCGATCTCCGTGACAGCGGAGACGCTGATGGCGCCCGTGTTGGGCGCGATCTCTGCCGCAGCGGAGGCGGTCGGAGTAGTCGAGGCGGACGCGATCTTCTCAGCAGTCGAAGATGCTGTCGTCGCAGTCGCAGCAGGTGGGGGCGTGGTTGGGAGTCGCGGCAGATGCGGGTGCTACCACCGCACGCGGTGCGATCGCCGTGGATCTGAGTACTCCACAGCTGTCTACGAAGTAGTGCATGGTACCGAAGGTGAGGCACATACCTACATGCAGATCGGCGTACACCGAGCGGTGGGCCGGCGGGTGGAAGGTGTACTCGAAGGAGCCGAAGCAGATTGGCTCCTTGGTGATGCAGACGTCGGTCTTCAAAGTCGATGGAGCCGGTGCGACCATGGTTCCAGCGCTCGTTCTTTCCCACAGACGGCGCCAATTGACGAGGGTGGACTCGGCAAATCCCTGGGTTGTGTACCCCGGGTTGATTGAAGGGGAGAGAGATGAGCGCTGGTGATCACGACGGCTGACAAGCAAGGCGTTTACCCAGGTTCAGGCTCCCGGAGGATAACACCCTACTTCCTGCTTGTCTGGTATTGAATGGCGAGTTGTGGCTACAATGGCGAGATGGCAATCTCGCTAGGGTTTGTGGGCGGCTATGAGCGTACCCTAGACGAAGGACCCTCCTAGCCTTTATATGGTAGGCTAGGTCTCAGGTGAACGGTGCCGATGGCGCTTACAAGCATGGCTGGGGTCACATGACCTAGTGTCGACTATCTTGGGCCGCACGTCGTCCTCCTTGGGCCTTCCTTGGGCCCTCGTCATAAGGCTGATGGGCTTGGCGTGACCCAGGTATCCCAACGTGGGGTAGTCGAAGAGTGACCCCACGACAACAATCTAGGTATTTCGTGGACACTTAATGTACCCAAATTTCTAGTATTTCAACTGAGATACCAAACTTAGACTTGGCAATAGTTGAGGGATTAGCCATATTGTTATCGTAATTTAAATGACAATATTTTAAATGTTATTGCGTTCAGGCGTTGCTAAGATGTGGTAGAATAAGCTTACAGATGTGAATGGAGAGAAAAAATGGTGTGCACACCTAAGAGTAAAAAGGATTGGTGCTAGGGGTGTGGATGTTCTAAGAAACATAATAAAAGAATAAGAGAAGAACCCACATTTTATGTTCTTGAAAACTCATTGATTTAAAGGACATCCATATGATACATGTTTTTTAAAAGTTCTCGTGCTAGTTGATCATTTGGTGAGGGTTCTTCATTACTTTTCACTACCGGGTTTTAATATCCACCTTTATATGAATTTTATTTGCTCGACGCAAGTTCTACTCATTGTAGTGATGTATGGTAAGTTTGACAGGTCTAGGCCTGGTTCTAGTTCAACTCGTTGATTGCAGAGTGCTGAACTGACCGATCTTAGTTTAATGTTACATTTTGCAACTGGTCAGTAGCACTACCTTCGTTCTTAAATATATTTTTGATACAGACGCAATAGAAGCATGGATTCCTATTCTACAAAAATATGAGTTCCATCTAGTTGCTTATTGTGATGCAAAGGAAAATCCACGCATCTGGGTCGGTTTGTACTCCCTCTGTTCCAAAAAGAAGGCATATAATTTCATTAAGTCAGGCATTATAAATTTTACTAAGTTTATAGAAAAAATGTCAACAACTACAATGAAAAATACATGTCATCCTTACATCATGGAATATATTCTTCTATTATATATGTGTAGTATTATAGTTGTTAACAGTTTTTCAATTAACTTGGTCGAACTTCTCATTGGTTGAGTTTGAACAAATTTATGTCTTTTTACAGGAAAGGAGTATTATTAAGCGAGACACTAAATGACTTTCCTTGCCAAAAAAATCGGGCATTCTGATGGTGCCATCCATTCCAACTTGTGTAGTGGTGCTTCTTCACCGTGGCAACAGACTAGCGTGGCCCTAGCATGTCGTGTATATTAATCAGTTTGGCCACCATATAGAGCCACTAATACAGAGTGACCCTATGGACACGGGTCAAAACCTTCATCGGAAACGGAAAATGCTACGTGTCCCGAGCCCGGTCACTGATGTTAACGAGCTCAATAGCAACGGACATGTTTAACCATTTTCGATGAGGCACTTGATTTGTTATGATCATTTACTTTTCTCTGTAGCCGAAGTGAGAAGAGCATCAGTAACATAATTTTATTTTTCAATGTTTGTACAAATCAATTTGATATTTTACAGCACATTTCAATATTTTCACATCACAAACATAAGTAATATATCGACAACGCCAATTTTATTTATAGTATAGAAAACGTCACATAGACAATGTATATGTACACATTTGAATCACAGTGTCACTATCATGTGCTAGAAAAATTCTAAAATTCTAACATACGAGGCAGTAATATGTGTTGGTTGCGTCGTTACAGAAAGTTCATATTATAGAGCACACTGTAAAAACAAAATTGAAAAAAGAATTAGTGAGAGATTAAACTTAGAGATAAATATAATAATTTGAGTTATGACAATGATGACGAGTATATATACTTCAAAGCATACAACTAAAAAGTAGTGGCCTCGTGTAACCTGCTCATTCTGAGAGATGACAACAATAAATAATTTTAATGATGTAATAGCTACTTCATGCACACAAAATCAAGATTCAGTGAATGGATTGATTCACCTTGTCACGACATTGTCATTGGATGATCCTAAAGAGTCAAGTGATATATTATTTGAATTGTCTGTGACTAGTCTGTACATATGAATATTTATTCTATTATAAATTAAACAATGAAAACTTTATTACTTTTCAAACATAAATTGTCAAATGCAAAAAACAACGAATCCTTGTACTGGATCAACCTTCTAGCGATGACCGAGCTCAGATCTAACGACTGCACATCAATCTGTAGAGAAATTTCACCCATGACAGAGCGATACTACATGAGATGGTATGTATTACCTAGAGTAGTCGTAGATCTGGGATCAGCCAAGCAACAAACACCAAATCCATGTACTGGATCTAACTCATAGCGATAGCTGAGCCCAGATCTAACGCCTACGCATCAATCCCTACCAAAATTTCACCCATGACGAAGAGAGACTACATGAGATGCTACGTATTACGTGGAGGTAGTCAGAGGTCTCGGCCATCTGCGCAATCCAGTAGAGCGGTAGAGATGCAGATTGCTCTCTGTCATGTCGCCGCCCCAATGACAACCGTTGCCTCGCTCACGCTCGAAGGAGGCGCGAAAAGGAAGGATCCTGATCTCCAGATTTGAATCCCCTTCCTCTTAGGAGGACGAGATCGGGGCGATGGGGGGTGGGGAATCTGGCGACACCACATTAACTCGCGAGTGACGGAGTTCCAGCGGGATGGGCTCCAGCTATGTGTGAGGCCGCAGAATGGATTACCGCCGGTGGGCGGGGGGTGGCAGCGGTCGCCATATGCCCCGCGGCGGTGACGGTTGGAGGAGTAGGATGCCATGTCGTGGTTTCCGCATGCATTGGAGGGGTTCGCAGTGGAGACCACAAGAGCGACTGGGCTGCGTGGAGAGAGTGTGCGGCTATGGTTGGTACTTAGGAGGGACTAAGGGTGAGAGAGACGAGAGTGGGAGGGGGTATCTTATAGGCGTACCACCTTGTGAGCTTATCTGTCTTTCACCTTGCAAAAGACATTCGTCAAGTTCTGTTTGCGATGAGCACAGAACCGTTGGAAATATATTGGCAACGGAGAAATATAAACACATGATGCTATTGTGGTAGGCCCGTCGACGGCCCAGTGCGGAATCCTCCTGTGGCAACGCGTAAATGTTATTTCTACCGTTACTTTCTCGCCGCTGTTTCAATAGAGGGTTGTCTTGAGCGTCATTCTGTACTAGTGAGCCCACTATGCCAACAGAGTTTATCCACACATGACCCAGGAGCGGACCTTCTGCATGGGGCATGTGGCACATATGGATCAAATTAACTCATGTGGTCACTTTTGAACTTTGGAGCATAAGACAATCTTAGCTTATGCATTGCATGTCTTTTAGAGAAGCCAAAAAAACATATGTATGATGGGTTGCCTCTTAGTGTTATATTCAACAATTTATGTTTGTGTGCTCCTAAAACTAAGGCATGATTAAAATTAAACTAGAAAACCATGAGTAAGAGGAGCCATCTCGTAAAACAAAGAAAATGCCTCAACTTTTTTTATTAAGAGACATCTCTCAACTGAGAAAATAATCCCTTGTTCTCTCCTCCAACTCAACAACCATCTCACGTGGCATTGCTAGAATATCACGATATTCTGCTCACAGTGGGGAGTAACATAGAGTAGTAACATGCAGATGTTACTAGTCTATGTTACTACCTCCATAAGTGGGGAGCAACCTATGTGTGGTGTCATACAAATCTTTATTTATTATGCTATAGACTCATTTTGTCTTGATATGTGTGATGTTACAATAACTAGCTAAGTTACCACAAACACATCTCTTCTCATTAACTATATGCCACATAAGCAAATTTGTCTTTGATTTGTGTGATGTTACTAGCTAAGTTACTCACACTGTGGCCAGCCATGGTAAGCACATAGGTCTACGTCATTAAGAGCTTCTTGTCTCTTTCTTAGACTCAGGTTCTTACGTGGGTTCCGTGTGGTTGTTCTTTCTTCTTCATATGACCCTCTTATGTTGAAACTGAATGTAAGTTGATTGAGTTATAAATGGAGTTGTCCGATTGTGTGGTGTAAATTATTATTTTTAAATTGTCGTGCAAATGTAAATACAGATAAACTGAGCTCCATGCTAAGGAAAATAGATTAACCTTGATCCTAAAATGAGCTAAACAAGCAAACAACACTCACCACAGGGATGGTATTGTACTATTGTTAGTTTGGATGCAGTTTGGAATTACCCCAAAACAGAGCTCCCAAAATAGCGCAATGACCTGGAAAACAATACATAAATCAATTTATCCAAGCAGAATAATCTTTTCCATCGCAATGCCAATCCAATGCTACAAGCCTACAAGTGCTCAGCTAACTATTCCTCTGCAATTTGAGATTTTTGTTGTTGTTGGTTTCTTCTTTAAAAAATGCAGCAACAACTGTTGGTTAGCTCAACTGATCGTGTGACAGCAGTGTTTGCCCACTAACTATAGAGCTTGGTTCCCACTAATCATGAGAAACGGTGTGGATAAGTGTATGAGAACTTCTTAGATGAACTAGACATCATACCAAGGCCATAAACTTAGAGGACAATGAAGAAGAATATGCATTTACTTTTAGACGACCAATACCTGAGCCTAGCTGGCAACACCATGAACCACACACCTTTCTATTTGCGCTATGTCTTAGGAGATAGCTGTAGCGTTAGGCATTGAACGAATCGCACGTAAATTTTATATGTTAGGCAGAGAAAAAGACTAAGCATGACAGCCTCGTTCATTCACACTTTATTGATTACTTTTCGTGCATTACTCTGAATAGCTAACAAAAGGTTGTTCCTTTTGCATATTACGTGGAATTTTTTTGTGTGTGTGTGGTTTGTTGGAGAACATCCTCATGAACTATAACATCAACTTGTTATCTCTCACACCACCATCTACATGCACGATGATTTATCCAGTAATCAGTATCATCATTTTTTTCCAACCTGTCTAGCAAGGACACTTTAGCCCCGTAACAGAAAGAGCATCAAAAACTTTTTTTGGGTCCCTCTTGCAATTTTCTTAAAAAATACTGTATATTATTCTGGTGCCGTATGCATCAGTCGATGCAGAGCCGGGGCGTATTCCCCTTTTCGAAAAAAATAAACTAAATATTATTCGGAAAACGCTTGGTATCATCCGGGGGATCACGCGCTTCCATCCCCCGGGTGCGCAGCCATCGGATGGCCACGGATCGTGTGGATGTCGTTTCCCTTGGCCCCACCAGCCCACCGCCCCATCAACAAAATACGGAATCCCCTGCCTTATCCCCTCCTCGCTCGACCTCATCTTCTCCGCCAGTCCACCTCTCGTTTCTCTCCGCCGCTCGCTTCTGCCAGACTGCCGCCCCTCGCTCTCCCCACCTTTTATTCATCTATGCTTCTCTCCGACGAGGCCATCACGCGTACCGCCATAGCTACCCCTGCCAATTTTTGCTGCAAGGAGGCAGCGCACCGCTGATTTTGGGAGCTTCAGACGCTGCTACGCGGCCTGACCGCTGCTAATAATTTGGGAGCACGGATTGTTGCTGCGAATGAGAGGCGACACTGCTGCGACCGGTTTCCGGCGGTGCTACCAGCCATCGGTGGTGGTGCTGCAAACCTGGAGTCAGCTGCTGCAAGTGATGATGGCGGCGATGCTGCAAGCCCGCCGTCGGGCTCCGAAGTTGCAAGGGAGAATTTTTTTGCTACAACCGTTCCGCGATTTTGCACCACACTGTTGTGTGATTTTGCATCATTTGAAGAAATTTTCTGCTACAAACGTTGTGTGATTTTGCATCAATTTGAAGATTTTTTTGCTACAACCGTCTTGCGATTTTGCACCACATGAGTTCTGTGGATTTTACATCATTTGAAGAAATTTTCTGCTACAAACGTTGTGTGATTTTGTATCATTTGAAGAATTTTTTGCTACAACTGTTCTGTGATTTTGCACCACAAGAGTTATGTGGATTTTTGCATCATAGGATGAACTTTTCTGCTACAACCGTTCTGCGGATTTGCTACCAAAGCAGGCCGATGTTGGTGCCATTGTTGTTGCCATTGGCGGTCGGCCTTGCTACCATCCGGTTCCGGCAACGGCGATTTCTCCGGCTCTGGCGACAGCGGGCGGAGCGAGAGGGACGGGGAAAGGTTCTGCGCGGCCCCATGAGCGGAGGGATTTTTTTGGGTGTTTTTTCCGTAAGGGAACGAGAGGTTCACGCGAAGTCGCGAACTATTCCTCCCCGTTGACCAGTACACGGGACACGTGTCGGCCTCTCCACCCGGAGGATCGGGGGAAATTATCCCCCGGGAAACGCCTAGCGCTGTCCATATTATTCTGCTATCCTACATATATATGAGTTTGAATTCCAAAAGGGGCATGACCAAAGTTCCGTCGTCGGAGACTCGGAGTGCCGAGGGCCCACCTATAAATTGTAGAGTTCAAAACAACACTGTGTACATTGGCAATTTGGCATACTAACAGCGTGCTCTACAGCTAAGTACATCATACAGTAGCAACATTACATAGCTCCATTTTCTCATATTTTGTCAATTACTGTCACCGAAATATATCATTTTAATTTTAACTGACCCAGCTAACAGACTCGGCTCCCCGTGGTTAGTGGATATAATATAAGATCTCGACTCTCCTTATGAGCCTCTGAATCTCCTTGAAAAGATGAGAATGCTTCGATGAGTACCGAAATGATTGCGGCTTGGCACAAAGCCGAAATGAAGAGACCCTGAGAGCTTGGACCTCTCCCTTTCCCCGTCTACAGTAGAAGAAAGGGCGATTTGTGCACACCCCCGCGTTGACCACCTCGCCGCCGTCGATCCGCTCGATTCCTCGCCTCTGGCGGCCGCTCCGGCGGCTGGAGGTTGGGAATCGAGCGATCGACGGCGGCGAGGTGGTCAACGCGGGGGTGTGCACAAATCTTTACCTCCCATGTGTGATATCTCCTCCATATTTGTGACCCTTAATATTTCCAACAAAGTTATCTTTCCAACAAAGTTGGTTTCATCGCATTTGGAGTTTTATTGAAAAAGATATGGTTTTTAGAATGTTTTTCTCTGCGCAGGCCGGCTCCCAGGCCGGCCCAGGCCGGGCTCCTGGCCGGGCGGCTCGGGTAGCAGGCCGGCTCCCTGGCCGGCCCAGGCCGGGCTCCAGGCCGGGCGGCTCGGGGAGCAGGCCGGCTCCCTGGCCGGCCCTGGCCGGGCCACAGGCCGGCGCGCCCAGGCCAGCTCGACCGGCCTCCTTTTCAGCCCAACGGCCATTTTTTCTAGTGGACTATTTAAAGGGTTTTCATCCCCATTGTTTGTGACATCTCTTGAGCAAGTTTTTCTCCCCTCTCTCCTCCATTGTTGATCTTTGGAAAAAGCTTGCCTTCCTCTCATTCCCTCCCATGATTCTTGCATATCTTTGAGGGAAATTGAGAGGAGATCTAGATCTACATATTCATCCAATCATTTCCTCCTCTAAGTGAGGGGAACCTAGTAGATCGTGATCTTGAAGTTCCATTTGTTGTGTTCTTCGTTGTTTCTTCCTCTCTTCTCCCCCCATAAGCATTAGTTGCTTGTGGTGGGATTCGAGAGTGAAGGATTTGAGCCTTGTGTTCTTGCCATTGCTTCGTTGCATCGGTTTGTGCTCTCCACGAGGATTCGTGAAAGTTGAAAGCTTGTGAACTTGTTACTCTTGGTCTTTGGACCCTAGACGCCCGTGTGGTGGTTGAGACCCTTGTGTGGTCACTTGTAGCTGTTCGGAGCCCCCAATCCCGTTGTGGGTTGTGCCCCGGATCGTTGTTGAAAGGATCCGGATTTCCGCCTCGAAGGATTCCGATAGTGGAAGGTGAACCAAACTTTTGTGGTGCGGTTCATCGGAGAAGAAGGTGAAACCTTTGTGGTTGTTGAACCATGTGTTGGTTCACACCTCTCCAACGAGACTACTCCCCTAAAAAGGAGGAACTCGGAAATACATTCTCGTCTCCGCGTGCCTCGGTTATTTCTATACCCGAGCTCTTTACTTATGCACTTTACATTGTGATAGCCTTCGTGCTTGAAGTATTCTCTTGCCATCACCTTGTTGCTTGTCTTGCTTAGCATAAGTTGTTGGTGCACATAGGTGAGCCTAGTTTATTTAGGTTGTTGGCTTGTTAATTTAAACATTTAGTTTTTATTTCGCAATTATCAAGTCTAAACCGAAAAGTTTTAATCGGCTATTCACCCCCCCCCCCCCCCCTCTAGGCGACATCCTTGTCCTTTCACCCAGTCCAAGCGTGTGTGGAGGAATGGCGGCGGCATTTCGCCGACGAAGCGTGCTGCGCTACGGAGAAGATGCTGGGATCCAGAAGGACCTTTCTATAATTTTTCTTTGTTTCTAGGTTTTTCTGTAAGAGACTTGGTTTAATATTATCAGTTCCTTTCCCTCGCAAAAAAAAAATGAAGAGACCCTGGATAAGAATGACTAGAGGTACGTCCGTCCAAGCGTACGTCTTCAGTTGGCAGCGCGTTTAACTTGCCCACACTTCTCCATGGCTTGTCGTGTGGGGAACTGGGGGTTAATTAACAGTTCACTTGACGAAGTCCTTTTTTGTGACTGCGATTGATTAGAACGCTCTAACCAGCTGAAGCGTACTACGTGGCAGTCCCAAACATTATTTTGACAACGGAAATAAAATACGGGCAATGATAGTGAAGCCCTTGATCATGGCCTGTCAACTTCTGTAACCATAATTCTTGCCTTGTCGCTTCTCCTGCGTCAACGATGGAGCAGCAGACAAACGTTCCCACGTTTTACTTCTATATAATAACATACTCCGTATATAATCTTTCTTTCGACAAATGTTTTGGATATTTCAACATGGACAATATACTTATTGAAATGAGTAAACTGACACGTCTATATACATACGATTCAGAAATGGCTAGGATATCTTATATGGCCCGTGGCACACGCAAAGATAAACATACAGGGGGCTGTGGCTGCGTTCTACCCCTAGCTGTGTACAGCAAGAGATTTGCTCAAGATGTGCAACTAACCAACCTGGCAGTATGGCACCATGGCTGGATGGAAAGAGTATTCACAGTAAGAAAATGGAAGAGAGCGAATGCACATCGACATGGAGGTATTGTCAGGCAATGACCAAAATAGAGGTGCCTCGACTGACCCTGTCCGGAAAAGATCTTGCTACTGACCCAAAATGCAAACTGAGAAAACGTAGCCGAAACTAGCCCAAAATAGCCCTTACATTGCAGGTTCACACGTTATCAAACAACATACATCTAAAAATCATTACAAAAAATTGGAAGTCCAAACTTTCAGCAACCAAATAAACTTACAAAGTGCAACAATAATGACAAACACTGTCTTATCTATTCACACATCAACCAATGAAGACAGCAACACAAAAATGGGATAATAACGGTTGGTTAGCACACTTCAGGGAAAACAAAGATAAATTTAGGACAAGAAGCAAATTCATCAAAGCCTGGCTCTTTCACTTGGACCGCATTTGAAATTGGATTCTCAAAATACAGTGGGTGAAAGTTGAAAGCGGGAAATAGAAAAAGCCGCTCGCTCCTCGGTCGCCTCCTCCAGGCGACCTGGGAGCGCACCCCAACCCGCGCCGCCGCCTCCTCCCCCCACCCCCACCTCCCATCGTCGCCCTCCGAGGCCGCCGGCGGACAAAGGCCGCGCGGGGCCCGTGAAGGGGGCGGCGGGGAGCTAGCCCTCTCGCCCCCCAGCGCGCATTTGGAGGGAAGTCGTCCCCACTAGAAACGGAGGTCGTCGCCGGTGCCGCCGGAGCCGGCCGCGCCGCCTGCCGCTTCGCCTCGCCACCCCGCCCCCTCCCCTCGTCCTCGGGCTTCTTCATCCCCCGTGCGACCTCCGCATCCTGGGCCCCTCCGGGCCCCGATGGGCTTGGTGGGCCTCGGCTGTGGCCGCCTCGCCGGCCCCCGCCATCGCCTCCGACCCCGACGCGCCCCTGCGCCGTCGATCCTCCGTGGCCTCCCGTCGCGCTCGCCTCCGCCCCCATCGCGCTCGCCTCCGCCCTCCGTCTGCGGTGGCCTCTGGCCCGGGCCCGTTCTGGCCTCAGATGGGTCGGGCGGCCCATGCGCTCCAATGCGCTGGTGTCGTTCTGGTCGCCGTGAGGACATGCAGGTGAGGTCAGGAAGCTTCCCGCGGTGGCCTCTGCCGTTTCTGGCTTCCGGTTCAGGTTTGGCTCGGTGGCGCGTCTTGATGCCAGCTCCTGGGGAGACCCGTGCTCATGCTCTGTGCGTGAGCAGACCACGGCGGCGCCTCCGGGCGTTGCTTACCTTGTTGGAGGCGTGGTGTTGGAGCTGTTGCATTGCTCGCAACCCCCGATGACGAGGTGTGGACTCGGCAAATCCCTGGGTTGTGCACCCCGGGTTTTGAGGGGGAGAGAGATGAGCGCTGGTGATCACGACGGCTGACAAGCAAGGCGTTTACGCAGGTTCAGGCTCCCGAGGATAACACCCTACTTCCTGCTTGTCTGGTTATTGATGGTGAGTTGTGGCTACAATGGCGAGATGGCAATCTCGCTAGGGTTTGTGTGGCGGCTATGAGCTTACCCTAGACGAAGGACCCTCCTAGCCTTTATATGGTAGGCTAGGTCTCAGGTGAACGGTGCCGATGGCGCTTACAAGCTGGCTGGGGTCGCATGACCTAGCGTCGACTATCTTGGGCCGCACGTCGTCCTCCTTGGGCCTTCCTTGGGCCCTCGTCATCAGGCTGATGGGCTTGGCGTGACCCAGGTATCCCCACCGTGGGGTAGTCGAAGAGTGACCCCACGACAGGAGCCCCCGAGTGCTTAGTCGAATCGTAGAGTCGGGTAAAGGACTCCTTCCTCCAGGGCACGCCGTCGGGTTCCGTGAGTACAGCCTTAGTCGATGATTTATTGACTGCTTTTGTTCTGAGTCACTCGGGAGCACGAACAGCGCTCCCGATGGGAGTAGCCCCCGAGATTAAGCTGAATTACTTGCAATTGAGGTTAAACTCAATTTTTCTTCAGTCGAAAAGCCTGCTCCCGATGCGAGTAAAGAGGGGACTCGACTTGGAGTCGCGGCTGGCTCTGTGTGACTTACTGTGTATTCGGCCGGTTTGGTTTACTGCGCGAGTTTGTTCAGCACTTGGAGCTTACTAAATGCTCTTGCACTCGAATGAAATGTTCGAGTTCTCAATCAGCTCGTTGGCTTACTGTACGAACTTATTCAGCTCTGAGAGCTTACTGAATCTTCTTGCACTCGAATGAACTGTTCGAGTTCTCCATCAGCCCGTTGGCTTACATCCTACGCCTTCGTGGTTGACGTCAGTGCTGACGTTTTTGATGCACTCTGTGTCCGATGGGACGTGACAGTGCGGTCCCACTGTCAGTATTGACTGGAGACAGCGGTTGCCGCTTGTTTCTGACCGTTGGGCGCGAAAATTTCGCGGTGTGATGATGGCGCCTTGATTCCCGCGCGTAGTGGGCGGCGTGGCCAGCGACGATTGCTATCTCCGCGCGACACGTGGACGGTCAGACGCTGTTGCGGAGAGCGGTTTCAGCAGGGATGGCCAGGATTGACTGACCGCGCGGAATATAATTTTCACCGCGGCGGTGAACAGTTCATCCATCCCCATTCCTTCATCGTCTCCACTGCTTCTGTTCCGCCATTGTTGCGCTGTGTGCTCTCTGTCAGCTTCTAGTCTCCACCCTCCATGAGCAAGGCCGCGATGAAGAGGGGGAAGGCTGCTGCTGGCGCCGTCGCCGCCGCCGAGGCGAGCGTGATGAAGAAGCCCGACGGCGACTGGGTCAAATCCTCGGTGAAGAAGGCCGACCTCAAGGCCCTCCGCGCGCAGGGACTGCTGCCGCCGGCGGATAAGGCGACGGTGCGCGCTCCCGGGAAAGAGGTATTCCCCGCTCCTCACGAGGGGAACGTGTGTGCTTCGTGGATTTCCTTCCGCGGGGTTTCGGGTTCCCCCTCCACGATTTCGTCCGTGGTCTCTTGTATGCTTATGGGATTCAGATCCACGATCTGACTCCCAATAACGTCTTGAGCATCGCGAGCTATTTCGTGCTCTGCGAGTGCTTCCTGGGAATCGCCCCCAACTGGCTGCTGTGGAAGTCGCTATTCCTCGTCAGGAGGAACGTGGGGAAGAGCAAGCAAGTGTACCCAGTCGGCGGCTTCGGCATCCAGGTGCGTGGCGACACCTCCTACTTCCAGATGAAGAAGTCTGACTCCGTCCAGGGCTGGCGGAAGAAGTGGTTCTACATCAGGTGCGACCAAGCAGGACTTCCTGAATTCGCGGCTGATCGCGAGTTGCGGAGAACGAACGCGTGGGCGCACCCGCTGTCGAAGGAGGACAGGGAAGCGACTCAGCCCTTGCTGACGCTACTTCGTGTCCTTCTGAAGAGTCTTGGGCGCGAGACAGGTGGAATTCACCTCATCGCCACCTTCTTCAGGCTTCGGGTGCAGCCGCTCCGCAGTCGCGTCCACCCAATGTGGCGCGTGAGGATGCTGGCGATGAGCTCGATGATGATGCAGTCGAGTCGAAGGTGAGGACATCACTAGTCTCCGAGCCGCTGAACCCGTGCAACGTCAAGTGCCCAGTCGAGCCATATGGGCCTAGTAACCCTGTGCCTGAGGTGAGCTTTGTTTGCTTTGCTCGTCTTGTATCTTCTTCTGTTGAATCTTTTTGCTTGACTCGAATGCTTCATTTGCTGACAGGGTCGTTCGAGCTACGTCAGTCTCCCTCCGCTGATGGAGAATGGACCTCATGAAGAGGCAGAGTTCCTTGAGGACGAGGTTGATGACGATGAAGTTCCCTCCGCCACCTCTCCGAGTGAAGAGTTGGAGGAGGATGATGAAGATGAGGACCGCTGCGGAAGCGGCAGAGGCGAAAGGGTGGCGACTCTGGTTCTGCCTCGTCGCCTGTGAAGGAGGCGGGTGTGAACGAGGAAGAGACGAGCGAGTCCTCTTCGGGTGCTAGGCACCCGAGTGACCTGGCTGAACCTTTGGTCGTGCCTCCACTCGGCTCTGCACCGCCGACCGAGTTCGCGAGGATGGCCTCCGTCTCCTTGGGAAGTGAAGATGATGATGTCGTCAGGTTAGTCCATAACCTTTGCTTTGTTTTTGTCGAGTGTGCTTTTTCACTTGCGGGTCCTTGAATTGAGTTTTCTTGTCACAGCGACCGTACGGCGCTGCTGTTTCTTCCCCTCGTGAGATGGAGCACACTTCTGCTCCCATGATCGAGCAGACTGCGAGGACGACCGGAGAGGAGGCTCTGGCGGGTGACGTTTTGGCCTTGAAGCTTCGACCTCCGCCATGCCAGAGAGGTCTGCTGATGCGACTCCCGGTTGACGCTGGCTGCTTGAGCATGTAAGTGTTCTTCGACTCCTTCTGCAAGATCTGTATCGGGTGCGCGTACAGCGCTCCCGATGGGAGTAGCCCCCGAAGATGCGCGTGACTGGAATAGTCGGGCGTAGATTGATGTCTTGTGTTTCCTGCAGCCATTTTATCGCCAGCAGATGGAGGGAGCCGCAGCCTTCGTTCGCATGGAGCAGGAGGGATCAGCTCCGCACTGCTCTGGAGCAAGCGAATAGTAAGTGTGAACCCTTGTGTTCGAGGGGTGCTTCGACTGCCTTTATTGCTAACTTTGCTCCGTTGATCCGTAGGCGAGAAGGAGAGCATGAAGACGAGGCGCGGAGCTGGAGAAATCGCTGGGTGAAGCCCAAGAGCGGGAACAAGCTCGGGCTGATCTGGAGAAGACCCAGGTCGACCGCTTGCTCGCACTCGCAGATGTTGTTGGAAGTAAGTTTTTCGCTCAGTGCCTACTTTGCCTTTTTTCGACTTTTGACGTCTTACGGGTGTGGATTTCTTTTGAACAGAGACTCGGAGGTGCTCCTCCAGAAGGGACTTCCAGCGAGAGTGTCGGTTTGGCGGAGGCTGTTGGCTTCGTCGACCGCGTCTGCGCGTATGCATCGGCAGCGCTGCAGCAGTCGACGGCGGCACTGCAGAAGTCGACGGAGGCCTTAGCGACTGTGCACCGGAATATCTTTCCCAACAAGCCACCACCAGCTGCTGTTGACGCACTCGCGGCTCCATTCGAAGGCAATTCGAATGTCCTGGCGGACTTCACGCGCGCGCAGACGGTACGCGGCTCAGAGCTCACTTTCCAGCTGCTTCTTGGTCACCAAGTCGTAGGTGATTTTGAGAAGGTTGTCAGCGACTTCCCTCGGAAGCCTGATGGCAGAACCGCGTCCCTTAGCGGTGTGAAGGTGCAGGCGAGTCAGCTAGCTGCGAAGTTGGTCGCCACCTTCGAGAAGAGGATTGCCAAAGCTGCAGAGTTGGCTGCTAGGAAGAGCCGTTCCCAGTCGGATCTGCGATGTAGACTTTTCTTTTAGGATTCTTCTGCTTTTGGTTCTTGAGTCTGTAATGCACTTTATATTGTGCGAGTGAACATGCTGATGATGAAATGTGAATTCGCTCCCTCGGGGGTGCAGTCGCCGAGTCTTTTTTGATATCTGGCTTGGATGAGTTATGTTGATTCTTTTCCTGGCTTGACGCTGTCAATTCTTGGCAGTCTGATATGGCGAAGCTCCTGACGTTGCTGGAACGACTGGCGGACGATGAGGAGGATACCACTTCGGCTGCGCCTACTCGTCCGCCGTCAAGCTCCTCCAGCTCCTGTGCGAAGCGTAAATGACCAGAGAGTGATCACCTTCATGAGGAACAAGGTGGTTGAGCTCGAGTCGAAGCTGAAGAGTGCTGAGTTGGAGCTGGAGCGATTGAGGTCGCGGCCCGTTGCGCCGTTCTCCCAGCGTGAAGAGTTTCTGCTTGGCGAGATGGACTTGATCAGTCGACAGCTGCAAGGTTGGCCTTCTAGCGTTTTTGCTTCGGCTTCTGTGTCTTCTGCTATGCTTAATGCTTGGCCTTGATGCAGATGTGAACTCTGACTTGAAGGCTGAGCAGCTTCGAGTGGACGAGCGAGTAGAGAAAGACCGCCGGTGACTCACCCGAAGCGCGCCAGTTTTGGTCGAACAAATCCAGAGGTAGTATACTGGCACGAATGCTGGATCGCACCTGGCGGGCTGCTGTGCTCTTAGAAGGTTGCAGAAAAACCCTCTGGCAGATCAACAAGGTGTACTTTCCTCACAACGAGCAGCCGAATGGACTGACTGCGCTTCTGGAGAGGTTCCGTGAAGGCAGTGCGTTGAAGGAAGTCGTGCACGCTCAACTTGTTGCCGGGGCGAACGTGGCGTTGGCATACGTTCGACTGCACCGGCCTAATCTTCCATTGCACAAGGTGCTTGACGGCTTGCCTGGAGAGGGTGAATATGCCGATACTCTTGCGGCTGCGCGCCAGATGATTCAGCAGGTCCAGAACTTTAGCGAGCACCTTGTAGGGCCACTTGATGCGCCAAAGGGCGAGCCTGTAGAATAAGAGCAGTAGAGTGCTGTTGCATAGCGTTAGCTTGTAAAAGAAATTTTCCAAGTGGAAATATGAGTGTATGTATGTCGAGGTGGGGGTAGCCCCCGAGTTAGTAAATTGTATCTTGTAGACGTCTGTAAACCTGTATGGCGCAGCCCCCGAGCGGATCGAGTGCGGCCTAGGATTTTGAATTAGACCTGTGCGGCGCAGCCCCCAGTGCTTCGAGTGCAGCCGAGGTGTATCGAGTCAGACTTGTGCGCGCAGCCCCCGAGTGCGTCGGGTGCGGCCTTTGACTTGGACCTGTGCGGCGCAGCCCCCGGGTGCTTCGGGTGACGTCCAAAGGTTTTGCGAGTGACCTGTATGGCGCAGCCCCCGAGTGCTTCGGGTGGCGACCTAGGTTTTCGAGTTGACCTGTATGGCGCAGCCCCCGAGTGCGTCGGGTGCGGCCTAGGTTTGACTTAGACCTGTGCGGCGCAGCCCCCGAGTGCTTCGGGTGACGGCCAAGGATTTTGCGAGTGACCTGTATGGCGCAGCCCCCGAGTGCGTCGTGCGGCCTAGGTTGACTTAGACCTGTGCGGCGCAGCCCCCGAGTGCTTCGGGTGGCGGCCAGGATTTTGAGTTGACCTGTATGGCGCAGCCCCCGAGTGCGTCGGGTGCGGCCTAGGTTGACTTAGACCTGTGCGGCGCAGCCCCCGAGTGCTTCGGGTGGCGGCCAGGATTTTGCGAGTGACCTGTATGGCGCAGCCCCCGAGTGCGTCGGGTGCGGCCTAGGTTGACTTAGACCTGTGCGGCGCAGCCCCCGAGTGCTTCGGGTGGCGGCCAGGTTTTGAGTTGACCTGTATGGCGCAGCCCCCGAGTGCGTCGGGTGCGGCCTAGGTTGACTTAGACCTGTGCGGCGCAGCCCCCGAGTGCTTCGGGTGGCGGCCAAGGATTTTGCGAGGACCTGTATGGCGCAGCCCCCGAGTGCGTCGGGTGACGGCCTAGGCTTGACTTAGACCTGTGCGGCGCAGCCCCAGTGCTTCGGGTGGCGGCCTAGGTTTTGAGTTGAACCTGTATGGCGCAGCCCCCGAGTGCGTCGGGTGACGGCCTAGGTTTATGTTGCTTTTTGACTAAAAAAGTAAAGGGGAGAGCTTGTTCCACAAATCACTTCATTGATTTTTGCGAGCAGGCCGCCTCATTAAAACCCTTCCAGTCCCCTCAGGTACCCTGGTAAGGGAAAGAGTGCGTCTGGAACCTGCCGCTTCTTGAGATAGTACACTTTGTTACAAGGGGGAGTCGATTAGGCGTAGAAGCGGCGCAGTTGCGCCACGTTCCACGGGTTGCTGCAGACTGTCCCTGTCTTCGAGTCCTTCAGGCGGTAAGCTCCGCCGCCAATTGCCTCTGTCACGATGTATGGACCTTCCCACGGGGAGGCTAGTTTGTGCACCTTCTTCTGTTTGAGGCGGAGGACAAGGTCTCCGGGGACGAACGCTCTGGGCCGCAGTCGCCGTCCGTGATAGTTGCGTAAGTCTTGCTGATATACGGCTGTGCGGGTAAGGGCGATGTCGCGTGCTTCGTCCAGGGTATCCATGTCGTCCTCGAGTGCTTCTTCTGCCTCGGACTCGTCGTAGGCCACCACTCGGGGTGCATCGAACTTGATGTCGCATGGCATGACTGCTTCTGCGCCGTAGACCATGAAGAATGGCGTGTACTGAGTGGATCTGTTTGGCGTAGTGCGCAGGCTCCACAACACAGACGGCAGCTCCTCAACCAGGCGCCTGCGGCGCGCTTCAATGGTACTCGCAGGCGCTTCTTGATGCCCTTGCAGACTAAACCATTGGACTTTTCGACTTGCCCATTGGATGCGGGTGCGAGACAGATGCGTAGTTGAGCTTGATGCCTTGCTCGGAGCAGAAGTCCTTGAACTCTTCGGCTGTGAAGTTCGTGCCGTTGTCGGTGATGATGCTGTGTGGCACCCGAACCTGAAGATGATGACCTGATGAAGTTAACTGCTGAGGAGCAGTCGAACTTGTGATAGGCACGGCTTCGATCCACTTCGTGAACTTGTCGACTGCCACCAGGAGATGCGTGTGTCCTCCTGGCGAGGACTTCTTGAGTGGACCCACCATGTCGAGCCCCCATTGAGCGAAGGGCCAGGCAAGTGGGATGGTCTTTAGTGCTGAAGCTGGTGCGTGCGGCTTGTTGGCGAACTCCTGGCAGCCGAGACATTTCCTCACGAGTTCTTCTGCGTCTTGCATTGCGGTGGGCCAGTAGAATCCGGCTCGTAAAGCTTTGGCCACTAAGGCTCGACTGCTGGCGTGGTGCCCGCAGATGCCAGCGTGGATCTCGAGTAAGATGGCTTGACCGTCGACTGGGTCGACGCACCTTTGGAGTACTCCTGAGATGCTTCGCTTGTATAGCTCCCCCTTGATGATGGTGAAGCCTTTCGAACGGCGAATAATGCGCTTGGCTTCGACTGAGTTGACTGGCAGTCTCTGGTGCAGCATGTACGCCAGATATGGGCTCGTCCAGGTGGGCTCGATGAGCAGAACCTCCATTGGCTCCTTCTCTTTGCCTGGCGGGTCGGCGGTGCTCGTTGATGGTGTGGAGGATCCGGGCGTGGGTCGAAGTTTGACAGACCGCTGCGTGATGCGCTCAAGGAAGACGCCGGGTGGCACCTGCGCCTTGTCTGAGCCCAGGTTGGCGAGGGCGTCGGCTTCCTCGTTGCTTTCGCGGCCGATGTGCCGCAACTCGCAGCCGTCGAAGGTGCCCTCCAGCTGGTTGTACAGGTCTCTGTAGGCGATCATGTTGTCGGCGATGGCGTCACAGGCCTTCATGGTTTGCTGCACGACGAGGTAGGAGTCGCCGTAGATCATGAGGTGAGTGGCGCCGCAGTTCTTGGCCATTCGCATGCCATGGATTAGGGCTTCGTACTCAGCCTCGTTGTTGGAGGGTGTTGGGAAGTCCATCTGTAGCACGTACTTCAGCTTGTCGCCTTTGGGGGAGATGAGGATGACTCCTGCCCCGGCTGATCTGAACTTTTTGGAGCCGTCGAAGTACATTGTCCATGCGTTGGACAGGTCGGGGACATCTGGCAGCTGGGCTTCTATCCACTCGGTGGTGAATTCTGGGAGCACTTGGGCCTTGATTGACTTCGGGTGAGCGTATTTCAGCCCCCAGGGTCCTAGCTCGACGACCCACTTAGCGACTCGTCCTGTCGCGCATTGGTTGGTCAGGATGTCGGAGAGCCCGGAGGAGCTTACCACCGTGATCGGGTGCTCGGAGAAGTAATGGATTACTTTCCTTGAAGTCATGAAAACTCCGTAGGCCAGCTTCTGGTAGTGCGGGTAGCGCTGCTTGGACAGGGTCAACACCTCGCTAAGGTAGTAGACGGGTCGCTGAACAGGGTAACTGTGTCCTTCTTCTTCTCGTTCGACTACGAGTACCGTGCTGACCACCCTGTTTGTGGCTGACACGTAGAGGTATAGCGGCTCGTTCTCCAGTGGAGCCACCAGTACTGGGGAAGTCGTGAGTGTTTTCTTGAGTTGGTCGAACGCGACTTGCGCTTCTTCTGTCCACTCGAACTTGTCTGTCTTTTTCATCAGTTGGTAGAAAGGCAGGGCCTTTTCTCCCAACTTACTTATGAACCGGCTGAGAGCTGCGACTCGGCCGGCTAGGCGTTGCACCTCGTGAAGCTTGGTCGGTGCTGGCATTGCGAGTATGTTTTGCACCTTCTCAGGGTTGGCTTCGATTCCTCTTGCAGAGACGAGGTACCCAAGCAGTTCTCCGGCTGGCACGCCGAAGACACACTTGTCTGGGTTCAGCTTGATCTGATACTCGTCGAGGGCGGCGAAGACCTTGCGGAGGTCGGCGATGAGGGTGTCCTCCTTGCGGGTGGTGACGACGATGTCGTCGACGTAGACTTGGACGATCTGCCCGATGAGCCCTTTGAGGCATGCTTGCATTGTGCGCTGGTACGTGGCACCAGCGTTCTTCAACCCGAAGGGCATCGTCTGGTAGCAGAAAACGCCGTCGGGTGTGATGAATGCTGTCTTCTCCTCATCGTCGACGTTCAGTCTGATCTGCTGGTAACCTGAGTAGGCGTCCAGGAAGGACAGGCGTTCGCAGCCTGCAGTCGAGTCGATGATCTGATCTATCCGCGGGAGCGGGAAATGGTCCTTGGGGCAGCATTTGTTGAGGGCGGTGAAGTCGACGCACATGCGGAGTTTCTTCGTCTTCTTCTTCTCCACTAGGACTGGGTTGGCGACCCAGTCCGAGTCCTTGATCTCTCGGATGAACTTGGCATTCAGCAGTCGATCGATTTCTCTGCTGATTTCGTCTCGCTTGGGCCCGGAAAAGCGTCGCATGGCCTGTTTGACGGGTCTGGCGTCCTTGTGGACCTTTAAGGAGTGCTCGGCGAGGTTCCTGGGTATTCCTGGCATGTCAGAGGGTTGCCATGCGAAGATTCTCCAGTTCTCACGTAGAAACTCGACGAGCGCGCCTTCCTATGCGGGAGTCAGACTCGACGATACTTTGACCGTCTTGCTGGCGTCAGTCGGGTGGACCTGATGGGTCGTTGTGTCGTCAGCCGCGTTGAAGGCAGCGTCCTTGGCTGGTTTCTTGCGGGCTGGGAAGATGGTCTTGTCGTTGTCGACTGCCATTGCCTCGAAGTGCTCTTCGACTCCGAAGAATTCGGAGATCTTGCTGAACTCGCGGTCGCAGCTGTTGGAGCGGTCGAAGTCGCCGTGCACCGTGATGACGCCCTTGGGTCCAGGCATCTTGAGCATGAGGTAGGCGTAGTGAGGTACCGCCATGAATCTGGCGAAGGTTGGGCGCCCGAGTATCGCGTGGTACTGCGACTTCCAGTCGACTACCTCGAAGTCGATCGACTCCCTCTTGAAGTTTTCGGGTGTGCCGAAGATGACGTCGAGTGTGATCGTTCCCATGGGCGTGACTGCTTGCCCTGGTACTATGCCATGGAAGGTGGTCTCTGATGCCGCCAAGTCCGTCGTTGGCTGTTTATCCTTCTGAGGGTGTCGGCAAAGATGATGTTAATGCCACTGCCTCCATCCATGAACACCTTTTTCAGGGTGTAATCTCCGATCAGAGCTTCGACTACCAGAGCGGCGTGCCCGGGTCGTGGTACTGCAGGCGGGTGATCTGCTCTGGAGAAAGTGATTGGTGTCTCTGACCCTCTCAGGTAGTCGGGTACTGCAGGTGGACAGGTGATGGCTTGGAAAACTTGGCGAGTGATGATCTTCTGGGTCCTGTTTGAGGGGCGCCCCTTCTGTATCATGTTGAGTTGTCCGCGTGCCGCTGGATATGCGTCCTGGATCACCGGTGGGGCATCTTGCTGCGGCTGCTGCTGCTGCTGCAGAAAGGCTCCCGCCGCCTGTGCTGGATTGGCGACTGCGGGTGCGGGGCTGCCTGGATGGCCAGCTGCGCGGCTGGCTGCGCTGCGGGTGCTGGAGTGACTATCTTCTGCATGGCTTCGTATATTTTGCGTGCCTTTCGACAGTCCTTCAACAGGTGGTTGGATCCCCACTTGCCCGTTTCCGGGTTCCTGAACATGTGGTGCCTGCAGGGTTGTTCCAGCTCTTCCGCTGGGCTTAGTGTGCGTTTCTGCCACTCGCGTTTATGGCCTCCGTCGCTGCGGTAGCTGCTGCCGCCGCTTCGGTTGTACTGCCCCTGGCTGTATTGGCGACTCTGGTCACCGCCGCTTCGACTGTACTGTGCATGGCTGTATTGGCGACTGCTGTCGCGCGCTTCATCCTCACGGGGGGTTTGGAATCCCGCCGCTACTAGCTCGATTGAGTCGTTGCCGTTGTAACGCGGCTTCTTCTTGTGGCGCCCTTCTCGCCAGTTGCTTGGTCCGGCTTCGTCCTTCGGGAGTAGTGTGAACTATTGCGGACCGAGTCCTCTCCGTCTGCCCACTGGTTTGCTATCTTCATGACCTCGATCATGTTTTTCGGCCGGAGCCTACCAAACTCCTCGCGGAGGTCGCGGCGGGAGACGCCGTGCATGAAGGCATCCATCACTCGGTCCTCCGAGGCGGTCTCCATGGTGTTGCGGAGCAAGGTCCAACGCTGGATGTATGACCGGAGCGGCTCGTCTCGTCCTTGCTTGCATGCTTGTAGCTCGACGAACGTCGTCGGTCTCGAGTACGTCCCCAGGAAGGATTTAACGAAGGCTTCCGCGAACTCGTCCCACGTCCTGAAGGCGTTCTTGGGTTGAGTGTTGAGCCACCCGCGTGCAGAGCCCGTGAGCATCAGCTGGATGTACTGCATGGCCGTAGTCGAAGTACCGCCCTGGCAGCTGCAGGCTATGAGGTAGTCTTCTAGCCAGAGTCTCGGGTCCTGCTTCCCGTCGTACTTGACTGCTTCTGCCGTGAGCTTGAAGCCCTTGGGCATTCTTGTGTCGCGTATGTTGAAGCTGAAGCATGCGGCGCCGCACGGCTCGTAGTCGCCGTCGTTGCGGTCGTAGTCGAAGTTGGACGTGCTGGTCGGCCGCTGGATGCGGCTGCGGTCTACCGTCCTTTGTGTGATGACGTTGCGGAGGTCTTCACCTGGCTGCGGTTGTCGCAGTTGTCTTGTCGCCGGGGCTGCGAGTGCTGCGGGCTCGTGGTCGCGGCGATCTCGATCTTCTCGCGCTTTTTCTGTCGGCGCCTTGTTTACCAGTGCGTCTTCGAGTGCCTTGATAGACATGATCTGCTGCTTGTGGAGGAGAGCGCGCGAGTCGCCCTCAGGCGGCTGTGTCAGCCGCAGGTATGTTTCGACTGCCATGAGTGCGGCTCCGGGTGTCTTGGGGACGGGTATTCCGTCTGCGTCTTCTATGTATGATGACTCGAGGTTGCGGGTGACTCTAGCGCGGTCGACCTCCGTCATCAGGGGCACGCGGGCTCTGTGGCGCCTTGCTCCTTGCGAGACCTCTGTTGAGGCAGTGAACGAGTAAGCGGCCCTCCTGGCGCTCGACGCGTCGGCCTCCTCCTTGCGTCGGAGGAGCTCGGCCTTCTCTGCGCGGAGTCGTTCGCCTTCCTTCCGCAGCAGGTACTGGACCGCCATAAGGTCCTCCCGGGGTGCATCCGGTGGGGGGTATGTGCCGTCCTCGACGTGCTTCAGGGCTTTGATTGCCATGTCGCGGGTGATGGTGAGTCGCGTCACCTGGTCCGGCATGACCACCTCCAGTGGGTATGCGGGTTCGTCGTCGTTGCCCTGCGGCCTCTGGCCGATCATGAAGACTTGCGCGGGGTAGATCTGGGCAGTGGGACGGGTGCTGCCACTGCTGCTTCCTTCGTCCGAGCCGTGCTCGGAGCTGAAAATGGGTGCGACGTGGTGGACACCACAGTCGCCGCCGAGGCTCCTTCCCTGGAGTTTCGCGACTTCGCCGCGGACGTGAGGAGTGATGTCGCTGTGTCGACGTGGGCGCGATTGGCTTGTTGACGATCTTGTAGTCGATGGAGACGCGAGTGGCGGGATAGAACGCGCGACCTCGTTGCGCGCGAAGGTGGTCGACGTAGTCGAAGTTGACGTAGATCTTGGCCTTGCCAGCGACGCGATCGAGGTAGTCGAAGTAGACTCGATCCGCGCGGTGGTCGACGAGGTGGTCGACGTAGTCGTAGCAGATGCGATCTCCGTGGTAGCCGGAGACGCTGATGGCGCGGCCGCGTTGGGCGCGATCTCTGCCGCAGCGGAGGCGGTCGGAGTAGTCGAGGCGGACGCGATCTTCTCAGCAGTCGAAGATGCTCGCCGCAGTCGCAGCAGATGCGATCTCCGCAGCAGGTGGGGGCGTGGTTGGCGCAGCGCGGCAGATGCGGGTGCCACCACCGCGGCGGTGCGATCGCCGTGGATCTGAGTACTCCACAGCTGTCTACGAAGTAGTGCATGGTACCGAAGGTGAGGCACATACCTACGTGCAGATCGGCGTACACCGAGCGGTGGGCCGGCGGGTGGAAGGTGTACTCGAAGGAGCCGAAGCAGATTGGCTCCTTGGTGATGCAGACGTCGGTCTTCAAAGTTGATGGAGCCGGTGCGACCATGGTTCCAGCGCTCGTTCTTTCCCACAGACGGCGCCAATTGACGAGGTGTGGACTCGGCAAATCCCTGGGTTGTGTACCCCGGGTTGATTGAGGGGGAGAGAGATGAGCGCTGGTGATCACGACGGCTGACAAGCAAGGCGTTTACCCAGGTTCAGGCTCCCGGAGGATAACACCCTACTTCCTGCTTGTCTGGTTATTGATGGTGAGTTGTGGCTACAATGGCGAGATGGCAATCTCGCTAGGGTTTGTGTGGCGGCTATGAGCGTACCCTAGACGAAGGACCCTCCTAGCCTTTATATGGTAGGCTAGGTCTCAGGTGAACGGTGCCGATGGCGCTTACAAGCATGGCGGGGTCGCATGACCTAGCGTCGACTATCTTGGGCCGCACGTCGTCCTCCTTGGGCCTTCCTTGGGCCCTCGTCATAGGCTGATGGGCTTGGCGTGACCCAGGTATCCCCACCGTGGGGTAGTCGAAGAGTGACCCCACGACACCCGATGTGCAGGTGAGGTCCGAGCGAAAGCTCTGCGACGGCCGCGCCTGTGGGCGTGGCTGCCCTTCTTGAAGGCGTTGCAAGGACCCCCGCTCTTCGCCTTTGGACCTGATTGGCGTGTTGCGCTTGCTGTTCTTGGGCCGTGCTTGTTGGGTGTGCAATCTTGGCAAATATCCGATGGGGATGGTGGCGGCTTTGTCGCGAGCTTCGTGTTGTTGGTGCGGTGCAGTCTCGGTTGATCGGCCCCCTTCGGCGGCGAGGTCGCCACCCCACGTGGCGCTGGTTCTAGGCCAGAGTGCTTGGGGCTGCCCCTTTGGCTGAGGTCGGGGTCAAGGTTCGTGGCGCTGGTGCTAGGCCAGTCTCACTCGTTGGTCCCCGTTCGCTCCTGGTTCGCCGCTTGTGGGGCAGTCGCCATGCAAGCAAGTGGTGGTGCTGCAATCTGCAATGTCTCGGAACCGTGATGCCCTTCGACGGTGTCGGACGCACTCCTCAAAGCTCTGTCCTGCCGTTTTCCTAGTGGTGGACGTCATGCGTGCACGCCTGTTGGTGCTTCTCAAGTGCACTTGTCCCCCTCTCCCGCCCCCTTTGTGTGTGTGTCGGTGTGTGTTGTTTTTGTTTATCTTCTCTTCGTTCCTCCCTGTAAAATTCTGGTTCGCTTGAACCCATTAAACAGAAAATGAATACAATTCAGGTGGAGGGTCTTCTCCCTCCCCCGGTGACCATTCAAAAAAAAAATACAGTGGGTGCTCTATATTTACTCGATTGTATGTGCCAGATACTAGAATTAAAGTGAAAACAATACGAGCACATGCAAAACATAATTACAATGCACAATGATACTCTGTGTAGAGAACTGCTGGAGCATATTAGAGAAAATCATTAGGTTTTCCTATCTTAATATTTTGCTCCTGCAAATAGCTTGTGATGGCGTTCTTCTGCCAGCCCTTGAAGCTCCTGTAAAGCAAGCGCCAAAAGATATGATATTAAGACTAAAACAGAAAAGGGGTATTTTATGATCGATGTATCATTAGCAAATGTTCATTCCAACCAAAAGAACTGCAATAGCTAACACTAGCTGAAAAAAACAGTGAGGTGGCATCTTTTTACAAGATCAGGTGCCCCTGAAGAAACTGGTTATGCTACTTACTTGTGATCAAGATGTGCTTATAACCTCACCACCAGGAAATCCTGCCTTTGTGGCTTCATATGAAACTTTGATGGAGTGCTTCCACATCCCACCAACCTCACCAGAACTCTTAGCATTTCCTTGCGGAGGTGCCTCCATAGGCAACGAGTAACCAGATAGTAGATGACCCACCCACACACCATCTTTGCTGAAATAATACGAGAAAGTAAAACAATATCAGACTACTAACCTTTTTTAAGCAGGAGTAAAATGCTCATGTCTCCACCGTTCTGCAACTTAGTAAAGTATACATAAACGGAGAAAAAATACTACAGTTAGTAAAGACTAGTCACATAGGAATTGGGTAGCATAGATTATAGGTTCACTTCAGCAAAAGAGATACCAAGAATGTATCAGCAACTTGTCTAAAAGTCAAGAGTCGATCAAGCAGTGCAGAACAATCTATTGTGTCTAGCATGGTTATCAATTTACAATGCCCTTTGTAAATGAAGCAGCTCCTTGCCTTTACTTCATCATGCGACTAACTAAGTAATCATGGATGGACGTTCAAACAAGTAATACGATGTTTCGGGAATGCCTTTTGGCACACTGGCATTTGAGCATTTCATATTCACCACATATTCTTGCATGGTATATTCGGTTGTACTATTGGTAATTTATCTTCTTACGTTCTGTTGTGACAGGTGGACCGACATGTATTACCTCTCCTCCCTTTCATCTCTCTACAGTGTTCAAGTTATAGAAGGAAGGAATCACAATATACAGTTATTAGATCAAAGACGGTCAGATTCTGATCTAAGGTGAATCAAATGGAATGTCCCTAGGATTTTTGTTTTTGAAACCTTTACCGTAGGGGAAACCCCTATGGTGTGACTTTTATATTAGATAAATAAACAGGACAATAGAAAAGGGATAGTACAACTAGGAGGGAATGAAGTGGACAAAAACAACAAAAAGATTACTGAATGAGAGTAAACTTAGATCATACACTTTACTGAATCACCACAACCAAAAAACTCTATAAGTCCAGAATTCCAGGGAGACAATGCATCGTTAGAAACTGCCAGTAAGAATAACTTCGCCTCGGTGCTTACATGACAATATCCATATGACGAGGGGCATAGTGACCACCACCGATGCCTAGTAGAACTTTTTCAGCATTCCTGCATAACCAGAAATGATGTTTGGATCCTTAAGATGAGAGACAGAAGGTAGTGATGAATAATTAAAATAAAAAAGAAAGATCGCCATTTCAGATGCCAGACAAAAAAAATATGACAGTGATAAGGTACAGCTCTGGTATGCAAGATAATGACAGCCAGAACTTAATTATGTCCATGCAGGATGATATAGGTTTCACAAACTAAGGTCATCTGAACTGTGGCACATATTGCTACATGAACATGTTTATGACTTATAATTTCAATTTGCAAACCCTAATATAATGAATGAAAACTCCCCGTACCAGAACACTGATGCATCTCCATCCTGGTCTACCTAGGTCGAGTGACATTTTTACATCCAAGTTAAAATTAAGTACTTGACTGTATACATTCTAGAACAACTTATATTTAGTGATACAAGGAGTATGGAAGCTAGCAGGTCCAAAAACAATTACTCATATACGATTGCAGATGATCTAACAATTTTATTCAATTTTTTTTTAATTCAAGTTATCAAATTCGGTCATCCTGGTCCTCAGAGCGATTCACAGTTCCCATGAGAATTCTTAATTACCTCCCAACTCAACCCCATAAAACAAAAATAAAAGCTGCGAAGATGCCAACCACGCCCACCCCTGTTGTTAGACTCCATAAAGAGAAAAAGATATGTCAACATACCCCAGCCAAGTTCCAACAGCATTTCCATCCTCAAGACCAAGACCTTTCCATAGAACCTGTAATGATTGGGAAACTCAGTTTTTTTTAGCAGGTAAACTCAATTTCCTGTTCTCCTATGTTGTTTTTCAAACAAACAAGTCATCAAATGTAGGTTACATTAATATTTAAATATATTTGAGCGTGTGGTTACGTTAAACAGTGACAAGAATTTTTTGCAAGTTATGTTTGCCTGCTTCTACAACATAAAGAATTGTGGTGGCAGTTAAAACAATCTCCGCACATTGGGTAATTGGGATAGAGAGAGAGACTCAACTAGAGCAATGGCCTGCGCAGCATCTTGTCTACCCCAGTATTCCTCTGTACTTCCTGTCATACAAAATGTTCACATTAGCTATTCTGGTACAACATAAGCATAGGACTTGCTTGTTAATATTTATATGAGAATCAATTGTAGGAGTGGCCATCTGCTGATTTTATATCAGGATTCAGGAAGTTCACATGAACCAAATGATTTCACTTTCTTGCATCTCAATCTGCCTATTTTCTCTGTGCAGCATCTTTGACGGAGTTGAATATTTGGTTTCTTGATTTTCATGTGTCATGCAAGGTGATTTAGAGAGGTCGGCTGTTTGGCTGCATAAGTGTGATTCTTTTAGTATGATATGACAGAATTATAGTTCAGACACTTATTTCTCTACTTTTCTAACGCTTAAGTTTTAAACTTCAATGATAATGATAAACGATTGTTGGCATTTCTCACCTAAATGCTTGGACAGTGATATGGCGATATCCTTGTGGTAGTTCATGGAAATTGTATATGAAAGACACATAAGAGGAGAAGCCTACAGAGCATATATTAGATAAGGATTTGCCCATGAAATTATGTGTAATGTCTTTGAATACCCAACATGATGGAAGGCGTAGCTGAACCACCAGGTACCAGCACTTTGGATGTGCTAAGTACTGTACTGGACCTAGCGGCCCAACCAATTGTCAGCCGTGGTGGCCAATTGTTGCATGTAGGTGCAGGTAGGAAATTCCCCACATTTTAAGACTCTATTCGTGGTGCTTTATGTGCTGAAATTATTTTATATGTAAGTACAGACAAGTAGCTGCAGGAAGTTAGTGTTTTGTTTGCCAATGCAATTCTAATCTAACTAATCTCATATACACCGAACTTAAAATACTACGCTGACGACATAGTTGGATATGTGTTCCCTATTTGTCTGTTAGCCAGAATGTGACATTAAACAAGCACATATTAAAACAAAAAAGTGGGTCAGCACATGGTAAAATAAATAATTAACAGTTTCAACCAAAGAGGATTATAATAATCCACAGTAGGCCTCGTTTGGTACAAGCGGTGGGCGGGGATCTGAGGTGAAAATCCGCTAGGGGATTAAAATCACGGAAATTCCCTGCAGGCCCATTTGGCACACGCGGGTGGGGCTGGGCCAACCCGGCCAAACCGCTCCAATCCCTCCCGACCCACGCGTGTTCGACGCCTCTAGGCACTGCTCGCGGATCGACCGGGAACAAAGCTGCTTGGGAAAATCGGGGATAGGGTGAACGCAAGGGATTCACCCGATCCCGACAAATCCTCGATACATTTGGGGGTGAAAAACCATCCACACCAAACAAGGCCGTAATGTGCCTACAATGCTAAATATTTTTTTAGGGATATCAATACTGAGTTATTAATAGTCAGATAACCACATATTCATGTGTTTCACAAATGTTCATTCATATTTCATTAATTGACAATTGCATACTGCCACTTTTAGCATGCGAGTAGGTTTATGGGCATAATGATGTCACATGACTGGCAAAAAGGTTTATATAATATAACTAGCATAACAAGTAAAGAGTTTTTCCAAAAAAAACTAATAGACAACAAAATGTAAGGAACTGAGGATGGAGATAAATTAGTACCTATCTCAACAAACATCGTGGGTGTACTGGTAAGAGGTCCATGGTGAGTAGCTTCAAGTGTAATCTTCAAAAGTAATCAGTATTAAAACCAGTTGATTCAGAAAGGGGAAGGCATCACAAGAGGTAAGTACCTCAAATTCTGGAACAAGACCTTGGTCTGCAGCAACTTTTTGCATCAACCGGAGCCATGGACCAATTCGTGGATTTGTCAATGCTGCCCATCCAGGCCTCCCTCCTTGAGGCGGGGTCTCATCCTCCCGCAGATGTGGCACACCTTCAAATATACATTCACAAAAAATGAGAAAACCATGTTCAACATCACAAAACATGAAAACAATGATGAGGTAAGAAGGAAACACTAATTTACACAAAAACATGTGTACATATATGTGATTCAGAGAAAACATGGACATTGCTCACAAACAGAACAACCAGAGTGTACTGGGAAATTAGGGAACTTATAGAACATAATGCACTGCATGTATGCTAGAAGAGTAAGTTCAGTATCTTTTTGGATATATTGAACAACATTTATGTGGTATCTTTTAGATATTCATTATAAGTTTACACACAACATATGAAGCATTTGACTGCAGCATTGGGTTAAACAAGATGCACACAGATGAATGCAGAGCCAACCGATTGGATGAACAGTGAGCGCAGGGCGGTTGGAGACTGCAGTGTGTTTGCTGAGGAATATGACCTCGGAAACAACCTCTCCAGTGGCTTCCTGCCACCGACGGTCAAGATCATCCTCTGCAATAATGCTGTGTTCATGCTTCAATAATCTAACATTCCCATTTGTAAAGCTCTCCATCCCGTCCTAAAAAAAATATCAGCAACAATTAGTTGGTAACTATGGCACAAAAATAGCATCTGCGCCTTAGGAAAAGGTGAAAATCAGAATAAAGGTTGCACGAAAATTTTAACTGAGATCAGAGTTGCATTCCATTGCTTCATTACATGATACGAGATCTCAGTATGCCAGTGAGGAGTGCAATCTACTAAGGTATACTCCCTCCGTTTCACAATATATGATGTTTTAGGTGTTTCACATATCATCTAGATTCGGACCAAAATGAGCGGACATATACACCAAACATGTCTAGATACATGTGTACACGTGTGATGATGTGAATGTGAAAAGGGTCTAAAACATCTTATATTGTGTAACGGAGGGAGTACTTGTGTATTACAAAATATCTTGGAACAATGCATCTAGTAAACAGTTTGCTTGTTTACTCCTTGCTTGCCCTTGCTAGAACTATGACTGTTGTGAACTCCTTTTGGGTTTATACATGCCAGAGGTGTCACAAGGAAAGTTGATGATAGCAGCAGGAAAGTTCATAGCAGCAGCAGTTCTATTCTAGAGGTGAAGATAGAGTCCAGTGTTTGCAGCATGCGGTGCACCAGGAGGAAGAGCAGTTGATTAGATGATCAGGCAACAGATGGAGTTTAGGTCAGAGTTGCGTTGGTCTATACAGCCCAGGCAGAAGGTCGGGAAAGAGTAGTTTAAAACAGGTGTACAGTAGCCGTGTTGGATACAGGCGTCAGCAGCAAAACCTAGAGTGTAGCAAGAAATCTATTTGCAAGACAAATCTACCCTGGAACTGTTTTTCAAGTCTTCCCAAATTGTTTTACTTCGATTGTTCTAAATAGCGATACATATTTAATATCGTTCTCAGAATATTTTTATTGCACGCATTCATGATGAATCACATACAGGAGGTTTTCAGAATACAGATGAAGAGCAAAGTTCTGACCCTCAAGCAGTAAATTGTGGGGTTTTCTCGTCGACTAAGCTTCCTGCTTCACAATCACGACCACGACTATTCATCTATTTCTAAACACGCGTGCACCGGCGGCCGACCGTAACCCTAGCGGGCGCCGCACTTGGTGGCTACTGCCCATCGATCCTTACTCAGCGAATCAGAGTTAATGCTGCGGTCGATGCTCGAAACGGAAAGCGATTAGATTAGTGGGGGTAGGGCGACGGCTTCCTTACGGGGATGGGCGGGCCGGGGGACCAGCCGGGCATGGCCAGGAACGCGGCGGCGGGGCCGATGGACGCCGGGTCCGACGCCGTCGCTACGACGAGAACAACCATCTTCTCCGCCTACGCTTCTCGCCGCCTGAAGCTGTGGTCGCTCAGAGGGGCTTGGGAAGGTGGTTTATTTGGGGGATTTCGCCGTTCAGGCGGCGGCCGCCGGTGTGCACGCGTGAATTGGGGAAGGGACAATACGCAACGCAATACGGTATACGGCCCGAGAGACTGGATTGGAGTATAAGTTTGTTTTCATCTCTACTACTAATAGTAGCTTTGCACGTGCACGTCTCTACAAGACAAATCTTACGACTCAGTTGAATGACACCTTTTACATGATATATATGTGGTATAGTGTGTCACTTATTCTTACTTCAGTTACTGCGACCACAGACACCCCTCGCATGAACAGTTAGGAAACGTCATACAGCAACCAGGAGGCATCGGTATTGTTATGCCAACATGTCAAAGTCCGTGATTCATTTGTTAAAACTCTCAAGCTGCTAGCATGATTCCTTTTTCTTTGTAAACATGCCTCCGAAGAATTAATGATCAAGCCATCCCACATCCCCCGCGCACACCAGACTGGATTATACAAGCAAGTCATGTATAATTGTCCATATACAATGAGAATTAATAAGAATTGCATTAGATTCAAAGAATTGCTATAGCAAGCTAGCATTAAGCAAGTCATGTAGAATTGTCCATATACAATGCATATATTCAACTTACATGGTAAAAAAAATGCAAAATTGGAGCTATTTTGATCAGCGATGTGAAAGTATACATCAAGTAGGATTTCTCTTAGATGGTGCCAATGAGATTCCTCATCTTGCAAGTTCCTAGTCATCTTAGTTGACACTGCACAAAACAGACTGATTTTCTTCTTCTTCTAGCATGCTAGCCACTTTCGTACATGTCATTCAAAGTCATGCAAGTCCCCGGCACATATTCTGAAGTTATCCGCATGTGTGTTGCAATATCTATCTCCCGCATGATTACAATGTGAAGATAAAGTCCAAATATGAGATTGAAGATGATACGGCACAATCTATTGTAATCATAATCTTAGCGTCTAATTATTTTCAGATAATGAAGTAGTAGCCATTGGTTACCATTAACAAATGACCAGTCCAAGATGTAGAAGAAAAATGCAGGTGGGGACCCTTTACCCCTGTGATGTTTAAAATATGTCCAGGATTTAATTTCAGACTCACATAGCAGTTCAAACAAACATGTGCAACCCAAATTCCAAAGTCATAATGAAGGCAATGTCTCATATCCATACCTCAAGTTCTGAAACAACTAAAATAGCTTTAAATTATATCAGTTTTCCAGTTTGATATACATGATGTAGACATATTCGAGGAATGTAGCAGACAATTTCATACTTTAGCAAAACAGCATAATGTTAACTACAAATAGTTGGGATTTTCTTTACTACTGGATCAAATAGGTCTGTCTTGTACACCTGAAATCAAGGTTACACCTACCTTATTTCTTCTCATCTCGTGTTTCTTTCCTACTTGTCTTAATCAATCCCGCTAAAATGTGCAAAGTGGTATTAAAAATGGGCTGAACTGAAGAAATCAAACACACAGGATTAATAATCATATATATTTCCAGCATCCTACAGATGCGTACCATGAGAAAAATTAAGCCCTTCAGCAGGCGCTCCCCTGACCCAATGCACTTGCAGTAATGTGGATGTCCCAGATGCCTGCATTTTGCATGATGCCATATAATAATAAGTACCCCCAAAGGAAATCACGTTGCATTTACCAAATAAGCAAAAGGTAGCATTCACATGTTTGCAGCTGAACACATTGTGAGGATTATCTCACTTCAGTTGTACTGCTTCATATATCATATAATAAGTACCCAATACTTGTCAAAAAAATAAAAATAACAATAAGTACCCAAGAAATAAATCATGTTCCCTTACCCAAATTAAAAAGGCTAGCATTCAAATGTGTGCAACTGCAATTAAACATATATAGTGTGACGCTTATCCCATTTCAGCAACGCCACTTCACAAAGATTGTTGAAAAAGCATAAGGTTGATATCTCATGTGAAAGCAAATAACTGAAGCATGAATCATGCGGGCACTATATTTTTTTTTTACCATGATGCTATTGCTAGCACTATCTTGAAGCAAAGTGTGTTCTAAAGCACAAAGATATAATGGAGCAAATTCAGTTGAAGTGGTGAGCTGCAAAAAGGCTAGCTTCAGAGAGGCCAACAATCATCTAAGGAAAAAAGTGGAGTCCACTACCGAGGATTTTCCTCGCTTCCACGACCTTTGGTGTCAGCGCCCAGCCCAGCTGACCATGGTTCATGGCGCCCCCTTGTTGACTGGCCCATTCGTCCAAAATCTCTATTATCACGCTATATTTCCAATTGCAATATGGTAGTACCAAATCTTCTGAAAGCAAGTAGTCTGACACCTTATATTTGGGGGAAATATACAGTAAAAACATAATATTTGGGGGAAATACTGGCCGACCCAAAGGAAATAATCTCTGAGAGGTATGGTGCTGGGATTCACCGGGATGTGAACAAGTGGTTGGCAGCAGCGGCGCTGCTGCTGCTGCTGTCCCTGCCTTCCGCTTCACGGTCCAGCACCGCGATAAAGGCATAGAGATCGGCGCTCCACCGACGTGAACCCGCCGTACGTGGCCTCGCCGTCAAGCCCCGAGTCCTGGAAGCTGATAGTGCCCGCGCCGGCGCCCCTCCCTCCGCCCCCGCGCGACGACGGCCAGCGCCCGCGGCCGGGTCAATGGAGGGCGCCGCGATTTGCTGCCAGCTGCGCTCGTGCGAGCTGCAGCTGCCCGGGCTTGCACCAGCGGCCAGGGAAATACGTGCTCGAACGGAGCATCCCCGCTTCGGCTACGCGTGCTTGAACATAGAACACGGCCGGCGAAACGGGAGGTGAGCGCGGGGAGCCGGGCCTTCTAGGGAGAGAGTCCGGCGAAGGGCGCTAGGGAGGCTGGCGGCTCAGAGCCAGGGGGCTGGCCGGCGAGGCGCGCCGCCGCCGGGGCGAGCGAATAGGGAGGCGCGAACTGGTTTCCGAGCCGCCTCTCTGCCGCCTCTCACAATATGTGTCATTGCTCTCTGCCGCCGGCGTGGAGGAGAGGTTCGGGAGGGAGGGGCGGCGGAGAGGTGGGGGAGAAGAATCGGGGACATGAGCGAGGAGGTTTCCTAATTAATCGGGTGGAGCGTGAGCGAATCGGGTGGAATCCTTTGATCCATGGCAGAGTTTTCGTCCGCTCATCTGAACTGCTAAATGTACCCAGCGGAGGGGTTAAATTTGTGTGGACGGTCAGATCTAATTAGGTGGACCTGATCGTGGGGTGATATTTGGTCTTGGTTGTCTTGTGTACGTCTATCCGGGTGGACTTAGGAAAGAATATGTTTGCTCTTTTATTAGTATAGTAGTAGAGATTAAACAAGCAAACATATTCATTGCTAGGCGTACCCATCGTAATGCACACACAATATAACAGACCAATCAGAGCCTCACGACCAGGCCCAGCAATTAGGATCTAACCATTAGTATAACAATTAACCCCTACCATGTGTGCGTTTAGCAGTTTGAGGAGGCAGACGAAAACTCTGCCATCCGCCTCCGCACGCTACAGGAAAAAAAAACGCACAATCCGCGATGCCCAAGGCCACGATACGATTCCTAAAATCACGTCAGATTCCTAAGTGCAGTTTGCCCCGCAGTAATCACGGACGCAAACCATCCTCCTCACGCATTGGGACGCATCCCACCGGGAAGATCGACCCCGTCGCGGCATGTACAACTAGCAGCAGCAGGAAGAGAAGATAGAGGAGGGCGTGGAGCAGGTCTGGAGGGAGGTACAGGAGAAGGCCTACGCCGCTCACGGTCTGGTACGATTCGTCAGCCTCACTGCTGCTTAAAACTTCCTGTTTTTGTGGCGACCCCGGACTAACTGTCTAAAATACCTTTGTGCCTATAAATCAGCGATCCCATGATCAGTGTGTCGCTGAGCACAATCAAATTGGTAATCAAAGAACATCCATAAATACCGAATGAATTTACTTACTTGGTTGAAGTAATCAGCTTCAACAGGTACTTGCAGCGGAAATCACCAAACAACGTGGAGCCCAAGTCATTTGCCATAAGACCCTACAGGCAACTGACTGGGAAGCGCCCTAGTTCGCATCGACGTCATTTCCGCCTTCTTCCTCAAGCTGCTCTTCTTTAAAATCTGGCTAAGACAATAGTCAGGGACGAAACCAATATGAGTACATTTGATTGTACTCGCAAGCTACCCCAACATGAGTATGCACTAGTTTTATTTTACTTTCATACTTTTATTTATTTAAAACATCTCTATATCTTTATTGAAAAAGGTAAGAAGAGTTTTATAACCACTTTTAAATAAATCACCATTGTATTTGTTTCTCCAAAACTCCTCCTTTTTCCTGACCATAGCTCACCATGGTCCATTTATTTCAACAACTCATACCACTCCATTTGGTATAGCTGTGCAACGCCACCTCCATTTCAGTTTCTTTTAAACTTAAAGCTTTCCAAAAACTTGCACATGGTCTTAGGACAGCCTCCCAACTGTCCATATCCGAGGACTCGGCTATTCGAATAGTTTTACACTCTGCAGAGTTAGCACACTTTTCCCACATCCATCCGGCAACTCATCGTGTCCGCCACGTCTCGCCATACAAGGTGTATGCGAAGTAAGCCGCCGACCATAGCCTGTCCTTTGCTCATGCTAGTATAGGACCCTGCCGCTACGAAAATTTCCGTCGACACTCAGGCCAATTCCCCAACAGGAACCCCAAGTGTGAGGACTCGTAGTTCTGTCCGGCGAGCGAACCCTTCAATCCTCCCACCAACGTGTTAGGACCCAGGTCAGGGGGTAGGTCACCAAACCATTGTCACCAAAACATCCCCTCATGGAACGAGGTCATCCTCGTTGTTGAGGCATCCCATACTAACACGAGCAAATTATATGACTACGCCCTTTCCCATATGTGGGTAGATGTGGTCGCACAGGTTATCGGTTGGTCGTCATAGTACTAGGACACAATGTGCATTTTTCACAAACATCACCATTCTCCACTTCTTCGTTTCAACACCGACATCTCGGCATTCCATAATCACATAAGTATTTTCAAAGGAGTTTTGAAATAACAATATTTATTTTCCCATCCTATAATTTTATATCAACTATCTTATACTTCTACATAGGTGGCAAAGTAGTTTTTCATATACTTTGTAAAAAGGTTTTCAAAATCATTGGTACCTTTGAACAAATCATGTGACAAAATAGATGTATATAAATGCAAGCTCAGTGATGTAGCTTGCCTGATTTCAGCATAATGTTCCAGGACTTCTTCTCACTGACCAAAGAAATAAACTCCGATCCTTCTTCAATAAATCCTTTCCAAAGACCACTCTGATAGCGTTTATATCTAGCGTCGCAAACATGAAAATAAAACAACACACAATAAGCAAACCAAACCACAAGTGGTATACAAACAAGGAATCATACCAAAAACATAGTACTAATTTAATCAAGCAACAAACTAAGATCTATATTTACAAGGGCATTATACTCACAGGAGTATAACACCAAACACATGCTAAAAACATAGAGAACCAAGACATCTTCTACTAAAGGTACATAACAACCAATTTCCCTAAACAGGAAATACTTCAGACAAAAGTTAAGTCACCAAATAATCTCTGTAAATGAAAACATCACACCAAGCTAGGGTAGATACATAACAAGATACCTAAGCTAGTACTCAACTTAAGATAATCAAGTTCATCAAGCAAGGTGAACATTTTACTCATACCAACATGTCTAATCAAAATAAACAAGCTTAACAAATTCCTAATTACTGGGAGAAATCTATATAGGGAATAAAACCCTAACAAATACATGACTCACAAATAGCTCTCCTAACATGCTAGTACAAACAAGGAAACATGTCACAACAGTGGATTACCACCCTACACATGCTAGGAAACACATTTGTAACAATAAAGTTGTAACACACAATTTATAAAGGTCTAATAAAAATAGGCAGAAAAGGCCTAAACCTTATAATTAGCACCACAGTCAATCAGTGACTCCTAAATTCAAACCAAGCTAGGGATATGTTCTCCTACACATATAGAAGACAAACCAATTGGATTTACTCCAAAATTCATCTCACAAAAATCTACAAAAATCACCAAAGAGCCACTGGTGTGTTTACAAGAATGAATAGAACTTTTGTTTTAGGTTTCAATTGCAAGCAAGGCCAACAGATCTGGAAAGGTATCTCTTCAGGCTTTCCATAGCATTTTAGTTTGCAAATTTTGGAGTTGTATAACTCTAGATATTAAATATTTAGTGAAAAAGATACTTTTGACAAGATTTAATCTAGACATCATTTAAAAATATACTTTAGCAAACAACCAGTTCTGCATGTCTAAGAAAACACACAAGAACACTACAAAATTTGAATCACTCCAATATCTATCACAGATCTACCACAATCGAATTAAAGCTACACTGTAAAAATAACAGGAAACTAAAAGCATAAATTAGATCTACTGGAAAAAACACGGATGGGACAGATCTGGACCAGATCTGGCCGAGCAACGCTGGAGGTGGCCCAGTCCACGGCCCATGAGCGAAGCGAAGGGGTACGGGGGTCCTCTTCTTCCTCGACACGAACAGAAGCTCGAGGAGACGGGCAGGGGAGCAGGCGAGGATGGCGTCGGCGACTCCGGCGTCCCTAGAAGGAAAGGTGATGTCCATTAGCTAGCTTGCGATGAGGGGATCTCAGAGAGACGAAAATGGCGGGGAATGGTGGTCTGTGCAGCTCGCGATCTTCCTGGCAAGGTGATGGCCGGTGCTTCGGCTGTGGTCGGAGAAGAACGAACGGTGCGGTCGATTCGCGGATCCCCTCTTCGATTCCTTGCACGAGGACGAAGAGGACGACGAGGCGGAGATGGTGGCGGTCTTCGATCTGCTCTTGGCGCGGTCAATCGACGGCAAGGCTCACGGCCATGGCGGATAGGGTTTCGGCCGAGGTGGAGAGAAAATAAAGAGGGAAAGAGAGCAGGCGAGCGACTGAATGAGGGAGGGCTGAGGAGCGCCTAGGGGGCTCCTTATCCTCCTCGCAGGGCAGGAGGGCGTGGGGGGGGGGGGGTCCGGGCGGCGAGCGACGTCGGGCGAGGATGAGGAACACGGCGCCGTGCCGTGCGGCCACTGTGGCTACAGGGAAGACGACGTTTTTGCAGAAAGCCCCCCTGCAAGTATTTAAAACCAGAAGCATTTTGGGGAATTAATTGAGGTACTAAAACATTTTATAAAAATCTGAAAATATTTGGGTAGGCTTCCCAATACATGTAGAAGGTCCACAAAAATTGGGGTTACAAAATAAAATGTTTTTAACCACATTTGTTCATAGAGTTTTATATATGTTATTTTTGGATAAAATCAATTTGACAAATTGAATTATCTTTGTAATTTGGAGATTAGTTATTTTGAGGAGAGAGTGATATGATAATGAGATGGTTATCATCTCATTCTTGGATTTTATAAGATAAAATAATTGGTATAACAAAATAGAGAAATAGGTAGAGAGGGAAATTAGATAAGATCATTTCTTTTAATCAAGAATTTATTTTGAGGGTGGTGAGTAATCATTGAGGTCTTGTTTTGTTTTCAAGCCACATTCCACATTTGTGATTAGTAGGTTTTCAACTTAACACTCAAGTACATGGGTGTACTTATTCACCCAAGCAAACAATAAAACAAGAATTAACAATCATTTCAACCATAAGTCCAACAAGCAAATAATCACAACAAGATCAACATCACACCCAAGATCACATAAATCAATCCACAACTTTGTCACACCACAATTTACATAATTAACAATACTATCTTGTAGAAATGATCATACTTAATTATGGCAAGATGATGTTTAGAACTATCTCAACTCCACCTTGGTATTTTTGAAAAGGGTTTTGAGCAAGACAAAATATGTGGGGTAATATATTTCCCACTTGTGTTCTTTTTAAAAGGAAGTGATAATCAAAGTTTATAAAATGGGAGTTGCGTACAAATGCAAAATATCAAGGTTAAAAGATAGATAGGAGATAGCATATAGATCTCCACATTTTTGGGAACACATAGTTTTGGAAATATTTTTACTTTCTCAAATAATGGGTATTAGTTTGGGTGTTGCTAAACCAAGTATCATTGAAATGGACTTTGGCCAAACTAAGATTAGAAAAGTATTATGGATTGTTACATCTTGTCATGGCATGATCACCCAAGTTTAAATATATTTTTATCTTGGTTGAGTTCTCAGTTTAATATTTAGTGGTCAAACAACTTCAACATCCAGTCATACAAGGTCAAACATAGCAATGGGAAGGAATCCACAACCATTAGTGAAAACATTTCAAAAAGTTTTTGTTGGTTCTGAATTTTGGGTCTGGTAAAACTAAGTTTTTCTTAGTTCCAAAATTTGGGATGTTACAGTTTTCCCCTGATCCGAAAGCTGCAGACTTGACTGCCTGGATGCTGCCTCGCGCAGAGCAGATCGCCCGCAATACGAGAGGCCATCGTCTCCGTCGGTCGCGCACCGCGCACGGATCCGGCACCGGCGTCCGCACCACCATGCGACCGTCTCCGTTCACCGTCAGCCACGTACAGTTTAGGCATTCAGTGGTCACGGTGGGCATAAAACCCGAAACCCGAAGCCCGAACCCGTAATACCCGGACCCGAACTCGTACTGCCCGAACCCGAAAAACCCGAGTACCTACTCGGGTGGCAACTCTCAAAACCCGAATTTTATTAGGAAATCTCGGGTTTTTACTCCCGGAACCCGAACAGCCCGAATAACCCGAAGTTGGTACGAAATCTTAGCCCAATACAGCAAATAACCTCCCGCACTGAGCCCAGCAGCCCAAAAGCCCAGTATAGCACCGCACGTCCACTTCCTCAACCCTAGCTAGCTAACTCGGTAACTCCCCAGAGGCCAGAGCAGCCCCCAAATCGGCGACCTCTCTGCCTCTCCGATCTCCAATCATCCACCTCGCGCACACGCACCAACCGAGCTCGATGCGGGCGATCTCATCGGCGGCGGGAAGCATGCTGCGGGCGCGGCTGCGCGCGGCGGCGCGCCTCCGGGGCGGGCACGGCGACGGCGCGGGGCGGTGGACGACGCCGGGGCACGAGGTGCGGCCCAAGGGGTACCCGATGAACCGCACGCCGCCGCCGCCGGGGGAGTCGCGCAAGTGGGAGGACTGGGAGCTTCCCTGCTACCTTACCTCCTTCCTCACCGTCGTCATCCTCGGCAGCAAGGAGCAGCAAGGAGCAGCCTCGCCGGCCACCGGCTGACACTGACTCGATCTATGCATCAACCTCGTTCCGCCCTCTTCTAGACTTGCTTCTACATAAAATCCCGACCTCGAGCCGTCCCCTCCGCCGACGCATCGCCCCGCCGGCCTCGCGCCCGCACAAATCAGCCACCTCCCCTGCTTCGAGTCCTCCTCCTCCTCCTCTCTCCAGAATTTCTCGGGTATTCCAGGATTACCCGGACCCGGACCCGAAAATACGGGTACCCGAATTGTCGGGTAGCAGGTTTTTGGGACACATCTCGGGTGTGATGTTTGGAAACCCGAATCAGTTAAAACCCGAATTACCCGCCCCGAACCCGACGGGTAACCCGAACGCCCAGCGTGACAGGGGAACTAGCGAACGCACCGACAAGCCATCGTATTGTTGGCGGATCAACAACACATCGCTGGTCCCTTTTGTGCTCACCGTCCCACGAAATTGTTTTACCTCCGTCTGTCAATTTGTACTTGATGCATGTAAAATGCATACATGAACTTTGCACTTTAATTGCTTATATTCCAATCATATTTGCATCATATAAGGGTTATATCAATGTTTTATCATGATTTTGGGAATACTTCATAGTTTTCCTATTTATTTAGAATTAACCCTGCACAGGCAGAAAACCCTAGTTTTGTATTTTAATGTTTCAGGGACCCAAACGTCAACGAAATCACCTGGAAATTTACGGGCGTCAATATTTGGAAGGAAGAAGGACTACGGAAAAAGGAAGCGAGCAAACGGAGGCCCGAGGGCCAAACGAGCATGGCCCACGTGGCCAGGTACTGTGGCCGCGTGGGACCCACCCGTTCGGGCCTTGTGGCTCCGTTGCCTTCGATCTCTTCTCCACCGACTTCGTCTTGACCTAAAAACGCCTATAAAAAAGGTCTCCTGGCGTTTCGCGAAAGGAAGCGGCGGAGAAACAGAAAACCACGAAACAGAGAGTCAGAAGGCTGCCGCCGGAGAAGATCGGAGGGGGAAACGCCGCCGGAATCACCTCCAGAGGGCTCCACCCCCCTCCGGCGTGTTCATCATCGACATCTACAGCAAGATCATCTCCATCTCCCCACTGTAAACTCTTGGCAAACATGATGTGTGGTGCAATATACTATTCCCTTGATCTATTGTGTCTCCCATCTGTGTTTGAGAAGTGATTTGTTAATGGCACTTGTGAAATAGTTCGTTGATTGGTTGCATACAAGTGTTGTTATCTTTTATGATTGTCTTTATGTACAATATATGAGTGCACGCATATGTTGGGGAATGCATGTAAGGTGATCACCGTAGCGTAATGGATTGAGTAGGACATGTCGGAGTAGAGAGAAACCGGTGTCTGAGACTTGAAGTTACTTTATGGGGGATATATATGGGGGACCCTAGAACTTAAGGCTATGATGGGACAATTATGTCTTAATAATTCTTGTGCTGCACATTTATTTGGCCATGAGATCCATCATAAGAGTTGTGTTATTGCTCATTTACTTGGCTACACCTATTTATGGCTCCCACCTAAAAGAAACAATTAAGACTGAAACATGTGCTTCACTAATTGTGACAACCACGCGAATGAAATAACAATTGCTAGAACATTTGCTCCCTTGAGATATTTGCTACTCGAGATATTTGATACTTGCTGCTTGAGAAACTTGCTTGAGAAAACTGCTGAGAGAAACTTGCTCTAAGAAACCTGTGTCTGAAACTTGCTTGAGAAACTTGCTACTAGATAAATCCATGCCACGTCACTTGCTTCCATTAGTTAGATCCTTTCATATTTATTGCTTTGCATAAAAGGCCATATAAGAGGGTTATAGGGCTTTAGAGAATAGATAGTTTACCTTCAGCTCCTCGTGGGTTCGACACTCAAATACTTGTCGAATTGTGCTACAGTGATTCCTTGCTCTTGGGGATTATCAGTACTGCATGAGCGCGATTTGATTTTTTTTTCCAGATATGAGAGAAGATGGATACATAACAAATTCATGTTCGTATTTTCATTAATTGGTGCTAATAATTTGAAAAAAATGTTTGCTACTCCCTCCGTTCAGGATGTCACGAAAAAGAGTTATCTATAGTTCATTTTTATGACATCCTTTTCGGAACGAAGGGAGTAGATTGTACCACCTCTGCTACAGCGCGTGATGCATGTAAAATGCATACATGAACTTTGCACTTTAATTGCTTATATTCCAATCATATTTGCATCATATAAGGGTTATATCAATGTTTTATCATGATTTTGGGAATACTTCATAGTTTTCCCATTTATTTGGAATTAACCCTGCACAGGCAGAAAACCCTAGTTTTGTATTTCAATGTTTCAGGGACCCAAACGTCAACGAAATCACCTGGAAATTTACGGGCGTCAATATTTGGAAGGAAGAAGGACTACGGAAAAAGGAAGCAAGCAAACGGAGGCCCGAGGGCCCGGGCATGGCCCACGCGGCCAGGTACTGTGGCCGCGTGGGACCCACCCGTTCGGGCCTCGTGGCTCCGTTGCCGTCGATCTTCGCTCCACCGCCTTCATCTTGACCTAAAAACGCCTATAAAAAAGGTCCCCCGACGTTCTCTGGAAAGAGCGCCGCACAAACACAGAAACACCGAAACGGAGATCAGGAGCTGCAGATTGGAGGGGGAAAACTCCGGCGGGGCGCTGCCGGCGTGGTCTCTATCTTCTCCATCGACTTCTCCACCGTCTCCATGATGAAGAGGGAGTAGTCCACCTCTGGACTATGGGTTTGTGGAAGTAACTTATGTATCTCTCCTCTCTTGAGCTTCACTAATTAGCACCGTATGAGCTGCTGAACAAGATTACGGTCATATTTGTAATACCTTTGTGGTGGATCTTTATGAGTTAATATATGTTTGAGATTGCAATGTTTGTTTCAGTTATGAGTATAGATGCATATTATGTACCCCGTTCTTGTTTACTTGTTTTGATCAAGCATGTTTATGAGAGCGTGTGAGGGGGAACGTGTGCATTAGTTGGAGTAACGGGGGGTGGCTAGTGCAGTGAACGTGAGAGAAAGTTCTGCGATCCACTTTGGTATCTTTACCTTACTTTGTTGCCTCACTAGGGATAAACTAAAATACCATGCTACCGGGGATGTGGGTGTGACCGTTGCCACTACTCCATGACTAGATCTAGCATGTTCTTATTTCACTTCATGTCATGATACTTATTGCTATACTCTGAGTTATCTTAATTACTGAGGTGTTATGATTTAGTTCGCATCTTGGTGGAGTATAAGAGAGGTTAATAACCAAAAGATCTCTATGCTAGGACGTGATGCCCATATATCTAAGTAACTTGTTATCAAACCCTGTGTTGCAATCTCATATGTTAACTATGTGTGTTCCATTGTCTACCACTTTATAAAGAGAGAGTGCATTTGTGAAACCATGAACCCCAGTCCATTTTTAATCATAAGAAACACCTTTCCAACACCATATACCACTTTTATATTTTCAGCCATCATTAAATCCGAAAATACAAAAACACTTTTCATCTTGCATACATCATTCAAAAACCCAAAAATATCATTTATCATTGCATCCACCATCATTGCATATTTATTTCTTGTTTGCATTGCATAACTATCCTGATATCATTCTTACACCTTGTGCTTGACAACCACAGGTGAGATTGAGGACCAAAACATCTAACCTTATTTTGTAGGTAACCAAAAGAAGGATAAGAAGATAAATCTACCACTGCAGATTCCCCGAGAGTTCGATATTAAATCCTCGAGTCACCCCTCGTGGGGAAAACTGTCTTCCACTATACTATACACTCTGCACTTGGAGTCTCAACCTAAATCCCGTTATTTGTGCAGGCATCAAGACTTGCTCTTCGGATCATCAGCGCGCACGTGTCAACTCTGAAGTACTTTTGCTCTACATTGTCTCTTTCATTCCCAGCTGGTTCTTGCAGCTGGTTCCGTTGTCGATTTTGAGCAACAAACTCATCTTTGTGATACCCTTCAATCTTTATCTGAAGCTAAAAGAACTATTGGTAAGATATATACCCTCGATAAGTCCAAGATTTATAGCGCATTATATTATCCAGCAATGCATAATCGTTCGTTCTCAATGTTAGGCATGTATTTACTACATACACATTTTTCTTTCTTTTTGTATTTGCAGGAAATGATTTGAATAGTCCAGAGAGAGGTACAGTTAATCAATGAGCAAACTGTGGAGAGGCAATGGAGGAGAATGGAGCACCAGAACCTCTCTGCATACGACGTTTGCCTACCCGATGCCTGTACGAATGAGTAAGCCAGCCGCACGATTTAATTTTGCGCTACCATGAATGGTTGGATGTGCAGCGTCATACACGGATCGGACATAAACTATCGTATGTTTAGCACCTCTCATGGAGCACATAAGTTGCTTTATCCTGGAAATGAAGCGACAATGGTAGGTTGTGATCTGCCAGCTTTGCTCCGGCGTGCTCATTAATTTCTCAATAGAGATTCATCATTTCTTTGATTTCTGCATTCTGTGGACTTGGTATATTGCTCAGTTACCGGTTTCCTAGGGTTTAGCATCCCCGCTGCTGGCCTCCCCCGCGGCCCCGCCGCCGGCCGCCACCCCATCTCCGTTGCCGGCTCCGCCCTGCCCGCCGTCTCCGCCCTTCGCCGCCCCATCGATATGGCCTTCTCTGCTGCCGTCCATGCCCGCCGTCAGCCCTCCGCCCTCGTCCCGTCGTCCGCGCCCTGCTAGGCTGCTAGCCTGCTACTGCCCTGCCCACCCTCGATCTGGCCGCTACGGACTGCGGTGCGGCACTACCCACTTTTGATTTGTTTGCTTGTTTTGCTAGTAGATTAACCGCCTATTTGTTGTATATATGTTGTTTGCCTTGCTATTTATTGTATATGTTGTTTGCTTTGCTAGCAAATTAACATCATTTTTGCTAATAGATATATATTGTGTAAATTGACAATATGTTGTATATTGTGTAAATTGATAACCACAATTTGCTATATATTGTGTAAATTAACAATTTGTTGTCTCCAACTAGGCACTAGCAAACTATTGATTGTATGTGTTATTTATTCAATTTGCTTCTAATTGTAGAATTCATCATGAAGAAGAGGAATAGCACTACTGCGTCTCTTTTTAAGAAACATGAAGCAAAGAAGATGGTGGTGGATAATTTACCCACCGAAGATAGTGGGCTTGCGTTGGTGTGTATTGATTCCGCACCTCCGATCCAATCTGATTCCGAGATTGAGAGTGAAACGGAGATGGAAGAGACTACATCAAATCCACCATCACCCCAACAACCGTCTACAAGGACATATGATTCTCACTTCCTTCCACATGATCCGGGTGAAAGAATTCCTATATCAAGATATGATGTGAATGATCAAGATGATGTTCGCCGAGGATATATCTTAAAAAGGTCCATGCCAACCATACGAGCATGCTTTTCCTTCACATGACATATATGGTAGAAACCGATCCTTCACATGTGCTTTGTTTATGAAGTACAATTGGCTAGAATATAGTATCGGAAAGGATGCGGCTTTTTGCTTTGTGTGTTATTTGTTCGAAGGAAGAACTAATGGGGGTCCCGGAGGAGATGTCTTTGTTGCAGATGGTTATAGAGATTGGAAAAGACCCGAAGCATTTAAGAAACATGTGGGTGGTGTCTCTAGCATTCACAACCAAGCTCAAGAGAAGTACAACTTATTTGTCGCACCGAACACCGAGATTGATAATGTTATTGTGAAGGTGTGCAAGAAGGATCTACTTCTTTACAAGAAAAGGCTCACTTACTCCCTTCGATGCTTGAGGTATCTTTTAAATCAAGGATTGGCATTCCGTGGACATGATGAGAGTGGAGAATCAACCAACAAGGGTAACTTTCTTGAGCTTCTACAATGGCTTGCTTTAAATAATGAAGAGGTTGATAAGGTTGTTTTGAAGAATGCTCCCGGAAATTGCATCTTGAATAGCCCGGGGATACAACGTGACATTATTAAATGTTGTGCGAAAGAAACTACTAAACTAATTATTGAAGATATTGGCAATGACCACTATGCAATTCTAGCCGATGAGTCAAGTGATATGTCTCACAAAGAACAACTTGCTCTTTGTGTTCGTTATGTTGATAAATTTGGAAGAGTGTGTGAGAGGTTTCTTGGAGTAGTGCATGTTTCCGATACTACTTCTATGTCACTTAAGGTTGCAATTCTAGCCTTGCTAAAAGATAATGGTTTGACTCCCACTCAAATTCGTGGGCAAGGATATGATGGGGCTAGCAACATGAAAGGGAGATTAAGGGATTGAAAACATTGATCATGAAAGAGTCACCATGTGCTTATTATGTCCATTGCTTTGCACATCAACTTCAATTGGTTCTTATTGCCGTGGCAAAGGATAATGAAGCGTTTATATGGTTTTTTGATCATGTTTCTTACTTGTTCAATATTATTGGAGTTTCTTGCAAGCGTCATGATATGCTTTGAGATGTGAGAGCTCAAAAACTCTTGGAAGCACTTGAAATGGGTGAAATTGAAAGTGGAAGTGGATTGAATCAAGAAATGGGTTTATCTAGACCCGGTGATACTCGATGGGGCTCTCATTTTAGAACTATTTGCAACATTGTTGATATGTACCCCACAATTGTTGAAGTACTTGTGAGGATTGGAAAAGATCCTTCACAAAAGGGTGAGTGGACAAGAATACGTGGAGTGGCTCAAGCCTTTGAATCATTTGATTTTGTTTTCAATCTTAACTTGATGCTTGTTATTCTTGGGTACACAAATGATTTGTCTCAAGCTTTGCAAAAGAAAGATCAAGATATTGTTAATGCAATGGCTCTTGTTGCGTTGGCAAAGAATAAACTTCGTCGTATGAGGTCTCATGGATGGGAAGGATTTCTTGCAAAGGTGACATTGTTTTGCAACAAACATGGCATTGAAGTTCCATCACCGGATGATCAATATGTGGCTCATGAAAGATCACAACGGTATTATGAAAAACAAACAAATGATGATCGTTATAGAAGAGAAGTATTTCTTGGTGTCCTTGATCAAATTATTCAAGAGCTTGACAATCGGTTTGATGAGGTTAATATGGAGTTGCTTATTTGCATGTCGGCTATGAATCCATCAAATTCATTTGCTTCTTATGATGCACAAAAGGTAATGCGGCTTGCCCAATTCTATCCCAATGACATATCAAGTGTGGAGTGGATAAGACTTGAGTTCCAACTTGAAACCTTTATTGATGATATGAGAAAAGATGATAGGTTCAAATGTGTGAATCATATTGGTGAGCTCTCTACTATGCTTGTTGAAACCAAAAAGCATCTTGTTTATGATTTGGTCTACTTACTTCTCAAATTGATATTGATCTTACCGGTGGCAACGGCGTATGTTGAAAGAGTATTTTCTTCCATGAGTTTTGTGAAGAATAAGATGAGAAATAGCATGGGTGATAAGCTCTTGAACCATTGCTTAGTGACATTTGTTGAGCGAGAAATGTTCTTGAAAGTAAGTGAAGATGTGATTGTTGAAACTTTCATGGCAATGCGAGAACGTAGAGTTACAAAAAAATCAAAGTGATGTAATCTTCTATTTATGCTATCTTTTATCATGTAATACTTTATGTATGTGTTCGAACTTTTTTGCATTGTAATCGCACAACTTTGAGAAATATGTATTTATATACATTGTCATGAATCAATTTGTTGTTTATTTTGTCATTTGCCAACTTTTTGTGGAGTGTGCCCACCCTCCAATTTTTTCCTGCGTCCGCCGCTGACCCTGACCGTTTATATACCTTATTCGTGGAGGTCCAACATTTATTCTCATGAGTTTGTGAATCTATATGAATTTTTCATCAGTTGTCAATTTGAGTTGACATAATTGTCACGTACTCAAATATATGTTCTTAAGTTGAGATAAATGTTTCCTTTTATCAAAAATTTACCGATGAATGTAAAATTATGAGTAACTTGTGCACTATTTGATATACCCGTTGGGTACCTAATGGGTATGGGTATCCGCCGGTATGGATATGGGTAAAGTTTCATACCCGCGGGTACGGGTATAGGTAGAATTTTGTACCCATTTACTAAATGGTGTGTATGGTATTGGTCTGCCCGCCCCATACCTTACTCATCACCATCCTTAGTTGGAGAGGGTTTCTTAGTGGACAGTGGTGATGATGAATTAAGTAGCCCAACTCCTCTTTATTCTCGGTTAACAAAGATAGGCACGATGGAAAGAAGTAGAGAACAAGAGGTCAAAGGGAGATCAGTAACTGAACATTCTCACCACCGCCCTCTCCGGTCTCCATCGTGTGGCTATGTCCTCCATCTACTTCCTCATAGGATGTCACCATCTTCAGATTTAGGCGCCCTGCTACTGTTATCGTAGGTATCTATCACTTGTGCACTACTAAGGGCATCTCCAGCCGTTGTGCCCCCCAGGGCCCAAAACGGCGCTATTTTTGGGCCGCCGCAGCGCGAAACGGCGCGAAACTGGATCCTGGGGGCGGGTTTACCAGTCGTGTCCAGACCCAAGTTTCAGCCCAAAAATTCAAAAAATGGCGCAAACTCATTCTCATTCATATTTAAAAAGAAGGCGAGTTCATTCATATTGGCGCAAACTCGCCGGGATTACATTGCAGAAATTTAAACTAAAACTTAAAAATGGCGCAAACTCGCCCAATGCGACTAGTCGAGGCCCAGGCTCGCACGGATCGCCTGGCTGTAGTCGCCGTAGTCGTCGGAGCCGTCCTCGCCGCCGGGGGGCCTGCTCGGGCCTGCGCCGTCGTCGCCGTGCCGCAGCTTGCTCAGCAGCAGGGCCTGCTGCAAGGCGTCGTCCTCCTCGTCGTCGTTCGGGTCGAGTTTGTAGTACGGGATCTCCGGCGCCACGGGAGGAGGCGGGATGCGGCTGCGGCGGCCCGCATTGGCCTCCGCGCGCCTGCGCTCCAGCTCGGCGAGTGCTGCACGCTGGCGTTCCACCTCCGCCTCCGCGTAGGAGCGGAGGCTCCAGTCCTCGGCCCAATCCGGCATCGCCGGCTGGACGGTGTTGAAGGACGCCTCCTCCGCCTCCTTCAGGCGGGGCCACTCCTCCTCCTGCTCCGGCTCCTGCTTGGGCTCCCTCTTGGGCTTGACGAGGCGCTGGAGGAAGGAGCGAGGAGGAGACGCCGCGCGGCGCTGGGAGGAGCCGTGCGGTGTGCCGATGCGTAGGGCGCCGCTACGCACGGGGGCAGGGCGCCCGTAGTTGAGCGAGGGAGGCGTTACGGAGGGGGGGCGTACCGGGAAGAAGATGGTGCTGCTCGAGCGCCGGAGGAGGAGGAGGTTCCCGACGACGAGGTCACCACGCCCATCCGCCGCGGGGTCCAGGTCGACCTGCGTGGCGGCATCTCAAGGCGAGGCTGGTTCCCGCCGGCGATGTACTCCATCACGTTGTCGAGGCTGCGCCCCTCGTCGCTCCACCACCGCTTGCGCCCGTCGCGGTTGTGGCGGCCCTCCACTTGGCCGTTGTTGCCGCGGTCGTTGAGGTCCTGTTCGTGGCGGCGCTGGAAGTACGCCGTCTAGAAGGCGGAGTTGCCCTCCGCCCTCCAGCGCGGGTCCGCGGCCTGCTCCGCCGTCAGGCCCTCGCGGACTTCGTCGACGGCGTACTCGAACTCGGCGCCTATAGGGACGGGAGGCACGGGGATGCCACCCGTGCTGAGCGCCCACGCTCCCTGGCCGCCGGAGGCGCCGGGGACGCGCATGTCCGGCGGGCACGGGTACCCACACCGGTACAGGGCCCATGCCTCGTTCTTGCGGAGGCTGCGGTGGACAAAGCCGTTAGCGGCGGCGCCGTCGTCGGCCATTGCTGCTGCTGCTGGCGAAGGATAGACGAGAGGGAGGCAGAAGGACGGCGAGGGGCTGGCGAGAGTGAGGAAGGCGAGAGCTGGTGTGGAGGGACGGCGAGGGGCGGGGGGATTTTATAGCGCGGCGCGGCCAGGCGAAGGGGCGGTGGTGGCGCGCCATTACTGCGCCGCGTGCCCGTTGATGGACGTCGAAGCGACGCGCGCCATTACTCCGGCAGCCTTTGACCGGCACGCTCACTGGCCGCTGGCCACGCCATTAACTCTGGCAGCATTTGACCGGCGCGGGGGCCGAGAGGATGAGGACGCGGCTGTTCACGGGCGGTTCTGTTCCGCGCCATTTTCTCCCGCGTCGCTGACAGCGCTGGCCCGCGTCGCCTTTCCCGCCATTTCGCCCCCCAAGCCGAACCCAGTGGGTTGGGTTTCGCCTGGGTGTACCGGCGCTATTTTCCGCCGAAACGGCGCTAACTGGGTTTCTGGAGGCCGATTGGTGTGAAAACGGCGCTATTTGGCCGGCGCGGCGCCAAAAAGGCCTCCTGGGGGCTCTGGGGGACGGCTGGAGATGCCCTAACCGACCATATAAACGCAAGACAACTATGATGTTGTCCAATCAAGAGGAAATGTCGATAACCTGAAAGGAAAAGCAACATGGAACAAAAAGATCCAAAAGTGACAGGTGGTTGCCGCGATTCCATAATGAACAAGTAGTACAAGCTAATGCTAATCCTGCTTGTAAAGCACGCTCGCGGCGTAAGCAGCTGCCAATTAAAAGCCAAAAGGTCCTCCCTCCTTTATTTCCTACTACGGAGTACTACACTCCTTGCAGTGGTGGATCTAGATTCAGTAATCAAAACACTGGGGTTGCGGAATCTATATGAACAATACAACTTTAGAATAGGGGTTCAGAATCTGTGAATATTACACTATGAACCGTGCATTTTGGTCTAAAAATCTTCATTTCAACAAATGGTGTAAAATATGCTACTTTATCATGCATGTGAGAATATCTAGTGTGCCTTATAAAAGTGAATGGAGGGAGTATTAGTTATTAGAGAACTAAGTGTATTATGCTCCATCAAATTTCGTTCTTTAAGGAAAATAATAAATTTACTCCTTCCGTTTGGAAAAGGATGACTTCCATTTATTCAAATACGGATGTATCTAGATACATCCGTATTTGAATAAATGGAAGTCATCCTTTTCCAAACGGAGGGAGTACTTGTTTACGCCGAGACATGAGTTAATCATCACAACATAGTGGGGGATTAGGAAAAAAGAGGATATTTCCAAACAAAATCACCATTCCACAAGAGTCGTAAAAAAACTCGATAAAGATCACCATGAACCGACTTAATCACCATTCATTCCAGAGGGGTCGCACAAAAAAACTCGACAAAAAGATCAGCACGAACCGACTTAAATCAGGAGCAATCACTAACCACACAGCTAAGCAGACAAGCAGTCTACTCACGAAGAATCCAAAACCCCGGCCAGCGCCACGTCACCCGTGCGTAAAATAAAAGCAACTCGCCCCATTGCTGCATCGTCTTCTTCCTTCCTTTCCCCATGCCCACCTCCCCCCTCCCCGCTTCCCCTCTCCAGAAACCACACTCGCAGCGCAAAAACCCTCGCCGATCGATCCCGCCCCGCGCCGCGCCCGCCCCTCTAGGGCTCCGCCGCCGATCGGAGATCCCTCGGAGATGGCGGCGGAGATCTCGGCGCTCCTCGACCTGCTCCGCCCCCACGCCGCGGACCCGCCGTCCCGCCGCCTCCGCGCGCCCGCGGCCCGCGCGGGCCTCCAGGCGCTCGCGGGGGCCCTCGCCGCCGGCCCGCCGCCCGAGCCCGCCCGAGCCGCCGCCGTCCTCGCCGCTGCCCGCGCGGTCGTCTCCGCCGTGCTCTCCTCCTCCGGTGAGCTCCCCCGATCTCCCGCCAACCACTAGGATTCTACCGTCTCGGCGAACTCTTCTCCGAGGGTGTCCGCTTTGCTTCAGTCGAGGGTTTAGGATTTTGGTAGTAGTAGGTCGTGTGATCTCCAGTGGTAAGCTCAGGGGCGGACCTACGTTGTCCCGAGTGGGGGCCTTGGCCCCCAGTCAATTTCTGGTTTCCCCCCTTTGAAGCCTAAGATTTTACAAGCTAGGCCCCCACTTAGACTGACATTTGGGCCCCCGCTCACTTTGGCCCCCACTTGCTGTTTGGGCTGGGTCCGCCACTGGGTAAGCTTGGCGGGCGCGAGATGCGCTGCAGCTGCTCCCGCCACTGCATTGGCTCGTGAATTCTGGTACTTAGTCTGTTCATCCCTTTCCGGGAGTAGGATTCACATCGTTAGAGGAGCGGTTGGATGATTTAGGGGTCATGTTTTGGATTGTTCTAGTAGTGAAAGCATAGCTGGTTATCTCCTTCCGATCGGTCTGGAGCATCCACGTTTCATTGCACGGTGCAGCTAGCAAACTTTCCCGATGTAGTTTCCTGTTTTGCCTACTCCTTTTTTGCATGATCGTAGGGTGCGTGTATGGATTTTCTACTTTTAGCGGTCTGGTCTCTGTTATACTGGAGCACTGTTTGTGCTGTTTCCTCCCTGTTGCAGCTTAGGCTTTCCTCTACTTGGTTGCTATCGCCATGCTGTTGTTTTGGACCGTGCTGTCACGAAGCACGATCCATCCTCGTGTATGGAGCCACACTTGACTTCAGTGTTGTGTTTCGATTGCTTTGTTTAGTGTCACGAGAGTAAACGTTTTTGTTTTAGCTTGGGTACTATTTGTGCTGTGAGGTCATGAATGCTTACGTTATTTACATACTTTTTGAACAAGTGAATGCTTACATTTGGTGATCATCCCACTAATCAATTGCTAGCATGAATGAATGATGAAGGACAGTAGAGAAACTAAAAATAAAATAAAGTTGGAGTCAAATTCATTATGGCTTCTACACACTTCTACTATATTCTACATAATTTGGCACTATAGCCATACGTTGTGTAGTGGTTTCTAGAGTGTTCCAGCCATGAGTAGTAACTAGGTTGTTTGTATTTGCTTTCCTAGCTTTAAGTAGTGTACTCTAGAACCTTCTAGCTTTAAGTAGAGCTAAGTAGTGAAAGCTCATGGAGCCTATAAATAGAGGTCCTCACCTCTACATATGTAACCAGCCTATGTACACTCTACCTATCAATAATAAGAACTTGTGTTCTGTCCTAAAGATCTTGGATTAGATCTTGTGTGTTAAAGAGTTTGGATTGAACTCTTGGCAGCCCACGCCTCTAGAGCGATATCTAGCGCAGCACGTTGAAGTGGTTCCTTCAACATTTGTGCTGTCCACGTTGTAGCAGCAAGGTGGAGCTGTTCCTCCACAGCCTTGTGCTGCTTCAGGTGGTATCAGAGCCTTGCTGATCCGTTCCAGCTCTTGGTGTACTCTTTGAAAGTAAGCTGCAGCAAGCAATGGAGGAATTGGGAAAGAGAATAGATGCTGCAGAACAACAAATCCAAGCGCTACGTGAAGATCTTAACCGGAGATTCGATCAGCTGGTTGAGATGATAAGAAAGGGTGTTCCTCCTACTGCCAATGAAGGTGATTCATCAAAGGAGGAAGAAGATATTCGGCAGCGAAGGAAGGGAGGTCATCTTGAAGTAAAAACACCTCAACGACATGTTGTTCATGGTACCTCAAGAAGGCCAACTTATGCTGAAGCTTCTGGAGATGAGGAATATGATGAGACCCTTGAAGAACCTGATCTCTATGCATATCCAAGAGTACCCAACCCTACATATGCAAGGGATACATACAAGGTGAAAGCTGAGATCCCAACTTTTAATGGAAATGTTGATATTGAAGGGTGCCTTGATTGGTTATATGAAGTGGAGACTTTCTTTGAGGTCATGAATATTCCAGAAGACCGTAGAGTTTCTTTGGTCGCATACAAGTTGAAAGGAGGAGCTGGTGCATGGTGGCATCGCCTTCAAGAAGACCGCAGACTAAGAGGAGAACCTCGTGTGAGATCTTGGCGGCAGATGAAGAGTCTTTTAAAAGGGAGATTCTTGCCTGCAGATTATGATCAGATCCTATTTATTCAGTTTCAAAACTGTGCTCAAGGAAAGAGGACTGTTTCAGAGTATACAGAAGAGTTTCTAAGGCTACAAGTGAGGTGCAACCTTGCTGAAACTGAAGATCAACAAGTTGCAAGGTACATCAATGGTCTCAATGATACTATTCAGGATCGTTTGATGATGCAACAAATTTGGTCCATTGACCAAGCACAAGCTCTTGCATTAAAGGCTGAAAGGTTGGCAAGGACAAGAAAGGCAAGTAAGGCTCCATTTCCTCATACTGAAGGTTCATCTAGGAGTCACTCCCATACAGTGGAAGAGAAGTCCGCTCAACCCAAGGCAAAACAACCTGCCCCAAGGCAAGCTGGCAAGAGTAGGACAAAGCCGGTGGTAAAATGCTATAAATGTGGTGAAGAGGGACATGTGTCTAGCAATTGCCCATTGAGGAAATTCGCCAACACAACTATCCATGATGATGGAGATGAAGAGTATGAATCTGAGGATGTAGAAGGACAAGATGTTTGTGAAGAAGGTGAAGAGGTGGTGTGTGTGATTCAACGTCTCTTGTGCTCGACACCACAGCCCGACAACACACAACGGAAGAAAATATTTGAGAGCAAATGTACCGTGAATGGCAAGGTATGCAAATTAGTGATTGACAGTTGCAGCTGTGAGAATCTTATCTCTCAGAATTTGGTGAACCATTTAAAGCTTGAGACTCATGATCACCCAAATCCCTACAATATTGGATGGATCAAGAAAGGGGTGAATATGAGGATCACCAAACAATGCAACCTGCCACTCTCGTTGGGTAAGTACTATCGCTCCAATGTCTTGTGTGATGTTGTTGATATGGATGCCAGCCATGTTCTTCTTGGAAGACCTTGGCAGTTTGATGTGGATTCTACACACAAAGGGAAGGAAAATTCTTACTCTTTCACTTGGAATAAGCGAAAGATCATTATAGTACCAAACCAATCAGATGCCAAAACCTCTAAGGAGGAGGAGAAGAACATGTTAACTATTTCTCACACCTCTAGCGAGTTTATGGAAGACTTAAAGGAGGCAAATGTGTGTGCTGCACTTATTGTGAAAGGTGAAGAGCAACCGGTGGTTGAAATTCCAGCAAAGGTACATGGCCTACTAGCTGAATTCCAGAGCATACTTGGAGAGCCACAAGGCCTACCGCCGATGAGAGGAATTCAACATCGAATTGACCTAATTCCGGGAGCAAGTCTTCCTAATCTTCCACACTACCGGATGAGCCCAAAAGAGCATGCTATACTGAAGGAAAAGGTGGAGGAATTGCTGCAAAAGGGGCACATTCGAGAAAGTATCAGTCCATGCGCCGTACCAGCTTTGATCACGCCAAAGAAGGATGGGTCTTGGCGCATGTGTACGGATAGTAGAGCCATCAACAAGATCACCGTAAGGTATAGATTCCCTATTCCCCGTTTGGATGACATGTTAGATCAGCTTAGTGGCGCAAGAGTGTTCACAAAGCTCGATTTGAAGAGCGGATATCATCAAATTCGCATTAGACCCGGGGATGAATGGAAAACAGCGTTCAAGACAAAGGAAGGGTTGTTTGAATGGATGGTCATGCCATTTGGACTCTCAAATGCACCAAGTACCTTTATGCACTTGATGAACCAGGTACTTCGACCCTTCTTATCCCACTTTGTTGTGGTTTATTTTGATGATATCTTGATATATAGTAAAGATGAAGATGAACACTTGGATCACATCCGTAAGGTGCTATGGGTACTAAAGGAAAACGAACTTTATGTGAACTTGAAGAAATGTGTTTTCCTTCAAACACGACTTATTTTCTTGGGGTTTGTCATAACAAGTGAAGGCATTCATGTTGATGACTCTAAAGTTGAAGCAATCAGAGAATGGCCAACTCCAAAGACTATCTCAGAGGTGAGAAGCTTCCATGGTCTTGCAACGTTCTATAGGCGGTTTGTGAAGAATTTCAGTACGATCATGGCACCAATCACTGAATGTCTAAAGAAAGGGAAATTTCAATGGAACGAATTAGCTGAAGCTAGTTTCAAGGAAATAAAGGAAAAATTGTCACAAGCACCAGTCTTGGCGCTACCTGATTTCAGTAAGACTTTTGAGCTGGAGTGCGACGCTAGTGGAGTAGGCATTGGGGCTGTTCTATCTCAAGAACGAAAACCCATTGCTTTCTTCAGTGAGAAGCTAAGCGAAGCAAGACAAAAGTGGAGCACCTATCAGCAAGAATTATATGTGTTTTTAGGGCTTTAAAGACTTGGGAAGTCTATCTGTTGCCTAAGGAGTTTATTGTCTACACTGACCATCAATCCTTGAAGCATTTTAGGAATCAAAAGCATGTGGATCGCATGTTAGCAAGATGGGCAGCCTATTTGGAGAGGTTTAATTATCTCATTGTGCACAAATCTGGAGCCACCAACAGAGTAGCCGATGCTTTGAGTCGACGTGCATGCCTCTTGACTTCTTTTGAGGCTGAACTTCCCGGCATGGATCAACTAAAGGAGTTGTATGAGGAGGACGAAGACTTTGGCCATGTTTGGGTAAAGCACATGAGAGGCCAGCCATTAGGTGACGACTATTTGGTGCAAGATGGCTATCTCTTCAAGAATGATCGCTTGTGCATCCCAAGAAGTTCTCTACGTGACAAGTTAATTAGAGAGCTCCATTCTAGTGATCTTAGTGGCCATGTTGGACGCGACAAGACTATCGCTAACCTGGAGGATCGTTACTTTTGGCCACAACTAAAGAGAGATGCTGGAAAGTTTGTTCAGCGATGCCCCGTATGTCAAACCTGCAAAGGCCAAGTCACGAACACAGGGTTGTACATGCCTTTGCCTGTTCCTGAAGCTCCATGGGAGGATCTCTCTATGGACTTTGTCTTGGGTTTGCCAAGAACAAGGCGCGGGAATGATGCAGTGTTTGTCGTGGTGGACAGATTTCTAAAATGGCTCATTTCATTCCATGCCGCAAGACAACAGATGTGCATCATGTGGCAAATTTGTTCTTTCGAGAAGTGGTCAGACTTCATGGGGTCCCAAGGTCCATCGTCTCGGACCGTGATAGCAAGTTTCTAGCTGCATTTTGGCTCACTTTGTGGAAGCAGTTCAACACTGAATTAAAATTTTCTAGTACTGCGCACCCACAAACAGATGGGCAAACGGAAGTTGTGAACAAGTTTTTGGGTAATCTGATCCGTTGCATTTGTGGAGATAGAAAGGGACAATGGGATTTAGCTTTATCCCTTGCTGAATTCTCCTACAACAACTCCAAGCATAGATCAACAGGCAGGAGTCCTTTCTCTATTGTCTACACTAAAGTTCCAACACATGTGGTGGATCTAGTGAAGCTACCATCAAAGGGAAACTCAAAAGCAGCATTGTCCTTTGCTGATAACTACACCGAACTATTTGAAGAAATTCGCCATGTGTTGGAGGCGCAAAATCAGAAGTACAAACAGCTAGCTGATTGCAAACGGAGGTTGAAGACATTCCAAGTTGGTGACAAGGTAATGGTATACCTTCGTAAAGAAAGACTGCCTTTAGGCATCAAAGGGAAGCTTAGGCAGCGGAAATATGGACCCTTCTCAATTCTGAGGAAGATAAATGACAATGCCTATGTGATAGATCTTCCAAATGACATGGGAATCTCCAACACATTCAATGTGGCAGACCTGACTCTTTATCATCCAGAACAAGCACTTTATGAGGATAACTCGAGGTCGAGTTCTAAACAACCAGGGGGATGATGAGGGACAGTAGAGAAACTAAAAATAAAATAAAGTTGGAGTCAAATTCATTATGGCTTCTACACACTTCTACTATATTCTACATAATTTGGCACTATAGCCATACGTTGTGTAGTGGTTTCTAGAGTGTTCCAGCCATGAGTAGTAACTAGGTTGTTTGTATTTGCTTTCCTAGCTTTAAGTAGTGTACTCTAGAACTTTCTAGCTTTAAGTAGAGCTAAGTAGTGAAAGCTCATGGAGCCTATAAATAGAGGTCCTCACCTCTACATATGTAACCAGCCTATGTACACTCTACCTATCAATAATAAGAACTTGTGTTCTGTCCTAAAGATCTTGGATTAGATCTTGTGTGTTAAAGAGTTTGGATTGAACTCTTGGCAGCCCACGCCTCTAGAGCGATATCTAGCGCAGCACGTTGAAGTGGTTCCTTCAACATTTGTGCTGTCCACGTTGTAGCAGCAAGGTGGAGCTGTTCCTCCACAGCCTTGTGCTGCTTCAATGAATTCCGGTGAGCTGATTGTAGCCGCGGGTATCTATAGCCTAGGCCCTAGTGCGCTAGTATCAAACCTGCTCTTCATATTTTCTATCGTTCTGTCGCTTGGTGGCCATCGTTCTTAGACCAAACTGGTTTTGATTGACTGGTAGGATGATTGGAATCTGGCAGTCAGCACAAATAAGCTAGATATTGACTGTTTGACTGATTTGGTAGAAATATATGCTGTTACTTTTGCCCCCCCCCTGCGCATTCTTTTTCAAACTAGGTATTTGTAGTTAACAAGAAAATTTGCAAGCTTATGTAAGAATCATCTATATCCTGCAGTAACCTGTGGTATAAATCCTGAATGTCTACTTCCTAAACTAGCAGGTTATGTATGCTTTGGTTAACAGTTGTAATTTCCTTATTCCTGTTAGGTCTGTGAACACTACTACTGGTTACAGATCTGCATTTTGATATGTTGTTGCTTCCATGAATGTGCAAATTTTGTGGTGTTAAGCCCTTCATTTTGTGATCCCTGCAGTATCGAGCTCTTAATTTACTTTTTTTATGCACCGTCTGGATCAGCTTTCTGACGACATTCTATAGTATCTTGTTTACTATGTATCGTTTTCTTCTCCTTTTTTTTGTTTAGTTCACTATTATTCAGTTAAAGTGGTAGATGCATATTATGTATCTAATTCTCTCATATGCATGGATATCCCGTTGATACATTTCATTGCCTTGTTTTGAGCATCTGGGTGCCAGCCTTACTGATCTGATGCTCTTCAGTAAGTTAGGAGTATGCTCCTGCTTCTGATGTTACTCTGCGCTATCCTTTCTTCTCCTATGTTCTATGTAGCATTGGCTTATACTTAAACTAGGCTTTAGGCTGAATGGCGTCAGTTTAGGAAATCCTAGTGTGGCAGTGGCATCATGGCTGACCACTGGAAGTACTATAGCTTCAACTTATTTTAGATCGAAATTTATCTTGCATATGCACTTTTTTTTTTTGAGATCCTTGCATACACACTATTAGAATTGTATGTTGCTTTAAAGCAATATATTTTTTCCGATGATATCCCACTTTCTACCGTTTCCTGTGATTTTGCCTAATTAGGGAGGAACTTGTCTAGCAAATTGATGTGTTTCTCACTTCGTTGTTCTCTTTCCAATTTGGTTGTCAGTGGAGCAAGTGGAGTCAACTGTTGTGGAGATTGCCGAGAGGTCTTTGGAATTCTGTCTCCTGTATCTCGAAAGATCATCATATGCATGTGATGACTTTGGCTTACTAGTAAGTTCTTTTGACCTGATTTTATTTTGGCATTATTCCTTCTGACCACCAAGTTCACCTTGCTGTGACCTTATTAATTTGAGATGTTACCAGTATGCTGTTTCCATCACCTTGGTCGAGTCAGTGTTTTGACTTTGATAAATGTGGGTAGTCCACTTAACGTAGCAATTTCCTGACAACTGTTGTGATCTTATGAATTGAGACATTATCAGCATGTGGTTTCCATCACCTTAGTTGATCAATGTTTTGACAAATGTGGGGTTCGTTCTTTGTTAAATATGTTCTGCATCTTTTCAGAATGAAGTTGCCTTTTTCATGGAATCTGTGCTGCTTAGTGGGACTGCCAGCAAGGCTTACTCGTTAGAGCCGAGCATTATAAATGACATTATCGAGCAGTGGTCATCTGTCCCAGTCGAACCTGAGCGCTTGAGCCCGCAGGAGAGATATTTCTGTTATTTAAAAGGTTAACTCTTTCAGGCTGTGTCCATTCAAATGTGATTCAAGGTTTTCTGCACTGTTGGTGCTTCATTTGCTGACATTTGTGTATTCTTTGATGATTATTGACCAGGTTTCAACTGCTCGAATAGCGGAGATGATCTGCAACGGTTTCGTTTGACCTTATCACCAGAGTGTTTGCAGCAAAATTATGTTATTCCAGAGAACACTGAATTACTGCATGCAGCATCTCCAAGTGCCATGGTGTCAATAGCACGACATTTTGCAGTTGTTCATCTAAATTGCATACCTCGCCTTCTTACATTGGTTCATAAGCTCTGTCAATCTCCAGCTTTGGAAGTTTTAGAAGATATCAATTTTAACATGAGGTTGTCTTTTACTCAAAGAATTTTGAAGTTAGCCCATGGTCTCGCTGTGGAATTTCCTTGTGACGTTTCTGATACCATGATGTTATGCTCAGTAGCAAGGTGTGCTGATAGTCTGCCAGTCTTGTTTGGACTGAAGTTCAAGTTCTCTAACCATGACAGAGTGTTTTCTGGGGATGGAGTTGGAATTATGTTGCTGCAAATACTTGAAGAATTCCTGCAACTGATTCAAATTGTCTTCTGCAATAGTGATATTTGTTGTACTGTTCAAGTATGCATACTTGCTTCCCTTTTGGACATATTCAGTACAAAGATGTGGAGCTATGAAAAATCAGGTGTGTGCTTAGTGCCCCCGTTAGCTTACTCTCCTCAGATTGTGCAATATGTGCTGAAGCTTCTTAAAAGCACCAAGCGGTGGACAAGTCGTGTTGACAGGGACATACCTGGCAAAGCTGTTATTGATTATTCATGCGATTCCGATATAGATGGTTTGTCTTGTCGAGCTCGCTCTACGGTAGTGCCATTGTTGAAGAAATACTCATGTGAGGAGTATCTACAGCTTATCTTCCCTTCAGAAGAGCAATGGTTGGATGATTTGGTGCATCTCATATTTTTTCTCCATGAAGAAGGAGTGAAATCAATGAGTGCACTTGAGAAGCCACAGCTGAGTTGCACAAAACAAGCTGTTGTTTCAGAGTTGGAGTCTGTGGCTAGTCATGAGGAAGAAGCACTGTTCGGAAATCTCTTTGCTGAAGCCCGTTCTACCGGAGTAGCTGATAGTGTTGAACAGCCAACTTCTCTTGGGAGTGTTTCTTCAAGCAGCCAGCATGGGCCTATTCAATTAGCTGCTGATTTGATATGCTTTATGAAAACGTGCATCTTCTCTCCTGAATGGTGCAATGCTACATATATGGATGCCTGCAGGAAGTTTCACACAAATCATTTGGAACAATTTTTGTCAATACTTAACTGCCAGTCTTGTATCTCTGATGAAAACGGTGCTGAAAACACATCATCTTACCATATGGAGACTAACCTATTGCACATCAACATGGCCTGTTTTGAACTGCTGCAAATGCTTCTTGTTTCTGAGGACTGTCCTACTTCTCTAAGAGAAGACCTCGTGGAGAAAGTGCTGAATGTTGATGATGGTAAATACACTTATAACCAGTATACACTTGCTCTAGTTGCCCGTGCCATTATCTCTGGGACAAACTCAGCTTATAATCTGGGAAGAAAAGTTTTTGTTCAGTACTTTGATTATCTTTTGGAGAAGGCAAATGACAAGCCATCCAGCTCACTGAATTTCAACGATTTCTGTGAAGCTCTTCCTTGTGCTTTTCATCTGGAAATACTTTTGGTGGCATTCCATTCAACCTCTGTGTCAGAGAAATCTGATTTGACTAAGATTGTGCTTTCTTCCCTCGAAATAATGAAACATTCTCCACCTGGAAAAACTGCACCTGAACTCACAAGATGGGCTTTAGTCCTTTCAAGACTTCTGCTTGTCCTGCGACATATTTTGTTGTATCCGCTGACACGCCCATCATGGTTGTTTATGAGGTTAAGATCCAGGTTGCGGGATATCCAAGTGAAGGAAGAGCAGCTACGTTCCATGAATGATTGTTTGCCATCCTTTGCAACTGTTATTGTGGAGGGCATGCTTGCTGATACTGTCAAGGAATATGCTACAACTAGTAGTTTGTTCTCGCAATTGCTTGATGTGACTCCAGCTCATGCTGATTTCTACTTTGACAAGTCTGGTCTTGGAACTTTAGGCTTGAACGTGGCTGATTTGAGCGCAACAATTTCAGAAATACTTGGTTGTTGGAGGGATATGACACCTGAAGTGGCTGATGATCTCATTGTTGAAAGATATGTATTTCTGATATGCTGGAGCACTCTTTCTGGTATAGGCTATCATGGCAACGATGCTCTTCTTCGGAATGATGGTCTGTCCAACCCTGACTTTGCAAATGTCGACTTCTTCCTCTCATTTGCTTTGAGTGCAAGCGATGATGCTTCGCCTCTTGTGGGTGCCAAGCTGCCTGCTGTAGCTTTTGGATTCCTGAAGTTGTTGCATTCTGAATTCTTCTTGCTTCAAACAAGCTGGAAACTTGGGATTTTTCCAGGAAAGGAGCATGGCTTTCTTTTATTCTCTCTCTCATCAATACTGGTGGTTGGAGGCACCAAGCAAGTGAAAAAACTGATGTGGACTCATACGGAAAGCAGTGGTCGTTGATGGAGAGCAATCTCTTATTGGGAAGAGTTTTGTTACATACATAAGTGAAAACAGCAGACAATGTTTAAGTGTTTTATCATCTCTTTTGGAGACCTATCTTCTAACTTTTAGGGAAGCATATCTCTCACTTGTTGATAGAGGAAGGCCTTCTAAGGATCATTGTTATCCTTCCTTGCTGCTTAAGCATTCTGCAATCGACAAATCCAAGCATCATATCCTTTTTGAGAAAGTTGGTTCAAATGTGGAAATGCTGGAACATATATGTGATCTTCCGTCAAGGATAGATGGAGTTGCTACAAAACTAGGTGAAGTGCAGAAAAATTGTTTTCCCTTGAAGTGCTGTTACATGGATTTCCATCAGAGTACGCTTCTAGCAACAGTGCTCTTCTTTCTTGTATTCTTGTAATACATGAGATCATACACACCTTTGATGGATACATAAAGATCATGCAACCAAGAGATAGAGATCAAGTTGATGCAGATGTTATTTCCAAACTGCTTAGCATGGTGATGGCTGTAAGATCGGATCGAATATTCAGATCCATTTATGGACAGTGTGATTCCATATTTATGAATCTAATCAACTACAGGGACGATCTTGCTGGATACACTGACCTGTTTACCCTGAAGCAGTTAGAAGGGTTCCTGGCTGACATCAATTCGAAAGAATGTGTTGACCATGGGACGGAAGAAATTCTAGTTTCTGTCATTGTTGATCTAGTGGAGGACATTCGAGCTAAATCAGACGTATTTAAATTTTCCTTGGTGATGCAGAAGGTGCACCTGAAGGAGCAAGCAGTCTTTTTGCTCCTGAGCTTGCTGAAATGTCAGTCTTTATTGATATGTTGGACAGATGCCAGTCGGAGGAGGTTAATTTGAAGATCCTTCGCTTGTTCACTGATATTTTAGGTGCTGGTCTTTGTCCCACTCTCAAGGCGAAGTTGCAAAATAGATTTGTTGGAATGGAATTGTCCTGCTTTTCTTCCTGGTTAGATTTCAGAATATTGGGCCATTCTTTGAAAACTGAAAGCGCCAATGGTATTGCAGTAGGTTCGACAGCCCTAAGGGAATCAGCTGTGGATTTTCTTATGTGCCTTATCTGCCCTTCATCTGAAACATTAGCCAAAGAACTTCAACATCACCTCTTTGGTGCGATGCTACGTTTACTTGATAGAGCATTTCTGTCATGTGATCTCCAGACTGCCAAAGCATATTTCCATTTTCTTGTTCAGCTGTCGAGTGAGGAATCACATTTCAAGCAGCTGTTTGAAAAGACTCTGGTGCTGATGGAGACAATGGTTGGTAATGAAGGTTCGCTTCATACTTTGAAGTTTCTGTTTATGTTTGTGGAGTCGGTGTTTGGCGATGCTGGACTAAACAGGACTGCCCTTAAGAGGCTTTCATCTAAAAATTCTGCCAACAGTTGTGGCTCGGGGTCTCTCATACCAAAGCAATTGAAGAATTCAGAAGACCTTGTTCTTCGCACCAATCAAGAAAATAATTCTGCTATTGATTGTGATGCTAGTTCTGGTGAGGAAGATGAAGATGATGGAACATCTGATGGGGAATTGGGGAGCATGGATAGAGATGATGAAGACGATGGAAACAGTGAAAGGGCACTAGCATCCAAAGTGTGCACGTTTACATCCAGTGGTAGTAATTTTATGGAACAACATTGGTACTTCTGCTATACTTGTGATTTGACTGTTTCCAAAGGTTGCTGTTCTGTATGTGCCAAGGTGTGTCATCGGGGGCATCGTGTTGTTTATTCTCGCTCAAGCCGTTTCTTCTGTGACTGTGGAGCTGGTGGTGTGAGAGGAAGCAACTGCCAGTGCTTGAAACCTCGGAAATTTACAGGAACCTCCAGTGTACAACCACCTGCTGCTTGCAGCTTCCAGCCCATGTTGCCTTATCACGATGATCTGGAACAGGTTGCAGATAGTGGCTCTGATTTTGAAGATGACATCTCAAATGATACTGATAATTCTCTTAAGTTATCTATGCCAAAAGGCTTCAGTGATGGGCTCCCTGTATTTCTGAATAATCTTGATATTGAAGTTCGAATGCTTGAACTCTGCAAGAAGTTGCTTCCAACGATACTTAGCCAAAGAGAGTTAAATCTTCTGAAAGATAGGAAAGTTTTGTTAGGAGGTGATATGCTGGTATCACACGCTTCTGATGTTTTCCAACTAAAGAAAGTTTTCAAAAGTGGTTCACTGGACCTGAAGATAAAGGCGGATTATCCGAATTCCAGGGAACTTAAGTCACATCTTGCTAATGGTTCTCTTACTAAATCGTTGCTGACTGTTGGCATTCGAGGCAAGGTTGCTGTTGGAGAAGGGGATAAAGTAGCTATATTTGATGTGGGACAAATTATTGGACAGCCTACTGCAGCCCTTGTTACAGCAGACAAAACAAATGTGAAGCCACTCTCCAGAAACATAGTTCGCTTTGAAATTGTTCATCTGATTTTCAATCCATTACTGGATCATTACCTTGCTGTTGCTGGATATGGTGATTGCCAAGTACTGACATTAAATAGTCGTGGTGAAGTGACAGATCGCCTAGCCATAGAACTTGCTCTGCAAGGAGCTTACATTCGGCGTGTGGAATGGGTTCCAGGTTCTCAGGTACAGCTGATGGTAGTAACAAACAAGTTTGTGAAAATCTATGATCTCTCACAGGACAATATAAGCCCATTGCATTATTTTACTGTGGCTGATGATATTATTGTTGATGCCACCCTCGTTCCCTCCTCAATGGGCAAATTGGTGCTTCTTGTTCTTTCTGAAGGGGGCCTACTGTATAGGCTCAATGTTGTATTGGCGGGTGATGTTGGTGCCAAAACATTGACTGACACAATCTTGGTTAAAGATGCAGTATCTATGCATAAGGGATTATCGTTGTACTTCTCACCAACCTACAGGCTTATATTTGTGTCTCATCAAGATGGCACTACTTTCATGGGGCGCTTAGATACTGATTGTTCATCAGTTACTGAGTTATCATATGTATGCGAGGAAGATCAAGATGGTAAGTCCATGCCGGCTGGGCTTTACCGTTGGAGAGAGCTAATAGCTGGCAGTGGGACTCTTACCTGTCTATCAAAATTCAAATCAAATGCTCCTCTCGCTGTGTCTCTGGGTCCTCATAAGCTGTTTGCACAAAACATGAGATATGGTACTGGCTCAAATACTCCAATGGTGGGTGTAGCTGCATATAAGCCTTTGTCCAAAGATAAAACACACTGTCTTCTTCTATATGATGATGGAAGCCTCCATATTTACTCACATACACCTAGTGGAGGTGATAGTTCGACGAGCCTTACCGCAGAACAAACAAAGAAGTTGGGCAGCAGTATCCTCAGCAGCAAGGCTTACGCTGGCACCAAACCAGAATTTCCTCTTGATTTTTTTGAGAAGACAACTTGCATCACGTCTGATGTGAAATTTAGTAGTGATACAACCAAAAGTGGTGATTCTGAAAGCATCAAGCAGAGACTGACCTCAGATGATGGATATTTAGAGAGTGTGACATCCGCTGGCTTCAAGGTAGGGAGTACTGACCTGTTAATCCCAATTTGACTATTGTGAATTATTTAACCTATGAGGGTGCTATAGCTTATATTGTTCTGCTATCCTTTAATAGATGTAGTTACTTATCTGCACTCTATTATTTGGCTTAGGTGTCTATTTCAAATCCAAATCCTGATATTGTCATGGTTGGTTGTCGGATCCATGTGGGTAACACATCGGCTAGCAATATCCCTTCAGAAATCACGATGTTCCACAGAGTTGTCAAGCTAGATGAAGGCATGAGATCATGGTATGATGTTCCATTTACTACCGCAGAATCACTTCTGGCTGATGAAGAATTCACAATTACAGTTGGCCGAACATTCGATGGTTCATCTATGCCTCGGGTAGATTCTATCGAAGTTTATGGTCGAGCCAAAGATGAGTTTGGGTGGAAAGAGAAAATGGATGCTGTACTTGATATGGAAGCACATGTCATGGGTGGTACTGCTGGTGGAAAAACAGGAACGAGACCCCAAACGATGCAAACTGCTCCTATCCAGGAGCAGATTTTGGCAGATGCTCTCAGGATCCTCTCACGGATATATCTGCTTTGTCAACCGAGCTCCTGTACTGACACGGTTGATGCGGACATGGAACTTAATAATCTAAAATGCAGAGCTTTATTGGAAACCATCTTTCAAAGTGACAGGGAGCCTCTTCTACATTCTGCTGCATGCCGTGTCCTTCAGGCTGTGTTTCCAAAGAAGGAAATATACTATCATGTAAGTTTCAAGTATCTTTGTTCAATATACTTCTAACATTTATGGCCTGGCGTTCCCTTTTGCTTGTTGTCACTGTTCTAATTTATTCTTAATTGTTGCACAGGTTAAGGACACTATGCGCCTTCTAGGAGTAATAAAGTCACTTCCAGGAATTACCTCAAGAATAGGAGTCGGAGGTGCTGCATCTAGCTGGGTGATAAAAGAATTTATCGCCCAGATCCATACAGTGTCTAAAGTTGCTTTGTACAGGAAATTAAACTTGGCTTCTTTTCTTGAGAGTCATGGTAAGGAATTCTACTTCAGCACTTATTTTATAGAGGTCTCATTGTCTGATATTTGTGATTTCTTATTGTTCCAACTACTGCACAAAAATGGCCTTCCTTTTTAATCCATTCCCTCTTGGCTGCATAACCATTTTATTACTCATAATGATCAATATAACACATGATATATTGACATTGGCATATTTGTCATACAAGGATACTTCTGTCATATTTAGAGCTGGGCATTCGGGTTAACCGACCGATCGGTTCGGTTACTCGGGTTTTAATTTATTTCGGTTCTCAGAAATTGATAACCGATCGGTTTTTAGATAATACAGTAACCGAGACTTTGGTCAGCTGAAATTTCGGTTTGGTCGTCGGGTAAGACCGAGCAGCACCGAAGAAATCCGGAAGGCTCACGTTGTGTGTTCTGTTGAGTACATGCCCTCACGATCGCTGCTTGCCGCTGGGAAATAGTGGGTCGGTGTGCCCGTGATTGGACCTGATGGTCCTACTCCTTTTGATCGGCATGAGCACATCAGATGGGCTGCTGCCTAATGGGCTGGGCCTGATATGTTTAAGATTTTGAGGTGGAGTTGGCCTATTTATGTTTCTTTCGGTTACCTGAGCGTGACAACCGAATTAACCATACTAAGTTAGGTTTTCCAGAAATGATGACTGAATTAGGTACCAGAAAAATCGGTTTGTCCTGGCTCTTTCGGTTCGGTAAATCGGTTCTCGGTTAATATGCCCACCCCTAGTCATATTATACAAGAATGCTCTTGTAGAGAAAATTCAAGTACGAATTATAAATCCTGAACTACAAAATATAGAGATCTAGCAATATATCATATGGCAACCAATTTTAACTTATTGACGAATTTATCAAGTCCATTTTTCTATTATGACTCGTTAATGTGCTTATTACATTGAGGCCCAAAGGAGCAATTTGTAGAGTATCAGAGACACAAATCCTAGACTGAAGTACATTACCAATTTTTTCCGTCACCTATTGTACATTTACATTCTCAAATAGTCACTATTGTATTGTTGTCATTTTGATGCTAAAGTGTTCTCTCTGAAAACCTGATGCACAGAATGTATAGGAACGTGAATCATTTATTAAATTAAACTACGGCCTTCCGCGAAAAAAGACAATATTTGTAAATTGGCATATTTCTAAATTGTGGAGAATAATAGCATATCTTTGTATTTTACAGGTACAGAATTAGTTGACGGTCTTATGCAAGTTTTTTGGGACATTTTGGATTTAGACAGGCCAGATACTCAAATGATAAATAATCTTGTCATACCTTGTGTGGAATTTATTTATAGCTACGCTGAGTGTTTGGCGTTGTGTGCAAATGAAAAATCTGGTGCTTCAGTTGCGCCTGCAGTTGCTCTACTGAAGAAGCTACTATTTGCACCATATGAAGCTGTTCAGACTTCTAGCAGGTGATCTTTCTGTATATGTCTATACATTGACATTCCCCATTTTTTTATGGCTATCAGCTCTCATAGTTCTTTCCGTGTTTAGCTTAAATTTTGTTGCTTGTTTTCAGTTTGGCTATTTCATCACGATTTCTACAAGTCCCTTTCCCAAAGCAGACAATGATAGCTAATGATGATGGCTCTGATAATAATGCAAAAACAAGTGCTTCATTGATGAATCCCACTGGTGGAAATGCTCAGGTTATGATTGAAGATCCTGCGACATCGTCAGTGCAGTACTGTTGTGATGGTTGTTCCACTGTTCCAATACTTAGGCAAAGATGGCACTGCAACATTTGTCCAGACTTTGACCTGTGTGAAACCTGCTATGAGATACTTGATGCAGACCGTCTACCTGCACCACATTCAAAAGATCATCCTATGTCAGCAATAATAATTGAACTTGACACATTTGGAGGTGAGGGCAATGATATTCATTTTTCCATTGATGAGCCAACAGATACCACTGTTCTTCCTCCTCCTCCTGAGGATAGAAGTGTCAAAACCTCACAGTCACCAATTCATGTACTGGATGCAAGTGGATCTGCAGATTTCCCTGGGTCCATGACAGACCAAAGAACAGTTTCAATTTCTGCATCCAAACGTGCTATTAACTCCCTGCTCCTCAGTTGTCTAATTGAAGAGCTCAGAGGCTGGATGGGGACCACAGCTGGCACTCAAGCCATACCTATAATGCAGTTGTTCTACAGACTTTCATCTGCAGTTGGTGGACCTTTCATGGATAGCTCAAAGCCAGACCATTTTGATTTGGAAAAATTTGTTAAGTGGCTAATGGATGAAATCAATACAAGTAAACCATTTCCTGCGAAAGCACGATGTTCCTTTGGAGAAGTATCGATCCTTATTTTCATGTTTTTCACACTTATGTTCCGTAACTGGCATCAACCTGGGAGTGATAGCTCTCATGTGAAGTCAGGTGGAAGTTCTGATTTGACTGAGAAAGGTCCTGTTCAGGTTCCAGTATCAACAACAAGTCTTCCGTCCTCCAGTGATGACCAGGATAAAAATGAGTTTGCTTCTCAGTTAATTCGTGCTTGTTCAGCCCTCAGGCAACAGTCATTTCTGAATTACTTAATGGATATACTGCAGCAGCTTGTTCATGTTTTCAAGTCACCTTCCACAAATGGAGAAGGTGGTTCTTCTGGTTCAGGTTGTGGATCCCTATTGACAGTGCGGAGAGAGCTACCAGCTGGAAATTTCTCTCCTTTCTTTTCTGATTCATACGCCAAATCTCACCCGACTGATCTATTTATGGACTACAACAAATTGTTGTTGGAGAACACTTTCCGGCTAGTATATAGCATGGTTAGACCGGAAAAGGAGAAGTCAGCTGAAAAGGATAGAAGTTACAAGGTTCCCAACACTAAGGATCTTAAGTTGGATGGATTTCAGGATGTTCTTTGCAGCTATATTAGCAATCCTCATACTACATTTGTTCGTAGATATGCAAGGAGGCTATTCCTTCATTTGTGTGGCAGCAAGACTCACTATTACAGTGTTAGGGATTCGTGGCAGTATTCCCATGAAGTCAAGAAACTTCGTAAAATCGTAAACAAGTCTGGAGGTTTTCGAAATCCTGTGCCTTATGAGAGAAGTGTTAAGCTCATAAAGTGCTTATCTACTCTTTGTGATGTGGCTGCAGCAAGGCCCAGAAATTGGCAGAAGTTCTGCTTGAAGCACATGGATCTTCTTCCTTTCCTGATGGACAACTTTTACTATTTCAGTGAAGAGTGCATTATTCAGACTCTCAAGCTTCTGAATTTGGCCTTTTATTCAGGAAAAGACGTCAATCATAATGTACAAAAAACAGAGAGTGTGGATCTTGGAGGTCCTACAAGAACTGGCTCACAATCTTCAGATTCAAAAAAGAAGCGAAAGGGAGATGATGGTTCGGAAGGTGCTTCGGAAAAATCCTGCATGGACATGGAGCAGGCTGTGGAAGGGTTCAATGGCAAAGAAGGGGATGTGTTGAAGCGTTTTGTTGATACATTCTTGCTAGAGTGGAACTCAGGAAGTGTCCGCCAGGAGGCCAAATGTGTTCTGTTTGGTCTGTGGTACCATGCAAAGAACCTGTTTAAGGAAACAATGTTAAATGTTCTACTGCAGAAGGTGCAATATCTTCCCATGTACGGTCAGAACATCATTGAGTACACTGACCTCATGACCTGTTTACTAGGAAAAGCAAATGATTCTAGCGCAAAGCAGAACGACACCGAACTTCTGAATAAGTGCTTAACATCCGATGTAATAAGCTGCATTTTTGACACACTCCATTCGCAGAATGAGCTATTAGCAAATCATCCGAATTCCCGTATATACAATACACTGAGTTGCTTAGTGGAGTTTGATGGCTATTATTTGGAGAGTGAGCCTTGTGTTACCTGTAGCTGTCCAGATGTTCCGTATTCAAGAATGAAGCTTGAAAGCCTCAAGTCTGAGACCAAATTTACTGACAACAGGATAATAGTAAAATGTACTGGAAGCTTTACTATACAGTCAGTGACCATGAATGTTTATGATGCTCGAAAGTCAAAGTCAGTGAAAGTACTGAACCTGTATTACAACAACAGGCCTGTGACAGATTTGTCTGAACTGAAGAACAATTGGTCTTTGTGGAAGCGTGCCAAAAGCTGTCATCTTACTTTTAACCAGACAGAATTGAAGGTTGAATTCCCCATCCCAATTACAGCATGCAATTTCATGATCGAGCTTGATTCATTTTATGAAAATCTTCAAGCTTCTTCCCTCGAGTCATTGCAGTGCCCAAGGTGTAGCAGGTCTGTCACTGATAAGCATGGAATCTGTAGCAACTGCCATGAAAATGCATATCAGTGTAGACAATGTAGAAATATTAACTACGAAAACCTTGACTCTTTTCTTTGCAATGAGTGTGGCTACAGCAAATATGGCCGTTTTGAATTCCATTTCATGGCAAAACCAAGTTTCTCGTTTGATAACATGGAAAACGATGAGGATATGAGAAAAGGATTGGCAGCAATTGAGTCAGAGTCAGAAAATGCTCATAGGAGATACCAGCAACTAATGGGATTTAAGAAGCCTCTCATCAAACTTGTATCCAGTGTAGGTGAACAGGAGATAGATTCACAACAGAAAGATGCTGTCCAGCAGATGATGGTGTCCTTACCTGGGCCCACTTGCAAGGTAAATCGTAAGATCGCACTTCTTGGTGTTCTGTATGGTGAAAAATGCAAAGCGGCTTTTGACTCAGTCAGCAAAAGTGTTCAGACACTACAAGGACTGCGCCGTGTTCTAATGGCATATCTGCACCAGAAAAATTCTAATGATACCAATGCATTGCCAGCCTTTTCAATACCAAGGTCTCCGAGTAGCTGCTATGGGTGTAGTACTACATTTGTTACCCAATGCCTAGAGTTATTACAAGTGTTATCCAAACACACAAACTGCAGGAAGCAACTTGTCGGTGCTGGCATTTTATCAGAGTTATTTGAGAACAACATTCATCAGGGCCCTAGAACTTCACGCACTCTCGCGAGGGCCGTGCTATCTTCATTCTCTGAAAGTGATGCAGATGCAGTCCAGGAACTGGACAAGTTGATTCAGAAGAAGGTGATGTATTGTCTTGAGCACCATCGCTCCATGGATATTGCACAATCAACACGAGAAGAGTTACAGCTCCTTTCGGAGACATGTGCCCTTGTAGATGAGTTTTGGGAGGCAAGGCTACGTGTCGCGTTTCAGCTGTTGTTCTCTTCTATTAAAGTTGGAGCAAAGCATCCTGCCATTTCGGAGCATATTATTCTTCCTTGTCTGAGGATAATTTCTCAGGCTTGCACACCTCCAAAATCTGAAGCTGGGGACAAGGAGCCAGTTGTGGGAAAATCCAACTTGATGTTGCAATCAAAGAATGATGATACAAAAGGTCACTCGCCAGCTAATGTATCCGCTTCCAAGGTTCAGTCTGATGCATCCGTAAAAAGTTCTGATGGAAGTCGAAGAGGTCAGGATATGCCACTTCTGAGCTATTCAGAATGGGAGAGTGGTGCGTCATATCTGGATTTCGTGAGGAGGCAATACAAAGTATCACAGGCCGTTAAAGGAGTACAGAAAACACGGCATGATCCGCAGAAATCTGATTACCTCGTTTTAAAATATGGACTCAGATGGAAGCGTCGTGCATGTCGGAAGTCATCTAAAAGTGACTTCTCAAAATTTGCCTTGGGCTCCTGGGTTTCGGACTTGATTTTAAGTTCCTGTTCTCAGTCAATAAGATCTGAAATATGCACTCTTATAAGCCTGCTATGCCCATCAAACTCTCCCAGACAGTTTCAGTTATTGAACTTGCTCATGTCTTTACTTCCTCGGACACTGTCATCTGGTGAGAGTGCAGCAGAGTACTTCGAGTTACTGGGGACAATGATTGATTCAGAGGCTTCACGTCTTTTCTTAACTGTCCGTGGTTGTTTAACCACATTGTGCTCCTTGATAACAAAAGAAGTGTACAATGTTGAATCACAGGAGAGAAGCCTTAGTATTGACATATCACAAGGATTCATTCTTCATAAGCTTGTCGAGCTCCTAAATAAATTTCTTGAAATTCCTAATATTAGAGCAAGGTAAATCTTAAATCAATACCCAAATCCACTACCTTTTCTCTGTTAGCTTACATGTGACTTGTACACTTGTTCTACTATGTCTTCACATTTTCTCCATGTTCCAGATTTATGACTGATAAGTTACTGTCCGAGGTGCTGGAGGCCTTTTTGGTTATCCGTGGACTGGTTGTGCAAAAGACAAAGTTAATCAATGATTGCAATCGGCTTTTGAAAGACCTTCTTGATAGTTTGCTCATAGAGAGTACCGCAAACAAACGCCAATTTATTCGTGCTTGCATCTCTGGATTGCAGAAGCATGTGAAGGAGAAAAGGAGACGTACATCTCTGGTACAAGCACAAACTTATTTTTGTATAGTGTTTGTGTATACTGCTTATCGTTAATAACAACAAAATGCATCTTCCTGCGATATTACTCTTTTGCAGTTTATTTTGGAGCAGCTCTGCGATTTGATTTGCCCAGTGAAACCGGAGCCTGTTTACCTTTTGATTCTGAACAAGGCACATACTCAAGAAGAGTTCATCAGGGGTTCTATGACAAAGAATCCATACTCCAGTGTGGAGAATGGCCCACTTATGAGAGATGTGAAAAACAAAATATGTCAGCAACTCGATATGATTGGACTTATAGAAGATGACTATGGTATGGAGTTACTGGTTGCTGGGAATATAATCTCACTTGACCTTAGCATCTCCCAAGTCTACGAGCAAGTGTGGAAAAAACACCATGGACAAAATCAGCATTCTTTGTCTAATACCAGTACACTCTCTGCTGCTTCATCTGTCAGAGATTGCCCACCAATGACAGTAACCTACAGACTGCAGGTACGTATGAGGGTTTGGCTTCACTTTTCTTGCCTTAATTTTTTTATTTCTAGCTGTATAAGTTTTTCGTATCTTGATGCTTGTTTCTATGCATTGTCCCTTGGTCACAAAGAAGTTAGTCTTGACCTTTAACCTCTGAATAGTTTAATGGTGTCCTCTGTAAACTCCCAAGTATCGAAACTTTTAAGTAATTTTTGTGTGCACATTACAATCACATTTATATTCCTAGTATCCCATAATAGTTTCTGTTGGTAAAGGACATTGCTGTACAGGAATTGAGAAATCTGTGTATAGTCTAATTCAATCTGAAGATTGTTAAGCATCGTGCTTGATTTTCTGCCTCCTGTTGGGTTAATGTATGTCCAGATTTGTTCACATAGTTCATTGTTGTGTTAATAGATTTTTTTTTCTGATCAGGGTTTAGATGGTGAAGCAACCGAGCCTATGATTAAAGAGCTAGAAGAGGAAAGAGAGGAATCACAAGATCCCGAAATAGAGTTTGCCATAGCAGGTGCTGTGAGGGAATGCGGAGGACTTGAAATTATATTAAGCATGATCCAGGTATGTTTCGTCAACACATCGTTTCTTGTCCCTTAAGCAGTGTAGTGTCATGAATTTGAAAAAAATTACATCTATTTGGCTGTTGTACTCAGATCCTGTTTCTGGTATTGAATCTTAGTTTCCTTTTTACCAGAGCCTACGTGATGACGAGTTAAGAACCAACCAGGAAGAGTTGGCTTCAGTTCTTAACCTTCTCAAGTATTGTTGCAAAATCCGTGAAAATAGATGTGCTTTACTACGTCTGGGTGCCCTTGGTTTGCTACTTGATACAGCCAGGCGTGCATTCTCAGTAGATGCAATGGAACCAGCTGAAGGCATCCTGTTAATTGTAGAAAGTCTTACACTGGAAGCTAATGAGAGTGACATAAGTATCTCGCAAAGTGTATTTACAGCTAATATTGAGGAGACTGGGGCTTGTGAGCAGGCCAAGAAAATTGTTCTCATGTTTTTGGAGAGGTTATGCCATCCTTTAGGTACCAAAAAGTCCAACAAGCAACAAAGGAATGAGGAGATGGTGGCCAGAATCTTGCCTTACTTGACCTATGGGGAGCCAGCAGCTATGGAAGTTCTGGTCGAACATTTTGAGCCCTACCTTAGAGACTGGAGCGAGTTTGACAGGTTGCAAAAGCAACACGAAGAGAATAAAAAAGATGATGATTTAAGCCAAAAGGCATCAATGCAGAGATCTGCTGTTGAAAACTTTGTTCGAGTCTCAGAGTCACTCAAGACAAGTTCATGTGGTGAGAGGCTAAAGGAGATTATTCTAGAGAAGGGCATCACAAAAGCTGCTCTAGGGCATCTGAGGGAAAGATTTGCTTCTGCAGGGCAGACTGGATCTAGAACTAGTGCAGAATGGACAGCTGGATTAAAGCTACCATCTATTCCGTTCATCCTGTCAATGTTGAAAGGGCTTGCAAAGGGACATTTGCCTACACAGAAGTGTGTCGATGAGGAAGGCATTTTACCGCTGCTCCATGCTTTAGAAGGGGTGCCTGGTGAAAACGAAATTGGTGCAAGAGCAGAAAATCTTTTAGACACCCTAGCCAACAAAGAAAATAATGGTGATGGCTACCTGGGAGAGAAGATTGAAAAACTGCGGCATGCTACAAGGGATGAGATGCGCCGCCTTGCTCTTAAGAGAAGAGAAATGCTACTTCAGGTAACCGCTACAGATATAGTTTAATAAGCTGTTATGTTTCCACTGATTGTTTTGATCCTTCATTTAAAAATTATTTTCTTCTGCAAATGCTTACATCAAAACTGTTGTGTGCAAATCGTGTTGAACACTGAACTCAAATTATAGGCCATTGTTTGTAGCTTTGTGGTTTGGCCTTGGGATCTGTATGTGCGCCATAAAGTTAAGTAACATTTTGCTACCTTCTTTCTTTAGGGGCTAGGAATGCGACAAGAATTCGGTTCAGATGGTGGTAGACGCATAGTCGTCTCACAGCCTATAATTGAAGGTTTTGATGACGTGGAAGAAGAGGAGGAAGGGCTAGCTTGTATGGTTTGCAGAGAAGGGTATACTTTAAGGCCAACGGACATGCTAGGAGTTTATGCTTTCAGTAAACGGGTGAACTTGGGTGCAACAAGTTCTGGCAGTGGCCGTGGGGACTGTGTCTTCACTACTGTTAGCCACTTCAACATCATACACTACCAATGTCACCAGGAAGCCAAACGAGCTGATGCTGCACTGAAGACTCCTAAAAAGGAATGGGACGGAGCTACCCTGAGAAATAACGAGACACTGTGTAATTGTATCTTTCCGCTGAGAGGCCCATCTGTTCCACTTGGGCAGTACAACCGGTGCGTTGATCAATATTGGGACCAATTGAACTCTCAAGGACGAGCAGATGGAAGTCGTCTCCGGTTGTTGACATACGACATTGTTCTGGTACGTGACTCTTGTCGTTTTGATCTCCTTGTTAAACAAATACGAAATGAATTTTAGAGTTTGCACTATCACCATTTTCTGTATGAATAAATGTATGATGACAGTGGGTTAGAATCCTAAACTCCCTCCGATTCATATTAACTGTCGCTGAATCGGAGCACTAAAACATGTCTTGATACATCCAATTCAGTGACGATTAATATGGATTGGAGGTAGTATTATGAACAAACAGCAAGCACACAATTCTACACGGGACAAAACCAATTTAGAAAGACCAAAAAACACAAATGGAATATGTGGTCAACTCCAAAATGTCTTATTTTGCTTGCTCCAAAGAAAAGTGGAAACTTAAACTTCTGGTGTAATCTACACTCGTGTCGGTCCTTTTACCAATCTGGCACTGAAGTTAATGGTCATATTTGCTATTGTAAGGATGCAAAACTGGTCCATGAAGATTATTCTTGTCTAATTGACGTTTGCTATGTTTGGAACTTGGGTGAACGTAATTGGGTCTGGCAATTTTTACTGAATTGCTTACATTTTCCTGGATAGACATTATTTCACATCTGACACATGACTAATCGTACGAAATGGTTCTGTTATTTTTGCTAGATGTTGGCCAGGTTTGCCACAGGCGCTTCTTTCAGCACTGACTGCAAAGGTGGGGGGAAGGAGAGCAATTCGCGGTTTCTTCCTTTCATGATCCAGATGGCTTCTCATCTTGTAGATGGAAGTGCTAATCAGCAACGTCATGCGATGGCCAAGGCTGTCTCTACTTACCTGTCCAGTTCTCTGTCAAGTCCAGAATCTCCCAGTCGGGTTTCAGCTTCTCTCTCTGGAGCTCGTGGTAGTCCAGGGTCGTCAGAAGAGACCGTACAGTTTATGATGGTCAATTCTCTGCTCTCCGAGTCTTATGAGAGCTGGATGCAGCACCGCCCTGCTTTCCTGCAGAGGGGCATCTACCATGCTTACATGCAACACAAGCACGGGCGATCTACCCTCAAGCTTTCGGCTGAGTCGTCTTCCTCTGCGGTCCGGTCAGATGAAGGTTCATCCGCAGATCCAAACGACAGCAAGAGGCTCTTTGGCATTGTGCAGTCGATGCTGGTATACACTGGCTTGATTGAGCAGCTGCAGCAGTTCTTCAAGAAGGGCAAACCATCTGGGACTAGCAAGTCGAGCGAGAAAGATGAAAAGTGGGAGTCCAGGATGAAAGAAAGGATGAGCAACATGAAGGAGATGGTGGGGCTATCAAAGGATCTGCTCTCGTGGCTCGAGGACATGACCTCATCTGAAGATTTGCAGGAGGCCTTCGATGTCATGGGGGCACTGACAGATGTATTCTCCAGTGGCTACACGAAATGCGATGATTTTGTGCGGGCAGCCATACAAGCTGGGAGGAGCTGAGGAGCCAAAACTCCACGGTTTGTGTTCCATGTAAATCCACGAGCCTTTTTGTTTTGTACGAATAGGCTACTTTTGAGTAGCACCTGTAAACAATATTAGCATTTGTAGATCAACTGGTTAAAGTTGTTGTACAATATTACGTTGTGGCATTTCCGGCCTCCATTCTCGTTGTGCTTTGCTCCTACTGTCATCTGTCCTAGTTGCAGCATTTTGAACCCCTTGTTGAGCTTTCGTTTGATCTTCAATACGGGTTTGTGGCCACCGTCTATAGCCCGTTGTCTTGAAAAAATGGCTCCCGCGCATCACTTCTCGGTGCATGGGTGACCACCGAAATTTAATCAAGTACTAGTTGTTGGGTTGTACGAGTTAGATCGATCTACCAGCTCGGTTGTACGTTGCCTGTAACGAATCACTGAAATGGCTACCTAAAACTCGGAATAAATGCACCAAAGATTGACGGCTGCAAGAAGCCACCGCCTCGGAGATGGATGAGCAAGAAGCTCGGCTCATCGTTCGCCATGCCTAGCTGCTACGTGAGAGCTCGTACTGAGCACTATAAAACCTTATTACTAGGTAACCTGGCGCGGCAGCATGGCGCGCCCCTGGCGTTTGTTCAGACGTGTATATGGTTAGATTCGCTGTCAACATGGTTGTCGAAAGTTGTGGTTGAGAATTACTGCTAAATAAAAGTCGTGTCGGAGAATTATTGTCAAAGAAAAGCTCCGCATTTGAGAATTGGTGGTGTATTGAAAAATATTGTCATAATGTAGGAGAACTAACTTCAGAAAATTAAGATGTGTCTAAAATCTATTGCTGAGTAGGTTTGAAAACAACGGCGGAAAAAAACTCAAGGCAAATTCTTTTTGATAGGTAGATATAGGTAATTATGGCAGGGAAATCTTAGCAAAAAAGTTGTGTCAAAAGTTTTCGTCGAAGAGGCTAAAAATCAGGAAAGGTGCGGCAAATAAAATCGTTGAAGAGGCTGGGAAAAAATACCATGTAGGTGGTTTTTTTGGAGGTAGGTATAGTTAACGATAGTAGGAAAATTTTAAACAAAAATGCACGTCAATTTTTTTGTCGAAAAGGTAAGATGAGGAACGAAGGAGGGAAAAACTTTCCATGTTACTGTTTGCAAACTACTACTGTCTACGTGCACTGCTTGTTGGCACTCGTCGGTAGCACTGTTGTTTCGGCGTGGACTTGTTGCGGTGCGGTTAGTTAAGAATAGCGAGATGTACAGTGGCCGAATGTCGCACGAAAAGTTGTGTCAAAATTTATCATTCAATTGGCTGAAAAGAAGAAATGGGGAAAAGGAGAGAAAAATCGATTAGGCGTTTTTTTTGTATGGGAGGTAGATGTATATAAATGTGGTGGAGAAATTTCAGCCAAAAAATTCTAAACTTGTTTGAAAAGTGTGTCAGTGCGGTTGGGAAATTTTGGACAAAAAATACGCCAAAACTTATTGTCAGAAAATCTAAAAAGTATTAAAAACTCTAAAATGGCTAAAGAAAAATACCGTTATAAAGTCTAAACTTATTTGGGAAATAGACCTATGTAAATGCGTTTGGAAAATTTTAGGTAAAAAAAATATGTCGAAAGCTACTGTTGGTAAACGATTCGCAATTTTTGGAAAACGCGAGGACTTTTATATGCAAAAGAAGCGGCGTGCGTGGACTTTTCCGTGTGTTTTGTACTGGAGGACCGATTCACAATTTTTGGAAAACATGGGGACGTTGCTGCAAAAAAAATTTATTCCGGGCGACCGATTCACAATTTGTGTGGAACGCGAGGACTTTTCGGCAAAAAAGCGGCTCACACTGTAGAAGTGCACATCGGGAACTTTTCTGCAAAAAAGCGAGATTGCACTATAGAAGTGCACATCGGGGACTTTTCTGCAAAAAAGCAAGATTTTGAAATTTAGAATCTGTCAGAATTTGTCTTTTTTCACAGGTTAAAGTACGACGAATTTGAAGATTAGAGAAAAATATGTATATGTCCGTCAAAATAAAAAGTTTGAAACATGAAAGTTGTTTGGAAGGGTGATATCCATCTACTCGTGAGAGGAAAATTCGAACGGATGACTGAGTGCGACGAATTTGACAAAATTTGTCAAATGTTTTTGCTAATCTGGATCCGAAATTAAAGAGTCGACCAAACTCGAAACTGATCGCGGGAATGGAACCTACTCGTCGACGCGCATATAGTTCGTGTATATGTTTTCATCAAAATGATCCAAATCGGACGGCACGGATCAGCCGCGCACTGTGGAGGATCAATGAACAGTGCCAAGCACAGTAGAAGCGTAGATGAACATTGAACCGCGGAAGAACAGTGCGTGGATGGCTAGGAAAAATCAAAAAATGCAGATCGGACGCCACGGATCGGCCGCGCACTGTAGAGAGGATCGATGAACAGTGCCGCGCACTGTAGAACGTCGATGAACAGTGAGCCGCGGATGAACAGTGCGTCAATCGCTAGGAAAAGGGCATAACTACATCGCTATATTTATATGTCCTTCGTAAATTAGATGAGTTCAATTTATCCACATGCAGATGTATTTAGACATGTTACAAATATAGATACATCCACATATAGACAAATAAAAGTCATCTAATTTCAAACGGAGGGAGTAGTATGCTGGGTGTGTACGCAAATGCGCACGCACCAACAGCTCGCAAGCCTGCAAAAGATCTCTCTTTCGCGACGCGTGCAACGTGCCATGACGGCCCTCTTCGTCCTTGCTCACGTCGTCTTGGCAGCGGCACGTCGGGGAGCTGTCGCCACCACTGGTCCTGGCAAGGTCCCGGCGGTGATCGTGTTCGGCGACTCCACAGCGGACCGGCAACAACAACTTCATCCAGACCATGGCCAGGGGCAACCACCCGCCGTACGGTTGCGACTACGTAGGCGGCGTCGCCACCGGCCGATTCTCCAACGGCCGCCTCCCCGCCGACTTCGTCTCCGAGGCCCTGGGCCTGCCGCCCTCCGTGCCGGCGTACCTGGACCCCGGCCACACCATCCACCATCTCGCCACTGGCGTCAGCTTCGCCTCCGCAGGCGCGGGCCTGGACAATATGACCTCGCAAATCATGGTAACCAAGCATTCACTTGATCACAATCTACATCGTTCCCATAATGCAACTAATCACACCCTTCAACCGGCCGGCCGCAGTCAGCGATGACCCTGAGCGAGCAGATCGACCACTTCAGGCGGTACACGGCGAGGCTCCGGCGGGAGAAGGGCGAGGCGGCGGCACGCTACATTGTGACCCACGCTCTCTACATCTTCAGCGTCGGCGCCAGCGACTTCCTGCAGAACTACCTGGTCTTCCCGGCGAGGGGCTACAGGTACACCCTGCCGGAGTACGAGGCGTACCTCGTCGACGCGGCGGAGGCGGCGGTGCGCGCGATGCACGGGCTCGGCGCGCGCGTGGTCAGGCTTGCCGGCCTGCCGCCGTTGGGGTGCCTGCCGCTGGAGAGGGCCGCGAACCTCCTCAGGCCCGGGGAGTGCAACGAGGTGTTAGGTGTACAACGTGGTGGCCAGGAGCTTCAACAGCAGGCTCAGGGGGCTCGTCGCCAGGCTCAGCTGGGAGCTGCCGGGGGCGCGGCTGGCGTACGTCGACCATTACGGCCTCGTGTCGGCCATGATCGCCAGGCCATGGGAGTATGGTCAGTGTACTATCTCCAGCACGAACTGTCCATTGAATTGATCCCCTTGCTTATGCGGCGCAAATCGATACTATCTCATAATCTGATCTCTCGTGTGTGATGATGATCGATCGACCTGCAGGTTTCAAGAATTCGGTGCATGGATGCTGTGGCACAGGGTATGTCGTGACATGGGTGTTTTGCAGCTTGGACAACGCTTTGACGTGCGACAATGCCGATAAATACGTCTTCTTCGATGCCGTCCATCCGTCGGAGAGGGCGTGCAAGATCATTGCCGGTGCGATCATAAATACCACGTCGACGCGCCGATTACACTGACACTTTTATGAATTCGATTGTCAACTACATTGATTTATTAGTTGAGCTTCGGAAAATGTATCCCATATTAATTCCAATGTAGGAGTGATGTGCTAGCATCTCCATGTTGAGATCCCTGTGGCACAAGAAAGTAGCATTTCTTGGATTGCAAGGACTACTGAGTCGAAATCAACAGAATCCACCGACGCAACAACAATCCTAAGCAAAGGGGAAAATGCAATCAAGACCCTAGGATCGATATTGTCGCTGAAGTTGCAGCCAAACTTGTCATCGTCCAAACTTGTCATCATGCCACCAGAGCTCTCCGCAGTAATGGACAACATCGAGCTCACCTTAGTTCCAGTTCTCTCTGAATCAGAAGTGTGTGATCTCTTACTAAAGGAAAAAAAAATGATGTCAATTTGCTACTATTTTGGAATGCCTAAATGCCTCATTCCTGACGGCCATGACTACAGCCCTCACAGACGTTTTGTACCGTCAGGTTTGTGTTTTCCTGACGGCCATTCCTGACGGTTCATGGCCATCAGGATTTCCTGACTATGGGCCACGTCGATTGACATCAACAAGGAACTAAAGAATCTTCCTTCAAGAGAAACAAGGATAAAAACTCCCAAACTCCTCGCCAATCCTGGACCATGCATCACCGAGATAAGATTTGAGTTGGATGACTTTATTCGAGACGACACCGTCGGAGCGACGTCACTGCAACAACACAACCTAACAAAACAAATATCCTCTCCCCTCTAACACACTGCGCTGAAGTGTTGACCGGAGACAAATTTGCGAGTGGACCGGGGCAAAAAGGCTAAATAAAAACCCTTCAACAGCACAACCTAACAAGAAAAATATCCTCCCCCCGTCTTGTATTGAATGAGGAGTGAATGATCCCTCCCCCCTTGGTTTCATATAGGAAAGAGGTGCTTGACAAATCACCAAGGCTATCATTCATGGTGGTTAGGTGGGATGTGTACAATGGTAAAGTTTGATCCAATAGTCCACGAGGGATGGTGAATTGGCCCAACTAGGTCTCGACCTGACAGACTTCTTGCTTCATGGGATTCATCTCTGACCTTGTATTTTATCTCTTGACTTGATCTTAATTTGACTTGTTGACCATGTCATGACCATGGAGTTTTGTTGATTAGTCTTGGCTTTACCTTGCTTGCTTTCGTCGTCCACGTAGGCCCCTAGTAGGCACGACGAGGAGGGGGGCCTTAGGTAGTCAATACCCATTCTTAGAAAAAATATTTGCTGGTTGCCTTAGTGAATCCACATATGCTCAACCAAATCATCTTGAGGTTGAATATGAGTTGCCCGATCATGAATTTGGTGATGCACATGGAATAAATCTTGGAACGTTGTCGGTCCAGCCTCAGGCTCAAATCAAGTCGCCCTGAAGTTTCACCCTTATTTATAGATACTCTCGTCATGTCCATCCTCCACAATCATGTTTTGCATGATGACACAAAAAATAGTCATCACCTTCCACATTGTTTCCACCTTTCATGTTCTAGCAGGGTGCGGAACAATAACCAAACGAGCTTGTAGCACATCAAATGGTCCTCTTCACATTCTTCTTGACACTCTCTTGTTCTTTACTAAATGTATGTCTTTTGTTACCTTGGTTAGCAAAGATTGTTTTCACAGATGTATACCACTGAGTATAGATACCATCAACTAGCCAGATAGTAATTAACCCGTGGTGTATTGGTGGCAATCGATCTCATAGTTCACCTAGTGGAATTGCCTTCCTCAAGCTTTGAGAATATTGAAGCACATTGATGTCATCGTGACTTTGTGAGAACCTCCCATGCCAAAAAAGAGCGGCAAATTTAGAGATCTTGCGATGCCACAACTTCAAATATGATGTGCACTCTCCAACATGTTCTTTATATTTTCCCTACCAAGCAAATATATAGTTATTCCACTCTCAGCTCATGCAATCTATGCTTCAAGTATCTCTGGAAACCCTTTCAGAGTATGATCTCCAACAATCGAGCTATATTCACGGAATTTGCTTCTCTCAAGTATTCTTGGCCCAACGCCCGAGCCACCACATTACTTCAAGGCATGGGAACTCGCTCATGCGCATCTACTCATCAACGATATTACACCAGCAACTCCATATGCAAGCATCCAAACAACAACAATGCATTTCCGACAAGAAGCAAAGTCAATCTTTTCAGTGGCATCTTTATTTAATTTTAAGTAATCATCATGATCCCTAATTCCCTTCAAAATAGGCATGAACACATGCCTTGAAATTTGGAAGTAGAGGATATAGCGGCGGAACAAGCTTGAACTACTCATTGTAGAGTTGGACATGGCCGACTTCGCTCTTATGATCGACCATTTCATGTCCCTTTATTGAGCACTTGAATTTGGGACGTTGATTCTCAGATAAAATACTTTATTTCATCCATTCCTGTAAATACTAGGGTTGCTCCATATTTCCGAGAGGCCGGCCCCCTCCTCCCACCGACGCCGAATCATAGCACCGCCGGCGAGGTGGTAGGGAGGAGCCGGGGGTCGGGTGGAGACTCTCGACGGGTAAAAGGGTGAGGATAGAGAGAGGGAGTTAGATGGGGAAATGAGAGTCTCCTAGGCAAAATGATTTTGGAAACCGAGCAAAGTTCTACATCTTGCAATCTCCAACGGAGTTCATGCCATGGTGGCCAGTAGAGTCGTTGTTTCTGAACCTCAGCAGAGAGATACATAAGCAAGTCGTTAAACATGAATTGAAATGTATAGTAATAGAGAAGACTAATCTGCAACGTACTTCAAGTTAAGCGAGAGACGTGGGGGAAGGATCTCCATCCCTAAACCCCAAATCAACCACGCAGCGTGCGCAAGGGTTTAAGCCTGAACCGAAATCGGTGTGCCCCTTTCGCCCAACCCCCTCCTCTCTTGGCGGCGGCGCCACATCCCGCATTCCCCATGTCTCTGCCTCCCTCCCCCGTGTCGCCCTCCAGTTGATGCTCGCTGCCCCATCTCCGCGACTATTATATTAAGTTTTTTGCTTGAGAAATTAAATGTTAGATATATTCTGCATTTATTTAAGCAGAAACATAATTAATTACAATCCCCTTTTCACCCCTCTCTAGAAGACATCCATGTTCTTTCATCCTCATCTAACCTCGTGAGACCTACTTGCTCCCCCGTCGAGGCTCTCATCCTTTTTTCTATAACCATTTCCACATCAAGATTATTATTGTCCTTCCCAGTGGCCACCTTGTCCTTATTAATCTCCATATTTATTTTCTTGATGGCCATCTTGTTCTTTTGAATCACCACCTTCGCGGTTAAGGATGCGCTCAACTGTCGCGATGGAAAATTGATGAGTAGGATAGCAGCTCCGAGCTGCTCCGCGATGGACAACTGCCCCTCAGAGTCGAGATTTCCTGGCTTGCGACGAGGATGGGTTCAGTGAGCTTCTTGGCGACGGCTTCAGATGGGGCCATATTCCTTTCAACGCGGAGATGGTCGCATGTGCATCGGCTTCCCTTTCATGATCGGCGACGATGACAGAATGGGAGGAGAGGCGGTGGCATCATTTGGTAGGTGGAGAGCCTGTTGGGGGAGAGAGAGGAGAGATAGTGGAGAAGGGTAGACAAGGTTTTCTTAGTGATGGATGTGCCCAAGCGGTAGACCCCCCCTCCTAATCGGGCAGAGGGAGAGGCTTGGGGTGACCATAGAGATGCCCTATGACGTGGGGTGGCCACGGCAAGTCCCAGGGTCGAGTACCCCAGGTTGATTGAGAAGGGAGAGATGAAGTGCTGGTAGTTACCACGGCTGACAAGCAAGGCGATTTACCCAGGTTCAGGCTCCCGAAGGATAACACCCTACATCCTGCTTGTCTGAGATTGATTATCGAAGGTGTTACAATGGCGATCCCGGCGAGATGTCGATCTCGCTAGGGTTCTGGTGGTGGAATAATAGGTTACCCTAGATCGGCGGCCCTCCCAGCCTTTATATTGGAGGCTGGGTCTCGGGAGTTTGCAACCGATTAGGTTTACATGTAAGGTAGGTCTCTACCGACCTAAGTTTCGCCTGCCTTGGGGCGTACTCTATCTTCTTTGGGCCCCCTTCGTGGGCCTCGAGTGTTGTCTCCTAGTAGGCCACCTGCTGGGCCCTAGTCCTTGCGTGCACCAGGTATGTTCATGGTAGGGCACCCGATAGGTAGGCCCACGTCAGTAGCCCCCGAGTGCTTGGTCGAATCGGAGAGTCGGGTAAGGACTCCTCTCCGGGTGCACGTCGTCTTTTGCCTGTTGTAGGATGTTTTGCTTCGAGTCAGTAGTGCATCGACTGCTGCGTATGTGCATGTTTTGTTGCCTAGTTGACAGGTTCTAGGGATGATGACGTAGCTGGCCTGATTCACTCGACGGATCGGAATCAGTTAAATGCACTCGGGCAAAAACCTAGCTAGCCTACTTCAAGTTCGATTCCCCGGACTCGAACCTGGAAAAGGCTGATAAGCTTCGACTCAGGCCGCGGAGGTCTTACAGAGGATACGGTAGTGTGATAAATTGGGTACCCAACGCGTCCGTCAGGATTTTCTTCATGCCTGCTGGCACGGAAGTTACAGGGCGAACGCAGCGGGTGCGAGCCCGCCCGGCTCGACGGATCGGCGGGTCTTATCTTTGCATGTTGAATGCAGCATCCGAGGATCGTATGCGGTGGACGCATCTCGGGTACAGAATGTTTTGCGACTGCTATGGTCGTGGTCTTTGTATAGAGCTGAGTAGCTTTGGTCGGTAATAACTTCGACTGCTTGCTTCGGGACTCGATGGCCTCATGGTCTTGTGCTTATCGGGGGCGCGACAGCGCTCCCGATGGTAGTAGCCCACGAGATTAAGCTGAATTGCTTGCAATTGAGGTTAATCTCAATTAACCTCCAGCCGAGAGAATTTTTTGATGTGCTCCCGATGGGAGTAAATGAAGGACGACTTGGGGACTCGACAGAAAAAGGAGTCCATTTCAGCCTGCTGGCCTACTGTGAAGGAAATATATTTTGGGGACTCGACAGAAGAAGGAGTCCCTTTTCAGCCTGTTGGCCTACTGATATGTTTTGGGGACTACTCAACAAAAGAAGGAGTCCGTTTTCAGCCTGTTGGCCCACTGGTATGTTTTGGGGACTCAACAGATGAAGGAGTCCCTTTCAGCCTGTTGGCCTACTGTGTCAAGGCAGTAATGTGCCGCAGTCGAAAGATAGTAAGGTCCATCAGAGGGACTTGACAGCCTGTTGGCTTTGCTGCGCTATCGCAAGCTTGACTCGAGTAATACCCCCACCTTTTGCGAGGCTGACGTCATGCATGACGATTCTTGCTTGCGCGCTGCCACCGATGGGACGCAATGCTGTGGCCCCAGTATCAGTGTTGACCAGGAGAGGCGCCGCTTCAGTTGCGATTTGACCGCACGGCGCGAAAATTCCGGGACGTGATGATGGTTTTCCTCTATTCTCGTGCATAGTGTGCGGCGTGGCCTGCGACGGCTGCGTTCCGCGGCAACCACGTGTAGGGCTAGATGCAGGCCGTTGCTGCCGATGCCGTTTGGACGGTTCGGATTTGGCGGCGCCACGGTATATTTATTTCACCGCGATGGGTAGATTGATTTCATTCCCATTCTCGCCGCTTCCCTTTCCTTTGCTCTGTCTTCTACCTCGCGCTTCTCCTCCATTGCCATTGTTGCCAAGCTCCGTCTACGCGCCCTCCGCTTAGCCACTAGCCATGAAGAAGGCGGGCGCGAAGAAGGTGGCAAGCTCCGCCGCCGCCGGCGGTGCGGCGACAAAGAACAAGAGAGGGAGTATGGCGGTGAGCACCACCGCCGTTGCTGACTCCGTTGGTGTGGACACGCTGAAGAAGATCCCCGGCGACTGGGTCAAGTCGACCGTCAAGGCGCAGCAGCTGGATGAACTTCGGGAAGAAGGATTGCTGCCGCCGGCGGACCAGCTGACGACGCGCGCCCCCGGGAAAGAGGTATTCCTGCAACCTCGGCCCAGCGAGCGCGTTTGTTTTGTCGATTTCTTGTATCGGGGATTCTCCTTCCCCCTGCACGATTTCGTTCGCGGATTGCTTTACGCGTACGGGGTCCAAATGCATGATCTGACCCCGAACGGCGTCCTCCATATCGCGTGCTTCATCGTCCTGTGCGAGTGCTTCCTGGGAGTGCACGCGCATTGGGGCCTGTGGAAGACCATCTTCAACGTCAAGAGGAACGTTGGTGCTGGCGGCACCTATCCACTTGGTGGCTTCGGTATCTAGGTGCGCGGCGACACCACCTACTTCGCGCTGAGGCAGACCGATTCTGTCCAAGGCTGGCGGAAGAAGTGGTTCTATGTCAGCGCGGCACAGGAGGGTCTCCCCGCCTTCGTGGCTGACAAGCCTCTAAGGAAGTCTAATGCCTGGGCGCACATGCTGTCGAGTGAAGACAGGGTGGAGGTGGCACCCCTGCTTGGGAAGGTTGCTGAGTTGTTGAAGACGATGGGCAAGGAGATGGGTGGTATCCATCTCATTGCCACTTTCGTGAAGATGCGCGTGCAGCCGCTGCGCCTTCTGGTCCACCCAATGTGGGAGTACCAGGGCGCAGATGACTCCTCCCGCCTGACAAAAGAGGAGTTGTCGAAGATGGAGGCTGTGAGCAAGGTGAGGTCTGTGACTAGCCTCCGCGCTTTGGACCCCTGCAACGTCGACTACCCCGTTACTCCCTACGGGGTTGACAACCGACTACTGAGGTGAGTCTTGTCTTGCTTTTTTGTTGTCAATTCTTCTGTGTTGCTGTTGTGTGAGCCATCTTGTGCTTGCTTTGCAGGGTCACCCGAGTCCCTCTTGTCTTCCACCTTTACCTGAAGGTGGGGTGACTTTCGAGGTGGAGTTCCCCGAGGTGGAGCCGGTTGATGAGGATGACTCCGTTCCCTCCGCGACCACCTTACTGATGAAGAGGTGGAGGAAATAGAGCAGGATGATGAAGAGGAGCACCCACCCAAGCGTCGCCGGCAGGACAAGGCGAAATCAGCGGGCTCGCCGTCCAAGAAGATGGCGCTGGAAGATGATGGCGATTCGGGTTCTTCATCGCCCAGCGTGAAGGACCTGATGGAAATTGTGCCGGTAAACACGGCGCCTCCCGCTGGCAGCGCGGCCGAGTTTGGCGGGTTGTTCGACGAGGACGCCCTTGGTAGTGATGAAGACGAGGAACCAAGGTGAGTACTTTTTTCCTTGTTAGGCTTCTGTATTTTGCTTGTGCGCAGTCTGAGTTGAACGCTCTGCGCGCAGTGCCGGTCGTGGCACGGGTGCGTCTCCCTCACCTGTCCAGGAGCAGTCGTCGGCTCCAAGTGGTGCGGAGTCACAACCGAACCCTCCAGATGCTTCTTCTTTGGCGACTGCGACGACCACTGCAGAGGTCGTGAAGGCTTCGGCTCACTCCGCTCCGAAAGTACATGCACCGCCTTCTTCGAGTGCTGCATCGTTCGTCGATCATGTAAGTGTCTTCTGGTTTATCGGGTGCGCTACAGCGCTCCCGATGGGAGTAGCCCCCGGGGCTATGTGCAACTAGTATAGTTGTGCATAGGCTCAATATTCATGTGTTCTCGTGCGTTGTGCAGCCCTTCTGCCGCAACCTCATGGAGTCAGCCGCGGCCTACGTCCAGATGGAGCGGGAGAGGGACCAGATGCGTCTCGATCTGGAGCAGTCGAAGCGTGAGTAAGTCTTGATTTGATTGTAACTTGCTCCTCCTGCTTTGCATCCGCTACTTTGCTGCTGCTGGAGTCGTGCAGGGCTACTTTGCCTCGGGTGCATCGGGCGTTATTCCCGCATAATGAGCAACCTCAAGGTATACCTGCTCTTCTGACGAGATTTCGCGAAGGTAAAGCCATCAAGGAGTTCCTACACGCCCAGCTTGTTGGAGGGGCCAATGTTGCCTTCGCCTATGTGCGACTCCATCGCCCGAACCTTAACTTGGAGAGGGTTATGGGCGGCCTACCCGAGGAGGAAGATTATGCGAGTACTCTTGAAGCTGCGAACCAGGTTATTGGTCAAGTCCAGAGGCAGACGGAGCACCTTGTAGGCCCACTGGATGCGCCAAAAGACGAGTCTGTAGATTAGGAGGCGAAAAAGTGTGTGCTCATTGAGCTAAGTTGTACACGAATGATGTATATCCATGGGGGGCAGCCCCCGAGTATATATGTGCCATTTGTTTGTCATAGACACTAGTTTGTTTGACTACCTGGGCGCAGCCCCCGAGCGTTCGGGTGCGATCGACGTGCCTTGAGTAATATGGCCTGTGCGGCGCAGCCCTCGAGCGTTCAGCCTAGGCGTTGTTTGTATTTTGAAGTGAACTTGTGCGGCGTAGGCCCCGGGCGTTCGGGTGCGACATAGGTCTTTTTTGCTTGTGAACCTGTGTGGCGCAGCCCCGAGTGTTCGAGTGTGGCCAAGGTCTTTTTTGTTTGTTAATTCAAACCTGTGTGGCGCAGCCCCGAGTGTTCGAGTGCGGCCTAGGTCTTTTTTGTTTGGACTTGAACCTGTGTGGCGCAGCCCTCGAGTGTTCGAGTGCGGCCTAGGTATTTTTTGTTTGGACTTGAACTTGTGTGGCGCAGCCCCTGAGTGTTCGAGTGCGGCCTAGGTCTTTTTTATTTGGTCTTGAACCTGTGTGGCGCAACCCTCGAGTGTTCGAGTGTTGCCTAGATCTTTTTTGCTTTTTGACTGTAAAAAGTAAAGGGAGAATGCTTTGTTTCTCAATCACTGTATATTAAGCTAGCAAGCAGCCTTATTAAAAACCTTCCAGTCCCCTTAGGTACCTGGTAAGGAAAAGAGCGCGTCTGAAACCTGCTGCTTATAGGCGTTTCAGCACAGTTACAGGGATGTGTATGCTATGCGTAGAAACGGCGCAAGTGCGCAACGTTCCACGGGTTGTGGGAGAGTTCTCCTATCTTCGAGTGCTTCAGGCGGTAGGCGCCACGTCGATGGCCTCTGTGATGATGAAGGGTCCCTCCCATGGGGAGGCGAGCTTGTGCACCTTCTTCTGCTTGAGCCGCAGCACTAGGTCGCCAGGGACGAAGGATCTTGTGCGCAGTCGACGGCCATGGTAGTTGCGGAGACTTTGCTGGTAGACGACCGTGCGGGAGAGTGCGATGTCCCGTGCTTCATCCAGCGTGTCGACGTCATCCTCGAGTGCTTCGTCTGCGTCTGACTCGTCGTAGGCGACCACGCGAGGTGCGTCGAATCGCAGGTCGTACGGCATGACTGCTTCGGTGCCGTAGACCAGGAAGAATGGAGTGTATTGAGTTGATCTGTTTGGCGTTGTCCTTAGGCTCCATAGGACGGAGGGTAGCTCCTCCACCCAGGCACCCGCGACGCGTTTGAGTGGCACCAGCAGTCGCTTCTTGAGGCCACTACAGACTAGGCCGTTTGCTTTCTCGACTTGTCCGTTGGATTGAGGATGTGCAACTGAAGCGTAGTTGAGTTTGATGCCCTGATCTTTGCAGAAATCCGTAAACTCGTCGGCTGTGAAGTTTGTGCCGTTGTCGGTGATGATACTGTGGGGGATCCCAAACCTGAAGATGATGGATCTGATGAAGTTGACCGCAGTTGAGGCAGTCGAGCTTGTTATGGAAACGGCTTCGATCCACTTTGTGAACTTGTCGACTGCCACCAGTAGATGTGTGTGTCCTCCACGGGATGATTTCTTCAACGGGCTCACCATGTCGAGTACCCATTGGGCGAAGCGCCAGGCGAGTGGAATTGTTTTCAGCTCTGATGCAGGTGCGTGTGGGTTGGTGGCGAACTTCTGGCAGCCCAATCACTTCCTGACTATGTCTTCAGCCTCCTGCATCGCCGTAGGCCAGTAGAATCCGGCTTGAAAGGCTTTGGCAACCAAGGCTCGGCTGCTGGCGTGATGTCCGCAGGTACCCGCATGGATGTCGAGTTGTATTGCTTTGCCGTCCTCTGAGTCGATGCATCGCTGCAGGATCCCAGATATGCTGCATTTGTACAGCTCTCCGTTGATGATTGTGAAGGCCTTGGAGCGACGCGTGATGCGTCTTGCTTCCGTTGTGTCCACCGACAGCTCTTGACGCATCATGTAAGCAAGGAAAGGGTTCGTCCATGTTGGCTCGATGAGTAGGACTTCGATGTGATGCTGCTGAAAGGACATTTATTAATCCCTTGTGTTTTGTGTGTTAGGCAACAACACTAGTGACAATTTAACATGTGAATCAAGTGATGCAGGTTTTAAGTGTGTAAAACATCTTTGCATCGAAACCAAAAAGGGAGTTGAAAAGAGCCAGTTTTGTTGCTGAAGTAAATCGGATTATCCGATGTTGAAGTATCGGATTATCCGATTGCAGATTTCGCTGGAATTCTGCTAAGGACTAGAAGAAATCTCACACTGAAGTTGTTCGGATTATCCGAGTTGCAAATATCGGATTATCCGATGATCAAGATTTCGCTGGAATTCTGCTAAGGACTAGAAGAAATGTTACACTGAAGATGTTCGGATTATCCGAGTTGGAAATAATCGGATTATCCGATGATCAAGATTTCGCTGGAATTCTGCCAAGGACTGAAGAAATCTTCACTGACGCTGTTCGGATTATCCGATGATTGTCTGATCGGATTATCCGATTCCATCGGATAATCCGATGATGACTTGAATCGGATTATCCGATTTACCTGTCTGCAACGGCTAGAATCTGGGGGCAGTATATAAAGGCCTTCTCCTACATTGGAGAGGGTACCACGACCAGAAATATCCCCCACCATTGTTGCAAGCTTAAACTTGGTAGATCTCTCTCCCTAGCCACTCAAACACCTTGTCCTTCTAGGACTTGGGAGAGTTGACCTAGATCTACCCTTCCACCAAAGCGATTTGATTTCCATATCCATTCCTTAGAGGAACTTGTGCATCTTGGGTTCATTGGAACCCGAGACGGTCGTTGGTCGTTCTTGTGGCTTTGGGAGCCGCGGGGACTAGCCGGGAGCCTCCAATTCGGTTGTGGAGACGTGCCCCGGCCTTGTGATTCTTGCGGCTTTGGAAGCCGTGGGAATTGGTGAGAGCCTCCAATTCGGTTGTGGAGTGTGCCTCATCCTTGTAAAGGTTTGTTGCCGACCTCGAGGGCATCATATAGTGGAGGAGATACGGTGTGCCATATCACGGCTATTCGGGGATCACTTGTGACCCCGCACCGCTCCAACGAAGACGTAGCTTCCATTGGGAAGTGAACTTCGGGAATCATCTCCGTGTCACCGTGTGCTTATCCTTTTTATATATACCTTTACTTGTATTGCTAGCTTACCTTGTTTAGTATATCTTGTTAGCTAGCTTCTTGCTCATCATATAGGATTGTTCACCTAGTTGCATATCTAGAGAACTTATATTTGAGCAATTCCTTAACTTGTTGAAAAGAAAATTAAAATTGGTAGTTGCCTATTCACCCCCCCCCCTCTAGTCAACCTACTCGATCCTTTCAATTGGTATCAGAGCAAGGTCTCTTTATTAAGGGCTTAATCGCCTAAAGAGGAGGATGGCTAGTGCGGAGGATGTACAACGTGCTAAAGATGAGGAGTTAAGACTTGCTAAGGAACAAGAAAAATTTGATAGAGAACAACTTGACAAGAACTAATCGAAGCGGGAATAATCCCTCCCGAGGGTGATGCCCCAATCACCATGAAGTCCATGATTGAACTTTTTGGGTTCATGAAAGGCAAAATGGTGGATGAGGTGTATACTCGGGTATCTAATCAAAATGGCTCCTCATCATCCGCTAGCCCTATTAAGGGTGCTAGTGACAAGGATAAAAATGATAAACCTAATGAGAAGCCTTCTCTTAACTTTGCTCCACCTAGCTCTTATCTCACTCAAGTTTCACTCACTCAACCTCATATAACCAACCTTGGTAGACCCCCTCCTAAGCTTGATAATACTCGTTATTTCACTTGGAAGAAATCTATGGAGTCTTATTTTCGCAGCTCATCGGTGCATCTTTGGAGGGTGGTTCTACATGGTTTCAACCCAGTTGATCCCAACAACTTGACCAAGCAAGAAGAGATTGATGAGCAACTTGATGCAAATGCCAAGTACATTCTTGAGAGTGCTATGACCGCAAATGATGAAGATCATGTGCGGAATCTCAAAACTTGCAATGAGGCTTGGCTCTATCTTGAAACCGTGTATGAAGGAAATGAGGGCATTCAACGCTCCAATGCGGCCGTCCTTCAACATCAAGTTGACAACTTCATCATGCTAGACGAAGAGACTCCGACCGAACTTTACCGAAGACTCTACAAGCTTGTGGTGACATGTAGGGAAAATGGAAAGAAGGATATGGATGATGAATGGGTCAAGGCCAAGTTCCTTCAAGCAATTATGCCATATAGTGAAACTATGGTGATGAACCTCCATGCAAGAGCGGATTACACAACAATGACTCCCAATGACATCTTGGCTCAATTTGTCACATGATACATTGAAGTCCACATCCAAGTCTTTCAACCAAGTCCGTGGCCCAAAGACTCTTGCTTTGAAGGCTCGTGTGGTAGACCATCCAAGATATGAAGAAAGCCCGGTCTATGAAGGTGAAGAAGACTTGGAGGGTGAGCTCAATGAAGTTCTTGCACTTGCCGCCACCCGGTTTTGGAACAAGAAGAACAAGAGCGTCAACCCTCCACCAATAAAAAGAATGTGCTTCAATTGTGGAAAGGACACTCATCTTGTGAAGGATTGCCCCTATGAAAGAAGAGAGGATAATGGTGGTCAACTCATTCTAAAGAAGAACAAGTACCACCCCAAGCCTACCTACATGAAGAGATCACCTCAAAAGGCTCTTGTGGCATCCCATCAAGAGGAATACGAGTCCGGAGGTGAGGAGGATAAAGAACCAAGTGAAGAAGTAGGAATGGCGGCTCTTGCAATGGGCACCCTTCCTCCATCATTGGCCAACCTCTTCTCATCTCCAAACGACGACAAGATCTCCAAGCCTATGTGCCTCATGGCCAAGGAAACAAAGGTGAATTCCCCACCAAAAATTACTATCTCCTCTAACCCATCACTATTGGATTGTGTTGAGGATGTAGGGAAAATTGAAGAAGAGGATAAAATTTCTATCTTCATTAGCAAGCTCCAAGGTCCAACCAAGAAAATGGTTGAGGCCCTCATGTATCAATATGGAGAAGCCAAGCATCTTCTTAATGAGAAGGATGTTAGGATTTGTGAGCTCGAAGGGCATGCATGTGATCATGCCGACAAAATTGGTGAGCTAGAAGATCAACTTGTTGAGGAACAATTGCTCCGTGAGCAACTTGAGGAGACACATGCCATGGATCTTTCCAAGGCAAAAGAAACTCGTGAAACCTCTATTCAAATTGCTATTGATCTAAAAAGTAAAAATGAGGAACTTGTAGTGAGTCATGACAAGCTCTTTGAGGGTTTTGAGCAACTTAGGGAAACCCACAAGGTGACCTCAAGTGAGCTCACTACACTCAAGGAGTCATATGCCAAACTACAAGCTCAATTTATCTATGCTAGCTTCACCACTTCTCATAATGATAAAGATGCAAATGCTTGTTCCACTAACCCTTTATGTGTCAAGGCATCTCTTATTGAGGAAAACACTAGTTGAAGGCCCAACTTGAGAAGGGCCTAGCCACTTGTATCCAAGGGGAAAAGAACCTCAATGATCTTTTGAGCAATCAAAAGGGAGTGGTTGGCAAAGAAGGAATTGGGTTCACACCCAACTCTAAGAAGGTCAACAACAAGAAGAAGAAGGCGACTCCCCCTTCCAAAGATATTGTTTTTGTGAAGGAGGGGGAGTTAGCCAAAGCAAATGACAACTCTATTGGGAGTGGTAATGTCACTAGGGGCAATGCCACTCACAATAACTTTGCGGGAAAATACAACCCCTCATATGTTCTTTTGAAATCTACAAATGGTTGTGTTTTTGCTAAATATGTTGGCTCTTCATATGGAGATGATTATCACTATGCTATTTGGGTTCCAAAGACCCTTGTGACTAACAAAAGAGGACCCATTCCAAAATGGGTACCTAAATCAAAGACTTGATTATTGTAGGGTTTCTCTTCCGGTGGATCTTCATGGCTCATTGATAGTGGATGCTCATCCCATATGACCGGAAGCAAAGAACTAGTAAAGGACTTATTGAAACAACTACTCTCATTCTCTCATGTCACCGTTGGCAACAATGCAAGACTCAAGGTAGTGGGAGTTGGTAAGGTGGTGATCACTCCGGAGTTATCCATTGAGAAGGTCCTTCTTGTCGAATCTCTTTCATACAATTTACTTTCCGTTGGTCAATTATGCAATGCCGGTTACACCGTTATTTTTAATAAATACCACGTGACCATCCTTTTCACTCAAACACTCAATGTCGCCTTTGTTGGATTTCGTGAAAACGGTTTGTATGTGGTTGATTTCTCAAAAGAGACCACTCAAATCGCTACATGTTTAATGGCTAAAGGCGACAAGGGGTGGCTTTGGCATCGCCGACTTGGCCATGTCGGTATGAGAAATTTACAAACTCTTGTAAAGGGTGGACACGTGGTAGGACTAACCGATGTTAATTTTTCCAAAGATCGTCCTTGTAGTGCTTGCATAGCCGGAAAGATGCATGAGAAGAATCACCCCAAGAAGACCATTATCTCCACTAAGAGGCCTTTGGAGCTCCTTCATATGGATCTTTTTGGGCCTCCCACATATGATAGTCTTGGTGGCAAGAAATATTGTTTGGTGATTGTGGATGATTATTCAAGATATTGTTGGACTTTCTACATCAAGAAGAAGAGTGAAACTCAAAAGATATTCATTGACTTTGCAACCCTAGTTCAACGCCAATATGACTCCAAGATTTTGGCAATTAGAAGTGACAATGGTACGGAGTTCAAGAATTACACTATGGATGATTTCCTAAGTGGGGAGGGCATTCAACACCAATATTCCGCTGCATATACTCCCCAACAAAATGGTGTTGCCGAAAGGAAGAACCGCACTCTTATTGATATGGCAAGAACTATGATGGCCGAGTTTAATTCCCCATACAACTTTTGGGCCGAAGCCATCAACACCGCTTGTCATTACTCAAACCGGCTCTTCTTCCGTCCTCTCAAGGACATGACACCATATGAACTCCTCACCGGTAAAAAGCCAAATGTATCTTACTTTCGAGTCTTTGGATGCAAATGCCATGTTTACATTAAAGGTTGCAAAATTGCTAAATTTGAATCTAGATCTTTTGATGGTATATTTGTTGGATATGCCGCAAAGTCTCATGCTTATAGGGTCTACAACATATCCACCGGGTGTGTTGAAGAATCTATGAACGTGGAGTTTGTCGAGGATAATGGCTCCCAAGCGGAGCATATTGATCATGATGATGTAGGTGATGATCTCCATCTCAAGCCATAAGAACTATGGGGATTGGAGAACTAATTCCTATTGAAGGACCTATTGATGATACTCAAGAAGAAGGAACAAGTTCTACTCAAGTTGAGCCATCCACCTCAAATATTGATCAAGAAGATGGTCAAGACCCACCCAACTCTAGTGGTGAACAAGAACATAATGAACCCACAACTCCAAGAACTCCACTTCGGTTGACCATGAGCAAGATAAAGGCAATGATGAAGATATTTGTGTTGGTGAAACAATTGGTCAAGCCTCGGAACGCCGGGTCATCCGGCGTGCATCAAAATTGGATTACCAACAACACTTCAAAGAAAATATCCTTGGGAGTATCCGTAGAGGTGTGTCCACACGCAATCAATTATCTAACTTTTGTGGTCATGTCTCTTGTTTGTCTAGCTTAGAACCTCTCAAGGTATATGATGCTCTTGAAGACATGGATTGGGTTGCGGCTATGCATGAAGAGTTGAACAACTTCGAGCGCAACAAAGTATGGTCATTAGTGGAAAGACCCAATGACTCCTCCCATAATGTCATTGGAACCAAGTGGATATTTAAGAACAAGCAAGACTCACATGGTCAAGTCATTCGCAACAAAGCAAGATTGGTTGCACAAGGCTACACCCAAATCGAAGGAGTCGACTACGGTGAAACCTATGCCCCCGTTGCTAGACTTGAATCCATTCGCTTACTAATTGCTTATGCATCTACTCATAATATTGTCTTATATCAAATGGATGTTAAAAGTGCTTTCTTAAATGGTCCACTAAATGAATTGGTGTATGTTAAACAACCACCGGGTTTCGAAGACCCTAAATTTCCTAACCACGTCTACTTACTACATAAGGCTCTTTATGGGCTCAAGCAAGCTCCACGTGCTTGGTATGATCATCTCAAGGAGTTCTTAGTAGACCGTGGCTTTGAAATTGGGGTAATAGATCCCACTCTTTTTACAAAAAGGGTAAATGGAGATTTTTTCGTATGCCAAATATATGTTGATGATATTATCTTTGGTTCCACTAACCGTGAATTTAGTGATCAATTTGGCAAGCTAATGACCAAGGAATTTGAGATGTCCATGATGGGAAAATTGAATTATTTTCTTGGCTTTGAAATCCACCAATTTCGAGAAGGAACATTCTTATGTCAAGCCAAGTATATTAAGGACATGCTCAAGAAATTTGATATGAACAATGCCAAGCCATATAAGTTTCCCATGGACTCCAAGGCGGATCTTCACTTAGATCCGGATGGTAAGGAAGTTGATCAAAAGCTTTATCGTTCTATGATTGGATCTTTGCTTTACCTTTGTGCATCTAGACCGGATATTATGTTTAGTGTGGGTATGTGTGCAAGATTCCAATCAAGTCCTAGGGAAAGTCATGAAACCGCGGTCAAAAGGATTCTAAGATATTTGTTGGATACTCCCAACTATGGTCTTTGGTATCCCCATGGTACAAGCTTTGATCTTGTTGGTTATTCGGATGCGGATTGGGCGGGTTGCAAAATGGATAGAAAATCAACTTCGGGTACATGCCAATTCCTTGGTAGGTCCCTTGTGAGTTGGTCTTCCAAGAAGCAAAATTGTGTGGCCTCGTCATCCACCGAAGCCGAATACATCGCCGCCGGTAGTTGTTGTGCACAATTATTATGGATGAGGCAAACTTTAAAGGATTATGGTGTCATTTGTGACAAAGTGCCTCTTTTATGTGACAATGAAAGTGCTATTAAAATTGCACACAACCCGGTTCTTCATGGCAAGACCAAGCACATTGAGATTCGGTATCATTTTATTCGAGACCATGTTGAGAAGGGTGATATTGCAATCAAGTATGTCAACACCAAGCATCAACTCGCCGATATGTTCACGAAGCCTCTTGGTGAAGCAAGATTCAAGGAGTTGAGAGGAGAACTCAATGTGGTGGACATATCCAATTGGATTTAGTGGATTTCTTGCATACCTACCCATATTAGACGATACTTATTTGGTTTAGGTGTAGGCATGGACATAGGGGGAGTGCGGTCCTAATCCATTGGGCTATCCCTCCCCCCATTATGCCGATAGTAAGAACTCATTTTGTCTCTATATTTTCATTTCATGAATTGTGAGCTTAAATGACGAGTAGTGGCCGTGAACCCGAGATACATCTTCGCGGTGTCACACCACAAACTCATACATGGTGGCCTTGGCCACCGCCCTCTTCTTTATGAAGAGTTGGTTCTTTTCGGTCTTAATTGAAAATCATTTGGAATTTTGGTCCTATTGTTGGTTTTATGGGAAACCCACTCATCTTGGCATTTCCGTGTTCGATTTTTGCAAGTTTGAGTGTGGAGTACCAATGTCAGTTTGACAATCTTATCCCAAGCCTATCTTCCCTAAAAACACTTCATCTTATGCACACAAGTCCTATTTTGAAACTGAGGAGAAAGGGTGTAGCAGGCCAGAATTTCTAACGAAATCCTGAAAATCGGATTATCCGATTCTGACTTGCTCGGATTATCCGACTATCGGAATATCCGATCCAAGTCAAAATCGGATTATCCGATTTGGCGGTTTGTCTCCAAATAGAACAGGGGTCGGGGTGAAGGGCTCATTCGAGTCTTTCTCCACCCCCGACCCCCCTCTCCACCAACGCCGCCCCTGCTCTCCCGCTCCTCCCCGGCATCTCCGGCCGCCCCAACTCCGGCATTTGGCCGGATTTGGTGCTCCTCCTCCCCGGGAACCCATTCACCGAAGCTTTTTCCTCAATGGACGAGGGTAACTTCTTCTCTCTCATCTCCTAGGTGTTCCTCACCTAAATCTTTGGAAGAAGTTGTTTTGGCTGGTGGTTGTGGTTCCCCTTGGTACTTAGAACACTAGGCTAGCCCCCCTTATTGTCGATCTACTGCTAGACCTAGGACTTGAATCACTTTGTTGCTGCCAGATCCAGATCGGATTTTCCGATTCAGTCTGAACCGGATATTCCGACCAGTCGGATTATCCGATTCATACTGAATCGGATTATCCGAAATTGCTCAGTGCTATTTTTCAGCCACATCTTGATTTGTCCAGGACTTAGTAGACTCAACTTAGGGATGCTCTTCTAGTGTACATTGTACCATTCCTTGCTCTGTGACTTGTGTGTACTCATCTATGCTATCCATCTATTATTCTATCTCACAGGTGGTTCCGGCAGTCGTGATTCGGGTAGTCCTCCACAGAAACATGCTAGAAAAGGCAAGCAACCCATGAAGAAGAAGCAAGTTGCTCATAGAACCAAGAAGCTCAAGGAAACTCGCCCCAACTATTTGACCATGAACCCAATTGACTATGCCCGAGTCCGTCAGTCCAACTGGTATACGAGTATGCCAAGAGATGATGATATTGAAGATCCCAACTTCTGGTGCATGGAGCAGATATATATACAATGACATCTATAAGCACTATAACCATCCTATTCGCCCGATGCAGCCCTACAGAATGCGAGATATCAAGGCCAAGCCAGTTATGCTCAAGCTGCAGATGTGATTGAACAGATGGGCTTGGTTTCACTCATTGAAAGCAATGCCCCTACAATGTGGAAATGATTCTGCAGTTTTTCTCCACCTTGGTGATCGAGACTGACCACATAAAGACCATGAAGTGGATGACGGGTCGCACTCAGTGCACATCCTCCTTTGCTCGGTTGTCTACTCTTCTTGGCTATGCACCCTACCAGAGCAACCTCCTCCCAATGGTTACACTATGCACACTGTTGAGAAGTTCAACAAAAACATAATGAAGGATATGTATGGGGCTGGTGCAATTATTGGTGAAAAAAGGGCCTCCTGCCCCTCTATGACCAGCTTGCGATCATCTTCCGCTCAACTATTGCTCCCAGTGGAGGTAACAATGACAATATAGTTGCTCCTCTTGCAAATCTGCTTTGCCTTGCTAAGAAAATTGTTGAGAATGAAAACCCTGAAGAGGATTTTACAGTGGATGTGATGCATTTTATCTTTCGTGAGTTGTATGACTCTTTGGTCAGTGGGTCACTATTCCGTATGCTCCTTACATCATGATGCTCATCAAGGACACTCTGAAGAACCACAACTTCAGCCGGTATGATATGGAGCCCCATACGTACAAGAAGGTTTATCAGAAGAGGAAAGAGGTCATTCCATCTTCTGCTGCTGCAGCTCCTGCCCGTGGTTCCTTCATGGGTGATGCTCGTCGTGGTGCCACTCGTCCGTCTCGGTTCCTTCCTTTGATCCGCCCAAGAAACTCAACTGGTTCCAGCGGAACATCCTGTGCATGAATGCTGACATCCGGAGGGGACAATATGACACTTATCTTAGGCAGGAGAACATTCTCAAGCACCTTCCTCGCCTCCCAATGATCCTCCAGAGTCTGCTCCTCTCTCTTTTGCTCAGTGGAACGAGGGCTCTCAGTTTCCATGGACTCAGCTTGAGTCTCATCTGCTAGAGACAGCGTCTGCCGGCCCTTCCCGCCATCCTACACTCGTGCCCGTACTTATGAGTCTTCAGAAGAGGATAGTGATGACACTGATGATGATGATGCCTCTGCGACGGAGTGATCTACTTGGGTCGTAGCATCGCTCTTTTCCCTTTTTGGCGTTTCGATGCCAAAGGGGGAGAAGTAGTTCTATTAGGTCTCCGTGTGGGATTTGCATGGGTTTCGGGCACAAGCATATGCTTTTACCATTCTTGTTGCGCTTGTGTCCATTTATGTCGAACTTATTCGTGAACTTATTTGTGTTGTGTTTTCATGTGGAACTTATGTGTGTGAACCTTTAAGTTATGAGACATATGGATTTCTAATATGGTTATGAGTTGTATTCTTGTGCTAAGGTTCATTTCTACTCTATTATGCACAAGGTATAGTCCACTATCGAAACTCAACCTATTTTGATATGTCTCCATCTAGTTTCCTCAATATTTGGAAGTGTCCTCCTCCTATATGTATTGCATTTGTATTCCAATGCAATTTAATTATATGCACACATTCAGGGGGAGCTTCTCATGACTTAAGCTCGGGAATCTAGATAATATATAACTATGCTTTCCTTGCAAATCCTAGTGTTGTCATCTAACACCAAAAAGGGGGAGATTGAAAGGACATTTATTAATCCCTTGTGTTTTGTGTGTTAGGCAACAACACTAGTGACAATTTAACATGTGAATCAAGTGATGCAGGTTTTAAGTGTGTAAAACATCTTTGCATCGAAACCAAAAAGGGAGTTGAAAAGAGCCAGTTTTGTTGCTGAAGAAATCGGATTATCCGATGTTGAAGTATCGGATTATCCGATTTGCAGATTTCGCTGGAATTCTGCTAAGGACTAGAAGAAATCTCACACTGAAGTTGTTCGGATTATCCGAGTTGCAAATATCGGATTATCCGATGATCAAGATTTCGCTGGAATTCTGCTAAGGACTAGAAGAAATGTTACACTGAAGATGTTCGGATTATCCGAGTTGGAAATAATCGGATTATCCGATGATCAAGATTTCGCTGGAATTCTGCCAAGGACTGAAAGAAATCTTCACTGACGCTGTTCGGATTATCCGATGATTGTCTGATCGGATTATCCGATTCCATCGGATAATCCGATGATGACTTGAATCGGATTATCCGATTTACCTGTCTGCAACGGCTAGAATCTGGGGGCAGTATATAAAGGCCTTCTCCTACATTGGAGAGGGTACCACGACCAGAAATATCTCCCCACCATTGTTGCAAGCTTAAACTTGGTAGATCTCTCTCCCTAGCCACTCAAACACCTTGTCCTTCTAGGACTTGGGAGAGTTGACCTAGATCTACCCTTCCACCAAAGCGATTTGATTTCCATATCCATTCCTTAGAGGAACTTGTGCATCTTGGGTTCATTGGAACCCGAGACGGTCGTTGGTCGTTCTTGTGGCTTTGGGAGCCGCGGGGACTAGCCGGGAGCCTCCAATTCGGTTGTGGAGACGTGCCCCGGCCTTGTGATTCTTGCGGCTTTGGAAGCCGTGGGAATTGGTGAGAGCCTCCAATTCGGTTGTGGAGTGTGCCTCATCCTTGTAAAGGTTTGTTGCCGACCTCGAGGGCATCATATAGTGGAGGAGATACGGTGTGCCATATCACGGCTATTCGGGGATCACTTGTGACCCCGCACCGCTCCAACGAAGACGTAGCTTCCATTGGGAAGTGAACTTCGGGAATCATCTCCGTGTCACCGTGTGCTTATCCTTTTTATATATACCTTTACTTGTATTGCTAGCTTACCTTGTTTAGTATATCTTGTTAGCTAGCTTCTTGCTCATCATATAGGATTGTTCACCTAGTTGCATATCTAGAGAACTTATATTTGAGCAATTCCTTAACTTGTTGAAAAGAAAATTAAAATTGGTAGTTGCCTATTCACCCCCCCCCCCCCCCTAGTCAACCTAATCGATCCTTTCAGCTGCGACTCGGCCGGCTAGGCGCTGAACTTCCCGAAGCTTGGTCGGGGCTGGCATTGTGAGGATTGCTTCTATCTTTTTAGGATTCGCCTCGATGCCTCGTGCGGATACGAGGTACCCGAGTAGTTGCCCAGCTGGTACGCCAAAGACGCACTTTATTGGGTTGAGCTTGATCTTGTAGAGGTTGAGAGCGGCGAATGTTTCGCGCAGGTCGTCGAGGAGCGTGTCCTCTTGCTTGGTCTTGATGATGATGTCGTCGACATAGACTTGGACGTTGCGTCCGATCTGGTACTTGAGGTAGGACTGCATCATGCGCTGGTACGTGGCTCCAGCGTTCTTGAGCCCGAAGGGCATGGTTGTGTAACAGTAGACACCATGGGGTGTAATGAAGGTTGTTTTCTCCTCGTCCTCGACTTTCATCCTGATCTGGTTGTAGTCTGAGTAGGCATCCAGGAAGGATAGGCGCGCACAGCCTGAAGTTGAGTCGACGATCTGGTCGATGCGCGGAAGCGGAAAGTGATCTTTCGGGCAACACTTGTTGACGGAGGTGAAGCCGACACACATGCGGAGGATCTTCGTGTTCTTCTTTTCAACCAGTACTGGATTGGCGACCCAGTCTGACTTCTTGATTTCTCGGATGAACTTGGCGTGGAGTAGCCTGTCGATCTCTTGCCCTATGGCGACTCGCTTCGGCTCGGAGAAGCGGCGCATGGATTGCTTGACGGGTCTGGCGTCTGGATATACTTGAAGAGAGTGCTCGGCAAGTTCCCTGGGTACGCCTGGCATAGCTTGAGCGTTCAGTCCCAGCAATTAGAAAGGAAAAGGCGAATGGATAGTGCAGGCCTTGCAGGTTAGCACGCAGATCTCTATATGTATTGTTTATTTTTGAATTGCTGTCCAATTTAATGTTTAGATAAACATGAAAGAACAACCTTTTGTGCTAATTCGTACAGGCGAGTTAGTGCTTGACTGCAGTAAGGTTCAGGTGCACTGTACAACAGTACAAACGTGTTGTCTACTGGTCCAAATTAAAATTCCTAGGGAGATTGAGAGATAGAGAGAGGCACGGTTAATTAGGTAGAATCACTCCTCTGATTTTTACATAGCCTTGCCGAAGTTCAATTCTACTTGGAGCCTGATCATGCCATCAATTTGTTCAGATATGAGTCTCTGATCCCTGATTTTTCTGGCGCTTCAAAGTTAAAAAGGTATATTTTTCGTGGATTTTGTATAGGTCGCTGGTAAGAGCTGATCGCCCCATAAGTTATAAGTTGCGTTCTAAATCTGTTTCCCTGCCTGGTAAAATACAGTGATGTTTTTGTTAATGCGATCCGGAAAGATTTATCAATCTGGTTAGAATTTGAATGTGTTTTGACTTGTGCGCCAGTGTAGTTGAGGCAAATTTTCAGTTTTTGTTCGACTTGGAGCCTGATCATGCCATCAATTTGTTCAGATATGAGTCTCTGATCCCTAATTTTTCTGGCGCTTCAAAGTTAAAAAGGTATATTTTTTGTGGATTTTGCATAGGTCGTTGGTAAGAGCAGATAGCCCCATAAGTTATAAGTTGCGTTCTTAATCTGTTTCCCTGTCAGGTAAAATACAATGATGTTTTTGTTAATGTGATGTGGAAAGATTTATCAATCTGATTAGAATTTGAATGTGTAATATTTACAGTACTAGGTAGTGCATGTTAATTAATCCGCTCATATTTTTCATGTGTAATATTTACAGTTTTCATTTCAAATCTAACGCCGCATGGGATATTTCCATTCTTTGAGCCAATGGATTAGGTAATTCTCTTAATTATCAAAATTTATGTTTTTATTTGCTAAATTGGAGGACATATATTAGTTTGAATTAGTGTTTCTATGCCTCCTATGTTGTATTTGGCTGATTTTATTTAAATATTGTATGAATAAAGATATTTCTAAAATTAGACGTGCTTGGCACGTGCACGTCTACTAGTCTATACTACTATTAAAAGAGCAAACATGTTGGGATACATTAAATCTGTACCGTTCAATATCCGATCAAACGGACCAGATCGTCCCAATGTTTGACAACTCAACAATGTCCGTTTTGGACCGTTTTGTCCTCCCACCAAATCACATAATACGACCAAATTGCCACCGTACCGTTTCGTTTCCTTTTATTCTCCTCTCCACCTGAAGTTAAATGTTTTTCGTCCATCCGATTAACCGATGATCCACCTAGAGCCGTTGATGAAATCCGCTCCGCATCCTTCCGCACAACGAGCTGACCGCATGGAGCACGACTCCACTTTTCCTGTCTTTCCAGATTCGCTAGGGCAAGTAATCGGCAGCCTTTTGCGGCCGTATCTGTGCGATCACGCGGAGGCGAGTAATCCGGCCGCCGGGCAATGTTCAAGGAATCCTCCAATTGATCGGGTAGCATCAGTGCAAGATGCCGTGTGGCCGTAGCGGCCAAGACTGCTCGATCGATCTGCAAATAGTCTTATTGATATCCAGGTACGCAATGCACTCTTTTTTTTCCTAATCATCTCAATAAGCTGCTCAATATGTTGATTGTCGCGCGTCACCAGGTGCTTCCACTTAAAAAACTTTGACGAATCAATTGCATCTATTCCTGGCAAGGGCCTAGCTAGCTTGATCTCCCGATGATTACTTTCCACGCCAAATGCATGCCTGCATGCTGGCGCTTGGTTTTATACCCACGGCGGCATATACTCTTCACTAAGCTTCAAGCAATTAGTAGCTACTAGCTGGTCACCTCTATAAGATTAATTTAGGGCGTGATCATTTTGCTGAAGTTATATACTTCCTCCGTCCCAAAATAACTGTCTTAGATTTGTCAAAAAGTGGATGTATCTAGACATGAAACAAGTATAGATACATTCATTTTTTGACAACTTTGAGACGCTTATTTTGAGACGGAGGGAGTATAACATTACTATATATGCTCCTTCCGATAATTAATTTTTCTGGTGCACTCATATGCATCTCGACTAATCTTATTTTGCACCCATGTTAAGCATTATAATATAACAGTTTCTAGCAAAGAAAATATTTTTTCTGCTATTGCATTTGCAGCATCCAATTTCTGTTGACACTTTGTAGTGACCAAATTAATTTAACGGTTGCAGCCTCAAAGAAAACTTGCTTCATGGAATTATAGCACACGTGTATTAGTGTAACCACCGTATAGACCACAGAAGCAGGCAGATGAGAGGAGGAGCTCAATATTATATAACCGTTTCTATCAGAAAAAATATTGTGTTATTCAATTAGCAGCATGCATTTTCTCTAGATTTCAATTTGAGGCATCCAAATTATTAATGGTTGTTTAAATGTAAAATAAAAATTGACCATATTTGAATTGGCAAGGTTATCTTTTCCATAAGTTTCATTAGTGTATTTGAATTTTTTTTTGAGAGAACGCTTAGGTAGCACTTTCGCAGAAGAAATCAATGATTTAAATTTAGAGTATGCAGCCTCGTCCTAATTCCATTTGAAACCTTTCCAGCCATGCTTTCTCCATGTCTCTTTTACAATACTACTGTACATTATAATTTTTCATGTTAAATCTAGAAAAGTGAAATCTATCAAATAGTCTAGAAAAAACTAGGGGTCAGGTCTGACATCTTCAACGAACATTATATTCTAACAGTTTTTATCAAAAATATATTTGTTGAGCTATTGTATTCGCAACATCCAATTTCTCTCGACTTCAGTTTGCATCTGCGCCTTGGAACCAGCGCGTGGGGGCACGGCGACTCTCACGAAGAGCCAAATCCGGCGGGACATCGCAAGAAGTTGGCGCGCTGGTACGCGTTCCGGAACTCGCCGGCGAGCGGCGGCAGCACCCGCGCCTCCTCCTCGACCAACCGCGCGGGGGCATGCCGGCGCTCGCAGAGGAGCTCTCCGCGAAGGGTCTGAGGAAGCAAATCCAGCGGGACAACCAGAAGCTGGCCCCGGTAGGCTTTCCGGAACTTCCCGGCCGCCGCCACGGACTCCACCGCCGCGGACGCCGCCGCCAGCCGCGGTGGCGCGCTACTCGATGGCTTGTGGCGACGACGGGACGCAGCGACCGCCGGCCGGAATCCACCTCCTGTCCATGAACGTGAGCAGGTTAGTCAACGACATGGATTGTTGTCCATCAGTGAGCGGCCGAGGAGCAGCTACTCCACCGCGACGATGCAGAAGGCGCTTCAAGTTAAACTCCTCCTCCTTGTTTTTCTCTCGGAACAAGGCAAGCGCATGGATGTGCTAGCAAAAAGATACACATGAATACATGGCCGGCATGCCAAATTGAACAAGATCAATTTTGATTTACTTCCCCACAAGGTGTTCGACGAATTGCATCTTAGAGAGAGAAGTATTTACAGTGCAGAATATGACGAGGGAGATCGCAAAGGAGAGACGGTTTATGTGTGAGTGTTAAACACCAATTGTTTTCTTTCGGTCTTGTGGAGTGAGATGCTTGATGTATAGTCGAATGGAATTAATTGGAATCATTGCTGTCCCGTGGACTTCACAGATGACGAATAAGAAGCTTGACATGAACGAGAAGCGGGCCTTCCTGGAGTGGCACCGGAACATCACAAGGTTAGCGCAAGTCTCCTTTGGTTCTATCAATGGCTTTATTGAAAAAAAAATTGACATCGGTAATAGTAAGTAATATGTTAGCGTTGCTTGTGAAACCATCTCCCAGGTCATGTCTTACAAGACATAATCCTAGAGGCTTAAGTTTAAGGTTTCGTCCATTCACCTCTAATCACTGCTCACGTCCTACCACGCTCCCCCTGGATCTGATCCGTGTGGTACGGTGGTACCTAGGCGACTTCAGTGTAATTATCGTCTTATATTGAGATTACTTTCATCATTTACTAGGGGATATGCAAATTTCGTCGTACTCACACGTGAAGAACTAGAACTATTTTTCATGTCCATGTGATAAGTTTGTTTTGGCTTATAATTAACTTATCCCTTTTCCGAGATATTATAGTTCTTCTGTTCAAGCATCTCCCACCCAGGTCAGTTTTCAAGCATTAGTTTCTACGAACTGAAGCAGCAATATAATATACTGGGGATTTTACTGCCATTTGCCTTATATACTATGAAGACGGGTTCAATTAAGATTTTGAAATTATATTCTAAGCATTATATGTTGGGTGCTTGCATTTCTTAATCATAGTTGAACTATCGTTGTGTTGTATTTTGGATTTATTTTGGAAAAATGCATTTAGAAGAGTTGTACTAAATATAAATGATGTCTTGGCTTAATGAATGCAAAGATTTTCATTTTTGATCTTTTTTTTGCTTCCAGTATTCATGATTTAAGTCGCGCACGTGCGTTGCACGTGCACAATTACTTTTTGATTGTTAAGACATTCTATTTGTAAATTTTCTAATTAATTGTGAAGACGTGCGTTGCACGTACATTCCAACTAGTCAATATAAAAGACAAAACTTTTGCCTCGTTTCAAAAAAAAGTTTCTCTGAAAAAAAAGGAGTATGCGAGAGACGTGGGGGAAGGATCACCATCCCTAAACCCCAAAATCCCAAATCAACCACGCAGCGTGCGCAAGGGTTTAAGCCTGGAACCGAAATCGTCGTGCCCCTTTCGCCCAACCCCCACCTCTCTGCTCCTGCGTTGGCGGCGGCGCCACATCCCGCATTCCCCATGTCTCTGCCTCCCTCCCCCGCGCCGCCCTCCAGTTGATGCTCTCCGCCCCAGCTCCGGCCGCCGAGCTAGCCATCTCCCGCCGTCTCCGCCTCCCCTTCCAGTCCTCCTACCCCCCAAAGCCCTAGCCCTCATGTGGCGCCGCCTACCCTCCCGCCGCCTCGCCTCCGCCCTCCTCTCCGCCTCCACTCCGCAGCTTCCCCCTCCTCTCCACCACCTACTCCGTCCCGCCCCGACCGCCTTCGCCGGGATCCTCCCTCCCCCGCGGCTCCTGTGGGGGCAGCATCCCCCGCGATTCGCGTCGTCCTCCGCCGCGGCCGCCGCCGAGGCCGTCTCCTCCGAGGAGGTCGACGAGCCGCACCAGGAGATCGTCCGCGTGGACCCCAAACAAAAGCTTCCTGCTTCCGCGGCAGGCGAGCCGTGGAGGCGCGGGCGCGGGCGCAGGCGGGGGAAGCTGGTGACGGAGGCGGCGGCGCAGCACGGGATGACCTGCTCCAAGTACGCGGGGCTGCGCCGCCGACAAATCCGGATCGAGACCGAGGCCTGGGAGCAGGCCGCCAGGGAGTACCGCGAGCTGCTCGCCGACATGTGCGAGCACAAGCTCGCGCCCAACCTGCCCTACGTCAAGTCGCTCTTCCTCGGCTGGTTCGAGCCGCTCAGGGACAGGATCATCGCCGAGCAGGAGCTCGTGGGCGAGCGCGGGACGCGCGCCTCACACGCGCCCTACTTTAGCTTGCTCCCCGCAGACATGATGGCCGTCATCACCATGCACAAACTCATGGGGCTGCTTATGACGGGCAGCGGCGACGGGAGCGTCCGTGTCATCCAGGCCGCGTGCCAGATCGGGGAAGCAATCGAGCATGAGGTCCGAATCCACAAATTTCTAGAGAAGACAAGGAAAAAGAGCACCAAAGAAGTGGATAAAGTAGTAGAACCAGGGGATTCAGATATTGCCAAAGAACAACAGCGTCTAAGAAAGAAAGTCACTGATCTGATGAAAAAACAGAAGTTACGGGTAGTAAGGCATATAGTGAAGAAGCAAGATAACACCAAGCCATGGGGTCAAGATGCTCATGCAAAAGTATGTTTTTCTTTTCTTATTATGGGTTGATAGATGTGTTATTTCTTTAACTAATGATATTTTTATACTATCTTTTGCTGTTCTGTAGGTTGGTAGCCGTTTGATTGAGATATTGATTGAAACGGCTCATATACAGCCACCTGCTAGTCAGTCTGCAGATAGTACACCTGAAATCCGACCTGCTTTCACACATGAGATGCGAACTGTGGCAAGAGAACAACAGTAATCATGTCAACTCTTACTTAATACCTTATCGTCTCAAGGGCAATGCTACTCTCTTCTAACATATGCTTTCTCTCATGCCTTGTACTTAATAGGAAGCAGAGTCGACGATATGGTATTATCAAGTGTGATCCACTGGTTCGACAAGGCCTAGATAGAACAGTGAGTCGTCCTTTATGTTACACTTACAATGGGTTTCTTCATCAAAATATTTTTTCCATAATGTCACATCTTCTTCATGGAAATATTTTCTGTACAGGCAAAGCATATGGTCATACCTTACATGCCTATGTTGATGCCACCAATCAATTGGACTGGGTTGGTACTGCTTATCCATGTTTCTCATTATTCTTTTGTATATATGTACTGTGCTTATTTGAAATTAGTTATGTTGCTAAGTAGGTCAGCTGTGCTTCTATGTTAGGTTACATAACATTGTTGCTGAGTGTAATCACTAATCGGAATGACCCCCTTCTCGGTTAGTTCAGTGTGCGGTTCATAATAGTGGATGCTGCTCTGTTAGATTATTACTTCTATAATACTCACGAGCAGCAAAATTATCCCTAATTTTGCATAACATACTGGCTCGAAGTTAGTAGTGTCATCCAGTAAATGTTAGGTTATATAAGTAACTAACATAAATTTCTACAGATATGACAAGGGTGCACATTTATTTTTGCCATCCTATATCATGCGCACCCACGGAGCTAGGCAACAAAGGGAGGCTGTAAAAAGGGCTCCAAAGGAACAGATGCAATCTATTTTTGAGGTATTATGTTGCCTCATGTTTATATTTTCTTTGCAGATTAGATCGATTCATGATTGAGATACTTTAAGATCACATGCATGGGGATCCTTTTTAGCCCACTTGGTGTTTTACCATAGCTGCTTCTTTTGTTGATATGGTCTTGCACATTGACGTGTTCATGGTTATTCTTGCCAAATATTTTGGTCTAGCGATATCATCTTTTGAGGCCTTTTTGGTTTCAGGCCTTAGATACTCTTGGGAGCACCAAGTGGAGGGTCAACAAAAAGGTTCTTAGTATCGTTGACAGAGTATGGTCGAGTGGGGGCCGACTTGCTGACTTGGTTGATCGTGCTGATGTGAGCTGCCATTTTTTCCTCTCTTGATTTCATCTTATGAAGACTTTTAAGGCATTAATGTTGTACATGCCAACTTTTGTTTCATGTACTCTAGATCTCCCCACCAGAGAAGCCTGACACTGAAGATGAGACTGAGCTGAAGAAGTGGAAGTGGAGCTTGAGGACAACCAAGAAGGAGAATAGTGAAAGGCATTCCCAGAGATGTGATGTTGAGCTTAAACTCGCCGTAAGCGACTCTAAGGGGTCTTGCTATTGTTAACGATTGAGCTGGACATAATTTACTCAACGTTTACTCTTCATCTAATTTATACTTGTTGGTAACAGGTAGCTCGGAAAATGAAGGAAGAAGAGGGGTTTTACTACCCACACAACCTTGATTTTAGAGGCCGTGCTTATCCAATGCATCCTTACTTGAATCACTTGGGCTCAGATCTTTGTCGTGGAGTTTTGGAGTTTTCTGAAGGTCGACCACTTGGTGAATCAGGCTTGCGCTGGCTGAAGATACACCTAGCAAATTTGTATGCTGGAGGTGTTGATAAGTTATCATACGATGGTCGAATTGCATTTACTGAGAATCACCTGGAGGACATATTTGACTCAGCTAATAGGCCTCTTGAAGGCAAGCGATGGTGGCTTGGGGCAGAGGATCCATTCCAATGCCTGGCAGTTTGCATGGATCTTACTGAAGCTTTAAGAAGCCCCTCTCCTGAAACAATGATCTCACATATTCCTGTGCATCAGGTACTGATATTTTGTCCATGTTAGATCATTCTGCTTCTCATTATCTCATTTTTCCCAGCAATAATTTTCATGTTTAGTCAATTTGTCCATGTTTGCTTTGCTAGGCTAGAAAAGATTAGCCATATTTGTTTCTTGTGCATTGAAAGTATAAAACCGGGGCATGCTTTGATGCTTTCCAGAAAGTAACTAATGCCAAAAATATTGTATAAATTTTATTTTGAACTATTTGTGAGTGTGGCTTGACGAAATGATGTGCAAATAACCTTGTGTACATGGGTTATCTTAAGAGCAAGGATTTTCTTGCCCCATGTGAACTAGTTTGATAAGGTTTCTGAGTTCTACCAAACTTGTCATGGGATCATGGCATAGCAACAGCTGCTCGAGTGCAGGAAGCACGTCCGCGTTGAGTCCACGAAGGATGTACATGTTTGTTATGAGTTAGGTTTAGGTTGGGATTGGTTTAGTTGATGTTTTAATCTGTTACGATCAAGGATTACGAGTCGATGAGTCGACGAGTCGATCTGGGGTAGCGACTCGTAGACTAGTCGAGACTAGTCATGACTCATATTGACTAGTCGACATGAGTATACAGTATTAGGTACTATAAAATACCATGTTATATAACTACTAGTGGTCTAATGCTAGAGGAGAGTTGGGAGGAGAGAAGCCTGGGAGCAGCAGCAGACAGTGGAGGAGCAGACCAGCAAGATCAGCAGCCGCCGGCGGAGGAGCAGACCACCACCACCAGCCGACGGGACGAGCAGACCAGCAGCTGCAGCAGCCGGCAGATGGGCAGAACAGCAGTTGGAGAAGAAGATTCAGAGCCGGACGGAACAGGCGGTAGTGCCATGGGCTCATGGTGGCGCCGGCCGGCTGACTCACAGCAGCGGTGGCGGCCAAGGGAGAGGAGCGGCTGGCGGGAGTCGTGGCTCTCAGTTTTGGGTTCACGAGGGAAAACGAGCGCTCGATCTAGGTTTCCAGATGGAGGCAGTGCCAATATTGAAAAAAATATGACATGTGGGGCTATTTTTTAGTCGATCGACTCAAGAGGGGTGACTAGTCGAGATTAGTCATGACTAGTCGAACAAGTCGCTCGACTCATCCAACTAGTCGAGTCGACACTTTGAGTCGACCTCCAGGTTGCGACTCGTCGACTAGTCGTCGACTAGTCACGACTAGTCGCACGACTCTTAATCCATGGTTACGATAATACGATTTAGTTATTTGATTTTTGTAAGGACTTCGTCTCTGTTAAGGAGGGATGCTAATCGTATAAAAGCAAGCAAATATTAAACTAACTATCCCATTTCTCTCATGATACCCTCTAGCTGTTTTTTTTTATCACAACAGCTTTCTATGTACCAAGTTCTGTCTCTTCGATCCCAACTATCCTCTCTAATCTGAGGACATAACCACCGAATACTAGCGTTACTAGACAAGTTTAGGTGGGCAATTACATGGGCTACAGGGTTAGCGACGGCACCAAATATCCTGACTGCTCGTGTAAATGTTAAATCCAAAGACAAACGGATTTTGTGTGGTTCAAAGAAGCGTTAAGCGTATGTTGAGTGGTGGCTTCTACCTAGCGCTTATGCAGATTATGCGCGCTTAAGCGTTGTTGACTTGGTCAATGGCAGGACCAATAAACAGCAGACATTAGGAATTTTAGGCATATAATGAAGACTTCCAAGGCCAAACAAGACAGAGGCAGGGCCAGCAAGACCAAAAACCAGCAGAAAAAGACAGGTGCAGTGAAGACAGGGGGAGGTAAGCGACATGAAGGAAAGGATACGAGGTGGGGCAAGATTCCAACCCTTTGCCCTACATGCACAAGCCAGCAGGTGCATGGAATTTTTCACTCCTGCATCAAAGTTTTCACGCCCAGCGCATAATAAGGCGCTTAGTCCCTAAGCTAGGCAGAGGGCCTGCACTTCACACTCAAGCGCGCTTAACTGCACCCTTTTTTACGCCTTTCCAAACCGTGGGATTTTGAGTCGCTAGAGTATCATGTCTCTGCTTCGGGAAATCAATTCAGTTAAGGTTATCAACTCAATAAAGATGTAGAACATCCAATGTCAGGCTGAGAAGTGGCGATGACTGACAGTCTTTCTTACATTGTATGCACCATTTAAGTACTGGGAGATCCAAATGAACATGTGAAAGTGAAGTTAATGTTAACAGTTGTGATCCATTACATCCAAATGTACTTACTGAGGGACATGAATCCTGATAGATGGGGACACATACATATAAGACCCTGAGAATATGATTAGCATCATGGACACGATTATGTTGTGTGTTCTCTTTTCAGAAGTTTTTGAAATGTTACTTTGTGCATGTGAGCTATATGTTGTAACTTGTTAGTTGTAACTAGAACATTTAACATTTATGCAAAAGAAGTGAGGATACTTGGTGCTCTTGTTAAACCATGTAATTGCCCACCTAACCTAACCTTTTTTATTAAGGCTAGGTGTTTGGTTACGAGCTTATGCTGGAGCAGAATCATGATATGATGTTTTCTGTTTCAGGATGGTTCTTGTAATGGACTGCAGCACTATGCAGCTCTTGGAAGGGACAAGGTCAGTTCATGTTTTTATTAATTATGTTGTTGCTTTTATAAAAGATGGTTTTGTCTGGCATGGAGAATCTTTAATTTTTGGCTAGTGAAAACACATAATTATTTCTTTTATCAATTTCATGCAGCTGGGTGCCATTGCTGTCAACTTAGTTTCTGGGGAGAAACCTGCAGATGTTTACTCTGGAATAGCTACCAGGTAGAGGCTATTCTGTCTTACTGCACCTTGATGGGAGGCCTCAACATTTCGATTTAACATGTTGTCTGTATGCCATAACCTATCATCATGTCTGTACCGATCAATCTTATACACCCAGTTTCTCATGTTTCAGAATTTACAACTACAATCATGCTGATGCGTCCAGTATTCCAGTGTCTTCAGTTGCTCCTGTAGAGTGTAGACTAAATTCATTTGGATTATTATTAAGTTTCTACTCTTTTCATTCTATTATAAAAAGCATTCATGTTTACCAGCGAGACAACAAATAAATACTGGTTTCCATTCCTTACTGTACAAAGCTATCCTGACCTCCCTGTGGCCCAGTCAGCCACGTATCAAGTTAACGGTCCACGGTTTCATTTAGTTGACGTGGATGGCGCTGCAAGGTCAATGGTCAACATGGCAGTGCCTTATCCACATGTCAATAAACTGTTCAATTATAGCTTTAAGGATCAGGTCCAGTTTATCCATCTTGACATGCAACAGATGTGATATCTTCTTCAACTTGTGATTTGGAGTTATATTTTCCATATTTCTGATCCAGGGTGGTGGAGATTATGAGGAGAGACGCGCAAAAAGACCCAGCTAAAGATTCTGATGCAGCCCGTGCTCGTCTGCTAGTTGATCAGGTGAAGCTTCTTCGCTAGTCCTTGGTCATATTTGAACTCATAAATATTACATGATGAAAATACTCAGTGTTTAAGAATATATTTTTTGATGACTTTCTACCACCTAGTTATACATTTGTGCACTACCGCTGAGACCTGGTAAATACTAAAGCTAATGTTACGGTAAATTCAGCATTTGTTCCTAGAGTTTCATTGTTTTTCGTAAAAATTGCCAGTCCAGTTTTATTCTGTTACAATTGTGTGCTAAAAGCCGAACCAATTTATGAGTGACACATCTTTTAAAATATATGAGCAACACCTACTTTTTCTCAACATTGTGAACAAAAGATTTGTAATGTTATGTGGAAACTCCTTGGATTAGTGCAACCTAGCTCAGATATTATCCTAAATGAAGTTTATCTGAGACATTACTTTAGAGGGCCCTTATATATGCAGTTGATATAAAAACATGCTGACTAATGTGGCTATTAGTGTTAATCTAACATGCTGAATGCTGTTTGTGTTACCTATTTCCGGGACAATTGATTTATGTAATTGCTTTTAGTTGGTGTCTCATAGGCCCATAAAGAATACTTGGAGATTATCTGAAATTTTACGTGCTTATTATCAAATGCAGGTGGACAGAAAGTTGGTAAAACAAACAGTGATGACATCTGTCTATGGTGTCACTTACGTTGGAGCACGGGAACAAATAAAAAGAAGATTAAAGGAGAGGGGGGTCATTGCTGATGACAAGGATCTTTTTGGTGCATCATGCTATGCTGCTAAGGTGGATTACCTTATTTATTGAAGCTTTTGTTTCGTCATCTGACATATACACATAGAACTAAAACAACTTTTTTCTTTCGTTTCTTATTCTGGACAGGTTACGCTGACAGCGCTTGGTGAGATGTTCGAAGCTGCTCGTAGTATCATGAACTGGCTTGGAGACTGTGCCAAGGTATCATCTGTAGTATTATGTCTATGTTCTGAATATCAGGCAATGTTTGATGCTGCAATTACATTGTGCATCAGAAAGTCTACTTCAACATCATTTTTTGGCTGCTTCATATGTTTCATTTGTACTGCTATTTTTGTTTGGTAATCACGGATTCATTTTGAATGAAACTGCAAAATGTGATCTGCTGGTTTGTGAGTGTTAAAAAAAAAAATTAAGTCTCTGTTTGGCAGCGAACTGTTTCTAAAACTGAAGTATTCGAAAGCTGCAGTATTTCCATGCCTAGGCAACTAATACTTCAGTTTTGGAAAAGAGGTCCGGGTTTTTTTATGTACTTCAAAATTAGTGCAGTTTCGTGAATATTGAAGTATATAAAACTACAGTTTTCTTGGAATCCTTCAAAAATACTTGGCCCCATTCACACACTAAATAGTTAATTGTAATTGGGATATATTTCTTCGTTTTCAATCTTTTTTTGACACGCTGAAATGAAGACATTGGTTGAGTATATTATCTTTCTGTTGACATTCTGTGAGTGCCCCAACAGATAGAATGTTCCTTTTCCAACATTGTATGAGTATATATTATCTTAAAATTTGTCTCCATTGACATCCTGTGAGTGGCCCAACAGATAGAATGTTCCCTTTTCAACATTGTATGAGTATATTATCTTAAATTTGTCTCCTTTGACATCCTGTGACTGCCCCAACAGATAGAATGTTCCTTGTTCTGTCTATTGTTTATAGAGGAGTTGCATATTCTTCACTATAAAGGGCCTGTTTGTGGTTGCAGTATTGTTCTATTCTGTTGTGTGCTGTGTTATTTGTGAGTTAGGGGAGTCTTAACTAATTTCAGTAGGATTGTACTGCACTGTTTTATCTAAATAAAAGATGATGCTAACTATTACCTCTGTTCCAAAATATAAGACATTTTGGTAGGCTAAAATAGCCTAGCGAAATTCCGAACAGAGGTAATAACTACCAGTCTATCGCACTCGTGAACAGAAATATATGAGTGCTTGGAAAGGCAGTGCTATGCAAACAGTGCCCGAGAGAGGAAAACTTGGGGAAAAAATATAATAAAACTTTAAATTCTGTCATGACTATTGTAATAATGACAACCGACCTACAACTTAAGATTATAAGTGAAGTTTAAACTAACTGTTTGTTGAGGCAAATTGCTACAGCCATCTTTCAGTTAACATTCTTTCTTGATAGTCAAGCTGTTCTTTTTGAGTTTGTGTTTCTAAATGGATTGGCGTTTATAACCATGGATATTGAACAGTAGTCCATCTGCTTTGTACGACAGGTAATTGCTTGTGAAAATGAACCCGTGAGATGGACGACCCCTCTTGGACTTCCAGTTGTACAACCATATCGGAAACTAGGAAGGCATCTTGTACGTGTTTCAGTATAGTTGTTTCTTCATCTTCTCTTGATTATTGTTGCCACATCCCTCTTCCAGAGAATTAAATATGTGCCTTCTGTTGACTAACTATTAATAACAAAGTGACATTCTTGATGTTTTCTTGTAGATCAAAACATCGTTACAAGTCCTGACCCTTCAGCGAGAAACAGACAAGGTATGCCATCTTTACATGGATATATTTAACACCTCTAATTGAGAATAGGGTGTTGGCTGCTGAATGCTTGTTGGGCAGGAGTAAATAATCAAATTTTGTTTGCATAACTTGTGCATCACATTATTGGAGTCGCTGAACATTTTATTTTCCTGATCATAGCACTGGCAGTCTGGCACTGTTATAATGTACCATTATCCATATTTTTGGAATCTGATAGATCTATTGAGGACTCTGTGCTTAAACGTGTATCCATCAACCAGGTTATGGTTAAGCGGCAGAGGACAGCTTTCCCTCCAAACTTTGTACACTCCCTTGATGGCTCTCATATGATGATGACTGCTGTTGCTTGCAAAAGACAAGGTCTATATTTTGCAGGTTGGTATTTTACTATCTGTCAGATTATTTATGGGATCCTTATCTGCGTCTGTGTATTTTACTATTAACATTTGTATATCGATGAAGGAGTTCATGATTCATATTGGACCCATGCTTGTGATGTTGATACAATGAACAAGATACTACGGGAAAAGTTCGTGGAACTGTACGACGCACCTATTTTAGAAAATGTATGTATTTTGCCATCTCAGTTATTTACACTAGTATTGAGCATCCCATTTAATACTAGCTATAAACCACTATGTACTGTTGTCATCTATTGTTTTATATCCTCTTTATCTGCACGACCTAGCGGTGGGCTCCAGTTCCATGCTTCACCATGCCGAGCTTGCTTTTTCTGTGTCGTTCTTTTCCTATACTGTGCATTCAATTTGTTAACACAGTATATTTGATGCAGCTCTTGGAGAGCTTCGAGACATCTTTCCCTAAATTAAAATTTCCACCATTGCCAGAGAGGGGAGATTTTGACATGAAGGATGTCCTCCGGTCTATGTATTTCTTCAACTAGCAGATTTTCAGTGGCATATTGTCCTTTTTTCTCTCTGCTGCCCATCTGCGGCCTTTGCACAAATCTTGAGTTCTGTCGAAGTACATGACCGACTCAGATGATCAAGCTAATTCTTTTGCTGATTGACGCGTTAACTTGTGGAAACGAAGATGATCCCACAAGAATGTATTTATGGAGGTACACAGAAGATGCTCTTGCTCTGCTGCAAGAATTCCATGGTTTAAACATCATCTGCCGGAAGCAACGTGCATCAGTATTGCCACGAAACTGGCAATAAACAGAGCTGGCCCAGGAGGTTGAAGAAAGTGACGGTCAAAATAATTGGAAACCATGATCAAAAAGCACTCTCACTCACATCTCGACATATGAGTGATATAGTGTAGTTTTTATCTATGCCTTTTTTTCTCCTTAGGGCTCACGCAGAGCACTCTCACTCACATCTCGACATATGATCAGATTCCTGTAAATGTAATTATATGTAGTTTTTTGGCCTCTTACCTAACCTGTCATTTTTTCTTGTTTCTCTTAATTTATAGTGGTTAATCTAGTGAGTGCAACACTATACTGTGGAGAATTAATTCATAGCTACCATTGTAGTTGTATGATACTATCTATATAATAAAGCGATAGTGTTTTCCTCTTTATTTTATGGAAACTATATGTTTTTTACATCTTTTCATTACCTATTGGAGTTGCTCTCAAGCCTCACCCCCATTTTATGTGCCACATCTCGATAATCTTTCCAAGTTATAATGTGTCAGTACATGTCTGTTCAGGCTTTTTCTAGCCTTTATCATCTTCACTGACCATATACTAGCTCAAACACACGAGCATACAAACAAGCTGTCATCTGCCGACCCGATGAATGAAAGCATCAAAGTGAAATAGTTTTGACATAAACCATGAATAAGTAGCGCCACACATGCGAGTAAGAGGCTTGACTAAAGATTCATGCCGAATTAGACTTACCAATGTGGGGAGAGCATGTTCCATCGTCGGACTAACCAACCTCTTACCCCGATGTATTTCTTTTTTATTCAGGGGATCTACCGACAGACACGGGTCCAAAACCACTCATGCGCTTGTGTACCCTGATGTGTTTCTTTTTCTTGGGCTTTTCCCTCGTCTTCTCTTTTCGACTTGTTGACTCCTTTGGTTTACCTTAACTAGACCTTCTGCCGTAGGCAGCCATACAGGACAAATATGCCACGTCAAATTATAGTCATAATGTCCCAACAATTTGTTACTCCACTAGAAGTATTTAGCAGCCATTCAGACAAGCGGTTGTCTTTCATGTTCAAAATTTTCAAGGATATGCCTTGTAAGGCACATCTGGGTTTATATTAGAAGGGCAAGCGGCCAAGATTATGAAAGACAACCGACACACATTTAATGTTCAAAATTAGATATGATAGCTTTTCATCACAAAGTCAAACATATTTCTCTCAATGTCTTTAATTTTCTCCGTTTTTTCCATGATGATATTCGTAGAACATTAATTTGCTCCTTTTATTTATTCTTATGATCAAAAAATAAGAGAGAAACACAGGTCCACGATAACTAAAAAAAGAGAGCAACAAGTCCATCCATGTACATATGTACTAGTACTGAGCTACGAGTATTATTCTCCAACCTCTTTCAAACACTTACAGAGATGTAAACTACTAGATTCGAACGGCGTGGCTGCCGCACAACACTTGTTGGTTCTTTTAATTTCTTGCCCGTGGTTGTCACGTTTTATACAGATTATTAAAAAGATGGTTTATATCCATATGTATAAGCAAAACATATCTTCAAGTCTGCTCCTGTTTCTTAAGAACCATCCCGTTCCTTCAAAACCGAAACGTAGGTTCTTCATTTTATTTTTAGGGGTCAATATCCATGAAATTTAACCAATTTTCTTTGGACTAATAACATGTTTATTCTTAACAACAAATTAGTCCTGAATCACTTGTCATCTATCATCCAAAACCCACTTAGAAGGCAATAGATGCACTTTCAATAATCATGGGTTTTCTTTTGAGTCATTATAATAGCTTCAATTTTTAAAATATTTATGTGTAGCCATTTTTATTTTAGGAATATTTATAACTATTTGCTTTAACTTACGAAGGTTATGCAAAATACCTAAATGTGGAGCATACTTTGTATTGGAAATTAATTTCTAGTCTACGAGGGAATCTTATTCAAGGAAAATCATGCATTAAATTTTATTCTAGTTGGTGGTCTTGTATTTGTTATCTATTATGAATTTATTCTTCAATGATAAACATGATAAACTGTATTAAGTATAATTAGGCCCTGTTTGTTTGGCTTCTGCGGCTCCAAAAGCAGAAGCCCAAATAAACAGCCAACTATTGAAAAGCGATGTGGAGAAGCACTTGCGAGAAATGAACTACTAGAGGGGACACGGGGGAAAGCTGGCTAAGAGTATCTCTAAGAGAGCCCTTAAAACGGCAAACCTCAAACGCGTTTTGCGGTTCGCGTTTCTGCCATTTCTGCTCCCAAATACGCGCGGCGCATAGCAGTAAAATTAAACGAAACGAAACTGCAAATTTAGCAATTTTGGCGGGAACAAACTTCGTTCTTCATCGATTCATCGCATACACGAGTTCTTGATATTATACGGATTTTACATACAAACTATCCTAAAACAAAATGCAAACTAGCCTAAACCGTCGCCGCCCTAACCCTAAACCCAAAACTTGGCTCACCGGAGCCTCGGGCGCGGCGGCGGCGGGCGGTGGAGCTTCACTCGTCGTCGGAGACGAGGTCGATGACCATCGTCGTCCTGCTCCCAAGCCGCCTTCTTCTCCCTGGCGACGTGGTCCTGCTCGAGCCCCTGGTGCAGGAAGATCTGGTTGATCTCCTGGACGCGGGCGACCTGCGTAGGGCGCTCCGCCGCCTCCTGCTCGGAGCGCTGCTTGACCACCGCCATGGTGTGCTCGAGGTCCTCGTCACGGACGAAGTCCTCTGGCGCGAGCGACAGCACGAAGCCGCTGGCGTCGTACTCCTCCGGCGGTGGAAGTGCTGGCGGCGCGAGGAGCTGCTGGCGCCGGTGGAGCTCCCTCGCCACCGCGCTGGAGCTGAGCTCGGCGGACCAGCTCGCACTCCCATCGGAGCCGGTCGAACTCCTCGTCCGGGCGGGCGCGGAGCAGCGGCGGCACCAGCCGGTTCTCGTTGGTCCATTTGCGCGCGCAGCGCTTCCGCGCGCCGTCGCTTCAGACCAACTCCGCCCACCGCTCGTCGGAGTAGTCCCCGCCGAAGCGGTCGGCGCCCGGCAGCGGCGGCGAGATCTCCCTCTTCGGCGCCATCCTAGCTACGCGGCGACGCTCGATCTGCAGGTACGGTGGGCGGATTGCGCGTCGGAGGCGGCAGTGCGGGCGGCGGATTGCTCGTCGGCGGCGGTGGGAGGGTGAGGTTTCGGAACTGTGAAATGGCCCTCAACCGTCATAAATAGAGGGTTGCAACGCGCATTCACGGGCCACCTTATCCGGTTTACGGGCCGAGCCGTCGTTACGGGCTCAGCTCTGGCCACAAAACCGGCATCGGCCGTAAACTGCCGGAGTTTTACGGGTTTTGCCGTTTTAAGGGCTCTCTTAGAGATGCGTGCTTCCCGCAGCTTTTGAACTTACCATCGAAAGGGCTGGGCATGTGAGTCTGCTACTGCCGTTTCCACCAGTAGGTACGCACGCCTGTCCCTGTCTGAGCTCCACCCGCCTGACCCAGCAACGCTGCTGCTCATTGTTCTCGTACATACTAGCTTGCTCATATCCCTGTGCAAACTTGCTGATTCTGTACCGCTGTATGTACATGCTACCTCCTATTAAAATTGTCCAAGCTCTTATTAATCTAGCTCACGTCCTAGATTAGTAGTATTTAATTGTATGTTCGGTATATACTCTCACATAAATATAGTTTGATTCAAAATTATTAGTACACAAAACATATACGCGTCGACGAGTACGTTCCATTCCCGTGATTGGTTTCAACGCTCGTGGAATGTAGCTTCTTAATTTTGTACCCAAGTTCACATCATTCTTAGATAATTTATCAAGTTCTTTGTACTCGGTCCACCCATTGGAAATTTCCTTTCATGACTAAATCCATCTCGCCGTATTACACAACTTTTGTGTTGTAACGTTTTCGTTTTGGCAGATATATATGATGTACGCGTTTATGCTTGTTGAACCAATTTATGGTGGGGTGGTGTGTGCTCTCGCTCCAAACTCCTGCCGCGACCTCTGACGCTGTATGCCGTCGCACCGCTCCATTGTACATTGTCGCGTCGTTCCGTTATCCCGCTCTAATCATTATTTATACAACTTCTTCAACATTTAGGGTCATTTCAGACATTTATATAATGCTCTATGTTTGGATAAATATGTGTTTCAATTATTACATATAAATAGAGAAACTGAGATGATTTAGCTACCTAAACATCGTAATCATGAATTAAATAAGTAAAACAATTGTTTCGCTTCAAATCTGCACTTATATAACATTTTCAGCACTCAGGCGCATTTCAGACATTTCACCTAGAAAACCAGCAGCAACAGCTGCCAACAGCACTCCTGCCAAACATCAAATCTCGGCTTCCAGCAGCTGCTTCTCACAGATGCTTTTCCACAGCTCAACAGCTGCTTCTCAAAAGCTGCAGACCAAACAAACAGACCCTATCGAGAATGTACAAACTATTTCAAGTGTGGTTTTCATATTTTTATTGTATTTGAATTTGTCTGAGGATAATGGGAGATTAATTTATTTGCAACATAGGCTGTTAAAAAGGTGATAGAGTTTAATGGTTTAGTCAGGCCGATCCAGACCTCCTCCGGCCCGCCCATGCTGCTACTCACCTTAGGTCGCACCACGACTGCCCCTTCTAAATGTCTCTTGTTTTCTATACATAATATTTCTTTTGTATGTTCCAGCGACCATTGGTTGATACATGGATGTGGCTAGATACGTCCAACATGGGTCATATGCCACTGGGTCCAAACCTATTTGTTTTGAAACATTACAGGTATTTATAGTGGGATATATTCGAACTTTGAATAAAAGATCATGTAAGATCTCTAGAGAGGACAAGAGGGAGCTCCTACTCTACGCGTTATGCGGAGCTAACAACGCTCCGCGCACCCTCCTGAGGCTAATGGGCTCGGCCCACTTTTTCGCGCGGGATGCCTGGTTTTTCTGTTTCGTGATTATTAGTGGTGCAGTTTTTTCCGTTTCCCTGCTTCGTGCTCAACAAAGAAGAATATCGATGTTCAACTTTTTCCTGATTCCGTTGGACGGCAGCTCGAGTGCATGCAGTGCCATGTGCGTGCAGCCTTCCAATTACTTAAAAACCCACGTGTAGTAACATATTGAGTGGTTTTTCGGCTTTCGCACATGTTTCCTCGTGCGGCATTTCGGAACTGATCTACCCAAATATTTCAAATCGGTTTGAACTTTTGTCGACTGTAACTTCTCAATTTCAAATCAATGTTCAGAACTTTTTTAGACAAATTTTATCAAATTTGTCGCATTCGGTTGACCGTTTGAAATATGCTTTGACGCGGAGGTTAATCTCAACGTTTCACACAACTTTCGTGTTATAATTTTTCCATTTCGGCAGTCATATACGAGCAGATCTTGTAGTGTAGATTTGAACATGTTTACACTCCGCTCAGTGTAGTATCTTCTTCAACTTGTGTTGTCGCCGATCACCGCGGTGACCTCTGCCATCGTTGCTGCAACGCCGCCGTCCTGTGTCGCCACCACCGCGTCGTTGTTCAGCTCGTTGCTCTTCATCCTGTTGTCACCTAGATTGTTCTAAGTCTAAAATCCGAACATTTTCAAATTTGAATTTTTTTCCAAATCTAGACCATCTTCAAGAATGAACATTTTAAAACATGAATTTTTTTCAAACACAAACAATTTTTTAAATCTAAATCATTTTCAAAATCTGAATATTTTTTTGAATGTGAACATTTTTAATCGAATTCGTCCCAGTCGTTTGACCGTTTAAAATATCATTTAACGAGTAGGTTAATATCTATGTTTCGCACAACTTTCATGTTATAATTTTTTCGTTTCGATGGTCATATACGAGATGTTCGAAACTATTTTTGAACGATTTTAAAAGTGAACACAAAAAGGCCGGTGAACGAAAATATTTTTGAATGATTTTTAAAAGTGAACAGGAAAAAGTCTATGGACGGAAATTATTTTTGAATGATTTTTAAAAAGATAACCAACAAAAATCTATGAATGGAATTTTTTTTGAACGAGTTTCGAAATATGAACAGGAAATGGCGGTGAACAAAACCTATTTTTGCACGATTTTAAAAGTGAACGGACAAGGCCGGTGAACAAAAACTCTTTTTGAACGATTTTAAAAAAATGACCAGAAAAATAGCGGTGAACGAAAACTACTTTTGAACGATTTTAAAAGTGAACAGAAAAGGCCGGTGAACAAAATAGTTTTTGAACGATTTTAAAAAGTGAACAGAAAAAGCCTATGAACGAAAATTATTTTTGAATGATTTTAAAAAGTGAACCAAAAAAACTCTATGAACGGAAATTATTTTTGAACGATTTTCGAAAAATGAACAGGAAATGGCGATGAACGAAACCTATTTTTTGAATGATTTTAAAAGTGAACGGAAAAGGCCGGTGAACAAAAATTATTTTTGAACGATTTTAAAAAATGACCAGAAAAATAGCGGTGAACGAAACTATTTTTGAACGATTTTAAAAGTGAACAACAAAGGCCGATGAACGAAAACATTTTTTGAACGGTTTTTATAAGTGAACAGAAAAAAGTTTATGAAGGAAAATTATTTTTGACTGATTTTTAAAAAAGTGAACATAAACTGTATTGACGAAAATTATTTTTGAACGATTTTTGAAATATGAACAATTTTCAAATATGAACATTTTTCAAATCTGAATATTTTTCAAATATGAACAAATTTCAAATCTGAACAATTTGAACATTTTCAAAAAGTTTAGTTTAAAATAATATCTAAAAAGAAAACAGAAAAGAAAAAAGAAACAGCAAAAAAACGAAAAAGAAACAGGAAAAAAAAGAAAGAAAAAAAACAGCCAAAAGAAAAAAAAGGAGAAGTTGGTGCACTACTGGGCCGGCCCATAATCAACGGGGCGAGGCGACTAGGTGTGCGGAGAGCATTGCGCTCCGACCTGGTCATCAAATAGGGTTTGCCGGACAAGAGGTATTTTTTCCTCTCAGTCTGCATATGGGTCTGTGCTCGCGGCCAACCCGTTAGTACATATGGGTCTGTGCTCGTGTCGTGCCTAGCCCGTCAGGAGCCCGACACGACACAGGGAGCCCGGTACGACACGGGGCTAACGGGCCGTGGTACCCCGCAAATGTCGAAGGGGGCATTGACTTCTGGTCATTTCGTTGCTCCTAATTATACCTAGCCATGGGAAGCCCGGCTCGGCCCGGCCCGAAATTTCCGGGCCTGGGCCCTCATGGGCTTGCCCATGGGCCTATCGTCCCGGTGGACGGGACGGGACGGGCCTGGGCTTTGCATATTAATGTTTTCAGGAAGAGGCCCGGTCTGAGGCCCGAGACCCGACGGGATTTTGCAGTCATGGCACGGGCCTAGGCTTGAAATATAGCCCCGATGGCCTGGCCGGGCCGGGCCTGGGCCTGGGATTTTGCCCGCGGGCTTTGTTAGGCCCGGCCCGAAGCCCGGCCCGGCCCGTCCCATGCCCAGGTATGCTCCTAATTACAAGCAAAATGCCACCGTATGGAAACAGCAAACCTAGCCCCAGCCTGCCTCCCACCCCGACCGTTCCCGAGACACTCCCCGAGCGAGCGGCAGGTTAGGCCCCCCCCCCCCCCGCCACACGACCCCCCCCCCCCCCCCCCCCGCCACACGACCGCGCCGCCCCCCCGCCGGCGACTGGTAATCCCCGCCGCCGGAGCTCCGACGCTCCCCTTCCCCGCCGTCCTCGACCCCAGAGTTCCCGTTCCCTGCCGTCCTCCACGCCCCCGTTCCCCGCCGGCCTCAGTTCAGCCCCTGTACCGAGCTTGCTCGACCGAGCTCGTCGTCTGCTTCGCCGTTCCGCGCTGTTCCCCACCACCCCCACGAATATGAAGCGCGCGGCGAAGAGAGCCACCCCTACCCAGACTACGACGGCGCCGGAGGAGGTCGTCCAGCCTCCATCCGAGGCCAAAGGAACCAAGGGAGAGGCGGGGAGGAAACAGAGCGACGCACCGGGAAGAGGAGGAGAAGGAGGAGCTGGTGGTGGAGGCAAAGGGAAGAAGCGGAAGAACAAGGAGGTCTTCATCTACGGGAACTACAGGAACTACTACGGCTACCGAGTGAGTTAAACCTCCCCTTTTCCACTGTGTCTTCTCTATCTTTTCCATTGTGCTGTGCAATATCATGGAATTATTTGGTGAAAGGATTTTCTGGACATTGCGATTTGGATGGTTTATACGGATTGGGATTCTTATTAGTTCCAAGTGGTGGAGCTCTTGCTTAGGATGTGCCCTAGCTGTTTGATGAAATGGTTCTGAGCACTCATAGGCTTCGCCACTGATTAGTGTCAGTCATACGTTTTGGTATTGAATGGAAACTGCAGTAAGATGAAAACGGTGCTGCTCTTTACTGTCTTGTTTGGTTCGCAATAGTCGATTGACCAGCGAATTTCTGCTTTTACTCAGTAGAATTAGTTCATCATTTCATTGGCTTAGACAATTTAGGCTTTCTGGTACTGTGTTTGACATGGTTCTCAAATTTTAGGGGACACAGTGTATTGACAGCTGCTTAGAGCTTTTGACCCCATATTGGGGCATGCAGGAGAAGTGCTAATTGCTAAATGTCCCTAGGGCCGTCACTGACTTAATGGGTGGCTACTAGGCAGAGAAGGAGCACGGAGCCTCGTTGCACATAGTCACATACCTGTTTATATAGAAATCGTTATGCTAAATACACCATGGAATGGCCTGTACCAAAGATGGTCTATTCAGTATATTTGACATTTGACCCTTTTATGCTGTGAATGATAGTTCATTTAATACAACGCAAAGTCAATCAATGGCCGGATCAACCAATCTAACTGATAACTGCAATCTTTTGATATTTGACAGATTGATCGTAATGTTGGTGAAGATCCCCGCCTTGAGATATTCAGGAAGGAGTGGTTTGCAGGCAAGGATTGTCTTGATATTGGATGCAACCAGGGGTTGGTCACAATCGGTCTAGGTAATGTTCCGGGACAATAATTTGGTCTATTTTTACTTTCTGTCCTATGCCTATGTCTTCAAATCTTCAGTTCGAATTACTAGACTTCTGTTGCTATGCAGCTACATTGTTTTTTTAGTGGCTCTTGTTAAGTATAAAAGTTGGTTCAGTATTATCATGATTTTGTTTTACTAAGCGTGGTATTCTTTTATATGGTTATATTAAGATAATTTTCATCAAATATGTGCCCGTTTGTTTTGGGTTGTCACTTGTAATCAAACATGTTGCCTACCTTATTGAACTATGGTCTCAATAGCATGGTTTTCATGTATAACTCTTGGCTGCAACTGTTGATCCTAATGAATTTAAATATGAAAACTGAATGCCAATAGCTGTTGCTGGTCTTGTGCTTCGTTATTCTGTGTTTGATGACTTGGTGCCTCTTCTGACATCCATTTGGCAAAATTTGATAACGACACATGTGTTTAGTTTTGTTAGGATAGATGCCACAGTAACAAGAGATTGATATACTGTAAAATGTTTTTTCCTCTTTATAAATTCCTTGAAAAACACAGTTTCTCATTTCTATTTTTTTACCCTGTGCAGCTATGAAGTTTGAATGTCGAAGCATGCTTGGAGTTGATATCGATTCAGGTTTAAACTGTTTCTAGTGAAGTAATATTGTAATCGGTTTGTTATTGTATTGGGTGTATGGAATACGTAATAGCTGGAATCTGGAGATATAGTTGATGCTCGTTTCATATATCTAATGTTTTGGTTGAGAAAATTAATCTACATTGCTGACCAATATAAAATGCCAATGAGAAAATCTAGTTCTGTTTAACATATAATCCACTTCCTCGACCAGTTATTGCACATGCCTGCTAAGTGTTGTTAGTAGGCCGTAGTTTAATGTATCATGTATCAACACACGCTTTTGAGGCATCTGGTTGCAGGTCTAAAGTAATGGAATTTTGTGGGACATTGTTTGTTATGTTTTTAAAGGTATAGATCGTTGCTGGAGCCCACACCTTCATGTTTACAAATTTGATGTTTTTTCTATTGATAACTGAATCTGTCATTAAATTATGAAGCTCTATATGAGTTTTGTATGGTTCATTTCGTTTTTAGCGGGGTATGGAATTTTGTGATGAAGGTCTGGGCATTCATTATTGTCAAACTTGGATGCCCTGTATATTCCGAACATTGTATGCATGGTCCGTAATTAGGTAATAATTTTTGAGATTTACTAATAAATATCGCCCACGATACTTGAGTAGTTCCTTGTGTAGCATGATTTGTTGTGTTAATTTGTTGAATTGAACTGATTCTGATCTTAACCATTTAGGTTTGATTGAAACTGCTAACTGGAATTTAAGAAGGATAGCTCGAACGGGCAAGGTGGATATGAAAAGTCTCAAGGTTCATAACTCGTCAGACTCTACAACTCAAAGCTGTCCAAAAAAATTGGTATCTGAGATGTCAAATGGAAATATTTCGAAGCACAAACAACATGATCTTTTTGAAATTGTCTCATTTCGGCCTGAAAATTTTGTAGAGGGCGCACACAAATATTCACAGTATGACACCATTATGTGGTAAGTTACAAATTTACAATGAGACATGTCAGAGAATTTGTGATTTATTTTTATTCGCCATTGTCCACACTGGATGACGCTTATTATGCGGTGCTTTTGTTCTCGTGCAGTTTGAGTGTGACAAAATGGATCCACCTGAACTGGGGTGATGATGGCATAATCACTTTGTTTGTGAAGATCTGGAATTTTTTAAGACCGGTATCTATTTGTATTTTTTTGCTGGGCTAGGCCTATGTTGAACCTCTATGGTAAGAGGAAAAACTAACTATAGCTTGTTTTTCTTCCTCTGGCTTCTTTGTTTTCAGGGAGGAATATTTATCATGGAGCCTCAACCTTGGTCCTCGTATAAGAAAAACAGATTAGTATCAGAGGTACTTTTTGATTGTCAGAGTGATGACTTCTGCTATATGATTTTTGTGAGGCTTGATATACTCGTTTAAACTTTAAAGTTCTCCTTTATTTCTGATGGGTATGCACTTGTATATGGATTGAATTGTTTTGCTTTGACCCCTCGGTTATTTAGAAGCTACATGTACTCTTGGTTTGAGTTGCTAGCTGGGCTTTCATCATTATCATTCACGTTGGATACCTCTGACCGCACAAGCTTGAGCATTGTAGAATGGATACTTAACTAAAATCCTGATCCTGCCATTGTTTCTCTAAAGTCAACTCACGCTGTGTGGGCATTTATTGTGGGTTTCAGTTGCCAAAGAGAACTTCAATGACATCTGCATACATCCCGAGAAATTCCGAGAGATACTTCTTGACAAGGTGCGTTCTATATCGGCAATGAATTCTATGTTCAGTTCTAGGTCCCTGCAGCAGAATTGTTTTAAGCCATGAAGTGGTATTGCTTGCAGGTCGGATTCAGGTCAGTGGAGGTGATTACTGACAGATTGGCCGGTTCCGTCGCTGGTTTTGACCGCCCAGTTGAAGTTTACCACAAATGATGGAATGGGATTAACGCTTGCTTCTTGGTAAGAGGCTCATGTGGTGCTTGAGGTGCACAATTTTGTTGCTGCGGGATTTGTCAAGCTTCACGGGTGCTCTCTTTGGTACAAATACAATGCTGAAGGCTTCGCATACAGTTTGCGGAAGTGTCAATTTTAACCAATGTCCAAGGAATGATATGGATAGGGTGGTAGTATTACCTTCTCTAGGTGTAGTTTTCAGTATTTTGGCAGACATGGCTATTATTATCCTTTGTATAAACGATTAATCTAACAAGGGGACGTGCCCCCACTAAGGGCATCAACTATGTATATGGACAACTTCACCTTAAGACGGGTCCCACTGAGCAGTCTTGTGGCATACACACTTCTCTACTATGTATGTTGCCAAACCTCACCTTAAGCTGGGTCCCACGCACCAGGAGAAAAGGCAGAAGAGAATACCGACCGCATTTCCTTAGCGCGAAATCTGCCGCGTGCGATTCCCCTCTTCCAACCCTATCGATAGGTTCCCATCTGTCGCGCCCTCGTCTCGATCTGCCGCTCCAGCACCTCCGGCGAGCTCGTCTCTCCCCCAACTCCGGTGGTGGCGGGCATGAAAGGGGTCAGGCCATGGGAAGAGGAGGGGCCGGCGGCCACACCGGTAATAGGAGGAGGAAGTGGGGGCCGGCGGCCGCATCGGCCTGCCATGGGAGGATGAAGGCATGCCCCCCCCTCGTCGGCCGGAGCAGGGGCCGGCGGCACGAAGGCCATGGGATACGGAGGTGTGGGCGGCTGCGTTGAAGGATTGTGGCTGTGTCCGCCATGGGAAGGGTAGCGGCAGGCTGCGCCGGCGTCCACGTCGGCCAAGGAGGAAGAGGGTCGGCGACCATGTTCGTGGAAGCAAGATGCTAGGGCTCTGGCTGCTTACGCCTAATTTTCCTGCCTGAGGTATCATCTCCTTCCTAGTGCTATACTGCTTGCACAGGAAAGATGAATATTTTTGCTTTGCAATTAGCTTAGCTTACAAGACCATATGTTCGAAAATTTCTAGTGTATGCATGCCATTTAGGACACAACAAGATTGGTACACAGATAATGATAATAGAACGGGTCTCTTTTTTTATTGCAAGATAGATAGTACACAGATAATGTTTGCATTTTAGTCAGTTTAGTCCTCTCCTTTGACCCTTCTGCTGTTTGAACCAAAGCTGTTGATCTCTTTCCAATAGCATCATGAAACAGTAACATGTCTTCTGATGGCTTGTCCTCAGAAGACTGTGCCTTTAATTTCTCTTTTCGCTTGTCCTTTGCCTTCTTCAGTCCCTCTGGATGTTTCTCTTTATTGTTGTCTTCATCTGTTTCTTGGTTTGAGGATGAAGTGTATGCTCCTGATGCTGAGATCTTTGTTCTCTTGTTTGTCTCCCTTGCATATATGTTCTTCCACTTTGGTTGCACACTAAGTATCTCCCACAAATACTCGAGTGTGAAAGGTTTTTCCTTGTTTTCTCCTTTGTACATCTCATGAGCTGTATCCGTAAGCATTTTATCACATTGCCCACTAACATAAGTGCTTCTAACTCGTGCATAAACACCATTAAAGTGTTGAATGGTCTTGTTAATAGTGCTCCAATGATTGATCATTTGCTTGACTGTCCTTTTTGTCCCATTTACATGTCTGTTGCTGTTGAACTCATCACCTACTTGCTTCCAGTAGAATGGCCCCTTCTTCCCATTGCCAGCGACACAATCAACTGAATGCTTTATCTAGGAACTCGCAAGACGCTTGTTCTCCTCTTCTGTCCAGTTGATACGTGCCCCTTTCCTCCCATCTTCTTCACTGCTATCAGATTCTTCTATGGGAACTGATTGTGTTTCTTCTCTTGCAGATGGTGGAGTGGCTGACTCTGAACCATTCGAAGATGTGTTTCCCACACCTCCAAACAAAGAGATAGGTCGAAGCGGCGATGATCTTGTTGCTAGATATCCATATGCTTCATGAGGTGAGTGCCCCATATTCACTTGAGGTTGCATGCCTTGATAACTTGTTGGAGATTGAGCGTATTGTTGATAGTGGTTGGGAGAAGCAAATGGATGGAAGTTTTGCATGAAGTTGGGTGGTGGAATGTTTTGTAAATACTGGGAGTGGGGGGGATTTGTGTGATGCTGTATAGGTGGGCAGCCTAGAGAGTACTGCATATTTGCATTTGCTAGTTGGGGATTTGGGGGATGAACTTCATACTGCTTGTGTGGATCCATCGATTTGAGAAATTGGTGTTGAGTTGTGGTGGAGAAAGAAAACTGGTGTTGAACTTGTGTTTGAGGAAGAAATTGATGCCCAGTTGTGTTTATGTAGGCAACAGGCACGGAGAAGCAGTCGTGCAACGGTTGAAAACCAGTTGGAAGCTGGATGTGCAACGGCTATCTGTTTCCAACAGCTTTGTAATAAATATTTGTATTTTATTGTCCTGCACACTGTAGCTGTAAAAGTAATGATATTTTAATCCTTGTGGGTGGACTACAAGCTTGTGGACAATCCACAAGTTTTGGAGCTTGTTTGCATATGGATAGCACCCACTATGTGGACAACTTTTTTCCTTATGCACTAGCTAAAAGACTACATAGTGGATGCCCTAAGCGATTCACTCCGGCCCATGCGGAGGGACCAACGCATGCATGCATGCAGAGAATCTTTCCTTAATCTGAAAATCCAAAATAAATTATCTCTTAAACCGTTAATCCAATTGACGACGCATTTTCACCGTTAGGTTCGTCTCGGCGAGTACTTTAAAATAAGATCCCATCTTAATATGTTTTGACAAACTTTTTTTTCATCGTCAGTTGCCAGCCTATAATACTGTAGTTACCATATTAATGGTTAACGGTTAACATCCAAATAATACATAGTTATCTGATAACTTTTACATGCTTTTTGTCATAGCCATGATGTACATGTCCAGATTGTGAGTATTTGATCCACTTTAAACACGTAAAATATGTCATTACCATCAGGAAACATTATATTGGTGAGGAGCAAAGTTTAAAAAATCTGAAAACTCTTTTGATTTTAACCTGATAACCAGCATGACTATACCTGGTGATCAAGTGAATATAATCGGGCAAATAGAGGTCGAAAAAAAGGTACCAAAACATATTAATATGAGATCTAGTTTCAAAGATTTCGTCACGACAAAGACAACCGTGAAAACGGATCTAAATTTCGAGTTGCAGTTTAAGAGATAAAACCTTTTGAAATTTGAAATCCAAAAAGAATCTACGTGAGCTGCATGCATGCATAAGTTGGTTGCCTTAATCTACCCGTGCCCACATATTGCTAATGTAGGGCACGTGTCCTTAGTAGCACATGAATGATCAAGGAATACAATGACAATATGACATTTCCCTTGTGGGCATGCCAAACTTTCTCCGAGGCTACAACTTCCTACGTGCATAAACAGTACGTCACTAGTCATCTCTTGTGGAGGATATTCAGAACGGGTGTACCCATGACGTAGAGAAATATCAGCCTACCAGGGTGGCTGGTAAACCTTTCTGGCTTTACTTTTTTTTTGAGAAAATCTAGCTACTTTATTAATTAAGAGTTTGGGGAACAACTATTACATCAGGGGATTCCAACAGCCAGGTTCGACGGCCAGCGTCGAAGGATAAAGCACTACGAGCTAAGGACTCCTTATTCCGCCGGCTCAAAGCGGGAGCACATAAACGGGACAAGTGGAGTTTGCTCATCGGACGGGAGGTGATACGTCTCAAACGTATCTATAATTTTTGATGTTCCACGCTTGTTTTATACATATTGCTACATGTTTTACATACACTTCACACCATTATTATGCATTTTCTGGAACTAACCTATTAACAAGATAACACAGTGCCAATTTCTGTTTATTATGTTTGTGCATTGCAGAAAAGGTCCAAAAATCAAAGTGCTCAGAAAAATCCCGAAAAATTCCATAAATTCTATTTCGCCAGAATACTCCGTGAGCCAGAAGGACAAGTCCGGGGAGGCCCACAGCCTCCTCGCCAGGGCTTGGTGCTGCCTGGAGGGGGGTGGCGCCGAGGGGTCACCTCGTTGACTCGAGAACCTTCCGACGCCGCCCTTTCGCTTATTTATTGCCTCCACGGATAAAACCCTAGGACGTTCGACGATTTCTCCAGAAAAGCTCCATAGCGCCGCCGCCACCAAAAACCCTAATTCGAGGGACAGAAGTCTCTGTTCCGGCACCCTGCCGGGACGGGGAAGTGCCCCCGGAGCCATCTTCATCGTCGTTGCTGCCTCCCATGATGAGGAGGGAGTAGTTCTTCATCGAGGTTGAGGCTCTACTGGTAGCTATGTGGTTCATCTCTCTCTCACATGGTGTGATCTTTATGTGATCATGAGCATTGTAATCTAGTTGAATCCATAGATGTTTTGTAACAGCCCAAAATTTGTGAACCTAAAATTGTGATTAAAATTTTCACTTTTTCCTTTCAGTCATGCATCATGGCATCCATGCATTAAGATGTTCCACTTGAAACAATTAAGTTTGACAAACAAAAGTTGGCAAGTTAATATATTTGTCAAGGAAGTTCCAAGAGTTCAAGAATAATATTTCACACTTGCTTTAATATTACTAAAAGAATCTCAATTAGTAATCAACCAAAATTACCATAACCAAACCCTATGAACAAATGTTGTTCAAAACATTTTATTTTGCAACACCAAATTTTGTGGAGCTTCTACATGTTATGGGGAGGATACACAAATAATTTCATAATTTTTGAAATAGTTTAAGTGCCCCAATTAAATCCTTAAAAGCTATTGGTTTTAAAAGGGAATAAAAGAAAACAGAAAAGAGGAAACGTCAGGGGGCTTTCTGTAAATAGGTCATCTCCTTCTTGTAGCTCACAGGGCACGGCATGGCGCCAGTGGTCGCCGTGCAGCGCGCCACTGTGGCCACCTCGCCGCTGCGGAGCGGATAAGAGCGCCACCGAAGCCGCTCTGCTCTCCTCCCCCCAGATATTCCGCTCCCTCTCCCTCTCCTCTTTGTTTTTTCTTCCACTCGGCCGAAACCGAGCTATGGCTGCCGAGCTCGTCACCGTCGACTGGGACCTCCCGGAGCAGACCGAAGCGCGTCACCACCTTCGCCTCGGCGTCCTCCACCTCTCCGACGAAACAATCGAGCTGGGACGCAGTACATCTCCGGGAAAACGAGCTCTCCTTCCACTCCGGGCGCCGCGCTCCGGGCAAGATCTTCGCCGACTCCGACCTCCTCCGTCCTCGGCGAGCACACTCACGCGTCACGGGTGAGCACGCCGTCCTCAAGGACATCTCCGTTCGCCCTAGCTCACCCTAGTTCGCAGTAGCGCTGTAGGCCGTGGCCACCGGCCGTCGCAGCTCGTCGTCGTCGCCGTCTCCGGCGACCATTTGGTCCGTGGCTCCACCCGTAGTTGCTTCGTACCTGTGCGCGTCAAACACATCCTTTATCTCGCCCCCTCGCGCACTCACATGTCGTGCTGGTGCTCAACGCCGGCGTGGTCACCGCGTGCGCGCCCGCTCGGGCCGAACGGCGCTGTAGTTTCAGTTTCGTCAGTTAAACCGAAGAGCTTATAACATAAAAAACATACGGATCTGTTACCTGACACTAACACCACACCAGTCCAGTGGCAATAGCCACGTCTCATCGTCGCCCGAGCCGCGGGTTCGAATCCCCTACGCCGCCCCCTTTTGTTGTTTTTTTGAGAGACACCGACCGGCCGGCCCCACCGGTCAGTGAGTGGTGGACGATTTCTGTAAATTAAAGAAAATGATTAATTTCAACTAAAACTTGTAACCTTTATATCTCCTGAAATATCCATCCAAAATTTTCAAATAAGATATCAAAACGAGCAGGGGAATAAACTCTATCTGTTAACCTGTTTTACATGTTCCTCTGATTAGTTTTTACTGCCGTATAATGTGAATAACTAAAATGGCAGAATAGAAAAGCTTCTAGGGAAATCCATAACTCTAAAAATAATGATCCAAAAATTAAGTTTGACCTATCAAAATGTTAAGCAAGTGATATACTTCATGTTCCACCTTGTTTCCAAACATGGATAATTAGTTTTAATGTTGGTTAAAATACTTTATAAAAAGGGCAGATTTAAAGAGGATTTTGTAAATTCAATAACTTTATATTGGTTAATCAGAAAAATATGTTCTTTATATTAAAATGCTCAGAAAAATGTGAACTATCCAGTAGCATCACCATCATGCATATTTAATCACAATTACAGTACTATATCTTTAGAAGGTAGGAAAATCATTAAGTTAAATGTGGGGTTATATTTTTCTCTAGTTGAAGTCATTATATTTGGCACCCCATTTAAATTGCTAGATAGCTTATCGTAATTTCAGTGCATTAAAAATGTCATGCCATCATGTGTTTGTGCATTGCATTTGTTATGCATGTGTGGTTATTGATTGTTTCTTTCCGGTGTTTTATGCATCGATAGATCAAGCAGTCGGGGTTCCACCGCAATATCCTGACGACCCGTATTACCAGCCTGCTGAACAAGGCAAGCGTAATCCCCCCTCTGAGCATGTCTCCTCCTATGTTTCCGCAAATATTTTCTCCACTATAATATTGCATTCGGTTCCAAATGTCTTTTGCTTGGATTAGAGTATCCTACTAGCTGCATTAGATACCTGTTGCCATTATCTGTATCCTTCCTAATATCCATAGGATTGAAGTGTTGGCCTGAGTTAATTATACTTGCTATGTATATGCTTAGTCATGCTTAGTTAAATGCTTAGTCGTCTGGTGGATGTTTCATTGTCGGAACAGATGATGGAATGACCAGATGTGGTGAAAATTTGTGGTGACATTAATAAACTGCTTAAAGGCGGGATGAGAGGCCACGGGGGATGTGGTGCGTTGTCTCATTCTCGCCGCCTAAGTGCGAGTTCTCACCTTCGAGCCAAGACTGAGCGTGCTACCATGCGTGGGCCTAGTGAACCCCCATCGACTAAATAACTCGGGCGAGGCTAGCCAGGGTCCTCTAGTTTGAGCTTCCATTTGCGCGTCCAGGACTGGGATGAGGATGGTGGTGTTTAGGAAAATGAGTGGCCACGGGGCAGGGTGTTGGAGGCACTGAACCTGTCCCGTCCTCACTGATGATCCTGGGTTAGTCTCAAGCGAGGGAGAAGTCGTAACCGCTCCCACTCAGCCGGCTTTCCACGGAAGAAAGCTAATGTTCAGGCAATGGGCCGGACGATACGCGTGGCAAACATTGTACACCCCTGCAGGGTAAATCTTTTCGAAAAGCCGTGTCCGCGGTTATGGACGACTTGGTGCCGGATTCAGAGACCATAGAGAACATGAACCGAATGATTGAAACTTCACTTCAAGAATGCAAGGTTGACTTCCTCGAGGGTGATTCGGGGAGGTGCCTTAGTAGACAGGAGAAGTGATTGTTGGTGGTTGTTGATGAAGAAGATCAAAAGAAAAGATTTTACTTCTTACCCCCTTTGAAAATATTCTGATTAGTCGATGCCATGGAGTTATGTCTTTACTAAAGAAAACCAGCTTTACGCAAAACAGCCATAAAACCTTTGAAAGCCAATCATTGAGCTAGTAGCTCTAGTAATCTTGCAGAGTTCGTCGAACTCAACGTTGCTTTGTTGATTCTTTCAGTGGAGGACTTCACCGACACTGAAGGTGGGTTCTATGTGGACGTCGACGAGTAGTCTGGGGTTCCCAGGTGGCAGCTTGGGACATCCTGGAACAGCTGGCGCTGGATTTGTTTATCTGTTGGCCTCTTAGGCCATAATTTGGATCTTGTTGTTTAGAACAACCTATTTCGCTTCCGCATGATGTACTGTTGGGTCTGTGACCTCTTGTTGTAATATTTGCTATCTTTCTCTATTATAAGAGTTGAACTATAATGCTTTGAGTCATAGGGTCTGTGATGTGCCAGTTGTTCCACAAGTTTTGATCTCTCTATTATGCATTGATAGTTGTGCCTGCGTTATGGCATCAATCGGGGTGTTGCGTTGCCGATGATCCATTCCGAGCAACGCCTGCCAAAGGTTTTGGCCTGGGGATGGTAACCCAGTAACCTCCGGTTGTATCGCATAACCGGTGAAACACAGCATCTCTGTATAGTTCTGCGGTCGGGGCGCCACATGTTTCCCCTTCATTGTTATAGTTATGCTACTTAAGTTTTTTTATCATTATGATCTTCGGAGTCATGTGACAACACAATACCAAGGTGATAGTGTGGGTGGCGTGTATGGCTCCATTAATAAGATTAGAGGGATATTTACCATGAGTTGTTCTTATGGTGGATGTCACTATAAAATTGTGGTGTTTGTGGACCATTTTAGGATGCTCATAGTGACAGCGTGGGGTGTCCTAGATGTGGAATACAGACTTTAAGGTGTGCTTTTATAGCCCTACGCGATGGTCTTGGTGTTCTATGATATTGTGGTGTTTGTTTACTCAGACTTTAAGGTGTGCTCTTTGTAGCCCTACGCAGTAGATTGGTATTTCTATCCAACGGGAGAATAGTTCAGAGTAGCATAGTGAAGGAAGTATTTATGTGTTCAATTATGTTATTATTGTTGAGAGTGTCCACTAGTGAAAGTATGATCCCTAGGCCTTATTTCCAAGCATTGAAACACCGTTTACAACCAGTTCTGCTACATGTTTGCTTGCTGCCATTTTTATTTCAGATCGCAATTACCACTTATAATCGTCCATATCACTTGTATTTTAATATCTCTTCGCCGAACTAGTGCACCTATACATCTGACAAGTGTATTAGGTGTGTTGGGGACACAAGAGACTTCTTGTATCTTAATTGCAGGGTTGTTTGAGAGGGATATCTTTGACCTCTACATCCCTGAGTTCGATAAACCTTGGGTTGTTCACTTAAGGGAAACTTGCTGCTGTTCTACAAACCTCTGCACTTGGAGGCCCAACACTGTCTACAGGAATAGAAGCGTTCGTAGACATCAAGCTGTTTTCTGGCGCCGTTGCCGGGAGGTAAGGTAAACGGTACTCACATCCTCTGGCTACTAAGCTATTTTCTAGCATTGTTGCCGGCGTGTGAGTGCTTGAAGGTATCTTCTTTAGATTCTGCAGTTATATCTTTTTGTTTCTTGTTTTTATTTCACTAGTTAGGCTTAATGGAAAACAACAAAAAAATTAGAGAGCTCTATGAAATTTATCTTGAGTTGGGACATGATGTGTTTGAAGAGAAAATTAAAAAACCTATGGAACTTTGTTTGCATAATAGTAGTAGCAATGTTATTAGCATGAATTATTTGAACATCATTATTGCTAATGCTATGGAAAAGTCTAAGCTTGGGGAAGCTGGTTTTGATGAATATGATATTTTTAGTCCCCCAAGCTTTGAGGAGAAAATTTGTTTTGATGATACTCTGCCTCCAATTTATGATGATTATAATGATAGTGCTATTTTTGTGCCACCTACTATGGAGGATGAAGTTTATTAAGATTATACTATGCCTGCAATTTATGATGATTACAATGATGGTTGTGATAGTTTTACTCCCACTAGTACTAATGAAATTGATTATGCTTATGTGGAGAGTAATGATACTTTTATGCATGTGGATCATGATAAGAATGCTTTATGTGATAACTATATTGTTGAGTCTATTCATGATGCCACTGAAAATTATTTTGAGAGAGGAAAATCTGGTTATAGAAATCTTCATGTTATTAAATTTCCTTTCTTTATGATGAAAGTTTTGAGCTTTCTCTTGTGTTGCATCTATATGCTGGTTGCTTCAAGACCTACTGGTCATTATGAGAGAGGGAGACACGGTTTCATATATCTCAATAATATTAAGTCACCTCTCTTTATGTTGAAAGTTTTGAAGTTGCACTTGTTTTACCTTCCTATGCTAGTCAATTTGTGCTTCAATAATTTGTTTTCTTACAAGATTCATTTGCATAGGAAGTGGGTTAGACTTAAATATGTTTGATATTTGCTTCTTGATGCTCTCTTATATTCAACTCTTATTCTTATGAGAGCATCAGTATAATCATCATGCCTAGCTAAAAGGCTTTAAAGAAAAGCGCTCATGGGAGGCAACCCATTTTACTTCCTGTTATTTTTGTTTCTTGAGTCAAGGTGCTTGTTTACTTCTGTAAAAATTCCTTTGTATCTTTTATTTTTTGTTTTGTTGTGCCAAGAAAAGTCTCTTATGACAAGATGGTACCTATATTTGGATTACTGCATAGGACCAGATTTCTGGAACGTCACCGTTTCTCGTCGTAGAAAATCAGAAAATTTTGAAAAAAATCTGCCAATTTTTGTGCGTGTTCCTAAGATATGTACGCAACTTTCGTACGACTAAAGTTTTTCGATTTGAGTGATGTAAGTGTCCCGAAAAAAATCGTCTTTACGGACTGTTCTGGTTTTGACAGATTCTGTCTTTGTTTTGCATTCTCTCTTTTACAAGTGTTGAGTGGTTTCTCTTAAGGTGAAAGAGCATCACTTAAACCTAGTAACAGTAGCTAATGTTTGAAAATGATTGCTTATGAATTTGTGTCCTTACAGAACCAAGTGAGATTATTTGTTTTGATGCACTAACCCGCTAATGAGAAAAATGTTGCGTTTTGGTGTGAAGGAAATTTTCAAGTGTAAAGAGAGGAGGATGATATTATAAGATCAAGAAGAGTGAAAAGGTTAAGCTTGGGGAAGTTCCCTTGGATCTCCCCAATATTTCAAGAAGACTCAAGCATCTAAGCTTGGGGATGCCCAAGGCATCCCCTTCTTCATCAACAAACTATCAGGTCATCTCTAGTAAGACTATATTTTTATTTCTTCACATTATATGTACTGTTCTTGAAGCGTCTGTATGCTTTTACTTTCAGTTTGTTTATGTTTTGTCCTCTGGTCATTACAATGCCTGATCACAACTCTTGTTTGGGAGAGAGACACGCTCCGCTTTTTCATTGGAATACTCTTGTTCTTCACTTATATTTGTTGAGTATTCTTGTCTAGCTACTGCCAGGGCCGGGCCAGTAAAATTCAGGGCCCTGTGCAAAACTCTAAAATGGGCCCTACCCCTCTATATAAAATCCACGACCATTCCCTACCAAACTGTCGATCGGGATTCGGCGATCGGTCGATAAAAAACGTGGAGGAACTTAGAAAAGAACATAAGATGAATTAGCGTTTGGCGGTCTATCGCTCGACGGTTCTCACCACGGTTTTCTCATGTCGCTAGCGCGATCAATCTACCGATGTGGGTGTGTGTGTGTGTGTGTGGGGGGGGGGGGGGGGGGGGGGGGGGGGGGGGGGAGGCTCGTTTCACAGACTGCTTGACCTCGCCCGGTGACGACCTAAAAACAATTAAATGTTTAGTACTGGCACAGCTAAAAAAGATAATTTTTAAATTTACAACTGGCTGCAATGGATAATGTATAGGTCGCGGAACAACTAGAAAAATAAGTGGAGTTAGAAAGCCATATGATAGGGTCCACTGCAGCTGGAGAAATCATGAACTACGTTTCATTTACTACATTACTCCACTTTTTTTTTCTGGTCGCTGGGTATATGAGAGTTATAGTGTACTAAACCAGAGGACACGCCATCAATTTCCTTCTACGTTTTTTTCGCGGTTAAAAAATGGAAAAATATTAAGGTGCAGTACAGAGGATTCGAACCACTACCTGGACCTGGGGTAGAAAACGCTTCGTCCTACGACCTAACCACTTCACCACGGATTTTCCTTGTCAAAATATGGGGAACTCGTCATTTTATTGTTAGCTTAGAACTACAAATTCAAATTCTTGGGGCCCCAAAAATTTGGGGCCCTGTGCGGCCGCACAGGTAGCACACCCATGGGCCCGGGCCTGGCTACTGCTACTGCTAAAGCTTCTAGCTCTCTGTTTTCATATATCTCTTGTCAGAGCTATTAGTTTCTTTTGAAGAAAGTACTCTCTTGCTTCACTTATATTTGTTTGGAGAGTTGTTCAAATAAGTTGATTGGTGTTTGGTTGGAACAGAAAATGCTATGCATGTGGTAGTGGTATAAAATGCTTACATAAGTCTTGTAGATCACTGTCTTGAGTAATTTGATACTTGTCAATTGTTTTGAGTTACCAAGTAAGTAAAGTTTAGACCAGTGCATCATGTAAGTAAAGGCTATTAGTGAAGAACTACTGTAAAGCTTGTTGATATTTGATTTGTATCATTGGTAGTTCCAAAGTCTAGATATTTTCTAGTGAAAGGTTTTGGTTAACAAGAAAGACAATGTGGAGTCTTGTAATTTTTCAAGCATGTTTTTTTTTAAATGAGTTCTTGCTGTACCGGTTGATAGTCTGTGTTTGCTTAAATAACCTTGCTAGCCTAAACTCTGTACTGAGAGGGAATGCTTCTCGTGCATCCAAATCCTTGAGCCAAAATCCATGCCATCTGTGTCCACCATAACTACCTATATGTGATATTTTCTTGCCACTCCAAGTAATTTTTCATGTGCTACCTTTAAAATATTCAAAACTGTTACAACTCCTTTTTGTGTCACTATTTACCAACTCATGAGGATGTGGTAGATGGTCTTTATTTCACTTGTTGATCAGACTTTACACCTGGACTAGTGGCATATACATCCGCTTATCCAATAATTTTGCAAAAAGAGCTGGCAACGGGGTGCCCAGTCCCAATTAATTACAACTTTAACCATTAATTCTCTTCACATCTTTTTGCCCCTGAGAAATCAGTCAAGCAATGTTCATAAGTGTGTAAACAAAAGAGAACGATAGATGATCTACCCGCTGGTAGAAATAATGTCCTTCATGGGAGCCGCTCTTGTAAGGTCTGGTTAACTTGTGACTTAAAGTATTGTCTATTTACTGATTCGTTGACCACTAACACACACCTCTCAAAATATATTTTTATACTCTTTATATGCTTTTAAAAACTTAAAAAGCTCTAGCACATGATTTAATCCCTGCTTCCCTCTGCAAAAGGTCTTTCTTTTATTTTATTGTTGAGTCAGTTTTTCTACTTCTTTCTATCTCCGCAAGCAAACACTAGTGTCAACTTTGGTACAACAGTTGTTATATAATGATATGTTTGACTTATTTCATTACTTTGCCTTGACAATATCCATGAGATAAATATGTTAAAGTTGAAGCCAGTGCTGAAACTAAATCTTACTTTGTGTTAGTCAAACACTTTCATTTAGAATCTATTGCTTTGTGAGCTAACTTTTATGCAAACTCTTATAGCTCCATTGTCTCCAAAGTATTATTCATGTAAGTTTGCACTTGTATGATTCATTTTTTTACTCCTTGTTTACTTGTTAGCAAACTATAGACCATTGACTTGGATCACTTCATTAAGTTCATGTGCTTTGCATTACTATTTGATCAAGATTATGTTGGTAGCATGTCACTTCACAAATTATGTTGTTTTTATCGTTTACCTACTCGAGGACGAGCAGGAACTAAGTTTGGGGATGCTTGATACGTCTCAAACGTATTTATAATTTTTGATGTTCCACGCTTGTTTTATACATATTGCTACATGTTTTACATACACTTCACACCATTATTATGCATTTTCTGGAACTAACCTATTAACAAGATGCCACAGTGCCAGTTTCTGTTTATTATATGTGCATTGCAGAAAAGGTCCAAAAACCAAAGTGCTCAGAAAAATCCCGAAAATTTCCATAAATTCTATTTCGCCAGAATTACTCCGTGAGCCAGAAGGACAAGTCCGGGGGAGGCCCACAGCCTCCTCGCCAGGGCTCGGCGCGGCCTGGAGGGGGGTGGCGCCGAGGGGTCACCTCGTTGACTCGAGAACCTTCCGACGCCGCCATTTCGCCTATTTATTGTCTCCACGGATAAAACCCTAGGACGTTCGACGATTTCTCCAGAAAAGCTCCGTAGTGCCGCCGCCACCAAAAACCCTAATTCGGGGGACAGAAGTCTCTGTTCCGGCACCCTGCCGGGACGGGGACGTGCCCCCGGAGCCATCTTCATCGCCGTTGCTGCCTCCCATGATGAGGAGGGAGTAGTTCTTCATCGAGGCTGAGGGCTCTACTGGTAGCTATGTGGTTCATCTCTCTCTCCCATGGTATGATCTTTATGTGATTATGAGCATTGTAATCTAGTTGAATACATAGATGTTTCCCCTTCATTGTTATAGTTATGCTACTTAAGTGGTTTTATCATTATGATCTTCGGAGTCATGTGACAACACAATACCAAGGTGACAGTGTGGGTGGCGTGTATGGCTCCATTAATAAGATTAGAGGGATATTTACCATGAGTTGTTCTTATGGTGGATGTCACTATAAAATTGTGGTGTTTGTGGACCATTTTAGGATGCTCATAGTGACAGCGTGGGGTGTCCTAGATGTGGAATACAGACTTTAAGGTGTGCTTTTATAGCCCTACGCGATGGTCTTGGTGTTCTATGATATTTTGGTGTTTGTTTACTCAGACTTTAAGGTGTGCTCTTTGTAGCCCTACGTAGTAGATTGGTATTTCTATCCAACGGGAGAATAGTTCAGAGTAGCATAGTGAAGAAAGTATTTATGTGTTCAATTATGTTATTATTGTTGAGAGTGCCCACTAGTAAAAGTATGATCACTAGGCCTTATTTTCAAGCATTGAAACACCGTTTACAACCAGTTCTGCTACATGTTTGCTTCCTGCCATTTTTATTTCAGATTGCAATTACCACTTATAATCGTCCATATCACTTGTATTTTAATATCTCTTCGCCGAACTAGTGCACCTATACATCTGACAAGTGCATTAGGTGTGTTGGGGACACAAGAGACTTCTTGTATCTTAATTGCAGGGTTGCTTGAGAGGGATATCTTTGACCTCTACCTCCTTGAGTTCGATAAACCTTGGGTTGTTCACTTAAGGGAAACTTGCTGCTGTTCTACAAACCTCTGCACTTGGAGGCCCAACACTGTTTACAGGAATAGAACCGTTCGTAGACATCAGGAGGCGGGTTTGACGGATTTGTCCGTCCCACTTACATCCTTACTAAGGAGTGTGCATGGATATTTGATGATCTCCGCTGATGCACCAAACGAACAGAGTCAAAACTCTGCATGCGAAGCTTGATCTCTCGCAGGATAGACCCGTAGCAAAGGGTAACAGAGTCTTATATACGCATAAGTAGTCATTGGGCTCTGATAAACCTCCTCATGCAGTGCCTTCCTTCTCGCCCACCATATGGACCAAAGGGTAACAGCCACTTTGATAAAAATCCCCATGCGAAAGTGATTCGATCAGAAAAAACAGCCACTCTTTTGCATTTGGTGAGATGTTAATAGTGATATGTTCCACTAAGGCCATGTATAGCGCGGGGCGCTAAGGCCGGCGCTAGGATAAATTTCCCTACAGTTACGCCTGATTCCTTGCCAACGCCAGGAATTACGCTAGCGTCGCCGCAAGAACAGGCGCCGAGTGCTTAACTTTTTTTTTCAGCAAAGATTGCATCTGCCCAACGGGCACAAGCTATCGAGAGCAGAATTTTTTTCCCCTTTAGCGCCTCAATTAGCGCTTGCCGTTGCAGTATCAGGCGCTTACCTTTAATATCGTACAATTACTATTTTTTTGGCTCGCCCAAGCGTCTACCTTAGCGCTCTGCGCTGTATATGCCCTAATTCCTCATCCAGAAGCGCCCACACACATCTAGAATAAGAGTACTAGTGAGCTGAAGCGTAAGAAAGAAGCCCAAAGACGTCCATCGTCGGACTAGCCAACCTCTTACCCCGATGTGTTTCTTTTTCTTGGGCTTTTCCCTCGTCTTCTCTTTTTGACTTGTTGATTCCTTCGGTTTACCTTAACTAAGGGCCCGTTTGGAACATAGTAGTAGGATTTATGTAGGAATTTCACAGGATAGGATTTTTGTAGGAAATATTTCCTTTGCACCGTTTGGAACGTAGGAATAGGAAAAGGAGTTCCACAGGAATAGGTTCCTACGATTCACGTTTCACAGGAAAAAAAACATCCGGTCCGATCTATTGGAAAATTTCCAGGCAGGACTAGGCGTCCCCCGGGGGATCTTTCCGTCCGATCCCCCGGATCGCCAGCCCGACACGTGTCCACTAATATAGGCTAATCCCGTTTTTGCTACAAAACTCCCGATTTTTGCTTCAAATCGTCCCGCTTTTGCTGCATTGTAGCAAAAAACGGTTCGTACACAAAACATGAAGGGAAAAATTCTGGCCTCGCCGGAGACGTGGTAGCAAAAAGTTTATGCTACTATAGCAACAGAAAAGTTCTATTGTAACAAAATCAACTTCACCGGAGACTCTCGCCGGAGACATCGCCGGAGACCTCACCAGAGACCTCGCCGGAGACGTGGTAGCAAAAAGTTTATGCTATTGTAGCAACAGAAAAGTTCTATTGTAGCAAAATCAACTTCGCCGGAGACTCTCGCCGGAGACCTTCTCCGGCGGCGTGTGCATGCTGCAATGCTGCAATATAACAATTTTTTTGCTATTATTGTTATGTGTTTTGCTACAATAGGATAAAGTTTTTGCTACGATGTTTCCGACGAGGTCTCTGTCGATGTCTCCGGCGAAACCGATTTTGCTACAATAGCACATTTTTTTTGCTACGGGATCTCCGGCGAGGTCTCCGGTGAGGTCCGACGAGTCCGGTGAGGCCGCCGGCGAAATCGGTCTTTTCTCCGGCGAAATTGATTTTGCTACAATAGCACATATGTTTTGCTGCGGGATCTCCGGTGAGCTCTCCGGTGAGGTCCGGCGAGTCCGGTGAGGTCGCCGGCGAAATCGGTCTTTTCTAATCTATTTTCTGGACGAACCGTTTTTTGCTACATAGGAACAAAAGCGGGCAATTATTTGCTACACGGTAGCAAAAGCGGGATTTGAACAGAAAAAGGGGACACGTGTTGATTACTATACTTTTCCAAAATTTCCCGGATGATTACTATACTTTTCCAAAATTTCCTGGCACGAAACGACGCTTCGAGGCGCTTCCCCAATCTCTCGCACGCGCCAAAAAGGCCCGCGCAAAGGCCCGCGCAGAACAAGGAAACAGACCGCTTTCCTACCCTGCTAGTACCAACACGAGACAGAGAGGCGGCGGCCAAGCGACGGGGACGGCGATCTGGTCCGGTACAGCGGGGGCGGCCGAGCGGGGGCAAGAACCGGTGGAGGGCGGACGGCCGGCACGAGGACCAGGGTCAGCCAGCACTAGGCGTGGCGGCCGGCGAGGAGCAGAGGTAAGCTTCAGCGGCGACAAGCGACAATCATCTCCGGCTGTCAGGTTCAATAAAATCTGCTACTTCATCTGTTATGCCGACCAGCCTATGCATGGTTAGATCGATTAAGTTCCTACTTGTATCCACCTTGATTGTTTCAGTGAGATTAGTACTTTTGTTTGCCCCCCAAAAATTATTCTTTTTCGCTGTGATTTTAGCACAATTTCTTGTATGGTTTAGTAATAACCATGATTCCTCAATATACAAAACTCGATTTTGGATGATTTTCAGATGGCTGATGAACGTAGTAGTTTTGAGTTCCCTGATCTGGAATTTGATGAGAGGAATACAAGGCCTTATCAAGAAATTCGTATGCAGCATGGTGATGTTCGGGAGCTAGATCATAGGAGTGCAAGTCTTCCTCGTGCTAGATGGAATCATCAGATGAAGACATTCCTTATTGAGATGCTGAAAGATTACAATGTTCCGGGCTATAGAACACAAAATGCTTGGAGTAACGAGGCATGGAATAGTATTACAAATAGACTGAATCAAAAGTTTAGCTTATCGCTCACTGTTGCCCAAGTAAAACAGAAGGAACAAGACCTCAAGAAAGACTTCCGTAGTGTAAAGGATCTAGTGGGTGAAAGTGGTTTTGGTTGGGATCCTAACAGAATGATGGTCGTGGCACCTGATGAAGTATGGGAGACATTTGGCGAGCGTATGAATAAGGATGCTCTCAGATGGCGAGAGAAATCATTTCCATATTTTGATGATTTATTTGGTTTATATGAAGGTAAGTTTTTATAAGGATTTACTTGATCTTGTGCTAATAATTTTGTATCCATCCTTTCCCTCCAATATCATTATTTGAATCGGAACTAATTATATCTATTGCAGGTCGTTATGCTGAAGGAAAGAATCGCCATGGCATGGACCACTATGCGAGCAAGGCAAAGCAACATTCACACGGACCAGCAGCAGATATTCATGCCAAGCCATCCTTGCCTTTACATGGTGTGGATGAGCCATATGTGAATTTAGAAGATGAGGATGAGATAGGCGCTGCAGAATTGTCCCATCAACAAAGCTCTTCGAGACCCCCTATGAGCTCCACTCAGATTCCTTTTCAGTTTGTTGCAACACCAGAGATGCATGAAGCAAAGCGCACAAAGAAAAGGAAGAGTTCTGAATTCCAAGAGAGATATTTGAAGCTCAAGAAGGAAGAAATAGATCGAGACATATGTCACGTCCAATTATAATCATAATGTCCCAACAAATTTGTTTCTCCACTTTTTAGCACTTAGCAGCCATCCAAACAGACGATTGTTTTTCATGTTCGAAATTAGATATGAGAGCTTTTCATCACAAAGTAAAACATTTCTCTCTATCTCTTCTTACTTTTGTCCGTCTTCCTCGTGATGATATTCTAGAACATTAATTTGCTCCTTTTATTTACTCGCATGATCAAAAAATTAGAGGAAAACACCAATCCGCACTAACAAGAAAAGGAGCAACAAACCCATCCCATGTGGTATTTAGCTATGAGTATTATTCTGCGACCTGTCTCACACCACACGGATGTAAACTATTGTCACTACAAAACTGAGAAATGAACAACTTGGTCTCCCACTGTCAGAGCGCATTCATAAAGAACAGAAGCATTCACGACAACTTCATGTACATCAGAAACACTGCTAGATGCCTTCATCGTGCCCGCAAACCTACGCTGCTCTTCAAGCTTGACATCGCCAAGGCCTTTGATTCAATGCGATGGGATTACCTTTTGGACGTCATGCAACGCCGGGGATTCCCTCCGCGCTGGAGGGCTTGGGTTTCCATCCTCTTCTCCACTGCCACGTCCCGTGTCCTGCTGAACGGCATCCCCGGGCTCGAAATCATTCATGGCCAGGGGCTTAGACAGGGGGACCCGCTATCCCCCTTGCTTTTCGCGGCATAGATCCTCTGAACAGAACTCTCCAGGTGGCCATTGAGCAGGAGCTCCTGCATCCTTTGCCTGACCGTATGGCAACCTTGCGGCTCTCGCTCTACGCGGACGATGCGGCTAAATTCATATCTCCCACCGCGCATGACATCTCCAACCTTGCTATTACGCTTCAAAGCTTCGGGGAGGCGACAGGTTTGGTCACGAACATCGCCAAGAGCTCTATCTCACCGATTCGTTGTGAGGACATCGACCTTGCCGCTATTTTGGAGGATTTTCCGGCTGCCATAACCCAATTCCCTATCAAGTATCTAGGGCTGCCCCTGGCTCTGGGTAGGCTGCGACGGGCTTATTTTCAGCCTTACATTGACAAGATGGCGTCCCGTATGCAACCTTGGCATGGAAGGTTCATCAACCGTGCGGGTTGCACTGCCCTTGACAAATTAGTGCTTTCCTCCATGCCAATTTTCCTCCTAACAGCCATCAAAGCTGACAAAAGCATGTTGAAGGCATCCGACAAAATCAGGATGGGGATGCTCAGTGGAGGTAAATGCAAGGTGAGTTGGGACAAGGTTTTCCGACCTAAGGTTCTTGAGTAAGGGCGCTAAGGCTGAGATGGCTCTGGCACGAGTGGGCTTCTCCTGACAAGCCGTCGGTCGGCTCGGAAACGCCAATTGACGACACAGATAGAAACCTCTTCAATGCTGCCACCAAGGTCACTATAGGGAACGGGCTCAAAGAATCCTTCTGGGGGTCGTCCTGGCTTGACGGGCTGCCCGCTAAAGTTATTGCCCCTGACCTCTTCACAGCCTCTAAGCACAAAAACAGAAAGGTCCATGACGCCCTCACCGACTTCAAATGGATTGCCGACCTCGACGTGACCAATTTCACGGTCAATCACTTGTCCCAGTTCGTGCAACTCTGGGAGCTCACAGGAGACCGTGCTTGCCCTTTTCATGGCCGTTGTCTGGAACACCTGGGCCCCTCCAAAATGCTCCTTCTTTACCAGGTTGGTCGTGCAAAACCGTCTTTGGACCTCTGACCGTCTTGCCATCAGAGATTGGCCACCTCAACCTATCTGTCAGCTATGTAGGAATCAACCAGAGACGGGGAGGCACTTGATATGTTTGAATGTCGCTACTCCAAGAGGATTTGGGCTGACGCATCCTCATGGTTAAAATGCCCTACGCTAATGCAAGACCTTGGTGTCACTAAACCCACTGTCTCTGACTACTGGAAAGACTTGGCTACCACGCCCTCCCCCTCCCCAAGGGACTCAAAGACGGCGATCATCCTAATCACTTGGGAAATATGAAAAGAGTGGAATGCGAGGGTCTTCACCAAACTTACACAATGCCCTCCATTCTTTTTCAACGCATCAAAAGTGAGAGTATAAACTGGATCCTAGCGGGAGCCAAGAGCTTGGCTGAGATTTGCGAGTAGTACGTTTTGCGTTGTCGTCCTGGTGTCGCCGGGGATGTTTGTATCTTTTTATTTTCTGGCTTAGGCCGTGTCTTTATCTTTGCTTCTACTTTATCAGTGTAAAAGGCAAAGCTTTTGTCTTGTTTCTAAAAAAACTGAGCTACGCTAGCCTGCCTAACTGCAAACTGTGCATTTACACCCCGGTCCAGGAGGCCGAATCACGCAGAGGCCCGTCGCGTTAGCCCCGTATTCCTTTACACAGTCCGTCGTGCACGCGGTGGCTTCACACGCACCCCTGGTAAGATACGACATGCAGTTCTCTTCGGGGCTTATTAAGCTACCCTCCGCCGACATAGCCATCGTCTTCATATCTACAGATAGAAATACCAAAACAAAAGCTAGATTAGAAGAATCTTGAGTGTAGTTTTGTGGCTGTGTATGATAAAAAAGTTGTAGCTAGAGAAGTACCTGCGGATACGGCCAATATGGCGAAAACGAGCACAAGCATGGATGCAGTATGCAGCTCCAGCCCTCCCCCAGAGCCTCCCAAGGCCACTTTTTGGGCCAAATAGCGCCGAAATCTCCCAGTCGTGCCCCCCAGGAACCAAAATAGCGCCGGCGCCCTAGGCCAAACCCAGGGCGCTGGGTTTGGCCTAGGGGCGCTATTGTTTGCATGCAAGCGGACCCACAGTCAGCCTCCCAGCTCCCTCTCTCCTCTCTTTCCTCCAGCCCACCACGTGCAACCACGCACGCACGCAACCCACCGTGCTCTCTCCTCTCTCCTCCTCTACTCCGGCGACCTCGCGCCGCCGCATGCTGCCGCCCTCCGCCTAGCTCCTCCCTCCGGGCCCTCGCCCTTCCTCCCGTCCGACACGCCGCTGCCCTCCGGCGCCGCCCAGCGCGAGCCGCCCAGCTCGCGCACTGACGGAGATGGCCGTCGTCCTCTGCACCTCCACCTGCTCGATCCGTGTGAGCTCCCTCCGGCCGTCGTCCTCTGCGCGCTCCGAGGCGGCAGCTGGGACGGACAGGAGATCGAGGCCGCTCCGCCAGAGTTCGTGTGCCCGATCTCGGGCGCGCTCATGCCCGAACAGGCCGCCGGCCGCCTGTGCTTCTCCACTGGATGTTGTCCCCGTCCGCGCCCGTCGTCCTTGGTTGCGGGGGGTGCCGACCCCTCCGGCGCCGGTCGGCATCTCCGGCCGCTCACGCCGGCGCGCGGGTCTCCAGCCGCGCAGGCCCGTCCGGCTGCCATCTCACGTTCCTCCGTAGGTGCTAGCATAGCTGCAGCAGCCAGGGCTCCATCGCGGTCGTCCGGCCGTTGCCGCACATGCTCGTGAGCTCCGGCGTGCGGGGGCGGCGACCTCGCTGGGAAGGCGCGCGGCGGCGGCCGGGCAGTGGAGGCGCACGGGGACGGCGACCTCGTCGGGGCGCAGGACGCCGGTGGAGTGGACGGGGCACGCCCACAACCTATTTGTTGGAATGACAGACAACAATGAACTAAAAAAAGAAGAAAAATTCTACGTATTGGGGGGGGGGGGGACGACTGGGAAATCATGCCCCCAAGAATCAAAATACCGCCGGCGCAACCCCAAGAGCCCAAAAGAAAGCTGGGGGGGGGGGGGGGGGGTTAGAACGATGTAATATATCATACATAGAGGTTGCAATATCGTCGCTGGTATGTTCTAGAAAAGGAAAATATTTTAGTAAATGTAGCGTCATCAGTATCGTGCACAGGCAAGAATTATATTCTAAAGTACAAACATGCTTATACAGGGTTTGTGATCGTCCCTGGCCCTACCTCTCAGCTACTTCAACCTTGTCCAATAGACTCATACCGACCACTGTTGTAACTCGTTTATATATAGGCTTTCATCTTTCGTGTTCATCTCTACACATATATGTACTGAATACCCATTCTTTTCCCAAAACAATTATGTACATGTAGCATATACTATGTACATGTATGAAAAAACATGAAACTAACACAAAAGGATGCTCTATTCAGTCATTCAGCTCAAAATAAGAACTAGCTAGCCCACCTCCTGGTTCTCTCTCCTACTCCTACAAGGCCGGTCTATCCTTCTCCAATCCCATCAGCCAAAATCTGTGTCCTTCCGCTTACTCGTGCAACTAGTGTTTTTGAACATATGATTTTTTAGTCTCAAGATTTAACATGACGGAGAACACACTCCTATCCTAAGTACCGGAGAAATGTGTGTGCTTGAGAACAGGAGACACCGGGAACGTGCCAATAACGTCAGATCGACCATATTGTTGTATATCCGTTGTTTCGTCTATGTGGAACAGCTCGTAGTGAAGCAAGATCCTAAACCATAGAGGGCAATGAAATCTGTGATTGCATGACAAAAGCATAGACAATCGACATAAGTATCCTAGTTGTCCTGGTTGGATGGTTTGTTGTCTAGATAAGATAGATGCATGCTCTTTATTGTGTGTTGACGCTGTATTTCTCTGCAGCTTATAGTGTAGGCTCTAACCTTTTGTCTTCGTCTGTACACATATATCTCTCCTGATGGAGTCAGGATTTCAACTCTGGATAGTCAATACAAAATTATGTAGTCAAATACACATATCTGATTTTTTTTATTTTTTTTACAAAGACTTTTTGCTTGTATTGAACAAAAAAAAGTGTTGTCAGCTGACTACACAGCCTCTTGCGTGCCTCTTACGTGGCTCCACCACTGTCTCATGTTCTCTCTTCACATTATCACTCCTCTCCTGCTTGTAGTTTAGAATAGCTTACGCATGCATCTAGATCTAGTGTTCTTAAATGTATGTTTCAGAGCTCAAAATTATATACAGTGTGGGAATATACACCCTCCTAAGTGCTAAAAAAATGTGGTGTTTGAAAACACGAGGCAATGACGCAATGTGAATGTGCTAGTAACGAAATTTTGACCTTGCTGACGCTCCAAGATGTGCTTCCAGTCTAGCAAGAATTTCTTTTAATCAACTTGAGAATTCGGTTCTACGAGAATGAAAAATTGTTCATTCATTTGTGTCCTCCGTGGCACCAACCTAAGATTTCTTCGATCATTCGTTTTCAATGTTTCCGCTAGCAACGTGGCTGAAACTTGTTCCCGTTAAGCACAAAATTTGCCACGATAACCAATATATATGCTTTAGATTTAACTAATATTTGTTACCAAAGAAGTGGCAATTTCCTCCCATCTATTTAGAATTTGCTTCGCTTAAGTAAAAGGAATGGTGTCATGCTTGACGAGGCAACTAGATTTTCTTATCAAAAGGGCTGCCCGCCAACTTCGCAACGAAACTCAACATGGTTACAGAGTCATTACAGCCCGTTCATAGCACATCAATCACAACATAAAAATAATCAAGTTGAAACGTGCTCAAAGTATACAGAAACATGAGTCAGAAAACACAAATAATAGCAAGTACAGTAATATAATTGAAACACCAGCCCAGGAGCAATCGTTTATGATGAATCTCTACCACTTTCAATTCTTCGATTTCAGGATCTCAATTCCTCACCAAAGTGCCCTACCCCTTTGGTTGCATCAACCAAATTTGGTTGAGCTGGAGGATTTGAAGCACATTGAAAAAAAAAACCCAAACAAATCTAGTAACAGGACACGACGCAACTAGATAAGGCAACGGTCCGCGAGAGAGGTGTTTTGTAGGCCGAGCTACATGTAGCCCGTTATTTTGAAAAACTCAAAAACTACACTTTAAAGTTTAAAACAATCTGAAAATATTCTAAATGTAGATAATGATGAATTACACCAGTGTAAAAAATATCAATGCGCAATATTCCTTTTTTCCTGTGTAAAAATGACAAATTTCAAAATCTGATGTAGTGAACAGTACAGATTTCGAATTTTTCAGATCTGTAAGAAATTTGTTATTTTCGTGTAGGTCGGAATACAAAATATTTCGAGTTGATAATTTGCAGAAACTTAGGGTACATCATTTTCCACCTCTATGATTTTTCTCGTAATTTTCGGAAACTTTAAAATGTTAGTTTCAAAAAAATAAAAAAGGGGCTACATGTAGCGTGGGCCGGGACTTTTCGAACGGTCCAGGACTCCAGGTACATGATTTTCATGTCGCCCGCAGGTGCCAACCAGCCCACCCCACGCCACCGCCCACCCCCCACCCCCGCCGCCAGCAACCACTCCCCTCCGCCCCCTTGCGGCAAGCGGCACCCACGCCGCCGGCGATGATTACTCTCCCCCCGCGCCTTTGCGGCCGGCGAGGGGTATGTCTTCTTGCATTTGGGGCGGAATAAGCTCATGGGAGCAGTCGATTTACTTGTCTAATCGTGCTAGAAAGGATATCGGTTTCGGCTTTTCGTTTCAGGTCAAACAAGCGGATTCAGAAAGGAGCTCTTTATTCAGCCCTCGTCCTGAGATTCTGTAATGTTTGCAGCATCTGTAATTGAAAGAGAAAGGGGCCGTTTTTATTAGTAAAGTTAGTGTCTTGAGAAGTAGTATATAATCAGGATTTGAGTCCTCCAGTTGCGCCGGCCTCCAAACGTGTAATGGAGTAGGAATGTAGGATAGGAAGAGAATTTGAGTTCATCGATCCATCAAATAAGGTGATCTCTGTTCAATTGGAGACTTGGAGATGAAGAACAAGAAGGGGACTCGCCGCAGCAGCAATGTATGTGATTTTCATACTTCTTTTTTTTTCACGTTGTCATGTCTATGGTACGAGACTCTTATCCTTTTTTTCTGTGATTAATAAATGTGATGCAAAAGCCACTACTCGTCGTGAAGTTGAATCTGCTTCTGGTGAAGCCGGAGGAGATAGGCTTAACAAGCTGCGCGATGATATTCTACTCAACATCCTGGTTCCTGGAGAGGGTAGACACGCTAGATGCAATAAGAACCTGCATGCTCTCTAAGCGAATGCTGAAACTCTGCACCATGCTCTCGCGGTTTGACATAAATATTGGTTCCCTTGCGAGTTACCGCAGGGCCCGTGGCGACACCACTCCTCGTCTTGTTTGGTACACCGTGCTGTGGCTGTGTCACTGACAAGATCCTGAGTGCGAGGAATGTGGAGATCCCCATCCGCAAGCTGCGGGTGAAGTTTTTTTTTGAGGCGTGTGAATGTCTTTCCATCGCAAAGCTGTTGCCCACACAATGGCAACCCAAAAGGTGGACGATGCTGAGTTTGTGCTATTCACAGAGACGCCTTGTTTAAGATGCACTCACGACGATCTACTCTGCCATGCCAAGCGGTTCAATAGTTGGTTTGCTGATTGTCCAGCTGCCTTTACCGGCCTCACACGCCTGTGGCTGCGCAATATGAGGTTTGGTGAACTGACATCCCCAACATCCTCAGCACCTGCAAGCGGTTGGAATCTTTGCGTTTCTCGTACTGTGACGCAGGGGTCTGTTCCGTGCTGCAAGTAGAACATGCTCAACTTGTCGAGCTCCACATTGACTTAGGGAATTTGAGACAGTGCAGCTCAACTTTCTACCAAAACTCCAATGTGTGAACTATACTTGCTGGTCTTATCAAGATCCCCTCACTTTTGGTTCTGTCCCGCAGCTTTCAAAGCTAAGCCTTGAAAACATTGTATTAGCTCGACTAAGAATCTCCAGTTAAGTGAACTCCTTGCTAATGTACCCTGGATAAAAGACCTGCATCTGGATTTTAAAAGTGAAAAGGTACTCACTCTGGCCATCTATGTCTCATGCCTACTCTGTGATGCTTGTAATAGTACTAACTTAATTGACTCTTTTCTAGCTCTTGAGGGTGTAATTTGTTTTGCAGTATTGGACACAGTTATTAACTTGCTTCTTCTGTGACAGATTTGGGTTCTACCAGAATGCCCCAAACTGCTTGCGCCTGTGCTTGGAGAGCTACAGATTGTGAATTTGGACAATCTTCCTGAAGGATGCGATATTGCTTGGACCATGTTCATTCTTGAAGCTGCACCCTCCCTAAAGGAGCTAGGCATCTCGGTGTGGGATAATTTATGCAAAATGGTGACTAACAAGGATATTCGAAGAGAAATGGTTACTGAGAAAGCAAACGTGGAGTGGCAACCATCTGCTGTTCATTTCAAGCACAAGAATCTGCTTAAGCTCATCATCTACGGCTTCCAACCTGACGAAAACTTTGTGCGATACGTTAGGCGTGTCATGGAAGTTGCGGTGCACATGGAGGAGATATCTCTGCACGACAGGGAGGTGTGTGAGCGCTGCAGTGACTTGGATCCCTGTATCAAGGTTTGTCCTTCTAGATATCCACGGACCAGTGAGGAGAAGGATCTGTTGAGGCAGGAGATTACTAAGGAGTTGCGGATCTCTTCACCTGCTGTAATTCACTTCAGGCCCTAATAATTGAAGAATAATATGCATGACATCAGTATGATCTTGAGCAGTTTTAAATCAAACATGGCATTTGTACTCTTATTTATCCTCTATACAGTTTGACCGAATTTCTGTGCTCCTAATTCAGTAATCCCTGCATTTGTACTCATTAATACTTCAACTGAAGCTTGTATAGATACCTTAGGGAGAAAATAGTTATTAGTAAATGTTTTGAATATTATGATAATCATGACGCTCCCCCGTAGAGTAATATGTTTTTGGAGAATTAATCTGTAGCACCATTTACAAGTTGTAAACCAGCTGGATGCACTTCTGTTTTCTACTTGGGCTGTTTTAACTAAAAAGACTTATGACCCTGCCTGGTCCACTTGGTTACATTGTCTATAATGTATAACTTGAGCAATTGATAAAGATGCTACCATAAGTTTTTGAAGATCTTCTTAGCTTCCAGATATTCCAAGCACCAGAAATCCAGATTTCAGTGAAGAGGGGAACCTGCCAACTCTTGCCCACGTCCTGTATCATATCTGCCGTTATCTTCTATGTAAATGATTTTGGATGTTATATTTTGTAAGCTCTTTTTTATACTTACTAAATATCTGATAGTACATCTAATCATTCTGCATTTTAGTATTAAGCGAATGTATGTGATGCTGGACTTTGATGATTTCGCTTTACATTTTACTTTTAAGTTATATTAGCTTCTCAAAAAATTCAAAATCATGTCTAATAAAGGGTACCTATGTAGATTGGTGTTCAGATTTTAAAATGGTTGTCCATACAAAAGCAAAGGGATATGATGTCTAGACTCTGAATATTGTCCTATACATTTTAGTCAAAGTTATATTGCTTCCCAACTTTCTCAAAATCATGTCCAATAGAGTATATATTTTCTTGGTTGATCTGGTGGTCTGATTTTAAAATGCTTATCCATACAAAAACGAAGTGAGCCGTAGTGAATACTTGGGTTGTATGGGTTTTCATTTACATGGTTCCTATGTTGCCTGAGGTGGTGGCTGTGCCGCCAGTGTTTTCATGGTATCGCTCCAAGCTGCTACCCAGATAACAATACATAGAGTCGGTGAAGGCTTTATTTTCATGATCTCTGGTTATTGCTTAGGTGATTATATAAATCTATTTTGCTTGGAGACAATGCAATTGACATAGACTCTAGATCAGGTATACATTGCTTCTAGCTGGTCCTTCTGTCCACTTTGGAAGGGAGGATATTTCGGAACAATATTTCTATTGCAAGTTTAAAACTTTTTATGTATCTTGGCTTTATATACCAGATGTTTCACAAATTTATTTGGAATCTTTGGAGCAATAACAAAAGGGTTCCTTTGTAAGCTCAAAATAATAGGGATTTCTTTTAGTAGGAAAAAGAATGATTTTGCAATATAAGTATAGATGGAAGATGGAGTAGATGGACTGGCCATCCATGGCCAAGACTTTGAACATGATAGAAACGTATCATAACCACTCTTGGCCTAACTTTGGGGTTTAACCATGAGAAGAAATCCAAGAATATCATTTAGGTAAAAAAATCCAATAAAAACCAAAAAAAAGAAGATAAAAAATGATGGTGTTAGAAGTTGAGACACTTCGGCCCTTTATCTTCAAGAAGGAACCGAAGACCACCTTAATACTTCATGTTATATAATGAAAGGAGGAGTTGGTTAATCCCCCTGGTTGGCTTGACGTGCTTGTTTAAGAAACATAGGATTTATGTACAATCTTCCTGTTCATGCTCCTCTTTTGTACAATTATGCTTGTACATTCCCCTCTTGTAAATAAGTTTGAATTTTAATGTACTTTTATTGTGGGGCTTACCCTACAGTATCTTGTTGGAACATAAGTAAAAAACATTCATGCATTAAATGGTTAAGAAGGCTATGGTTCCCTTTTCTGCCTTCTAGGCGTTGGGTCATTCTAAGGGAGATGCAGTGTTTCCTTGGTAATATTAAACTTGGTTGTTGTTGTTGTTGTTGTTGTTGTTGTTCTCAATGAATTCAACATAGCAGATGCGCAGAATCACCACTGGTGTTCTAGAAAAATAAATAAACATTATAAATATAAAAGGTGAAATGAAGAATTTCTGTTTTTTGTATTGTGAGCTAGTAATAAAACAAATATCTAAAGTACGTACATGTGCACATTGTTTGTAGATTTTCATTCACACCAACTAAACTACTGTAGCCTTTTTCAATAGAGTCACACCAAGTCACCAACCACTGCTGTAACTCATTACACAAGCACCCACCTTTGGTCTTCTTCTCTACGAATATATATTCCATTTCATGTTCTCTCTCACTCCCCGGCCTCTTTGTATAGTCTACATTGCGCTTCCCGTGCAACTAGTGTTCTCACACATATATTTGCTTGGGGGTACGTATAACACCTGATGGTGGGAAAATAAACCCCCCCCCCCCCCCCCCCCCCCCCCCCCCCCCCCCAAGTACTAGATAAGTGTGAGTGTTTCAGAACAGGAGGCACCAGGAATAAGCTAGTGACGATTTCTTTACATAGAGTTTGTGTCACCACGCCCACTCGGGACATTATGCTACTTGGTCCAATTCTTCCACTGGTGGCCTCCTCTTCTATATCGTGTGATGGCACCACCGAGTAACAAACAAGTTGCATATTGTTTCAAGGGCACGGTCATGTTGATGCAGTGCTAAGTGTACCAAAGATTCATCGGCAATTATGTGCCTTGAAGGTCCGTCCTGGAATTTATTTTGAGAAACCTCTCATCCGCGAGTCAATGCGTTCGAAAACTGATTGACACCGTGCATGATGGAGCATGTCGACTAGGCTAGGATGGAAACTAACCCATCCCCAATGTGGTCGCAAAAGATTAATACTCAGTAGATACTATGTTGATAGTGTCGTTCATAGCTCATAGGACTAGACTGTGAGGGGCGGGTTTCACCCCTTCCATCATTGTGTTTTGATTTTAGTGGCATGAACACATTGTAGTAACTCTATTAGTGGAATATAGTTTAACTTATTTTAAGAGAAAAAGGTAAGAAAACCAGATTCAGGGTACGTGTTGGTTTCATCTCTCATCTTGAGTTTGGGTATTCGTGGATTCATGGTTGGCATGTCTCTGTCGTGCCGAGGCCATTGCCTCCCAGCTTGTCGTTGCGCTCCCCATCATAGGCGGACATATCGCCTCAAGCTAGAGCTACCATGCTCAGAGCATCGTCGATCGGACATGTTATGCGCATGGGTGACCAGAATTCTTGGCCCGTGAGGGAATCGATTTCCCACACAGGGAACCAACGCACGACCTAGTCAAGCGGACATGAGCAAAACGACCCGGCAGATGTAACGACGAAACTTGTTTCCTACTCAGATTCAAGCTTAGAAATGGATGACTAGTTTCTATGTCATCATAAGATTTGGAGCTCTGTGTACTAAAGAAAAATGTATCAAATCTAGAATTCGCCTGAAATGGGTTGATCCGTGATTTCTCAAATTGGCCTTGAGGCCCATAAGGCAAGGTCCAGGGCCAGGTATAGGTCAGCCCATTCCCATCCAATATCGTTGCTGGTATGTTCCAGAATAATAAATATTTTTAGTAGGTGTAGTGAGACGCAGAATTTATGTCGTCAATATTGTGCACAAGCAAGAAAAAACTGTAAAGTAGAAACAATGCATATACAGGGTTTGTGATCCCAAGTTTCCTGGCCCTACCTCAACTACTTTAAGCTTGTTCAATAGACTCATATTGACCACTCTTGTGACTCGTTATATATAGCCTTTCACCTTTCGTGTTCGCCTCTATACATACATCTACTATCTCATGTTGTCTTCTTACCGTCCTTCTTCCACTTACCATCTATATTGGCTTACTCGTGCAACTAGTGGTGTCGAACATATGTTTTAGAGTCTCATAATTATTGTACATAACATGGGAAAAGTACAGTCCCCTCCTAAGTACCGGAGAACGGGAGCAGTGTAGGTGATTGAGAACAGGAGACACCGGGAATGTGCCAGAAACGAGACTTTGAGCATATCCTTGTATCTCCATTGTTTGGTCTATGCGGATCAACTCATAGTGAAGCAACATCCTGAGCCGCAGTCGAATGAAGTTGGTGTTTGAATGACATAAACATAGAATGTCAAAGAAAGTCTGCCAGTTGTACGAATTTGATGGATCGTTGTATACATAGGATAGATGCATGCTCTTCATAGCCTGCTCACGATGTATTCTTTCTGCAGCTTATAGTGTAGGATCTAACCTTTTGTCTTCGTTTGTACACATCTCTCTCTCCCGTCTTCTCTTATTATCACTCATGTCTTGCTTGTAGTTTACATTGGCATGCAACTACTGATCTTAAGCCTATGTTTTAGAGCTCAAAATGACATACAATCGTGGGAATATACAACCCCTAAGTGCTAAAAAATAAGATGTCTCAGAACACGAGGCGATGTGAATGTTCTAGTGACGAAATTGACCTTTGCTAGAATGCTGGTGCTCCAAGATGTGTTTCCAGTTCAGCGAGTATTTTTTTTTTCATCAACTTGTTTCGATCATTTGTGTCCTACATGGCAACAAACCGAGATTGCTTTGACCATTTGTATCCAATGTTTCCATGAGCAATGTGGCTGAACTTGCTCCCATTAAACACAAAATATTTCCACATAACCAATACGTGTGCTTTTGATTGAACAAAGATTTGCGAAAAAGCGATTCCACCCTGGGTTGTGCGTCCTCACTCTATCCCGAGGCGTCCAAGATAGCTTTGAGATACATGCAAAGCCCTTTTGCACACTGCATAAACACCCTAATATACATCGATTTGTAAATGTCTAGTCCTTCCTTTATTACAAAACATGACCCATGTTTTCTATATCTCGTTCTGCACCGGATCAATAGTGAATTGAATTATGCTGGGAAAATTAAGGATGAACACCTAAATCAATGGAATTATGTTTGCAAACTAAGGATAAACACCTACCAATTATGGAGAAAACTGTCCGGTAACAGAAACACAAAAAATATGAGCGTTTATTCCTAATCATGTATCTTTGCTAGGACTGGACTTTGTGTGCTGTGGTATCACCCAGCGTTGTTTTTATTTTAGTGGTGTGAACACATTGTAATAACTCTATTACAGTATTTTTGTTTTCAGTTTTGCTAAGTCTCAGCTAGCTGAGACGTAACTTATGTCTCAGCTAGCTGGTCTTCTTCTTCCTCGGGACGGCGGCGGCGCCAAGCTGAGCCACAGCCGCGGCTGGCCGCGGCGGGGGCGAGGAGTGACTTAACTGGGGGGTGCAGGGTGCGGGGTCGCCGGAGTCGAGGGCGGGGCTTAGAGGGACGGCCGGGGCGGCGGCGGACTGGCGGTGGGCCGCGGTTGGAGGAGGGCGGGGCGCCGAGGCGGCGCGGGAGCGGCGCCGGGCACGGGTGGCGGCATGGCCGGCGGTACGTGGTGGCGGAGGTCGCCGGAGTTGGAGAAGAATGGGTGACGTCAGTCGACTGAGCCCTAAGCTACGTCTCAGTCGACTGCGTCGTAGACACACCCTTTTGTTTTGTGGATTCATGGTTGGGTTGTACCCAGAACCTGAGAACCCAGTACTGCACCTCGAGCCCTTTATCATGTCAACTAGCTAGACTGCAGTGAAAGCTCGATGACTTATCTCATGACATTTTTTCTTACATGCCCTGTATCAAATTGCATCTATAGTCATCTTTTCATGTGTTCACACCACTACTCAACCGACAGCTCAACTAGAGAGTTACTGGGCTTCGTTGTAATTTTCCTTTGTTTCAGGATCTATCTGTAAGATCGGGGAACCTTTGTATTCTCCTCTTTTCGCAAAAAAAAAAAAGAGAGTTACTGCTAGCACTCAGGCGTTGTTAAGCCACGATGTGCATGTGCTAAACTTATGTTATAATATGTTGTCAAAAAATAGCCACGATAGCAAGAAAAAATTGAGAAGCCAACATAAGAGTAGACAAAAGGAGAACCATGGTTGTTGTCATGTGTGATCTTTAGTCTATTTCTTTGTATGTCAGGGCATAGCAACCGCAAATCAATATATTCACATGTGAGAATGTGCAATGGACACAGTTCCTGAATTCCATCCACCAACCCCAGCATGCAAGGCACTTCATCCTGCACGCCCACCTTTTCTAGCGTGTGATCGATGTAGTCAAGTGAACAGCTTAGGAGGTTTGGCAGCTTGGCTCATCCAGCTATCATGTAACTAAAATACCCAAAAAATAATAATTGCATAGCTATAGGCATTATCCAGACAGAATATTATACATATCTTGCAATCAAGGAATTACACCAAATATTTGAGAATACAATCTACTAGAATATCTGAACCTCCTTCCTTACTGTAAAAAACACATAAACCACAGAAGGGATCCGTATTATACTTATGTTATTTATCGCAGATCATGTCTTTATACGAATCACAAAAGAACCTGTAAAAAATGATAAGTCACGTATTTGTCAGAGCCCACAAAATGCACTTCGTGGAATGGTAGCAGGAAATAGAAAATCGACTGGCGTCTTCGAACTCCCAATGGAAAAAAAGGGAGATATCTGAAGTTTCACATAACGAAATGTGGTGTGCTTTGAAATGCATAAAATAGGTGCTGACTTATTAATGAATAGCTTAAATACACATAGAAACTATCTTTCAACGAGGTTTGAAATGTTTTAAACAGGGACATGGCTCAATCAAGATAATTTATTCTCTTAGCATTTCCCCCATTTAACAGAGAACTGAGCTAAAGGAAAAGGTTTTGCAACAACAAATGAAATGGTTATAAGGCAGACAGGAAACTAATGCATTTTCTATTACTGAACAACCAAAACAAATTTTCCAGATACTATAATAAACCCTCCCCACAATTTATTTGTTTCATTCGAATCGGCAGAGGACAGGTGGTTGGCTAGATATAAGAATAACTACAGTCACATGCCTTGGATTGCATCATGCAACAAGAAAAGCATCCTCGAATCAAACTCACAAATAACAGCAAGCTCTGAATCTGGAGAAGATATACTGTTTCAGTTAATGGGTTAATGTACCATGCATGGTGGGTGACAGGTCATCTTAAAAGTTGCTACTGAATAGATAACTCATTTTTAAATCACATACAATTAAAGTACAAGGTCATGGAAAAGAATGAATCAACTCACATGCTGGAAGGTTTGACATGTCTGCAGAGACAGCACATGGGATTCCCAAATTTGTCAGAGCACCTCTTATTAACCCACATGGGAAATATAAAAGCATGCTTGTTGTTTGGGCTGCAGAATCGCCTAATGATGCAGAGTCATTTTCAGTTACATCAGTGCTCTCTACAGATGGATCTATAGAAACACGAGTAAGCCACCGGAAATGGTTATCTTGAAGAACAAAGGTACCCTGCATGCAAGTCAAGTAATATCAGTTCTAACATGAATACACATAATATGGTATAGGTTATCTGCTCAATTACCCTATGATTTGTTTTCAGATTGTCAATCTGTTTCTTGAAGAGCTCTGACCAAAAGTCTTTGCAAATAAATTTGATTGCCTCAAGATGATCACTAAATCGAGGACGCTCCATTGTGTATCTGCATATAAACAAAAATTCCGGTTAACTTTGCATTGCAGCACTATGAGTCCACTAGGCTAGCAGGTAAGTTCAAATAAGGATAAACATAAGTCTAAACAAGCATAACAGCTTAAGCTTGAGATAACACTGGTGGAAAGCTGGAAGCACTATTCACTATAAACTAAAACTCTACGAAAACCAAGAGAAACCATGGGCATTAAATAAGATCAGAACCTGATCACCCACCAATACTAACTGAAATTTGGCAGTTTTGCATTTTCTCTAACAAAACTTTAGCCTTGTTCAATAAACTCGCACCAACCACTGTTATTAACTCATTATATAAGCACCCACCTCTCGTCTTCTTCCCTAGGTGTGTCTATCCTCGCATGTCTCTTTTCACTCCTCTTGCTCTTGTAGTCTACATTGGGATTCCTGTGCAACTAGGGCTCTTATTTTTTGCCGAAACAACAACTAGGGTTCTTAGAGTCTAAGAATTACATAGGATGGTGAGGGAATAAGCCCCCCAATTACCAGAGAAGTGTGGTTGTTTGAGAACAGGAGGCACCAGGAATATGCTAGTAATGCCAATGTTTTTGGCTCATTTGGCATGCTAAAGGATGCATGGGTCGCAGAGAAGACATGGGCCAAGCATGGTTCGCGAAAGATCCTGATGTGTACAGCTGTATACCAGTTGTTCAGTTTCTACCAGAAAAGGAAAGAAGAATATGGGACCTCTTCCGCAGTGCGGGATCTGTATATCTGCTCATTCATCTCTGAGAGCAGTGGTGAGTATTGACCTCCGTACAGAAGGTAACAATATCAAGCTCCGGTTGTGGCTAGGTTGGCTTGCTTCTACCTTCTTCTCCATCCACTCTCTCAAGCCCTTCATCCTCCACAACAATTAAAACAATGACTTTCAATTGGGGAAAGCATGAACCAGTTCGTGAATCGCGGTATCAACCCCCCAAAAGATTATGGTCCAGGAAATATTAGGAAAGGGTATGTTAGGAGTCACATTAGGATATACTCCCCCTGATCACTATTAGGAAATATAAGGCGTATTTTGACTGTTCAAGTTCAAGCTTTGACTTCCAATTAATTTGATAATATATGGGTTATGTGACACAAATTTCATACTAGTGAGTTTGTATTCAAAGTCATTGTTATAGTTGAAAACCTGAGCGGTAATTATTAAAAAAAACTACTGCAGAAGAGACATATGGTAAAAGCTCAAGCTTGGAAAGTGTACGACCTACGTTTCAGGAGAGAGAGAAAGGGAGGGAGGGAGAGAGAGGGAGCGAGGGAGAGGGAGAGGGAGGGAGGGAGAGAGAGGGGAGGGAGGGGAGTATGCTCTCAATTCACAGTCTCTCACCTCCTCTAGTTGTCTCATCCCAATCTATGGCCATCCTCTCCTCTAACAAACCTAATCCCCTACCATGTCGTATGCATCATAGTCATACGCAGGTAAATACTTCTGACATATAATCAAACTCAAAATAAGGAATATTAGGAATAAACCCATAAAAATTGACATGACAAAAGGCTGAGGAGGAAAAGAAATATTCTATTTGTTTACTTTGCTTTCAAATCTTTATTCAGAGTTTTAAGTACGTTGTCCAAGACAATGATCAGTTGATCAACCTAATATACTGTGTGGGGTCAGCAGGGAATATATGTGGTGTGCAAAAGCATATTAACTAATCCTACTAGCCTAAAACTGTGATGAGAGAAGAAACAACTGCATTTGTTATTCATAACCTTTGAAGAAAATGGGTGCATAAGGAAAGGCATGGCATCCATGACCAGTATCAACGTAATTTCTTAATAAGAAAGTATCATTCATGCTTACTTCTCTTACCAATTATCCTGCTTGCCATGGCTTTATCATAAAATAAATATACTAGGAACCACACTAGTTCAGCAAAGATGACATAATTTCTAGATAGATGCTAGGGCATATTGACTTGCTGACCAGCTCCCTAACTATAGGTCCCATTAACATGTCCATATAGCTTTAAAAGATCTGCTACAACAACTGCAATTGTGCAATTCAAAAAAGAATTACTGCTCTCTCAGCTGACTAAATGTCAAATATCCAGTAAAGTGAGTGAGGTGTAGTTTTATTCCCTGCTCAAACTTCATGCGGATCATCAGATAGACCCACGCTCAAATTAGTCCAATAGAGCAGTCTAAAATGAAGGTACTGAAACTTAATAGATGGCAAGGAAACCAGATTAAGAACTGCTCGGTGATGAGGCCACAGCTTGACCCTCACACCATATCAGACAATTAGCTCCTCTCTATGTCAAGTACAGTAATCATTTCAAGAATTTGTGCAAGAGCTTTCAAGATTTGTTCGTACATCCACGGTTAGCTCCTACCGGTTGACGAACATGGAACTAGTGATCTGGCACGGGTGAGCGCGACGGATCGGCGAGAGTCAAAACACCAGATGACAGATCCAACCAGGAAACCAACTGGGATCCAAGCAACGAGAGAAGGTGGGAGTATTTTCTTGCTTTACCTCTCGAGAGCTGATGGCCGACCTGGAAGCCGATGGCCTCAATGCGGCCGGCGGCGAGCTCCGGCTTGGAGGCGTAGAAGCGGCCGCAGTAGGCGGCCACCATCTCCATCACCACCCCGTCAACGCAGCTCTCTGACACCTCCCGCCCCATCCCCTCGGTCTCCTAGCTCGCCTCCCTCCTCCTCGGCGACTTCCCCTGTGGAGGAGAGATCTAGCTAGCGAGCTGAGGGGGTGGAAAGACTCGGTCGGAAGTCCGGACGACGATCTCCGACGCCCTTGTGGCCTGTGCTGTGGTCTGTGGAGAGATCGACCGGGCCGAAAGTCTGAAACTGCGGTCAGGTAGAGGAGGCCGAAAGCCTGCTTCGTGTTTGGTTAGGATTTTTTTCTTGGCTTTTGGTTTGTCTTATAACCCACAAAAGCACCAATTTAGGTGTTTTTTTGCGAAACACAGTACAACGCATACGCTCACATACACGTGTACACACTCACCCCTATGAACGCATGCACGCACACCCTACCCCTATGAGCACCTCCGAAAGACTGAGCCGGCGGTTGGGTCTTGAGATTGACGAAGTCACCACAGGCGCCTCGCTGTCGACGGGAACGTCGCCTCCCACTTTCACAGGACCATGTGGTGACGTTCCCATCTGGGCATGGGCAGGATTTTCTTTACAAAATATATACTTGATGCGGACTAACACTTTCACAGGACTAATTAAGCCTGAAATTACGAAGTTTCAAGATTGACAAAGTCTAGTCTGTCTGGGCATGGGCAGCCCACCCCGACGACCCAGCCCGAAACCAGCCCGAGAAACCTGAGTCAGGCTTATGTTCAGGCCAGGCACGGGCCTCATAATCAAACAGCTTAAATGGAGGCCCGACTAGGGACAAGGATATACATCTCGGGTACCCTACCATAAGGGTACCTGGTGCACGTGTCGACTAAGGCCCAGCTATCAAGAGCCTACATGAAGCCCATGACGAAAGGCCCAACAAGATGGAGTACCCTCCAAGATTAGACATAGGCATAGTCGGTTTATACTTTCCTTACATGTAAACAGGGTCGGTTACGGACTCCCGAGACCCAGCCTCTTATAAAGGCTGGGAGGGCCGTCGATCCTGGAAGCCATACTCGAACCACCAAAAGCCCTAGCGAGATCGACATCTCGCCGGAGCTCCCCTGTAACCGCATAATCTCACACGATCAATACCAGACAAGCAGGAAGTAGGGTCTTTACCTCCACCCGAGGGGCCTGAACCTGGGTAAATCTTTGCCTCTGCTTGTCAGCCGACGAAACTACCAGTACTACCACGTTCTCTCCCCATAATCTCAACCCTAGGTCCTAACCATGGGATTTGATGAGTTAACCCCTCGTCAATTGGCGCCGTCTGTGGGAAAGAATAGTGCTGGACTCACGGTTTCTTCGGTTCCATCGGAAAACGGCGACTCGCCGATCGGATCTACAAACGGCAACTCGCCGGCTGCATCAACAAACCAGAACTCGCCGACTCGGGCGGCACACGGCAACTCGCCGACTCACTCGACAAACGGCAGCACGCCAGCTTCACCTGCAAAAAGCACATCAGATCCTCTGATGGATTTCGAGCCACACTCGCCAGAATTCCAGGAGACGTTCTCCGATCTCGAGTCAGGTTTGGGTTTAACCGTTGGTTCGTTCAATTTTTTCGTCAACAAGCTTGGTGTGCAGGACTTGACAGATCCACGCCAACTCGCGACTTCCGCACCCGAGGCTCCATCGGTTGCGGCTCCTTCGACTGCGGATCCATCAACTGCGTCCATACCATCGTCGATCCTCCAAGCTTGCTCGTCTGCAACAACCATGTCGACTCGAGAGATCAACGAGCTCATTGAAGAACTCCAAGGTGAGGAGGCCGAATCAGCATACCGCACAAACGATCCCGAGCTCGATCTCCCACTCGAGGATAGTTTCGACTGCGGGATCTCCCTCAGCGACTTCGACGAGCCCGAAACTCATATCGACAACCACGTCGACTCCGAGATCTGCACCAACAACAACCTCGACTTCGAGATTCATAACAACTTCGCCGACACCGAGATGAGCATAGGCGATGAAGACATCGACAGCGAGATCCGTCCAGACGGACCACTCGACGGGCATATCGACTCCGACATGAGCCTCGATGAAGACGTCGAGTCCATGACGGGACTCGAAAACACATACACATACCCTCGGGTGATACCCCAGCAGGTCTACGTTGCCTTCGCCGCAGAATCATCTGATGCTGCGGCCAGTCGCAGGCCTACAGAGTTCCCGTGCACGGTTACTATGCCGGATGGAGTCACAAATCTCACAATTACTGCTGAGATGGCAGCAAAAGCAGATAAAGTCATCAAGGAGTGCACAATGATGCCAGCAGACGCAACACGGGAGGAGATGTTGACCTTCCAGTACTTCAACTGGCAGGAATCACTTCGACTGCAGCAGATCAGAGCAACACTCGAAGAACGTAAAAAGCAAGCTAGCTTGTCGAGTGCGCGAAGAAGACAGCTCTCCCTGAGCTCCACCGGGCGAGCAGACACAAGACCCAGATCAAGGCTGTCACACCTCGCGCCATGAGAGGGCAGCACTCACCCGCAACCTAGGCACTCTTTCATGACATACGACGAGGAGGGAGTGCCAGTACCCAAAACAGCTGCGGGTGCTCTCTTTACCGCTGCAGCATACCTAGAGGCAATCAAGCCTCCAGCTGATGACCCCAATGCAAAACTACATCGCCAACAGATCAAATCACTCGCCTTAGCGGCGAAGGCCATACGCCAAATCCCAAAAACTCCAGGAGGGAGTCGAGATCGTGCCATAGTTGACACGCGTCGTGAAGAGCATAATCGCAGTGGTCGCCGCCACCACTCGAAGGAAAGAAGCGGCTCACGTCGGCGCAGGTCCAGGAGCAGATCACGCAGATCTTACAGTAGCGACTCGTACTCTGATCAGGAGCCTGAGCCACACGGAGCTCTGTGCTTCACTCGACGCGTCCGCGAGACACGGATGCCCAAAGGGTTCAAACTCACATCTGAACAGCCCAAGTACACGGGTCGACAGGAACCTTCAGGGTGGCTGGAAGACTACAGGCTGGCTGTCGCGTGCCAGCGAGGCACAAATATCACAGCCATGCAATACATACGACTCATGCTCGAAGGCACAGCCCGCGACTGGCTCAAGGCTCTACCTCCATCAACATACGACTCGTGGGATCACTTCCGCAGACTTCATCAAAAACTTCGAGCCTCTATGTGAGCGCCCAAAAACGTTCGAGAGCTGCGAGCTTGCGTTCAACGGTCAGACGAAACGTTGAGGTCATACATCCGACGATGGACTGAGATACGCAACTCAGTTGGAGTAATTTCAGAAGATATGGCCATGGATGCTTTCATCATGGGCCTCGCCAGGCGAGACTTCAAAGAAGCACTTGGTCGCCAAAAGCCAACCTCTGTGGCTAACCTCCTGAAGATCGCGACTGAGTGGGCAGACGGAGAAGACATGGCGCGCACCACACGCGGGTCCTCACCCCGTGACAATCATGAAAGCGGCAGTCGAAGCCGCAGAGACTCATACAGAGACGACCGAAGGCGCAAGCGTTCAAAACGTCACTACGACGACGACAGACCCGAATTCATGGCGGCTGGGTTCTCCACACCCCGCAACGACCAAGACAGAAGCGACCGACGGTCAGAAGATCGACGGGACAGTCGAGATGATCGCCGGGACAGTCGAGACCGCGGCCAACGCAGCGACAGCTACAAGAGGAAAGACTGGCGCAAGTCGCGCTCCGGCGCACAATCCGAGCGATCATTCGAAGAAAAGATGGATGCTGATTGCAGATTCCACCTGTACAAGGGGAAGACGGAAAATTGCGCTCCAATCACTCGATGAGAAACTGCAGAGAATTCGACCAACTAGCGTCTGAATACGTACAACTCAGAAAGGCAACAGCCGCACACGCACCCGCACCTGCACCTGTGCCTCAGCCAAACAATGTGCCCGTTCTGATGGCACCACCTCCACCACCACAGCCTGCCGCAGGCGGAAATATCGCGGGTGCCATACAACCCGTACCTCGGGTGGACGAACCTCAGTACCCTCCGCCCCAAGGGCAGATGTACATGATACAGAAAGGTCGCCCTTCCAACAGGGAGCAAAAACTTCGCACTCGACAAGTAAACATGGCGGTCATGTCACCTCCTGCCGTAACTGAATTCTTGAAGGGATCCGAAACTGCAATAAGCTTCAGCAGAGAGGACCACCCACCATCGGTCGTTCGTCCAGGGCACTCTGCTCTGGTACTCGACGCACAAATTGGAGGCTACGCCATGTCCAAGGTCTTCATGGATGGTGGCAGCGGCATAAACATCATCTTCGCAGATACGCTCCGCAAAATGAACAGGTCAGTCGAAAACCTGCCAAGATCTTCAAATACCTTTCACGGTATCGTCCCAGGCAAAGCAATAAGCCCAGAAGGCACCATACAACTCGACGTAACGTTCGGGGACAAGAACCACTTCAGGACAGAGTCGATTGAGTTCGAAGTTGTCGACTGGAAGTCACAATACCATGCCATACTTGGACGCCCGACGTTCGCTCGATTCATGGCGGTCCACACTACGCATACCTCCAGCTGAAGATGCCTGGACCAAAAGGAGTAATCACAGTCAAGGAAACTTCCAAAAGTCCGACTCTTGCGACCGAGAGTTTAGCAAAATCTCTGAGATGTTCGGCATGGAAGCAACACTCGCCGATCTAGCGGTCTCCAACGATCGAACACTTATGCCGGAGCACAAGAAGGTGGCAGTCGACAGAGCATTCAATGCCACCAATGACACAAGGTCGCATCAGGTGCACCCGACTGACCCGACCAAGACAGTCAATGTCTCTTCGAGTCTGCCTATCGCATAGGAAAGCGCGCTCGTCGAATTCCTCCGTGAGAACTGGGATATATTTGCGTGGTGTCCAGCCGACATGCCAGGTATTCCCAGGGAATTCGCCGAGCACTCTCTCCAATTATTTCCAGATGCTAAACCAGTCAAGCAAACAATGCGCCGCATATCCGGCCCAAAAGAACCGCAGTCGAAGCCGAAGTCGACAGACTACTCGCAGCAGGTTTCATCAGAGAAATCAAGAAATCACAATGGGTGGCCAACCCCGTACTCGTAGAGAAGAAGCACACAGATATCCTTCGGATGTGCGTAGATTTCACAGCACTCAATAAATGTGTCCAAAGGATCACTTTCCACTACCTCGAATCGACCAGATCGTCGACTCCACCGCCGGGTGCGCTCGCTTGTCCTTCCTGGATGCTTACTCGGTTACCACCAGATAAGGATGAAGGAAGAGGATGAAGAGAAAACGGCGTTCATAACCCCACTCGGGGTCTACTGCTACACAACAATGCCTTTCGGGCTCAAGAACGCAGGCGCAACCTACCAGCGCATGATGCAAGACTGCCTCAAGAAGCAAATTGGGCGAAACGTCCAGGTCTACGTAGATGACATCGTCATCACAACAAGGGAGGAAAACACACTACTCGATGACTTGCGAGAGACGTTCGCAAACCTCAAACGCTTCCACATCAAGCTCAACCCGAAGAAGTGCACGTTCGGCGTGCCAGCCGGGCAGCTCCTGGGGTATCTAGTCTCGGCTCGTGGAATCGAGGCGGACCCGGAGAAAATACAGGCCATCTTGACGATGCAAAGGCCTTCAAAGCTCCATGACGTGCAAAAATTAGCGGGTCGAGTGGCAGCACTCAGTCGATTCATCAGCAAACTGGGCGAAAAAGCACTCCCGTTCTATCGACTGATGAAGAAAGCAGACAAATTCGAGTGGACGCCAGAAGCCGAAGCAGCCTTCACGGACCTCAAGCGAGTCCTCACAAGCCCTCCAATCCTCGTCGCACCAAGGGAACGCGAGCCACTATACCTATATGTCTCCGCAACTAACAGGGTGGTAGCACCGTACTGGTAGTCGAACGCAGGGAGGAGGGACACGCCCAAAGCATACAACGCCCAGTCTATTACTTGAGTGAAGTGCTCTCCATATCAAAGCAGCGGTACCCGCACTATCAAAAGCTGGCCTACGCCGTGTTCATGTCCTCAAGGAAGCTGACGCACTACTTCGCAGAGCACCCGATCACTGTAATCAGCACCTCAGGGATCGGAGACATCCTCACAAACCCCAACGCAACTGGGCGAGTCGCAAAATGGCTCATCGAGCTAGGACCACGAGATATCAAGTATGATTACCCGAAGGCCATCAAAGCACAAGTCTTACCTGACTTCCATACCGAGTGGATCGAAGCTCAGTTGCCAGGAGCACCAGATGTGTCCAACTCATGGACTATGTACTTTGACGGCTCAAAGAAGAACGAAGGCGCAGGCGCAGGTGTCATCCTCATATCACCAAAAGGCGACAAGCTTCGCTATATCCTGCAGATGGGATTCGAGTTACCATCCAATAACGAAGCAGAGTACGAGGCCCTGATCCATGGCATGCGGATGGCCAAAGCCCTCGGGTGCACTCGACTGATGATCTATGGTGACTCGAATCTTGTGGTGCAGCAAACAATGAAGGCCTGCGATGCAATCGCAGATAACATGATCGCCTACCGTGACCTGTACAACTAATGGAGGGCAGCTTCGAAGGCTGCGAGTTGCGGCACATAGGGCGTGAGAGCAATGAAGAAGCAGATAAGCTAGCCAACATTGGCGCGACCAAAGCACCAGTTCCACCTGGTGTCTTCCTCGAGCGCATCGAGCACAGGTCCATCAAGAAAAACGAACATCTCCTACATCAGCCGCACCAGCCAAGAGCAAAGCACCTAGCACAGAGGACCCGCCAGTCGAGGTACTCCTCATCGAGCCAACTTGGACTCAACCTTTCCTCGCATACATACTCCGCGGCGAGGTACCTGAAGACATAACAGAGTCAAGACGCGTCACTCGACGATCTAAAGCATACACCGTCATCAACGGCGAACTATACAAGCGCAGCGTATCAGGTATGTTCCAACGTGCATAGCATTTGAAGATGGCCAGGCCATCCTTCGTGATATTCATGCAGGTACCTGCGGGCATCACGCCAGCAGTCGATCACTCGTAGCCAAAGCCTTTCGCGCAGGCTTCTACTGGCCCACAGCACTCAAAGACGCGGAGGACATAGTCAAAAGGTGCATCGGCTGTCAAAAATTCGCCACAAAGCCGCACGCACCCGCATCGGCGTTGAAGACAATACCATTGGCCTGGCCCTTCGCCCAGTGGGGGCTCGATATGGTCGGGCCACTCAAAAAATCCTCCCATGGAGGGCATACTCACCTTCTGGTGGCGGTCGACAAGTTCACCAAGTGGATTGAAGCAGTCCCTATCACAAGTTCGACTGCCACTACAGCAGTCAATTTCATAAAATCCATCATATACCGCTTTGGTGTGCCAAGCAGCATCATCACTGATAACGGTACAAACTTCACGGCTGAAGAGTTCCGATTTCTGCAAAGAGCAAGATATCACGCTCAACTATGCATCCGTGGCACACCCGCAGTCCAATGGCCAAGTCGAAAAAGCCAATGGACTCGTGACGAGCGGAATCAAGAAACGCCTCCTGGTGCCACTCAAAAGAGCCGCGGGTGCTTGGGTCGAAGAACTCCCATCTGTGCTATGGAGCCTACGCACAACTCCCAACGCTTCAACACAATTCACCCCATTTTTATGGTCTACGGCGCAGAGGCAATCCTGCCATCAGATGTAAGATTCAATGCACCAAGAGTCGAAGCATACAACGAAGAAGATGCAGATGAAGCACTCGAAGATGCAGTCGACTTGCTCGAAGAAGCACGCAACACGGCGCTAGCACGCACAGCTGTCTATCAGCAAGACCTCCGCAACTACCACAGCCGTCGACTGCGTACCAGGTCCTTCGAGGTTGGCGACCTGGTACTTCGACTGAAGCAAAAGAAGGTGCACAAACTCGCTTCTCCATGGGAAGGACCCTTCATCATCACCGAGGTCATTGGTGGTGGAGCATACAGACTGAAGCACGCGAAGACAGGCGAACTCTCGCACAATCCTTGGAACGTTGCGCAGCTGCGCCGTTTCTATGCTTAGATTGCTCAGTCGCACAATGTAATAGGCACATATGTCGGATGGCTGCAGGTTTCAGACGCGCTCTTTTCCTTACCAGGGTACCTACGGGGACTGGAAGGTTTTTAATGAGGCGGCCTGCAGCTTAACATTCAAAAATGGAATATAGTCAATGATTCCTCATATTTCTCCTGCTTACTACTCGCATAACTTATTCGCACAACCTTAGCCTCACCCGAATACTCGGGGGCTGCGCTATCTCAAAGCATGAGCTTTCGCTCCTTCTTCAAACATAATACCCCAGCCGCACTCGAATACTCGGGGGCTGGGTCATAAAAATCATACATAAACGAAAAAGTTGCTCAAAATCATGAGTTGAAGCTTCAAACATCGCAAAAATTCACAGCCTCACTCGAACACTCGGGGGCTGTGCAATTCATGTTCCATACTAAGTGTTTTTCATAAACCCCACTCGATACACTCGGGGGCTGCGCACATACATATAAATAAATATACACTACGTATAAGTGGCAAATTTACACTCGGGGGCTGCCCTATATACAGAAATACCCTAATCTTCCGGTTCGTCCTTGACTGGTAGAACAGGGCCCATAAGTTGAGCGTGATAACACTCAACCATCACCCTCGCATATTCGACTGTATCGTCAAGTTGCGACTGTGACAAAGTCGATCCAGGCACGGGTGGACGTAGCTGCATATTTGGACGCTTACTCCGGATATACGCCATCGTTGCGTTGGCTCCATCCACAAGCTTCTGGGTGATAAAATCTCGAATAGGACCTGCACTCCGGAAAAGCCCGAGCAACGCATGGATTCCTTGAGGTTGCGGCCCCGTCGGGAAAAGAGTCTGGTTGATTCGACTGAAGGCCGACCTGCATAACTCAGCAGCAGAGTGCTCCGCCACACTCGATCCTTTAGAGTTGCGAGTATGCGCGCTCGGTCTTATCCAAGCGAAAGTGCTGACGGCCCGTCGTTGGTTCGTCAGTCGCATTGTTCAACTGCTCATCAACACGAGCTTGCTCCGCCTGGAAGTCTGGAACAAAACCTGCAACAACGCACGTTGGTCAACAAAAGGACAGACTATGAACTCTTGAGATCAAGGCAGTCATGCTTACACTCGAGTTGTCTGTTCACGATCTCCATCTCGCCAAGCACATAGTCCTCTCGCTGAGTGGGTAAAGCAGGCCTCGCCCTCATCCTATCCAGCTCGCTCTGGGCACTCTTCAACTCTTGCTCCAGTTTTACGACTCGAGCCTTCATATAACGCATTACTGCGGCATCATTTGCCACCTGAGCTCGAGATCGAGTGGGAGCACGATGCCGCGACGAGCCAGATGAAGTAGCGGCTGCCCGCTTCTGTTCCAAACATCATAAAAATCTCATGTCAGATATGAGAGACTCATCACAAAGCTTAGGCGAGTAATAGCACATAGCCTTACAGGCGGAAACACAACAAGGACCAAATCCATACAAGTGTGGCAAAAGCATACGCATACTCGCGATATCATAAAAGTATAATTACAGTCCATAAAAAGGGAAGATGGCCCTAAAGTCTATGATGCAGACTCCGACCTAGCCCTACGCGCGCGATTGGCGACCTCCGCTGACCGGCGCTCCACGGTAGTCATAAAAATTTCAGCCAGCTGCGGCTGGCTCGTTCACATGCTTCAGAGACACAAGCTTCCCGTCCGGCTTCCGAGGGAAATCAGATAGAGCGGCCTTGAAGTCACCCTCTATCCCATGACCTAAAAGGAGTTTGAGGGTGGTCTCTGAGCTGCGTACCGTCAGGTGATGCATGTAAATGCATACATGAACTTTGCACTTTAATGCTTATATTCCAATCATATTTGCATCATATAAGGGTTATATCAATGTTTTATCATGAGTTTGGGATATTTCATAGTTTTCCCATTTATTTGGAATTAACCCTGCACAGGCAGGAAAACCCTAGTTTTGTATTTTAATGTTTCAGGGACCCAAACGTCAACGAAATTCACCTGGAAATTTACGGGCGTCATATTTGGAAGGAAGAAGGACTACGGAAAAAAAAGGAAGCAAGCAACGGAGGCGAGGGCCAAACGAGCATGGCCCACGCGGCCACAGTACTTGGCCGCGTGGTGGGACCCACCGTTTGGGCCTCGTGGCTCCATTGCCGTCGATCTTCGCTCCACCGCCTTCGTCTGACCTAAAAACGCCTAAAAAAGGTCCCCCGTCGTTCTGGAAGGAGCGCCGCAGAAACACAGAAACACCAAAACGGAGATCAGGAGCTTCAGATTGGAGGGGGAAAACTCCGGCGGGGCGCTGCCGGCGTGGTCTCCACCTTCTCCATCGACTTCTCCACCGTCCCATGATGAATAAGGGAGTAGTCCACCTCTGGACTATGGGTTTGTTGAAGTAACTTATGTATCTCTCCTCTCTTGAGCTTCACTAATTAGTACCGTATGAGCTGCTGAACATGATTACGGTCACCGTTGTAATACCTTTGTGGTGGATCTTTATGAGTTAATATATGTTGAGATTGCAATGTTGTTTCAGTTATGAGTATAGATGCATATTATGTACCCCGTTCTTGTCTATTTGTTTTGATCAAGCATGTTTATGAGAGCGTGTGGGGGGAACGTGTGCATTAGTTGGAGTAACGGGGGTGGCTAGTGCAGTGAACGTGAGAGAAAGTTCTGCGATCCACTTTGGTATCTTTACCTTACTTTGTTACCTCACTAGGGATAAACTAAAATACCATGCTACCGGGGATGTGGGCGTGACCATTGCCACTACTCCATGACTAGATCTAGCATGTTCTTATTTTCACTTCAAGTCATGATACTTATTGCTATACTCTGAGTTATCTTAATTTACTGAGGGTGTAATGAATTAGTCGTCATCTGGTGAGTATAAGAGAGGTTAATAACCAAAAGATCTCTATGTTAGGACGTGAAGCCCCTAAATCTAAGTAACTTGTTATCAAACCCTTTTGCAATCTCATATGTTAACTTTGTGTGTTCCATTTGTCTACACTTTATAAAGAGAGAGTGCATTTGTGAAACCATGAACCCCAGTCCATTTTAATCATAAGAAACACCTTTTCCAACACCATATACCACTTTTAAATTTTCAGCCATCATTAAATCCGAAAATACAAAAATACTTTTCATCTTGCATACATCAATTTTAAAAAACCCAAAAATATCATTACCATTGCATCCACCATCATTGCATATTTATTTCCTGTTTGCATTGCATAACTATCCTGATATCATTCTTACACCTTAATGCTTGACAACCACAGGTGAGGTTTGAGGACTAAAACATCTACCTTTGTTTGTAGTAACCAAAAGAAGGATAAGAAGATAAAATCTACCACTGCAGATTCCCCGAGAGTTCGATATTAAACCCTCGAGTCAACCCCTCGTGGGAAAACTGTCTTCCACTATAATATACACTCTGCACTTGGAGTCTCAACCTAAATCCCGTTATTTGTGCAGGCATCAAGACTGCTCTTCGGGATCATCATCAG